>CM077675.1:261574076-262795951 GCA_039707655.1 Elymus sibiricus | reverse complement strand
TAAAGGTAAGAGGTCTCATTGTCGTCAGGTAGCGAGATTCTTTCCCCCGGGTGCGGCCAGGTCCGTATGTGACTTCCCAGGAGCCCTGTGAAGTACTTGCCGGGTTGGTTTCTCTGTCATCTTCTAGGTTTCTTCCAGCATGGTATCAGAGATATCCATGGAATAGTTGTCGGTTTCCCAATGACCACCCCCAAGGAGGGTACGAACCGTTGGGCCTTCATCAAGGCCTTCATCCTTCCCAGGCTCGTAATAACCTGGTTTTGTTTGGGCCGACACCAAATCCCATCGGCTAGGGTGGGCCATACGAGCGGGCGGCAGCAATGGGAACTGTTAATCCACAGTCAACGAACCAGCTGGTGATGAGTCCAATTTATGTGATGATTTTCCTATGTATTTTGTGCCTGCATGGTAGGCTTTGTAGAATTTTACAATGTTCGTGCACTTCTTTTGTTGATAGTCCCTCAGGTAACGTCTTTTGGAGCAATATTCATTAAATGGAGAAAATCCCCAAGAATGGCAGTAGAATCACGTATTTAAAGTGATAATCACTTTATGTAAAAAGATCAAGCAAAAAGGCCAAAGGAACGAGCGTCGTCGATCTTCTAGAGCAAATGACGGTGTTCCATACGACCGCAAGTGCTCGTATGAGTGGTCATATTGGATGCCGCCGCCTCTGGCAGATCAACTATTTTCACCCTGTCGAAGCGGGTCGGGAATCAGACGCATGGAGGGAGGATCTAGAAGGCAGAACCCTAGCCTCGGGAGCCCATCTGGAGGGAGGATCAACTAGGAGAAGAAGGGGATTCTTCTCACCGCGAGGAAGGGGACACTATCATCATCATCATCATCATCTGCATCCTTATCATCTGCAACATTAAGAACCCTAGTGGATCCTTCAGTGTATGATTTGAATCATTCATACATCTATTCCATTACCATTGCCATGATGTTTGTTGTTCCCATGTGTGAGTAGACCCCTAGTACTCGAGGATATGGATGAACCTTGGTATGTGTAGGATCTGAAACGTTTATTGTGGTATGAGATCCTCTTTTGAATGCTTAGTTTAATAACTTCGTGAATATTGTGCAGGTGCCCCACTCAGTATTTTTGCCTTTATTGGCCACGAAGTATATCACCGTCTTTGCATAGGTCTTGGTTGTGGAGGCAATTCGATGTGACAATAAAATCCTACTAAGCCTAACCTTTACAATTAACCGGGGATTTCCAGAGAACCCTTAGAGAGGCTGCGTCCATGGGAAAACCCTTAATTATCATGAGTTTTAACCCTTAGGGGGAGACTATGATAGTGGCGTGCGTGGTACGAAGTCTACCACGAGCAAAACGTGTTATGTACCCGGCTCCACCCAGCATAATCGTCAACAGTGGCTCAAGTATTCGTTCCATGCTATGCAGATGCATAGTAGTACTTGAAACAACCATTGGGGATTCCAAACTCCCTGGAAATGCCTTTTTATTCTTTTGGTTCACAGTCATTACAATTCATGTACTTTATCTACTTTTATGTTATTTAGTTACTAGTCACTATATCACTCAAACCTTATTTAAGTCCACCCTCACTCTGCTTTAAGTCTACAATCATCTGCAGGCACAATGTTGAATAGACCTGGGGCATAGTTTTTACTAGAGGCTTTTCTCTCGAATGCATAGCATACGGCGGGTAGAGAAATTACTGCTGGGCAATTGGTAGAAAAGCGCATAGTTATAATGTTATTCATGGCAATGATCATGTATATTGGCATCACGTCCGTGACAAGTAGACTGAAACGATTCTGCATCTACTAGTATCACTCCACCAATCGACCGCTATCTAACATGCATCTATTTTATTAAGTTCATGAAAAATAGAGTAATGCTTTAAGCAAGATAACATGATGTATACAAAGTAAGTACAAGCAATGTGTTCAAACCCCATCGTTTTACCCTTAGTAGCAATAATATAATACATGTCTTGTCCCTTCTCTCACTGGGATATAGAGCACCACAAGATTGAACCCACTACAATGCACTCCTCCCGCTGAAGATAAATCAATCTAGTTGGCCAAACCAAACCGATGGATTAGAGAGACTTGAAAAGCTATAACGATCATGCATAATAGAATTTAGAGAAGACTCAATTACTTTTCATCAATAATATGATCGTAAACCCACAATTCATTGGCTCCCAACAAACGAACCGCAAAAGAAGATTACATCGGATAGATCATCACGAACTTTGTATTGAAGATCAAAGAGAGAGAAGAAGCCATCTAGCTACTAGCTATGGAATCATAGGTCTGTGGTGAGCTAATCACACATCATCATGGAGGCAGCAAGGTTGATGTGGACGGCCTCCATGATGGATTCCCCCTCCGGCAGAGTACTGGAAAAGGTCTCCGGATGGCATCGCGGAAGAACAGAGACTTGTGGCGGCGGAAAAATTGTTTCGGGTGGCTCTCTGATGTTTTTGGGATAATTGGGAATATATAGAAGTGGAATTAGGTCAGGATGTGCCATGGGGGGCCCACGATCTAGGGGGCGTGCCCTACCCCCTAGGGCGCCGGAGTAGCTAGTGGCCACCCCGTGGGTCTTCTGGCCACCTCCCAAAGCTTCATGGATCTCTTCTGGTCCAAAATTTAACTCCTGTAAATTTTTTATCCAATTTGGACTCTGTTTGGTATTGATTTTGTGAAAATTCCAAAAACAGGCAAAAACAGAAACTGGCACTGGGCACTGAGTTAATAGGTTATTCCCAAAAATGATATAAAATAGCAATTAAAGTATTCAAGATTGATAATATAATAGCATGAAACAATCAAAAATTATGGATACGTCACAGACGTATCAGCATCCCCAAGCTCAGTTCCTGCTCGTCCTCGAGTAGGTAAATTATAAAAACAAAAAAAATGATGTGGCATGCTACCCAACATGAAATCTGTTTCAGGTGTAGATATTGAGAAATGATGAATCAAATAACATTAACATAATAATATCCATGAACATAAGAAGCATAATCATTACTGTTTCAAAATATACGATCATTAAAGAATGTTATCCCCTACTCATTTTATCATATTATAAGCTTGGCATGACTCCTTCTTCACCTTATCCTATATAACTAAGATATTCATCCCCACTATCTTATTTATCTTGACATGCAAGTTATCCACATCATCAAAGAGGTCCACCATGTAAAAATGCATTACCACTAACTCTTCAAGCACATGCTCCCACTATTTTTTCACGTGCATGCAATCTGAGATTCATCCCCACTATCTTATTTATCTTGAAATTAAGCTATCCACATCATCAAAAAGGTCCACCATGTAAAAATGCTTTCCCACTAACTCTTCATGTGCACATGCTCCCACTAATTATTGATGCGCCTACAAACTGCCACTTCTAACCACTAATTTTGTTTTCTTCCACTCTCAAGCAACCACGTCATCTTAGGTTTCTTTAGCCCCATATATATATGTCTTGAGGTCATGGGATCCACTCCATACGTACAACACGAGTCCCTGTCCAACCATTTGGTTAGAATTCACGTGTTGTTAATGCTTTCGTCTGATTCTGAAAGCGCAAACAACCTTCTTTTCTCATTCTTAATGTTTTGCGCTTTTTGTCCATGCCTCTTTTGCTCCCAATAGGTCAGAGATTTGTGTTAGATGCATTCATTCCCTCGAACCTTCAGTGCCCTAGAAACCTTTTAATCTAAATTTAATTCCACTGCGTACAATGAGGTAGTTCACTAAATTTTCTTTTTTAAGAATTCACTATTCCATGCAACCGTGTAATCCCAATTTTATTTGATTGCATACACCTGGGTAGCTAATCAGGAGTTTTTATGACAAAACTAAGGTTCACCTAATGCGGAAGCATGCATGGTTGTTCACGTAAAAAAATAAACAAAATGAATTAGAACTACGTGAGTATATTGTGGTGAATGAGCTACCTGGTTAAGTGATCTTCTTCCTTTGATAGAAAATCAAAATTATGAGTGTACTCATGTTTTTTCCATGCAAGCTATGTTTTCTTATGAATGCACATATGTAGTTGATATCGTCGTTTTAGGTTTAGCCAAGGGATGAGATGTCTCCACTGTCTCTATGCAACACTGTTTACATCTCATATCGCCTTGCTGATATATTGCCAAGGTAATAGATTAGTACAAAAATCACACCTGTTTTTGGTTTTTCATCAAATTTTCTTTAAATTCTTACTCTTAACAATATTTTTCTCAAACAAAAATTCTATACATCTACTTATACTATGTTTCATAAACTTTTTCATGTTTTTAAATATTTTTAAAAGTTCCCGCAGCAACCCGTGGGGTATCAACTAGTAAGTATAAATCATGAGCACCCCAGTGTCAAACCAGGCAATTGAATTGTACTTCTAACGCACTTCTACATTTTCAACTTCACGCAATACATGAACATGAGACAGGGATGCGAATATGGATGGAATAGAATATGGTGGTAGATATCAAAGGAGTCAAAAGGTGTGAAGGTCTCACATCAACTAGGCGAATCAACGGGCTATGGATATGCCTACCAATCGATATCGATGCAAGGAGTAGGGATTTCCATGCAACAGATGCACTATAGGTATAAGTGTATGAAAGCTCAAATGAAACTAAGTGGGTGTGCATCCAACTTGCTTGCTCATCAAGACCTCGGGCATTTGAGGAAGCCCTTCATCGGAATATACAAGCCAAGTTCTATAATAAAAAATTTCCACCAGTATATGAAATTAACAAAATTGGAGACTCTCTATATGAAGAACATGGTGCCACTTTGAGGCACAAGTGTGGTAAAGGATAGTAACAATGTCCCTTATCTCTTTTTCTCTCAATTTTTTATGGTGGGCTCATTTGGTATCCCCCTTTTTATTTTTCGTCTGGATTCTCATCCCGACTTGTGAGGGAATCATAGTCTCCATCATACTTTCCTCACTGGGACAATGCTCTAATAATGATGATCGTCATACTTTTATTTACATACAACTCAGAATTAAAACTCGATAAAGAAGAATATGACTCTATATGAATGCCTCTGGCAGTATACCAGGATGTGCAATTATCTAGCATAACATGTAATTAATGATGAGCATTGGCTTTGCAACAAATACTATGTCAGCTCTATATGATCATGCAAAGGAATATGCTGATGAACACACAAGTCATGTGATGGAACGATGGAAGTTGCATGGCAATATATCTCAGAATGGCTATGGAAATGCCATGATAGGTAGGTATGCTGACTGTTTTGAGGAATATATAAGGTGGCTTATGTGCAATAGAGCATATCATGTCATAGGGTTTGGATGCACTGGCGAAGTTTGCACCGTCTCTCGAAGTGAGAAAAGACAATGCACGGCACCGAGGAGGCTAGCAATTTACGGAAAGGTGAGAGTGCATATATATCCATAGACTCACATTAGTCATAAAGAACTCATATACTTATTGCGAAGCCTTATTAGCTCTCTCGAAGCAAAGCACTACCGCATACCTCTAGGAAGGAGGTTGGGAGGAGTTAACCATCACGCTCCCGTGATTCGAACAACTCGATAAGATTTCATTTGAGACATAAAAATGCTCACACCTCATCAACATGCCATGACCAATATTTCGATGAGAGTTAAATAAAAAAACTTTAATACTGACATTTCTACTAACCAAAGATCATGAACCTATATCCTTTCATATTACTACATCAATATAACCAACCCATGTTTCATCTTTAGTGAGCTACATGAAAGTTTTTGTTATATCCCCCTTGAAAACCTGTCCTTTTTATACTAGTCTTATAACACATGCAAACTACCATTCCTTATGCTTTATACTCTCAAAAATATTTAAGAGAAGCATGAGAGTTCAACTATTTTTATAAAATACGATTGCGCCGTGCTCTAACAACATATAAGTGAAGCACTAGAGAACCTGCCTAGCTAAAAAGATATAAGTGAAGCACATAGAGTATTCTAACAAATTATGATGAAAGTGTGCCTCTCTCTTGTGTCCAGCAAACGATGATTGTTGCAAACTAAAAAGGAAAATAAACTATAATACACGACGCTCCAAGCAAAACTCATATCATGTGATGAACAAAAATATAACTCCAAGTGACATACCGAGGGGATCCCTTCCGGGGCATCTCCATGCTTAGACGCTTGGGTCTTCCTTGAATATTACCTTGGGGTGCCTTGGTGATCCCCAAGCTTAGGGTCTTTCTGCTCCTTATTCCTTCATCCATCGTTGTCTCACCCAAAACTTGAAAACTGTGAGATCCGTTAGTATAATAGACATATCAAATACTTTAGGTACTGTTATAAATTGATTCATATTTTATTATTGCACAATAGGAACTGTATTCCAACTTCTCCATGGCTCATACCCCCCGATACAATCCATAGCATCATCAAAACAAGCAAACTATGCTACCAAAAACAAAATATATCTAAACAGAATAGTCTGTAGTGATCTTTACTAAAACCATACTTCTGTAACTCCAAAAATTCTGAAACATTAGGACAACCAAGGAAAATTGTATGTAAATACTGTGTCAGGGTACGACGATCTATGGGGCCAGCAAGGCACCTTTCGTCGTTCGGCAAGGGAGATCCTCTAACGCAAAGAGCATCGCCGGACCATGCGCGCACGAGGGTTTAGACAGGTTCGGGCCGCCGGAGTGTAATACCCTACGTCCTGTGTGTTGTGGTTTATTGGGTTCACGGTAGAGGAGCGTCACAGCCCGGTCAGGATGCTTAGGGAGTGTCGCTACATATGTAAATGAACGGATTGTCGACCTTTCTAAAGGTAGCCACGGACCTCCTTTTATAATTCAAGGGGCTACCACAGTGGCTAAAATAGTCTTTACACAGAATAAACAAAGTATCTCCCTCTGCCAAAATCGCTGGCAACTGCTACAGTGGAAACAACTAACTCTGACGGACTAGGACAAGCGCATTAAATGCGCCGTGAGGTGGTGCGTTGGTAATGTCTCCTGACAAGGATTGCCTCTCCTTCTGTGCCGTTCGCCCACCTACCTCTTATTCCTTTGCCACACCGTAGGATGGGTGTCACTAAAGCTGTTGTAATTCTGGTAAGCTGCCACATGCCCCGACCAGCTCCACCTAACCGCCTGCCTGCTCGACACCTAGGCGATGTAGACAACCAGCCTGGCGACGTGGAGCGATGGCTTGGCGGGCAGAGGCCTTGGTGGGTGCCTTAGCAGTTGAGTCCTCCGGCAAGGAGGGCTTGCCGGTTCGCTCGAACCCTTTTATGAAGTCCGGAGGCCGCGGTCGTACGGTGCACAAGTCAGGCTACTAAGGACCCCGTCCATTAGTACACCGACGGGAGCCCCCGGGCCTGGGCCACACTTGCGTTTGTGAAGTTTGTTGGGCTAGGCCCAAAAACCGTGCACAAGCACACGCGGTCGCAATTTCCTACAGTTATGATGACTTTCCCCACTCCTTCACAGGACGCCATTAAACGCAAGCCATGGGAAGTGGGACACGACGGCGTTTGAAAGGACATGCCTGAAAAGTTGTGCCACGTCGGACTAGAAGAGGCGCCACCTGCGTCGCGCGTTTCCACACAAGCTCGGTATTGGGGGAGAAAGGTGGTCGCCCAAGCAACGTGCTTGGCATCGAACAGTCAGCCTTCGAACCATCACGCGTCGCTCGAGTGTCTTCGCCCCTTCCGCTTCGTCTTCCTCCTTTGACTGCATCCCGCATGATGCATGTCACATGCGGGGCCCGGTATTGGCTGGGAGGGGCGGTCGCTGGTGCTAGCTGTGTGCCAGTGCGTGATCGTCCCCAGTCGCGAAGAGCCTTCCCCTCCTATTCCCCGTGCCTATAAAGAGGGGGGTCGAGGCGGAGCACTGTTCATTCGTGCTCTTCTGCTCTAGTCCATCGACCAGTGCCTTCACCTCCCTTCCTCCGTCATCTCCTCCAGCACGCCATTCTCGAGATGGCGAGGGGTCGCGGTCACGCTCGTGGGTCCAGTGTCGCCACTAGGGGCACCCCCAGAGCCCAATGCATATCGTGGTGACTGCGGTGGTGGCTGGCTCCAGTTCTCGTGAAAGGACGGCATCCGAAGGCCGTGGAAGGACGGCATCCCGGGGCCATGGAGGAACAGCTCCGCCGAACTGCGGTAGTCGTAGTGGTGCACCCCTCCTGCAGCCCCATGCGGGGATCCATGAGGAGGAGGAGGTGCAAGAGTTCGTCCTGGCGCTCTTCCGGCGGTAACAGAGCTGGCTTCGCCTCCCCGACTCCTTTGCGCGGAACATGGAAAGCAGCCGGCCTCGTGGTCTGTGTCTCCGGGCGACGGTTGCTGCAACGTGGCTGCCTGGGTCGGCATCGACCTCTCCGCCATAAGTCTCATGTTCTTGACGCGGGGGTGGAGGTCGTTCGCCCGCTCCCGTGGTCTGGGACTCGGGCATCTCCTCCACTTCAAGTTCGATGGCTCCGCCACCCTCTTCGTGAAGATCTTCAGGGTTTTCGGCATCCGCCTGGAGTGCTGCGCGGAGAGTGTCAGAATTGGGGCTCCGCAGACCCAAGAATGTTCGAACACTGGGGTGCGCTCGCTCTCCTACCCTACTCTACTTCGCAACCACGCGGCGACCCTCCGGCGGCTTGAGCTAAGGAAGATGAACAAGGACACACAGAGTTTACCCAGGTTCGGGCCACCTCACGGTGGAAAACCCTACTCCTGCTTGGTGGATTGCTTGAGGTGGAAGATGAGTACAAGGCATGTTCTTGCCCACCAAAGGTTTCTCCCTCTACGGTGGCTTGCTCCCTCCTTTATATTAGCCCTGGTCCTCTTCCCGCAAAAATATTCGGCGGGAAGGGATGCCACAACGGCCATTTTGAAAGGCGACAGGGTTGCAGCTTATCCTGACAAAAGGTGGTCTTCGCCTGCTAAAGTTCCTCGTCGTGATGTGCTCGTGGCCTCGGGGGTGACATCCGTCCTGCCGAGCCCTTGGTCTTGGTCTTCTTGCATGGAAGAGGAAACCTTTGGGGATGCTTTGGGAACCCGCAAGCTGGCGCTGCCCCTCTATCACCAAAAAGGAAACTCTCTCCTCCGTGCGAGCTGGTGCGGCCCTGGGGGCCACTCGGTGCGAGCCACGTCAACCAAATGGAGGGGCAGGACCGCCCGACCCCGCGAGGGCACCAGAGGTGGCTCCACGAGGGGGGCCGGGAGACTTGTGATGTCATTGCCGCCGTGCGCCTCGCAAGACATCGGCCCTCGCGGGGGCTCCCCTCATGAGGATGATTGGTGGGCCATTCGGTTGCTTAGAGCCAGCGCCATGCCCGGGCCACGGGCAGACGGGCCTGGGTACCCCTAGTCCGAGAGGCCCGACAGAAGCCCCCGGGCCCGCAGTGCGCATGATCCCGCCTGTTTGTGGGGGCAACGCGACGCTGGCCCTAACCGCTCGTGGGCCGGGCGCGACACGCGATTGCTTTGGGGTGTGGGGTGCCCCACTTTCCACGAGGCCTTGGTGGTCACGCAAGCCGACATAAAGCCCGTGCGCGGCCGGGGGCCACCGTTGCCATTCCTCGTGTTGCCTTCGTCTTCCTGCATCTTCTTCCTTCGCACGGAACCGCTCCAGATCCAAACTCTCGCGAGGCGCTTCTCTTACCCTTCCTGCAACCCTAGCACTCAGATGGCGCCCGTCAGCAAGAAGGGATAGGCTGCGGCTTCCGCCGCGAGCCCTGCTACCACCGGGCAGGTACTCTTGCCCTCCCTCATTTCCGACGAAGAGGATCTGGACCCAGTGCTCCCGCTGGTGGCCGATGGTTAGAACGGGGGGCAGGCGATCGTACTATGGCCGGGCTCGTTGGCACCGAGCGGCTTACCGAAGTCCGCCTATCCCTTCTTCCTCCACAGCATCTATGCCGGGCTAGTCCCGCCATTCTCCAGGTTCTTCTACACCATCCTCTCCATTATCAGATCCACGCCTTGCACCTTCAGCCCAACTCCATCCTCCTCCTGGCCATCTTTGCCTTCTACTGCGAGGCATTTGTGGGCGTGAGGCCCTCGGTGGCGCTCTTTCGCCACTTTTTCAGCCTACGGTTCACCGCCCCGGAGCATCGTTCCACATGCATCTCCTTCGTAGATGTCACGGGCGCGAGCATCCGCCTGAAGGCCGGGAAGAAGGTGGAGGGCTACCAGCAGTGCTGGGTATTCATGGATGCATGCCGAGTTTACCCGCTCCTCACGACCCCCACGGACCATCATGTGCAGTCCACGGGGTGGGCGCACGAGAAGCTCACCGACCCGAGGGCGGAGCCCGTCCTGGAGTGCATCGCCGCTCATGGGCATGCCTCTCTGATGGGGGCGATGGTCATCAAGGAATTCCAGGGGCAGGGCATCGCGCCGCTCTAGGCGCGCTCGCTCCCCCTATGGAAGTTCACCGGCTCGAGGGACCTGATGAGGCTGCGCGTCTATGGCCTGACGCACGATGAGTTGGATGGGGCCCTGTGGGCCCTGCTCGGCTACACTCCTGAGGTCCTCCGGAGGCGGCGCTGCCGCTGTACGCTTGTGGCGACATGGAGGAGCTGGTTGGAGAGATGCCCATCTTCGATGAGTGGGGTCTTATCGGATCGTGCAGGATCCCCTCCATCGCGGTGACGTCCTCCGGCAAGTGTTTTGGCCGCGAGGACTTGGAGGTGGCCGAGGAAGGGGGTGCCGGCCGGGCACCGTCGTCCAGCCTCCAGACATCCCTGCGCAGTCTCGGGGATGATGATGCTGCCTCAAACGAGCAGCGCCAAGTTATTCCCCCAGGCCCGCAGGCCCAGGGGACGGAGCAGGGTCGGGCCCCGCGATCCCTCCTGTACAGGTGACGGAGGCCGATGGCGAAGACGCTGCGCCCACTCCGGCGGCTGCCACGCCTCCTCCGTAGGCCTCCCAGGCCCCTACGGAAAGGGAGAGCTCGGCCGGTCCTGCCAAGGACCATGCCGAGTGCCCTTCGGACATCGTTGAGACGACTAGTGGGGGCGGCGCAGGCACGGCGTCAGCCATTGTGAAGAAGAGGAAGTGGGCTGCCCGGGACGAGTAAATTCCTTAATCCGCTCCTACGTCGTGCGTCCTTGATTGGTTATTCCAGCTGACCCCCTCCTCGGCACAGGTGCTCCGGCGGCAGCGAGGAGAAGAAGAAAAAGGTGAACGCTGGGGCGAAGGTTGCGCCCGCCAAGAAGGCGGCCTGAACCCTCGGCCGAAGCCTTGGCGGGCGCAGGGGCGGTCTGCACCAGCCCAGCATCGTGCCCGGCCGTGTGGGCGCGACCACGGGGCCCAGCGTCTCCCCGGCGTGGCGAGGGGGCGCGTGCCTCGGGGCCTCGATGGTTCAGCCACCGGCACCACTTGCCAAGGCCATGGGGATCCGGCCTCAGGTGCCACCGGCCGAAACCACGGCTCCTCAGCCCCTGATGCCGCCCGTCGAGGCCGCGGCCTCTCAGCCAGCGGAAGAGAGAGAGAGAGAGGCGCCCCAGCCTTTGCCGGCCGCTCTATCCCTTCCGACCAGCCACGACGCGGGGCACAACTTAGGCTGTCCTCCGGTGGTAATCGCTCCAGGGGCCTCAGGCGCCACCACAGCGATCTCCCAAAGAGAACCGCGGGGGCCAAGCTCAGGGGAGAACTTGGAGCCCCCGGCACCTCAAGCGCGGGCGCCGGGGCACTCCTTGCTCCAGCTGCGTCGAGCACTGGGGCGCCAGCCCCCGGGCCAACTCTTGCCTTGATGGACCAGAACGCCTTGCTCAGGCGGGGAGCTCTGACCAACGCCCAGTATGCGCTCGTTCCGCTGGGGGCGGACTTCCGAGACGCCGAGGCGCGTCTCTTTGTCAAGCGCCTGAAGCTCACCATGGGGTGCCGTCAACTTGATGCCTCCACTAAGGAGGCTCACAGCAAGTCCGAAGCCATCCTAGCGGAGGGAAAGAAGGAGGTCGCTGAGGCGAAGGTCGCTTGCGAGAGGGCTCTTGCCGAGAAGACAGCGCTCGCCAAGCGCTTCGAGGAAGCAGGCGCTTCAGGAGCAAGCCGCGCAAGCGCAGCAACTCCACTTGCGAGAAGATGTCAAGGCCCGCGAGGCGGGGCTTGTGGACCGCGATGCTGGCGGCCGAGCAGGCCACGGAGCGCGAACGCCTGGAGGCGATGCGGTGCGAGGTGGCTGAGGCCCAAGAGGCTCATGCCAAGCAGATCTCCGAGGCCAACGCTAAGCTGGACGCCCGGAAGAAGGAGATCCTGGCTGCCACCGACGCGAGGGCGGCCTCAGACCACGCTGCGCTCTCCTCCCTCGAACACAGGGCCTGCGAGGCCCTGTCCTCCATTTGCAGGTCGAGTTTCGATGTCCCTCTGGTTCCTCAGGGCTCCAGCCACGCTAAGCTTTCCTCCAGGATTGTGAAGGCACTCGAGGGCACGGCCCATGAGGTGGATGGCATCCTCAAAGAGGAAAGCCGTGGTCTCCTCTCCGTGGCTGTGACTCGCGTCTTCAGCCATCTCCTCCTTCATGACCCCAACTTCAAGTTTGACGAGGTGACGGGCCCCGTTCCCGAAGAGTCTCGCGGCGATATGGCGGCGGTTGTGGAGAGCCACGTGAAGGCGTTGCTCGAGAAGTTCTTCTGCTTCGATATCGACGAAGAGCCTAGCGGGGAGCCTCCTTTTAACACCCTGCAATAAACTGAGTCCTCCTCGAGGAGACATGAGATGACATTTTTAAGCTGTAGGGAATATTTTGGAATTTGTAATAAATGCTTGAGATTCGCGACTTCCCGTTCTCGGCTGGGTTTCTCTCTTTCTAGTCTTAACGCTTTGCATCGGCAGGGCCCAGCCCCGCGCATACCTCATCCGTCGCTGGAGAACGAGGTCGCAATGCCTGAGCTGGACCAAGAGGTGAGGGGCTACGGGCGCTAGTGAAGGTTCCTGAGGCGCGTTGGTCAAGAGCCCCCATTTGATGCGCAAGTGACCAGCTTGACAGTCCTCACGCTCTGCGTCGGCAGGGCCCAGCCCCGCGCATACCTCAGGCATTGCCGGGACGCTAGGTCGCGATGCCTAAGCTGAATTAGGAGGCGAGGGGCTACGGGCGCTAGTGAAGGTTCCTGAGACGTGATGCTCAAGAACCCCCCCCCCCTTGACGCGCAAGCGGCCCGCCCGAAAGTCCTTATGCTCTGCGTCGGCAGGGCCCAGCCCTGCGCATACCTCAGCCGTCGCTGGGACGCCAGGTCGCGATGCCTAAGCTAAACCAGGAGGTGAGGGGCTATGGGCGCTAGTGAAGGTTCTTGAGACGCGATGCTCAAGACCCCCCCCCCTTGACGCGCAAGCAGCTCTCGTGAAGAAGAATCCTGCGCATGATAAGCCATGCCTGGAGCACCGCGCTTTTGCCAGCTTGCACTTGGGTGTCGCGCGACGAGACTAGACACCAAGGACCTGAGGAGGTGACATGCATGGGAGAAACCCCGCGAGACAGAGCTCGATCTCTTGGGTTTATCAGCGCTGGAGGGACGAACCCGAGCACAGGCACCGTGTCCAGCCCTCGCTCGCGCGAGGTACAAGGGAAAACTGTCAAGCACGGAGCTCTGTCGATCATCCACCAGCGTGGAGCATGGGGCTTCCACTGAGCATGGGCGAGAGTCTTCCCGGGGCCGAGGAGCGGCCCTTCGGGATGCTTCGGGGCATGTACATACCCAACATCATTATTACGTGAGAGGGTCACGGGCGGCGATTTGAAAAGAGGTGTCGGGCGCCCCAGGCACATGGCTCAGGAGCTCCTCCCTCAGTTCTTTATCCACCAGCGCGGAGCAAGGCGCTTCCACTGGGCGTGGGCGGGAGTCCTCTAGGGGCCGAGAGGTGGCCCTTCGGGAGGCTCCGGTGCGTGTACAACCCCAACCTCATTATTACGTGAGTGGGTCATGGGCGGCGATTTAAAAGAGGTGTCGGATACTCCATGCACAAAGCTGAGGAGCTCCTTCCTCAATTCTTCAGGCGGGTTAAGCCTCACTTTTCACGTGGCTGCGTGCATATGGGACCTGTGACGTGGGGGGGCGACGCGAGCCGGGTGTCCGTCCCGAGGGCACCACACGAAGAGGTTCGACACCGAGGACCCCAGGAGGTGACGTGTTCGGGGGCAACCCGTCATTCAGAGCTCAGTCTCTCGGATTTAGCGACGCTGCATAGACGGATCCGAGCACAGATGCCATGTCGGGTTCCTTCATGAGATGAACAAGGGAAAACCACCCAATCCGTGGCACCCGAGGTAACGAAGCACCCCAACTGGCAATGGGACATAACAAGCCACACCCTCACTCGCCTACTCTCGGCAATCTCCTGAGAGCAAGACACCAAGGACCTCAGGAGGTGACGTACACGGGAGCGAGCCCGTGAGACAGAGCTCGGTCGCTTGGATTTACCAACGCTGTAGGGACGTACCCGAGCACAGACGCCATGCCTAACATCGACCGGGGGATTTTCGAAAGAAGGGTCACAAGGGCGCAGCGATTTCAAGCGGTGGCAAGGCACCGAGTGCTAGGCTGAAGCTGAAATCATAAACTTCGAAGGAAATAATAAGGTTCGCTACACTTCCAAAAAGCGGAGTGCGGCAGGGATGGACCCAAGCCAGCTTGAGGGTGTTGCAGCCCGGAGGGTGCCCTCGATTTGAACAGAACAACAAAAAATCACTTGGCGGTTGCACCGCTGCGGGAGCGTCAGGCCGTCTTGCTGGGCGTGCCGCGGAGGTCAGCGCTTCAGGGGCCGGCTGGCTCCTGAGGATCAAGGGGTCCCGGGAGCTCGCGGGGCCTCGGTGCCATGTGAGGCGCCATCACAAACTGTGCCAGCCTTTGGAAGGCGACGCCAGCGCCTGCCAAGCCAAAGGGCATGCGAACGCGGTGGGCGGCGACGTGCAGCCGGACGAGGCCTTGGGATCCGGCCTAGTTAAGGCCTGAGACGTCGACGCACATGCGCGCCCCGCCGCGCTCCGGGTGACGCTCCTCCTGCATCCTGCCGTCTTCTTGGTCGATGAAGTCCTACGACGCTGGTGCCAGGCGTCGCGTCCCTTCCCTTCGGGGGCGCGCCAGAAGGCACGCCTCCAAGTGGTGCCCGAGCACCTCCCTCGTCATACCGGTCAAGTCGGATGCTTCCCACGTGGAAGCCCCCGAGTCTAGCCTGAGGGAGGCGCCGGGCACGCCTTCCTATGCAGGGAGGCGATTGGTGCCGGTGACGGGCATGGGACCTGCGTCGGCAGGGGATGCATTCTTGGTCTTGACGACGCTTGGGACGGGCAACAGCTGCTTCTTCCTCGGGGGCGCGGCCTCGCGAGGCTCAACATCCCCCGCGTCTCCAGAATGCTCCGTTGCGGCAAGCTTGTAGGCACGCTCGAGGGAGCAGACCGTGTTCTTTTCATCGCAAGTGACAATGATTATGCCGACATCTTGAGGACGTTGTAGCCGTGGTGCATTGCTGCCAGAAACTTGGCCAGCACCGGGTATCCCAGGATGGCGTTTCACGGGAGGCCGATGTGCGCCACGTCGAAGTCGATGAGCTCGGTATGGTAGTTGTCGCGCGTGCCGAACGTGACGGGGAGGCGGATCTACCCCAACAGAGTGGTGGAGCCGCTGGTCACTCCAGAGAATGGCCTGGTTGGCATCATCTGGTCATAGGGCACATGGAGCGTGTCGAAGGTCTTCACCGAGAGCACGTTGAGGCCCGCGCCTCCGTCGATGAGGGTCTTCGTGACAGCGACATTGCTGATCGTGGGGGTGCACATCATGGGGAATGCACCCGCGGTGGCCGAGGACTTGAGGTTGTCCCCGGCGTCGAAAGAGATGGCATACTGGGACCACTTGAGGGGCTTCACGGCTTCCAGCCTCGGGAGGGCGGCATTCACCTCACGGGAAAACTGCTTGAACCGGCGGTTCGACAGAGGGGTATGGGCCCCGCCAAGGATGCAAGCCACTGCGCGAGGCTCCTGGTAGCCCCCAGCGTCCTCATTGCGCTGGCCGTCATCATTTCTCCTTGGCGGCGGCGGCAGGGAGGAAAGTGCGGCATTGTCCCGAGGACGCACCTCACGAGACTGATCGCGCCGGCGGTTGTCATGAAGCTGCTCTTGCCAGCCCTGGCGGGGGTTGCCGCCGCGACCATCCCACCGGCCGCCGCCGCGGCCGCCACCACCTCCGCGGCCAGCGCCATGGTCGCTCCGCTCCGGGCGACGGCCAACACGCTAGTCTCGGAGGATCCCGAGCTCTTGGCAGTCTTCAATGTTGTGGGTGTACAGGTCATGGTAGATGCAGAACGGGCGCCGGTCTTTGTAGGGCGCGGTATGGTCGTGGCCGCGCTTCTGCTCGGGCTCTGCCGCGAGCATGGTGGGGCCCTTGCGCTTGACTTCCTTGGTCTTGGCCTTGCCGTCATCTTGTGCGACATCCAGGTCATCATGGGCAAACAGGCGGCCCTCCTTTGCCTTGGCGCACTTGTCGGCAATGTTGAACATCTCTAGAGCCGAGCTGAGGTTGTCGTTGATGGCGAGCTTCTCGCACATCTTGAGGTCTGTGATGCCGTTGGTGAATGCCATGATGACGGCATCATCCGTGCTGAGTGGGATCTTGTTGCGCACTTGGCTGAACCGCTGGATGTATTTGCGCAGGTTTCTCTAGGGTGCTGCTTCACGCGCTGCACGTCGTTGATGGAGAGGGGACGGTCATGCGTGCCCTTGAAGTTGGCGATGAACAGCTCATAGAGCTCGCTCCATGAAGAGACCAAACCCTCAGAAAGGTTCATGAGACAGGATCACGCGCCGTCCTTGAGAGCCATCGGGAGCCAATTCGCCATGACCTTGTCATCGCCGCCCACAGGCTCCATGCTCAACACAAAGAGCTGGAGGAACTCCTTGGGGTCAAGGGTGCCGTCATAGCGCTGGGGCAGCTCGGGCTTGAACTTGGCGGGCCAAACCACCCTGCAGAGCTCGCGGGTGAAGGCCCGGCATCCCACGGTACTCAGAAGACCACCGCGCGCGAGGACGGCCCGGTTCTGGTGCCCGACTACGGCCACATCCTGCGCGACCCGGTCCTGACGCTGGTGCTGCTGGTCAAGGACTGCGTGCGCATCAAGCGTCGTGCGGTTGACGATCTGGCAGCTGCCCTCGTCCTGGTCCCGCGGGGGTGCTTCATGGCGCTGGTCGCGGGGACGTGCGTCGTGCCGAGGTTCGACCCGCTCGTCGTGCAAGGGAGGAAGTGGAGGCGCTCCATGAGCCACTTCGCCCGCGCAGGATGGCGGGGGGTGAAACGATCGGGAGGGTATTGGGGCCTCCCCGGCGACGGTAACGAGTTCCGTGATGGGGCCCAGCCATGCATCGTAGCCGGGCCCATCTGTAGGGCAGTAGTGGAGCAGCTCGCGTGCCATGAGCAGTGCCGCCTGCGCGTTCACCCGCTCGAGGCGGGTGTGGGAGGAGGAAGCCGTGGCAGTGCGGCCCTCCCGCTGCACAGAGGGGTGCGCAAAGGAGTCCTGCTGCTCGCGAGCAGCGGGGTCGGGGGCCGCCGCGCCCTCAGCGCCGGTGGAGTGGCAACGACCACCGCGGCCAACCGGGGTGGTCTGAACGACTCGGGCGACCCTGCGCTCAGCGCGGACACGGCGAGCGTCAGCCATGGGGTTGATGAAGACGGAGTCGACGGAGCTGGAGAACTTGGTGCACCCCTACCTGGCGCGCCAAATGTCAGAAACCGGGCTCCACAGACCCAAGAAGGTTCGAACACTGGGGTGCGCTCTCCTACCCAACTTTACTTCACAACCACGCGGCGAATCTCCGGTGGCTTGAGCTAAGGAAGATGAACAAGGACACACAGAGTTTACCCAGGTTTGGGCCACCTCGCGGTGAAAAACCCTACTCCTGCTTGGTGGATTGCTTGAGGTGGAAGATGAGTAAAAGGTGTGTTTTTGCCCACCAAAGGTCTCTCCCTCTACGGTGGCTGGCTCCCTCCTTTATATTGGCCCTGGTCCTCTTCCCCCAAAAATATTCGCCGAGAAGGGTTGCCACAACGTCCATTTTGAAAGGGGACAGAGTTGCAGCTTATCCTGACAAAAGGTGGTCTTCGCCTGCTAAAGTTCCTTGTCGTGACGTGCTCGTGGGCTCGGGGGTGACATCCATCCTGTCAAGCCCTCGGTCTTGGTCTTCTTCCACGGAAGAGGAAACATTTGGGGGATGCTTTGGGAACCTGCGAGCTAGCGCTGCTCCTCTATCAACAAAAAGGAAACTCTCTCCTCCGTGCCAGCTGGTGCGGCCCTGGGGGCTGCTCGGTGCGAGCCAAGTCAACCACGTGGAGGGGTAGGACCGCCCGACTCCGCGAGGGTCCCCGAGAGACTTGTGATGTCGCGGCCACCGTGCGCCTCGCAAGACATCGGCCCTCGCGGGGGCTCCCGTCATGAGGATGATTGGTGGGCCATTTGGTTGCTTAGAGCCAGCGCCATGCCCGGGCCGCAGGCAGACAGGCCTGGGTACCCCCAGTCCCAGAGGCCCGACAGAGAGCTCGAGTGGCAGCGACTACGACTCCTCCAGCAACAGTGACGACGATGGCTACACATTCGGCATCAAGCAGGAGGACTTCGACTAGACGCGCGCGGCGCCATACTTATTGCTTAGGATTGATGCGGGAACGAGGCTCCATCCACGAGACCTCATTTCCAGATCAATTGCCATATCATAGTGCCAGATATCCTTTTGTGTGTAAATTGTACCCAATGTATCCCTAAGAGGAAATGACGAGAAATTATTGGGTATCTTTAAAACATTAAGGATTTGTCATGTGTCTATGTATGGCCATTTCCCTTTCGGCGAACAAAAATTTCGCTTGTGTGCCTTGTTGACACTTATGCTTGGCCTGGAACACTTGCGGGCGCGCACGTCTTTACCACGGGCACTTGTAAGGACAGGTCCTGAGCACCCTTCTGGTGGCACCGCTTCCGGCAAGGCTACCCTGTCGTCCTCGCCGCGGCTACTTAAGATGTTGGGCATGCTTCCAACACCTAAGTGTGCAACGATTTCGATAGGGTCCCTTAGCGTGCAGGTTTTCTCACACAAGCACCAACTTTGTTCGAGGAAAAAGCTCAGAAAAATTCGAATAGTTTTTGCAACTTAGCACTTCCTCGTTGCGTTTCTTGCCACAAGGCGATCGTCTTTGAACGCATCCGTAGGTGTCCGTACCGTCACTCCCCCAGGGAAGACTTGCACGCGGGGCCCCTTCTCCCTTTTGAGAAAAAGAAAGAAGACAAAATGGAGTAAGCTAGGAACCTAAGTGGTTCAATAGCCACCTTACACAAGTAAAAAGTGATCACAACATCTCACATAAGATACATAAAATAAATATGTACTTTGACAAAGAGTTGTAGAACAGTTAGCTTTTACTGACTACACACAGGGTCATCACCTGGCTTTGTACAAAGGATTACATGCCTCGCAGGCAAAATTGTACAAAAGGGGTTGTCGGGCGGCCTGGCAACCCTGCCTAACAGGTAGAACTTGCGAAGATGCTTGCTATTCCACGAGTTTTGCACCGGGGTGCCATCTTTGGTCTCCAGCCGGACTGCGCCAGGCCTGGTGACTCGTACTACCCGGTAAGGGCCTTCCCACTTCGGCGTCAACTTGTTTGATCCCTTCGCGGACTGAATTCGTCGAAGAACAAGGTCACCTTCCTCAACATGTCTGGCATGCACCCTACGGCTTTCATAGCGGCACAGAGTTTACTGGTACCGAGCGGCACGCAGTGCGGCCTGGAGACGATCTTCCTCGAGGAGCGTGGCATCATCCTTCCGAACTTGCTCTTGCTGGTCCTCCTCAAAGGCCTGCACTCTCGGTGACCCATATGTGAGTTCCATGGGGAGAACTGCTTCTGCACCATAAACTAGGGAGAAGGGTGTCTCGCCGGTGGCTCGATTTGGGGTCGTTCTGATTGACCAAAGAACTGACGGGAGTTCATCAATCCAGCGCCTTCCTTACTTGTGCAGCTTGTCGAAAGTTCTCGTCTTGAGGCCCCGCAGCACTTCAGCATTTGCCCTTTCTACTTGCCCGTTGCTCCTGGGGTGAGCAACTGATGCAAAGCATACTTTGGTGCCAATGTCTTGGCAATACTGCATGAAGCTGCTGCTAGTAAATTGCATGCCGTTGTCGGTGATGATCCTGTTGGGGACACCGAAATGGCAAACTATCCCTCTGAGAAACTTGACTGCCGCTTGCGTCATTACCTTTCTCACTGGCTCCACCTCAGTCCACTTCGTAAACTTATCGATTGCAACGAAAAAGAACTCGAAGCCCCCGGTAGCATAGGGGAAGGGCCCGACCATGTCGAGCCCCCAGACCGAGAAGGGCCAGGAGAGCGGTATGGTTTGAAGGGCTTGTGTTGGTTGATGTGTTTGCTTGGCGTGGTACTAGCATGTTGGAAATATGCCCTAGAGGCAATAATAAATTGGTTATTATCATATTTCCTTGTTCATGATAATCGTTTATTATCCATGCTAGAATTGTATAGATTAGAAACTCAGATACATGTGTGGATACATAGACAACACTATGTCCCTAGTGAGCCTCTACTAGACTAGCTCATTGATCAAAGATGGTCAAGGTTTCTGGACCATAGACATGAGTTGTCATTTGATAACGGGATCACATCATTAAAAGAATGATGTGATGGACAAGACCCAACCATAAGCATAGCATTTCATCGTGTTAGTTTATTGCTACTGCTTTATCCATGTCAAGTATATGTTCCTACGACCATGAGATCATGCAAGTCCCTGACACTGGAGGAATGCCTTGTGTGTATCAAACGTCACAACATAACTGGGTGACTATAAAGGTGCTCTACAGGTATCTCCGAGGGTGTCGTTGGGTTGGCATGGATCGAGACTGGGATTTGTCACTCCGTATGACGGAGAGGTATCTCTGGGCCCACTCGGCAATACAACATCACAAGAAGCTTGCAAGCAACGTGACTATGGAGTTAGTCATGGGATATTGTATTATGGAATGAGTAAAAGAGACTTGTCGATAATGAGATTGAACTAGGTATGGAGATACCGACGATCGAATCTCGGGCAAGTAACATACCGCTGGACAAAGGGAACTGCATACGGGATTGATTGAATCCTTGGCATCGTGGTTCGACCGATAAAGATCTTCATAGAATATGTGGGAACCAATATGGGCATCCAGGTCCAACTATTGGTTATTGACCGGAGAGGTGTCTCGGTCATGTCCACATGATTCTCGAACCTGTAGGGTCCGCACGCTTAACGTTCGGTGACGATATAGTATTATTGGGTTATGTATGTTGGTGACCGAATGTTATTAGGAGTCCCGGATGAGATCCCGGACATCACGAGGAGCTCTGGAATGGTCCGGAGGTATAGATTTATATATGGCAAGTCATATTTTGGCTACCGGAAAAGTTTTGGGTTTTTCCGGTATTGTACCGGGAAGCTTCTAGAAGGTTCCGGAAACTTTCGGAGAAGTACGGAAGTACACCAAGGGTTCCACCACAACACAAGGGTTTCCATGGACTAAGGGGAGGCGCCCTGGCCTTATTGGGCCTGGCGCAGAAGTCCCTCAAGGCCCATGTGGCTTGGGAGAGGTGGAAAGTCCACCTGTGTTTGGAAAGGGAGGGAATTGGACTAGGAGTCCAACTTCTCCCCCTTGGCTGCGCCTAGGGCTTAGAGGGGTTGATCTCCACGCCCCCTCCACCTATATATAGAGGAGAGGGGGCACCCCAAGAGTACACACCAAACCCTTGGCGCCTTCCTCTCTCCCTAGATCGTTTTCTCCTTCGTTCGTGGTTCGGGTAGCGCTTGGCGAAGACCTGCTGGCACTGCTCCACCACCACCTCCACCACGCCGTCGTGCTGGTTGAGAACCCATATACTACTCTGCCCTCACTTGCTGGATCGAGGAGGCAGAGACATCATCGAGCTGCACGTGTGCTGAACGTGGAGGCATCGTCCGTTCGGCGCTACATCGGGACGGATCGCGATTGGATCGTGAAGACGTACGACTACATCAACCGCGTTATATACGCTTCCGCTTAGCAATCTACAAGGGTATGTAGATACACTCCCCCTCTCATAGCTATGCATCTCCATGGATAGATCTTGCATGTGCGTAGGAAAAAATTTGTTTCCCATGCAACGTTCCCCAACATGGCATTCTTCAAACGTCGTCACCACTGCCAATGAATCTTGAAGGGCTGCCAGCCAGTAGAAACCTTGGCTGAAAGTTTTCCCGGGAAGGGCCCGTGATCCCTTCATGTATCTCTGCCAACAACTGACGTCCTTCTTCCCGAGGGATGCATTTCAATTTCACACCATTCGGTCTCCTCTTGTATAAGGTGATGTCCACGAATTGGTACATGCTCGACCGTCGGGCTACTCTTTTAGCTCCTTCTGGTTCCTCGGGAAGATCTCCTGTGTGGAGGTACCGGACTATGTGTTGTGCCCATGCCGGAGCCTATGGCCCGACGACATGGACTAAGGGCATTTCATCCACTGCGAGGACACTAGCTTCTACGACAAAGACCATCGGGTCTACCGGAGCTCAAAGTCCACCGGCAGGGGGTTTGTCACTTCCGGCAACCCTCTTGGCGGTCACTGTTTGCTCTGGTATGGAGTAGTCACCGGAATTGACCTTTCTTTTCTTGTTCTGTCGCGCTGATGGGGTGACTGGAGGTTGGGTTAATCAGAGTACAAAAGTGCCTGGTTCCACACGCAGCTTCTGCGCAGCTCTCTTTGTCAGGTCGTCAGCAATGCTATTCTCGGCACGGGGGACATGCTCCATTTGCAAACTGTCAAAATGCTCCTCCAATATACGTACTTTGTCAACATACGCATCCATCAGGGGACTCTGGTAATCTTTATTCACTTGCCGCGCAACGATCTGTGAATCTCCCCGGATTGTGAGCTTCCTGATGCCGAGATCAGCTGCTATCCGTAGTCTAGCAAGCAATCCTTTGTACTAAGTTGTGTTGTTTGTTGATTCCTCCCTAGGGAAATGCATCTAGATCACGTACTTGAGGTGCTCTCTGGTGGGTACAATGAGCAGCACTCCAGCACCGACGCCTTTGAGAGAAAAGGCTCCGTCAAAGTACATGACCCATTCTTGAGGTGTTTCCTTGCCGTGAAGGGTTGTTTCTGGAATTTCTTCGTCTAGCGTTGGTGTCCATTCTGCTATGAACTCTGCCAAGGCTCCACTCTGGATTATTGTCGTGCTTTCAAAGCTCAAGTCAAAGCTGGCCAGTTCCAACGCCCACTCGACGATCCTGCCGGTTGCCTCTGGATTTCTCAAGATGCGTTGCAGCAGGAACCGAGTGACGACGGTGATGTGGTGTGCTTGGAAGTAGTGCCGCACAATTTTTGGGAGGCTGTGAAGAGGCCGAAAAGCATTTTTTGCATCCCAGAGTATCTTGACCTAGCCACCTGCAGGAGGGAGCTGACAAAATACACTGGCCGCTGCACCACTTTCTTCTTCTGCATAGTTTGTTGTTCTGCCCCTTGTGTCGTGCTTGCGTCATCAACCCCTTGGTTTACCGGGGCTGGCTCTGGCTTGCCGGCCGTAGACTCTGGGATTTCCGCCTCGTCCTCTTCAGCTTCCCTTTCCGCCACCAGTGCCGCATTGACCACTTAGTTTGTCACCGCCAAGTATAGCAACAACGGCTCCTCTGGTTAGGGTGCTACTAGCACTGGCATTGAGGATAGATATTTCTTCAAATCTTGCAGCGCTGCCTCCGCTTCCGGGGTCCACATCATTGGGCCTGCCTTCTTCAGGATCTTGAAAAACGGCAGGGCATGCTCTACTTATTTGGAAATGGACCTGCTGAGGGCGGCGATGCAGCCCGCCAGACGGCGCACGTCCTTGATGCGCTTCAGCGCCTCCAGCTGTTCAATTGCCTCAATCTTGGTGGGTTGGCTTCAATCCCGCGCTATGACACAAAGAACCCGAGGATTTTGCTGGAGGGGACTCAAAACACGCACTTCTCGGGGTTAAGCTTCAAATTGATCTTGCGCAGGTTCGCAAAGGTTTCTTCTAGGTCTTGGATCAGTGTGTCCTTGTTCTTGGTTTTGACCACTATATCATCCATGTAGGCTTCCACATTCTTGTGTAGTTGCGGCCCCAAACCAATCTGAACTACTCTTGCAAATGTTGAACCGACACTCTTCAATCCAAACGGCATGCGTCTGAAACAATACGCGCCGCAAGGGGTAATGAAAGCCATTTTCTCTTCGTCTTCTTCGGCCATGAAGATCTGGTGGTATCCAGAGTACGCATCAAGGAAAGAAAATAGATCGCAGCCAGCAATCGAGTCCACTATCTGATTTATGCGCGGCAAGGAGAATGGGTCTTTCAGGCAATCCTTATTGACATCGGTGAAGTCGATGCAAAGTCTGCATTTCCCATTTACCTTGCGCACTACCACAGGATTTGCCAGCCAAGTTGGGTGGATCACACCTCTGATCAGACCTGCTGCTTCTAGTTTCTTGATTTCTTCGGCAATAAACTCCTGCCATTCCAGGGCTTGCTTTCGGACCTTCGGCTTGACGGGGCGCGCATGGGGACAAACGGCAAGGTGGTCCTCAATCACCTCCCTGGGAACACCGGGGATGTCGGATGGTTGCCAGGCAAACACATCGATATTAGCCCGCAGGAAAGTGACGAGCGTGCTTTCCTATTTGCTGTCGAGGGTGGCACTTATGGTGAAAGTGCCGCCCTCGTCATTCTCTCACTCCACCAGGTGTTTCGTCTTGGGAATGTTCACCTTGCCTTTCTTGCTCCTGGCGGCAGAGGTCTCTGGTAAGTTCTCGACGGGCACGCTGCACTCTTTAGCACGCTTCCCGGAGTCCTTACGAGATTCGCCAGAGTTCTTGTTCTCCCCCCGGGAGCTTTGCCAGCATGAACGAGTGCCTCGTCGGCAGACGCTGCCATTGCCTCCTGGAAGAGCTTGTCGACATAGAGGACCACGTCCTTGTTGTCAGCACGGACGATGATGAAGCTCATCGGCCCTGACAGCTTGAGGGTGTTGTAGGCGTGGTTTGTTGCTGCCATAAACTTCGCCAGTGGCGGTCGGCCCAGAATCCCATTGTACGGCAGCGACATCTTCGAGACATCGAAGACTACTCTCTCAGTCCTGAAGTTGAGCTCGCTGTCGAACGTCACCGGCAGAGTGATTTTTCCCTTGGGTTGCGACCTTCCAGGGTTGAGTCTCTGGAAGGACCCCGTCGGCTTGAGATCCGTTTCAGGAATCGGCAGCCGCTTGATCACATCGGGCGAGATCAAGTTCAACCCAACCCCACTATCGACCAACAACTTCATGACCCTGAGGTTGCGTATCGTTGGTGATACCAACAATGGCACACACCCAACGGCAGTGATGCGGTCATGGTGGTCCTCAGCGTCGAAGATGATGGGAGTGTTGGACCACTTGAGGGGTTTTCTTGCCTCCACCGCTGGCTCTGCCGTGTTGATCTGACAGGCCCACAGTTTGAGTTGCTGGTGAGAGGAGTGCAAAGATGCGCCTTCATCAACGCACATGGCATCGACAGCCTTCCGGAATTCCTGGCCTTCAGATTCTTCTTCATCTTCTTCGTCATCATCGTCTTGATCGTAAGACTTTTTGACTGGGCCTCTCGTAGGTTTCTCCTTGTGCTACTTGGCCTTGCCGCAACGAGCACCAGTGTTTTTCTTGCCGGAGCAACCTGCACCATCTTGGCCCTTTCCCTTCTCGTGCCTTTTGTACTCTTGCTTCTGCTTCTCAGCAAGCTCTTTTACTTGGCGCGATTCGATTATGTCATGGCTCTTGGTGAGGTGGATCTTGCAGTACGGCCTGCCAGTCTTTTCTCCTCTCGTGGCCTCGTCGTCTCCGGAGCATGCGTTAGTGTCCTTGCCGCCCCCCTCAGACGTGGCCTTCTTGCCGGAGTCGGTGTTGTCGTTCCCTTCGACAGCCATTACTTCTTTTCCCTTGTGCTTCCGGTTGCCCTTCCGTCCCTTTTTCATGGAGGCGGCTGCGCTGTCGTCATCTGAGTCGACCTCTGCGCCAGTGTCCTCCCCAGGGAGCCTTCTTCCTTCTTCAACCCATGCACATTTGTCATCCAGAGCACAGAGCTCGGTGAGATCTGGCACCTTGTTGATGCTCATCTCCTCGTGCATCCGACGATTGCGTACATTCGTGTGGAACGCAGCGATCACTGCGACTGGGTGGACGTCTGGGATATTGTGATGCACGCGGTTGAACCTCTGGATGAACTTGCAGAGGGTCTCGCCGTCTCTTTGAGGGATCACATGCAAGTCGCTGGGATGCCCTGGAAGCTTGTGGCCTCCGTGGCACGCGCCAGCGAACTGGTTGCACAGATCCGACCAAGGGGAGATGGACCCTTCCATCAAGTTTATCAACCAACTCCTCACATTGGGCTTGAGCGCCAACGGGAAGTACTTGGCAAATACTTTTTCATCGCGCCCTCCGGCAGCTTGCATGGCGATGGTGTAGATGCCGAGGAACTTGGAGGGGCTGATCTGGCCGTCATACTTGTCGGGCAACTCGGGCTTGAAGGGTCTATTGGAGGGCCATCGGACTTGTCGTAGCTCGTCGGTGAACGTCAGGTAGCCTATCTCGTAGGACAGGCTGCCGGGCACCCCTGACGTGGGCCCGTCAACGGCTGGGTGCGCGCGGCCATCGGATTGGTGGCGTGCCTGTTGGCGCCTCTCGATGGCGGTGCGGGCGTCCTCCTTGCGTCTTTCCTTCATGACTTGGTGTTGATCTTTACTCATCCACGGATTTGTCAATGCATACGACACCTCGTCTTCTACGTCGGTATGGCGGGTAGGTTGCTGCTGTTGCGGGGGAGACTACATCGTAGGCGCCCCGCCAGCATCATGTCTGGTGGTGGGAGCCCTTGGAGCCGCTTGGCAGGCGCACGACGGGCCTGCTCCCTCCGGCCTGTCGCGGTTCGCGAAACACAGTAGGCTCTGGATAGTCGCTCTCCAGTCTTCCATCTTCTCTGGCGCGGGCGGGAAGTTTAGCAATAGGTGGGCCTGCGCCACAGCTTTCTCCAGAGTCTTGGGCATGGAACAGTGCGAGGCTTGGGTGGCGATCTTACTCCTGGCAGTGCCAGGAGGAGCGTTTCCCCGCGCCGTCGCATGGTGCTCATTCCCTCCATGAGGTTGATGTCGAGCTCGGCCCAACGTGTCTTGAGAGGGACATGCAGGGGTCTTGTCCGCATGCCGCCCAGGGTCGCCATCCTGGGGTGTTGGTCACGGTTATCTTGTGAAGGTCGCGGCAGAGGTCCTATCAGCACCGCTGCTGCTGCAACCGCCGCCTGGGATGCCGCTTCCGCGGTGTCGGCCCAGGTGGCTGCAGGCGCGTTCCGCGTCTCCATGACGGTAGGGTCTGGCTCGCGGATCTCCGTGCGGTGTTGTGGCTGCGTTCATCGGCGCGGTGAATGTGGGGACCGCCTCCATCGGCGTCGCTGGTGACCACTTGCGAGGGCAGCTTGGACGCAGATGAAGCGGGTGTCGTTGCGCCCTTGGTCTTCTTGGGAGGCATGGTCGTCGAAGAAGTTGTTGACGATGACGCGCAGGAGTCGGTGAAGGTTCACGTAAAGGAGCCCGCTACCTAATCGCCAAAGTTGTCGGGGTATGACGATATATGAGGCCGGCAAGTCCCCTTTCGTGGTTTGGTAAGGGAGATCCTCTGACGCAAAGAGCATCACCGGACCATGCGCGCACGAGGGTTTAGACAGGTTCAGGCCGCTGGAGCGTAATACCTTACATCCTGTGTGTTGTAGTTTATTGGGTTTACAGTATAGGAGCGTCACAGCCCGGTCAGGATGCTCAGGGAGTGTCGCTACGAGTGTAAATTAACGGAGTGTCAATGTTTCTAAAGGTAGCCATGGACCTCCTTTTATAATTTAAGGGGCTACCACAGTGGCTAAAATGGTCTTTACACGGAATAAACAAAGTATCTCCCTCTGCCAAAATCGCTGGCAACTGCTATAGTGGAAAACACCTAACTCTGGTGGACTAGGACAGGCGCATTAAATGCACCGTGAGGTGGCGCACTGGCGATGTCTCCCAACAAGGATTGACTCTCCTTTTGTGTCATTCGCCCACCTACCCCTTATTCCTTTTCCACGCCATAGGACGGGTGTCATTAAAGCTGATGTAATTCTGGTAAGCTGCCACGTGCCCCGACCAGCTCCACCTAACCGCCTGCCCGCTCGACACCTAGACAATGTAGACAACTAGCCTCGTGATGTGGAGCGATGGCTTGGCGGGCGGAGGCCTTGGCGGGTGCCTTAGCAGTCGATTCCTCTGGCAAGGAGGGCTTGCCGGTTCGCTCAAACCCTTGTATGATGTGGTTGGCATCCAGATCCAGTCCGGCAGGGTCTTGCTGGTCCGAAGGCCGCGGTCGTCCGGTGCACAAGTTAGGCTACTAAGGGCCCCGTTCTTTTGTACACCGACATACCGTGTAAGAAATTCAGATAAAAAATATGCTCCAATAAAATCAGAGAAATTGAGCACTGGGCATAAAAGTGTCTGTTTTTTGCACAACATCAATTCTACTATCTTCCAAATCATCCCAAAGGCTTTACTTGTGTAACAGCCCGAGACCGATGCTCCAGAAGATTCCCCTTTTATTTCCATTCTCGTCGTGTGATTCGTTTTTTTGTCACGTTCATCATCGCATCATTCACATCATTCGCATTCCATCGGCACTCCGTTGCCGCCATTTTTCAAAAGATGCATCCGTACGTAGTTGCCGGTTCTCTCTGTTTTGTCTTTGACCATTTCGAGTCTAACCACACACGCACGCGCCCGCGGCATCGGTAAGATATTGTTTTTAAAAGTGGGTACAAAATATTCTCAGATTGGGTCTTGTTTTATTGTAGGTAGACCACTTGCCAAATTTCGTCGCAATCGGAGGTCATTTGATACCCGAACGGTCAACCGTAGCGGCACAGTCATCGGTTTAATTATCGGACATTTTTGGTATGTTAAAATCTCTATCACGGGCTGCCATCTTCCCTCTCTTCTCTAAACCTAGCCCACCTACACAGCCCACAACCCACCTAGCTAACCCTTCACTTCCGGACCGTCCGATCGAGATCCGACGGTCCGAAAACGGACTAAATCAGCTAACCCTAGCCCCCTTCCCTATATAAACACCCCCTGCCTAAAATGGACACCTACCCTAACCCTAACCTTCCCACAGCCGCCACCCCAGCTTCATTTTCCATGCCGGTGCAATGCGCTGCCGCTACTTGGCGCACAGCCACCAGCCGTGCCGCCAGCCAGCCGCCGTCCTCGCCCACTCGCGAACGGCCATGTCGCCGGCCTCCCCTCCATCGCGCCAGGGCCGCAGGGCCCAAGCCAGGCCCGACCCGAGCTCAAACAGGGCCGCCGCCGCCCGCGAGCGCCCGAGGCGCCCGAGCCTCGCCGCAGCCCCGCTCCTCCCGAGCGCCTCCCCGCGAAGATGCCGCCACCCACCGCCGCCTCGTCGGTCGGAGCACGCCGCCGCTGCCGTCGGACTCCGCCGGCCAGGTCATGCCGCCTCACCCCGTCGCCTTCCTTCTCCCATCTACTCTCCTCTCTTCCCTAACCCTCATCTCTCTCCCCTGCCTGCCATGGATGCCAGGTCCGAAACTCGTCGTCGCCCTCGCCTCGTGCCCCGCAGCTGCAAGAAATGGATGGATCCGGGCCGCACCGCCGTGGATCCGCCGTCCCGTCGCCCAAGCCCCCTCGCCGGAGCCCCCAGGGACCGCCGGCGCCATAGGAAAATGCCTCCCTCCACTGCTCGTGCGGGAGGACAGGGATGAGTGCCCTGGCGGGCCTCCTGCCAGCATGCCTCCCACGGGCCAACCGACCAGCGCCCGTTGACCAGGCCCCAAGGCCCAGCCGCACCGCTTGCTCCGCCCAGCCGGCCAAGAGGACCTCTGGTGAGCGACCACCAGTCCCTCGCCCACGCGTTGTTATCTAATTGACGCTCAGTTATGATACAAATAACTATTTTTTTGCATATTTATGTGTGCCACATTTTGTACAGCAATATATGCATATTATATATGTTTTCGTGGTAGAAAAATCCATAGAATTTATCTGTATAATCAGTTTTGTCATTTGAGCGAGTTTGTGTGCATGTTATTTTTGCCGTGATGCCATTTTGTCTATTTTCTGTGAATTAATCCATGCATATTTTGGAATAGTTGCAAACATGAAATATGCCTTTGGACATGTTTGCTAGGCCCTGGTATTTTTGGTTGCTATAGAAATCCATGTTTAGGTGTAATTTCCTTGTTGCCAACATGCATAAAAATTTTGCTGTTTTGAGGGGTCTAAAATATTTCTAAGTCTGAAACTATTATTTTGTTGCCATGTTGTTATGTGATTTGCTATTGATCTAGGAGTCTTTTGTTGTTTCTCTTAATGGAGTCTTTTGTTAACATGTTATTGGCTACCAGGTTGTGCCATTAGTTTCCATGTATAGGGTTTGCATCATATATATTTATCCTATCAAACATGTCAATCTGTTAAATACTGCTGCACATGTCTAGTCTAATTTTCACTAAGTCTGAGAATCTGTTTTCTTCGTAGTGCCATGTTGTGTTGTTGCTTGCCATGATTCTATGCATAGTTAGACCTTGACACTATGGAATGAATTGTAGTGCATCATGCCCTCTACCATGTTGTAGATTCATGCCATAATATGCCCTGTAGCATATAATTTTATTGCTGCCAATATGCCTTCATGAAAAAAAACTGCTCTGCAAAAGACTGTTATTTTCACTAAGTCCCTAATGCCACGTTTTATTGCCATGTTGTGAGCTTCCTACCATGTGATCCATGACTCCTTTGATTATGATATATTAAGATGAAATGAAGTGTGTGTTATATGCTACTTCCCCATGCTTAGTTTGTACATTTTAGAATCTTGTAGCTTGTTGTTTTCATGTGTGCAATATGCTATGTTGCCGTTTTGGGCAGATTATCACTATAACTTGTATTGGTTGTATTTGTTGAACTGTTGCTCCGTTTCGAACATGCCATATATGAAACTTGCTTGGAATTGCATGTAGTTTCATAATATCTTGTTGTATCCATGATTTAACATGTTTGTGGTGGTATTTGCATTCATGGCATATTATCTTGTGTTTGTCATATCTTTTAGGCCGTAGCTCCGTTTCATATGATCTATATATGTAAATCGACTAGAATGACGAGTAGAATCATATTGTGCATTGTATTTCCCTATTGAATAAAAATAAAATATGGTTAGTTCAGATCTGGACCAAATTCATTATTTGCATATGGGGTCGTTTCGGAAATGCTATATGTTGTTTCCGACCTCATTTAATATGCCTAGATGTCTAGTTTACTTATGCTTCACCTCTTGCCATGATTAACAACATTTAATATTGAACGTGGAGTTTTGTCGATATGCAACTCGTTGCATATTGAGCTTCACTTAATGTCTAGTAATTGATTGTTGTACTTTGACATGTCTTGCACATTTGTATGAACATGCATCGTATTTATTGTGCATCATGTCGTGATATGTTGTGGTGTTTACCGTGTCATTTGCTTGTTTCCGGATTGCTTCTTCTCGATAGAGTACCGAAAGCGTTCGGTGTGTGAGGATTTGTTCAACTCCGTTGGATCGTCTTCTTCATGGATTCGTTCTTGTTCCAAGCGGGATCTCAGGCAAGATGACCATTTCCCTGGATACCACTACTATCATTGCCATGCTAGTTGTCTCGTTTCTATCGCTATGTCTCGCTACCTACCACTTGTTTGTCAAGCCTTCCAAAATGCAATGATAAGCCTCTAACCCTCCACATTCCAGCAAACCATTGTTTGGCTATGTTACCACTTGCTCAGCCCTTCTTATAGCATTGCTAGTTGCAGGTGCAAATTGTTTCCATGTGCCATCATGGATATTTTTTATATATCACAATATTATTGCTATTTAATTTAATGCACATATATACTTGGTAAAAGGTGGAAGGCTTGGCCTTTTGCTCAGTGTTTTGTTCCACTTTTGCCACCCTAGTTACTTGTGTACCGGTGTTATGTTCCATATTGAGCCCTCTAAACATGCTTGGGGTTGTTATGGGGACCCCCTTGACTTTCGTTTTGGGATAAAACTCTTCTGGCAAGGCCCAACATTGGTACTACATTTGCCTAATAACTAATAAACTAGCATAGGGCGTCATGAACCCGTGGATAATTAATCAACCCCCGGGCCAGTGCTCCTCATGAGTGTTGGTCCAAACTAGAGCTGTGTGCGGGGCCAACCCGGGGCAATTCGGGAGATTTCTATCAGGCCACTGTACGCTGTGCTCATCCGGTAGGGTTCGTCGACACGTCGGGCGGTCTTGCTAGATTTGTTTTACCTTTCTCGAATGTCTTGTGCATGGGATTCCGAGGATACTTTGGGCTATCTCGAGGTTGAGGTTTTCCACTAGAATTCTGAGGATACTACGGGCAATCCCGTGGTTGAGGTCTTCCATGCAGCGTGTGGCTAGTTTGTGATGGATGAGTTGGAGCACCCCTACAGGGTTAAATCTTTTCGAGAAGCCGTGCCCACAGCTATGTGGCAACTTGGAAATTTGTTTAACATCCAGTCATAGAGAACTTAAAGTAAACTACAATAAATTACACCAGCCGTGTGCATAACCGTGACTGTCTCTTCTCATGAATTTCTGAACCGAGAGAGAACACGATGGGGTTATGTTTGACTCGTAGGTAGGTGTTCAGGATCACATAGTGATAATTACTAGTTCACATCCATTTATGCGTCGATCACCCCCCCCCCCCTAATCTTGTACTCGTAAGTTAGCCACTCAAATAAATGCTTAGTGCTTGCTGCAGCCTCACCACTTAACCTTACCTTAGCCATTAAGCTTTGCTAGCCTTGATACCCTTGGAAATGAGATTGCTAAGTCCTTGTGCCTCACAGTTTACTACAACATCAGTTACAGGTACAGGTAATGTGATGCTTGACGTGATAGCAATGCTTGTTTGATTTGGAGTTCTTCTTCTTCGATCATAGGATGGGTTCTAGGCTGGCAGCCTAGGATAGGAAGGATGGATGTCATTTTACCATTTGGTTTCGTCCTTAGTCGAACCCTGCTCGTGTGTATGATGATTGAATATGTTGTTGTATTGATGTGATCTTGATTTAGCTTGTGGCGAGTGTAAGCCAATTCCATATACTCATCTCTTCTTTACATGTACTTGTAATGACATCCATTCTTGCGAAACGACGAGAAGCGCTTCTATCCCTGTCGAGGACCTCGAGCCAAAATAAGGATAGGACCGCATCTTGGGCGTTACAAGTTGGCACAAACTCTAATTTAAACATAAAAACACAACCATTACGGTAGCAACAATTGTGTGAACTCCAAATAACAGAAAGTAAAAGACAAATTTAAAGATAACTATTGGGTTGCCTCCCAACAAGCGTTGTTGTTTTATGACCCTAGCTAGGCATAATGCATTGTTTCTGGTATTGTCATCCATATCATCGAACCTGGCAACCATAGAAGATCTCTTCTCAAGCCCGGGAGGTTCTTTTAGTATTCCCGTAATATGAAAGTAAAGTTTTCATCTTCTCTAAAACATCAAGTCTCTTGTTGGAAACAGTAAAGAGCGAATTCATGCGATTTAGGCTAGAACCTAGAGTCTTGATAGGTTCATTTAGTTTTTGTACTACACTTAGATTTTTCTACTGTGCGATTTAGGCTAGAACCTAGATTTTCTAACATTTGAATCCCTTCATGACTATATGGAGTAATATGTGGTAAAGTAGAGGTTCCAACAATTCCTTCCACTATTCGTATGCTGCTGAATTTGTCTGTTAGCAGCAAAATCCAGAATTTGTCTGTTAGATAGACTAAGTCCCACATAGAAATTACGAAGAAGAATATTCATATCATTTCTATAGTAGCATTACGATGGGACTCTATTATATGATACCAAACATCTTTTAGGCTCTCTACTTGCCTTTATTTGAAATAGAGTACTTCAAAATCCGGAGAGATGTTGATAAAAGGACCAGCCATAATGACAAGCAAGCAAACTAACAAAGAAACAAGCAAACTAGTAAAGTAGGCAAACAAGAAAATAGAAATATTTTTGTGTTCTTGATTTTTTTTGTAAAAGCAAATATAAAGATAAATAGAAAGACAAGCAAAATGTAGAACAAGTGATTGGTAGTTTGTGTGAAGGGACCTCGTGCGAGGTTGGTGATGTCTCCCCAGCAATGGCGCCAGAAATTCTTTCTGATACTTGTGAGGTACGTTGGGTTTTCCCCGAAGAAGAAGGGTGAAGCAATATAGTAGCGATAAGTATTTCCCTCAATGAGAACCAAGGTTATCGAACCAATAGTAGAACCAAGACAACTTGCATCAACAATACCAGCGCACACAAAACCAAACACTTGCACCCAACAGGGGCAAGAAGGTTGTCAAGCCCCATGAACTCGTTACTTGCAAGGATTACTTCTGATAGTGATAGATAGATAAATACAAAAGTAAAGTAAAAAAGAAAGTAAATAGATGGTAGCAAGGTTTTTTCGGTTTTTGTAATATGATTTGAATAGACCCGGGGGGCATAGTTTTCACTAGAGGCTTCTCTCTCGAACGAATAGCATACGGTGGGTAGACAAATTACTGTTGGGCAACTGATAGAAAAGTGCATAGCTATGATGTTATTCACGGCAATGATCGTGTATATAGGCATCACGTCTGTGACAAGTAGACCGAAACGATTCTGCATCTACTACTATTACTCCACCAATCGACAGCTATCTAGCATGCATCTATGGTATTCAGTTCATGACAAACAGAGTAATGCTTTAAGCAAGATGACACGATGTAGACAAAGTAAGTACAAGCAATATATTCGAACCCCGTCATTTTACCCTTAGTAGCAACAATACAATACGTCTATTGTCCCCTTTTGTCACTTGGATATAGGGCACCGCAAGATTGAACCCACTACAATGCACCCCTTGTTGGTGTCAAAACCGGCGGATATCGGGTAGGGGGTCCCGAGCTGTGAGATTAGGATCGATGGGTAAAAAGGGACGAAGGAGACGATGTTTACCCAGGTTCGGGCCCTCCTATGGAGGTAAAACCCTACGTCCACCTTGATTGTATTGATGTGTATGAAGATTACAGAGTCGATCTACCTCGAGAAGAAGTAGCCAAAACCCTAGATGAGCTTGTCTGCCCTCTACAATCTAAACCCCCTGGTTTATATAGACACCGGGGGGTACCTAGGGTTTACAGATGATAAATCTCCAGCCGGATGTAAAGACTCTGATCTTCTCATCTTGACTTGGAGTGCATGCCGTGTCTTCGGAGGTTTCCTTCTAGAATACGGGGTCGGCGCACACCCCGGCCCTTCCTGCGATAACCGGAGAGCGGCCCACCAAGCTGGCCTATGAGAGATAGTCCGGCGGCCCGAGGACCCCTTAGTCCAGGACTCCCTCAGTAGCCCCCGAACTAGCCTCCAACGCCAGGGGTCATGAAACTAGCAGCTTCGAGTGATCGGAATCTCCGGCTTGCGGGGTGAGTTCTTTTTCCCCCTTTATGATCGGCTGGTTCTAGTCCGGCCATCAATGATATGTAGTTATCCGAACATATAGTTATCTGGGCGTCATAAGTCGTTTAACCTCGAAGGCCAAACATCAAAGTTTGAACAATATTTCGTGACAACCTTTCTGACGAAGGGTTGTGGCCCGTCACGACCGCTGAGCCAGTTAGAAAAACCCGATTCGCGGTTCGAGGCCGTTTCTCCATTGGTACGTCTAATCAGCATGTAGATCGTGTCCCGTTTACTACGGGATATGCTCAATGGCCTTGGTTATCCCATGAGCGCATAACGGCACGATTGTTTCGGGAAGTGACGAGGCCTGCGACGCAGTAAGAGGGAGGCTCTTGGTATTACGACACCCCATAAAAGGGAGAAAACCCCCAAGACCTATTCAGGTTCCAAATCTGTGCCCTCCGCCTCCTCAACCTTTCCAAGCTCCGAGAGTCCAGATCCAGCTCTACCTCAATCTCCTCTCCGAGCTCGGCCATGGCTGGGTCCTGCTCCATGGGCAAGTGGGAGGTTTCCTCCGTCATCGACAATGACATCCAAGAGCTCAAGCGTGTCGGCTACCTCTCCGCCGACATCGCCCACCGCGCCCCAGAGGCGAACCAGGTGGTGCCTACACCGAAGCCAGGCGAGAGGGTGGTGTTCGTCCCCCATTTCATCCGGGGACTGGGCTTTCCGCTCCACCCCTTCGTTAGGGGCCTCATGTTCTTTTATGGACTTGATTTCCATGACCTCCCCTCGAACTCCATCATGCACATCTCGGCGTTCATCACCGTCTGTGAAGCATTCCTATGGGTAAATCCGCACTTCGGCATGTGGCTCAAAGTATTCAATGTCAAGCCGAAGATAGTTGCGGGCGCGCATGCAGATTGTGGAGGGGCAGTGATCAGTAAGCTCCCCCGTGTCGAGTGGCCGGACGCCACCTTCATCGACATGGTCAAGATCTGGCAGAAGGAATGGTTCTACATCACCGAACCAAGGAGCGCGGACTGGGCGGCACCTGCCGAGTTCCGATCCGGACCCCCCGCGAGGCTAACCTCGTGGCTCAAGAAAGGCCTTGACTGGGGGTTGGCCACAGAGGTAAGATCGCTGCAGAAGCGTATCTCCTCGATGATCGAGGCCAAAATCGAGTTGGTCAACGTGGTCCAGGTCATGCTCCACCGTCGTATCCTCCCCTGCCAGCATCGGTCCTCCCTAATGTGGGCTCAGCTCGAGGACCCGGCCACCGTGCGTCACTTCTTCCGCACTACCCACGAGAAATTGTGGAAGGCGTTGTTCAAGCCCCAGAAGAGCTAGCCGGCCGAGGAGGAGGACACCGGTCTTGACGCCGAAACTCCTGCCACCAAGGTATGATGAAACCTTTGATTCTCCAGTTCTGTTTTTTGACAAAGACCTGAACCCCTTCTCCCTCATCTGCACAGATATGGCTGAGGAAGGCCGTGCAAATCGACTGTCCGGCCCCGTAGCCCGAAGACCCTCGATCGGACCTGTTGATGTAGATGCTCATCGTGGCGCCGTATTCGGTGCCAGAGAAGAAGGAGAAGAAAAAGAAAGGAGAGAAGAAGGAGGCCCAAGAGGGTCTTCGTCAAAGGGGTCTTCCAGACTCTAAGTCCGAGGAGACCCATGCTTCTTCCACTCACGAGGAAGAGCACGAGGACGAGGGGGAGTGCGGCTCCCCCCTCAAAAGGAAAAGGGCGGCGTCAGCGGACGTCGTGGAGGATCTACCTCCTCGGGCCCCGAAGAGGACATGCTGGACAATTGCAGTTCTGGCCGATGATAACTCGGACTCTAATAAGGAGTCTAAGTCTTTTGAGAGGGTTCCCCGAAGGAACCCAAGGGCTAAGCCCCCCGCCCAGAGGTATGAATCCGATGACCCTCCGGATTACTTATATAGAGCTTTTGATGCCCAATGGGCGAACGAATTTCAATTTGCAGCCCCCCACGCGATCTCCCAACCGATCAAGTTTTAGACGGGGAGTCTCCGCCCGCCGAACTGGCGGAAAGTGGGACTGCATCACATCCTATGCCTCCTGAGGTCTCGAAGGAGGCCGCGGAGGTGTTATCGCGTCGGGCTCCTTCTGAGCCGAACACCGGCGGCAGGGGTGACGACGTTATGGCTGAGGTTAATACCTCGGCCGCCGAAGACCAGGAGAAGGAAACTCCCCTGGCAACTAAAGAGGGGCAACGGAGCTCGGCCCAGCCCCCCCCCCCCCGAGGGTATCTTCGGAGCGCTCTACGCCTCCGGAGGTGCCAGCCCAGTCCCCGACCAGAGGGAGGGCTAGCAGGTCAACACCGGTGCCGCCCATGACTGGGTGGCCGGCCACGATGGAGGAAGCTTTATCCGGCTCCTCCATCGCCGAAGATCACCGCGCCCTGATGGGTGCGGTTTTGCAAGGCATTCAGTCCGTTGATAGCGGACTGAAAGAGGCCTTCAACGGTCTCTTGACGGGCTTCAAGCTGAGCCACGTAATATTCTTTCTTCCCGAAAAGGTTAACTTGCCGAATTTATGCAACTCTTATAAGTGTAGTAGCCTCCGAGCCCTGGGTGAGTTTGAAAAACCCACCCGGGGGTCAAATGTCTGAGAATCAGAAATGATGCTCAAGGCACCCTTTGTTCCTTACTATTCTAAGAGCTCCGAGGAGTACGTAGCAGGGGGTCTGAATCTGACAGCTCGGGAGTTTTAATGCACATAAGTTGTTTTGTAGGCCTCGTCCTCGCCGGTGGTCTCCAACGCAATGGAGCTTGCCGAGCTAAATCGTTAGCTCAAGAGCTTCGATGAAGAGCTCGATTGCCTGAACAAGAGATTTGACGAGATGCAAGGTGAGTCCGCATTGTATTATTCGGGCTATGGTCTATCCTCATTGACTGAGATATCCGGATTGTTATCCCTAAGTGTTATCTTCCCTTTATTACCACAGTTGTGGCCACGGAGATCGAGAAACTCAAGGACGAGTTGGAAAAGGCGAGGCAGGAGGCCATGGATGAGAAGGTGGCGGCCAAACAAGCAGCCGCCGAACTCTCGGTGCTAAAAGCCGAGAGCGACAAGCGCGAGGCCCGGGTGGGAGAGGTGCAGCTGGAGCTCAAGGATGCCAGCATGAAGTGCGAGGCCCTTGAGCAAAAGAACCAAGAGCAGACCACCGAACTATCCACGCCAAAATTCGAGCTCAAAGCAGAGCGTGTTGATCGGCGGTTCTTTGAAGAAGAACTCCGCCAAGGCAAGGCGATCGCGGATGGTAAGCCGTACTTACTACAATGTGCCTTTGGTGGTAACAGGTTTGCATTGCTCACCCAGGTGTGGCGTTCCTCAGGCGCCTTTACGGACCTCCCGAGGAGTGCAGAGGACGCGAACAGATACTTCGCCTCTCGGGATGGGGATGTTGAGCCTCGGCTGTTCTGGGCGCAATTTCAAGCACCCGAGCATCCTCCCCTCCTGAGCAAGCAAATGAAACAACTGATGGAGCTGCACAGGATGGCGAAGCCGGCCATGAGGGACCTCTGCATCTGGCTATGGCCTACAGAGCCGTTGCCGAGCAGTTACTTTGGATTGGTGCAGAAACAGTGCGATGCTGCGCCTCGGATTGACGCTATAAAGCGTTCTACGTGCATCGAGGGGGCTCGGATGGCCTTTGCATGGACCATGGTGAACTGGCCGAAGATCAAGCCGACCGAGATGGCCACCATGCCTCCGCCCCCTGGGAAGGAGCATAGGCACCCCAAGAAATACTTTGCCACCGTGATGGAAGGTGCTCGGGCGATAGAAGCTCAATGCCCTAAGGATGTAATGTATGAATGAATGTTTTGTCATGTATCCGATGACTATTCCACTTTATAATGCGGTTGCATGGTTTATCATGTCTTTAAGCTTTGTATTATTTTGACTCCTGTGTGGCCGTTTTATCTGAAAGTTGCGTGTCGTCGGCTTCAGCCCACATGTAGATACTACACGAGGTGTTTCTACCTCCACACTGTGACCCTTAGCCGGCGTATCAGTGCCCGAAGGCGGTAGTGCGAGGGGAACAAGGCAATCGGACTATGATGCTTTAGTGCTTTCACTTAGCCGTAGGAGCTTGACTGCGGGGGCTGATGACCAGCCCCCAGTGTTGTGTGATATTCGGATACACCGAGGTTGAAACCAGCATCACATGGTTTGTAATAGTACAAACCCTTCGTATAACACGGAATAAACTCTATCAGTTTTTAGTTTGACACTTATGCTCGGATTGCAGACCAGTTCTCGCTTATTATGATAGTCAGTTTTCGGCTTTCTCCACTCAGGTACGTGACCAGGCGAGCTGGAAGCACAATCGCAGTGGTTCTCCCTTTACCCTTTTAGCCGAACGGGCGGAACATAAGAGGGCAAACACAGGAGCCGGGCAACCCAACCATTGACCCAAGACATAATTCGGAACCAATTCATATAACGCGACATCCGAGACGCCGAACACATAAACAATAGTGCCAGGGTGATGCTTGGGGCGATTTTTGTAGTCAAGCCCCCGGTCTATTAGCCGGTCGCATTGTAACATGTACCGAACAGCTTTGCTATCGGCGTCGGTGAGCAGCGAACAGAGTATGTGACATAAAATACAGCGAGGAGGCCGTAAAGGATGGTCTTTATTTCTGATGGATTCTTACAACTCAAACTACCGAAGCGACTGTTACAGGAATGTTGAAATGAGAAAAATAAAGCTTACAACGGAGAGTTTTTACCCGGGGTCTTCGATAGGTGGCTTGACGTCCTCAATTTGCCATGTCGCATGTCTGCTCCATTGCTCCCGAGGGGGTTGCATTCCTTTAAAGGTGATTGATATCGGCGAACGGACCTTGGGAGGAAGATCTTGAGAAGTCGTCAAAGTGTGGATGACCTTGACGCGTGAAAGGTACTAGATGGTACCTGTGGTTTGTCCAAAGACATGTGTTGGCAGCAGTTCGGTCCAGCCGGGCACTTTGCCTTTCATTGTGGGTCCCCACAGCAGCCATGGTATTTTGAGCGCGAAGTTGTGCCTTCTTGGCACGTATTTTACGGGAACTAGGGATGTGTTGTGGGGGGCGTATCCCTATTTTTGTTGGGCGGAAGATGAGTCCGGGAGTTCGGTTTGAGACCAAACTCGTTTGCTATCATGACGTGCCTTTATGGCTGATTTGGGCGTCGGCCTTTCATTGCCATACTGGGATTCAGCTGCCAGGGCCGCTATGTGTTCCTCAGTTCGGAGAGAGCGCTCTGTGTTGCCGTTGACAGTAATGACCCCCTGGGCCCAGGCATCTTTAGCTTCAGGTACGCGTAGTGGGGGACGACGTTAAAGCAAGCGAATGTCATGCGGCCGAGTAGGGCGTGATAACCGCTGCGAAACGGGACAATGTCAAAGATCAAGTCTTCGCTGCGGAAGTTATCGGGCGAGCCGGACACTACTTTCAGATTCACGGTGCCCGAGCAGCGGGCTTCGACGCCGGGGATCACTCCTTTAAAGGTCGTGTTGCTGGGTTTGATCCTTGATGGATCTATACCCATCTTTTTCACCATGTCTGAGTAAATCAGATTAAGGCTACTTCCTCCATCCATGAGGACTCTAGTGAGGTGATACCCATCGATAATGGGGTCTAGGACGAGGGCTGCCGAACCTCCATGACGGATACTGGTCGGATGATCCCGTCGATCAAAGGTGATCGGGCAAGGCGACCATGGGTTATACTTCGGGGCTACGGGCTCTACGGCGTAGACCTCCCGAAGGGCACGCTTCCTCTCCTTTTTTGGTACGTGAGTGTCATATATCATGTTCACAGTTTTTACCTCTGGAGGGAACTGCTTTTGTCCTCCATTGCTTGGACCGCGGGGCTCGTCATCGTCCTCGCTGCGTGGGCTGTTGCCTTGCTCCTCGGTTGCGAGTTTGCCAGCTTGTTTGAATACCCAACAATTACGGTTGGTGTGGTTAGGAGGCTTGTCTTGCATGCCGTGGATCTGGCATGGCCTATCTCCAGCGTGGTAGGTCCGTCCCTATTACCTTTAGAAGGTTTCTTCCGCTGTCCGGATTTTGGGTTGCGCAAACCGGCATTGACGGCCGTGTCCTCCGCATCGCCGTTGTTGTGCCGGCGTTTGTTTTTGTTGCGCCGTGGTTTCCCGTTTCCATCCCGGACTTCGGAGGTGCTGGGGTCTTCGGGGTTATGGCTTCGTCGAGCTAGCCAGTTATCCTCACCCGCGCAAAAGCGGGTCATAAGTGAGGTAAGGGCGGACATTGTCCTCGGCTTGTCCTGGCCGAGCTGACGAGCTAGCCACTCGTCCCGGATGTTATGTTTGAAGGAGGCTATTGCGTCGGCGTCCAGGCAGTCAATGATCTGGTTTTTCTTGGTTAAGAACCGATTCCAGAATTGCCGAGCCGATTCTCCTGCTTTCTGGACAACATTGCTCAAGTCGGAGGAGTCCGGTGGTCGGACATAAGTGCCTTGGAAATTAGATCGGAAGGCATCCTCGAGCTCTTCCCAGCTCCCAATAGAATTCTCAGGGAGACTGTTTAACCAGTGCCGAGCTGGCCCCTTTAGTTTTAGGGGCAGATACTTGATGGCGTGGAGATCATCTCCTCTTGCCATATGAATGTGGAGGAGGAAGTCCTCAATCCATACGGCTGGGTCTGTTGTCCCGCCGTATTGCTCTTTGTTAACGGGTTTAAACCCTTCAGGGAATTGATGCTGCATCACCTCGTCTGTGAAGCACAGTGGGTGGGCAGCGCCTCTGACACAAGCTATGTCATGCCTATGATCGGCGGTAGGTCTAGCGGGGGGGAGTACCCTCTAGACCCGTAGATGGATCTTGTGTGGCCTGCTCTGTAATCTAGGTCCTGTCATAACTCATACCTGTCCTCAGGCCCTGCTGGCTCTTTTCCTCTCCTGCGGGGTACCGCAGGTCTGTACTCGGCCTCGCCGGCCGTTCTATCCCGTCCTCGGGGAGGGCGGTCCGGCCGGTCGTATGGAGTATGCCTGGGAGGCGATGTTTCAAGGGCCTCGTCATCAAACTGCGGCAGCAGCCGCCGGCGCGGGTTGCTTTTGGGTTGGTCCGGTAGATCGGTAGCATACCCTTCTTCGACCGCCAGGACCCTGGTCCATCTATCATTGAGGGTCTCCTGTTCGGCCTTGAGCTGATGTTCTTTTGCCTTCAGGCTTCGGGCGGTGGCTAAAAGCTGCCGCCTGAAACGTTCCTGATCCACTGGGTTTTCGGGGACGGTGAGGTCTTCGGCTTCCAGGTAGTCTTCCTCCTGGACAGGGGGAAGGTAGTTATCGTCCTCGAAATCATTAGGATCATCGGTGCGCGCCGATCTTCGGGCCTTTCCTGGTCTTCCAGTGGCTGTTCGGGGGCGTCAGGGTCGCCGAGGTCTTCCGGGGTGTTGTTTTCCCTGATGCCTGCAATGGCTTCCCTTCCCTTGTTTTTCTTAGATCGTTTGCGCTGTTTCCGACGCTTTGACGGTGCCTCACCGGATTTATCACTATTCTTCTAAGGGGTGCGATCGCCCTTATCGTCGGGGGTGTCTACCATGTAGACGTCATAGGTGGAGGTGGCAGTCCATCGCCCAGTGTTGACAGGGGCGGTGGTGCCGTCCTCTTCATCCATGTCTTTTGCCTGCTCGGAGGCGTAGTCCAGCATATCGGTTAAGTCTTCGATGGTGGCTACCAAGTGGGTGGTGGGTGGGTTGAAAAAATCCCAATGACCTGCCTCTAGACCGATTAGAGCCTGGTTCAAGGTCGGGTCGTCTGTGATTTTCATTGATAGGATCCGATCCAGCGCCTCGTTGATCGTCGAGAGCTCGATCGGATCGATCTGCCTAGGACTTTCGGAGTTGACCTCCAACGTGTCCGTACGAAGAGTGTGTTCGGCAGGGGCCGACCCCCGATCCTCAGGTACTATAACCGGATCTGGACTAAGAGCCAGATCATCGGCAGGGATAGACCCGAGGGCGGAGTCGAGAAGGAGATCCGAAGTTAAGGCTTCGGAGACTTCGAGCTCGTCAGATGAGATTGCGAGCCCAGCGAATGAAAGATCGCCCCGAGAGTCTACGGAGAACTCTAGGTTCCCGAATCTGATCTCCTGATCGGGGGCGAGACTCCCGATCCGGCCAGGGTGGCCGGTCGGGTCGGCGTGCAGCATGATGCTGCCGACAGCGAAAATCTGTCCGGGGGCGAAGGAGCCCCCGGCACGGACTTCATCGCTAATGATTAAGCGAGGCATCAATTCCTATTGGTACCCCACAGCGGAACTCTCAATGAAAGCACCAATGTCGGTGTCAAAACCGGCGGATCTCGGGTAGGGGATCCCGAGCTGTGAGATTAGGATCGATGGGTAACAAGGGACGATGGAGACGATGTTTACCCAGGTTCGGGCCCTCCTATGGAGGTAAAACCCTACGTCCTGCTTGATTGCATTGATGTGTATGAAGATTACAGAGTCGATCTACCTCGAGATCAAGTAGCCAAAACCCAAGATGAGCTTGTCTACCCTCTACAATCTAAACCCCCTGGTTTATATAGACACTGGGGGTACCTAGGGTTTACAGATGATAAATCTCTAGCCGGATGTAAAGCGCTGATCTTCTCATATTGACTTGGAGTGCACGCCACGTCTACGAAGGTTTCCTTCTAGAATACGGGGTCGCCGCACACCCCGGCCCTTCCTGCGATAACCGGAGAGCAGCCCACCATGACGGCCTATGAGAGATAGGCCGGCGGCCCGAGGACCCCTTAGTCCAGGACTCCCTCACCCCTCCCGCTGAAGATAAATCAATCTAGTTGGCCAAACCAAACCGATAGATCGGACTTGCAAAGCTATAACAATCATGCAATGGAACTCCAAGAAGACTCGACTACTTTTCATGAATAATCTGATCATAAACTCACAATTCAACCGATTCCAACAAACGCACCGCAAAAGAAGATTACATTAGATAGATCATCACAAGAATCACGAAGTACTTTGTATTGAAGAGCAAAGAGAGAGAAGAATCCATCTAGCTACTAGCTATGGACCCATAGGTCTGTGGTGAACTAGTCAAACATCATCATGGAGGCAGAAATGTATATGTAGACGGCCTCCATGATGTATTCCCCCTCCGGCAGAGTACCGGAAAAGGCCTCGAGATGGGATCGCGAAAGAACAGAGACTTGTAGCGGCAGAAAAAAAAAATGGGTGGCTCTCTAATGTTTTTGGGATAATTGGGAATCTATAGAAGTGGAATTAGGTCAAGAGGTCCCACGGGGGGCTCATGAAAAATAACTCTCAAAAATTCTTATCCAATTTGGACTCCGTTTGGTATTGATTTTCTGAAAAGTCTAAAAAAAGGCAAAAACATAAACTGGCACTGGGCATTGAGTTAATAGGTTAGTCTCAAAAATGATATAAAATAGAAATAATTGTATATGAAGTATTCAAGATTTATAATATAATAGCATGAAAAAATCAAAAATTATAGATACGTCGGAGATGTATCACCGCCTGTGATCTCAACCCCGCCACCAGGAACAGCTTACCCCCCGAGCCCTCCACCCTCTCCTTCTCTGCCTCCCCACTCCTATCCAACTCTTTCTCACTAGTCATGGTGATCACAACAAAGGATAGACACGACGAGGAACGACAGGAGTAGGAAATACAAAAAAATCGCTGCATATTGTTCTGGGAAACAGAGGCACCCTCCCCTGTTAATAAAATAGTTATTCCTAGTGATCACAACCAACAGAACATAATTGAGACAATTAACAAGGAATAAAAGATATTGAATAGGAAGTTTCCAAATTAAAAACACAGTGATTACTCCCATTTCCCTTAATCTGTAGATGCTAACAGACACAAGATATCCCTTGCTCCCCTTTAGAACGCTCCGCAAATCACTTCCCCTAATTCTGGGATCATGAATTATCACTCGTAATGAACATTGATCCAAATTGGAATCCACTCTATCCTTCCCAAACTAAGCCTCGGGAACTACCAGAAAGATGGGATTTTTACCGTTGCAGGCGGAGGACGCTAGATCCCCTCCCCAATCAGAATCAATCGCTCCTGGTCGCCGGCATAACATATCTTCCGCCCACCTCTTCATTCTCTCCCAACTTGCTTTCGATCTACCGATAGCCGTAAGATATGCTGAGATCTTGCCTTGAATTGTCCCCACTTCTGTACGCTGATGAGGTTCCCATCGTTACCCACCCTGCTGCATGATGAGGACATCAATACTATAGTTACATGCACAACCTCTGGTACTATACATACTAGACCAATTACTAGAGCTCACGCACGCTAATTAAATTATCAGGTACTTTTGTTTCTTGGGAATGATTCTAATGCTCATGAGAATATGATGCTACCTAAAATAGATACATGATATGTCTCCAACGTATATATAATTTTTGATTGTTTCATGTTATTATATTATCAATCTTGGATACTTTATATGCAATTATATGCTATTTATATCATTTTATGGGACTAACCTATTAACCCAGTGCACAATGCCAGTTCCTATTTTTTTGCGTGTTTTTTACTTTTCAAAAAATAAATACCAAGCAAATTCCAAACACGATGAAACTTTACGGTCATTTATTCTGGACCAAAAGGGACCCTAGAAGGTTCGGGAGGAGGCCAGAAGACGTACGGAGATCCACGAGCTCACAGGGCGCGCCCCCTGAGCTTGTGACTCCCACGCAACTCTGTTTGACCTAATTCCACCTCTATAAATTCCCATATATGACCAAACCAACAGAAAGACAACCGAAACACTTTGTCTTCCACCACAAGCCTCTGTTCCTCCACGATCACATCTAGAGGCCTTTTCCGGTACTCTGCCAGAGGGGGAATCTGTTGGGGAACGTTGCATGGGAAACAAAAATTTTCCTACGCACACACAAGATCTATCCATGGTGATGAGCATCTACGAGAGGGAGAGTGAATCTTCATACCCTTGTAGATCGCTAAGCGGAAGCGTTAAGAAACACGGTTGATGTAGTCGAACGTCTCCGCGATCCAAATCGCAAGTCGTCCCTCGATCCGATCACGAACTAGTGCCGAACGGACGGCACCTCCGCGTTCAACACACGTACGGCTTGATGACGCCTTCACCTCCTCGATCCAGCGAGCGATGGTGAAGTAGTAGATGAGTTCCGGCAGCACGACGGCGTGGTCACGGTGGTGAGGAACAATCTCTGCAGGGCTTCGCCAAGCACTACGGAGATTATGACGGGAGAACTAGAGGGTTAGGGTTGCCGACACACGGCTTGGGAAATCTTGATGATCTCCCGTGTGCTAGCCCTGCCCGTCTATTTATATGTTGAGCCTTGGGGTCTAAACTTGGAGTAAAAGCCTCCTCCAGGTCGGTTTTGCCCGCACAAGGTCGGTTTGGCCCGCAGGGAAAGAGTCCAACTCGGATCCCTGCAGTACCGCGCACAAGCGGTAGTACCGCTCACAAGCGGTAGTACCGCTTGAGCGGTAGTACCGCTATCACACAAGCGGTAGTACCGCTTGCGCGGTAGTACTGCCTTACAACGGTAGTACCACTTAAGGCAGCAGCAAAACTTCCTTTTGCACTTTCCAATACCTCATGGGCTTTACCCCTTTGGCCTATATAAAGTGTTGCTGCACCTGAACACTTCGGTAAACATCCGGAACCTCTTCCGGTGAATTCCGGAACCCTTCCGGAAACCAAAACACTATTATCACATATATCAATCTTTACCTCCGGACTATTCCGGAGATCCTCGTCATGTCCAGGATCTTATCCGGGATTCCGAACAACCTTCGGTCACCAACAAAATAACTCAACTATACTAATCGTCACCAAACGTTAAGTGTGTAGACCCTGCGGGTTCGAGAACTATGTAGACATGACCGAGACACCTCTACGGTCAATAACCAATAGCGGGACCTGGATGCCCATATTGGCTCCTACATATTCTACGAAGATCTTTATCGGTCGAACCTCTATGTCAAGGATTCAGTTAATCCCGTATACTGTTCCCTTTGTTCTTCGGTATGTTACTTGCCCGAGATTCGATCGTCGGTATCTCTATACCTAGTTCAATCTCGTTGCCAGCAAGTCTCTTTACTCGTTCCATAATACAAGATCTCGTGGCTAAAACTTTTAGTCACATTGCTTGCAAGGCTCATTGTGATGTTGTATTACCGAGTTGGCCCTGAGATACCTCTCCGTCACACGGAGTAACAAATCCCAGTCTTGATCCATGCCAACCCAGCAGACACCCTCGGAGATACCTATAGAGCACCTTTATAGTCACCCAGTTACGTTGCGACGTTTGATACACACAAGGTACTCCTCCGATGTCAGGGAGTTGCATGATCTCATTGTCATAGGAACAGATACTTGACATGCAGAAAACAATAGCAATAAACTGACACGATCATATGCTACGTTCGTAGTTTGGGTATTGTCCATCACATCATTCTCCTAATGATGTGATCCCGTTATCAAATGACATCTCATGTCCATGGCTAGGAAACCTTCACCATCTTTTGATCAACGAGCTAGTTAACTAGAGGCTTACTAGGGACACAGTGTTGTTTATGTACCCACACATGTATTTGAGTTTCCAATCAATACAATTATAGCATGGATAATAAACGATTATCATTAACAAGGAAATATAATAATAACCAATTTATTATTGCCTCTAGGGCATATTTCCAACAGTCTCCCACTTGCACTAGAGCCAATAATCTAGTTCACATCACTATGTGATTTACATTGTAATGAATCGAACACCCATGCAGTTCTAGTGTTGTTCATGTTTAGCCCTTGGAAGAGGTTTAGTCATCGGATCTGCAACATTTAGATCCGTGTGTACTTTGCAAATATTTATGTCGTCCTCCTTGATGTAATCGCGGATGGAATTGAAACGTCGCTTTATGTGTCTGGTCCTCTTGTGAAATCTTGGTTCCTTGGCTAGAGCAATGGCACCAGTATTATCACAAAACAGAGTCATTGGGTTAAGCGCACTAGGCACTACTCCAAGATCTGTCATGAACTCCTTCATCCAGACACCTTCCTTCGTCGCCTCCGAGGCAGCGATGTACTCCGCTTTGCATGTAGAATCAGCTACCACGCTTTGCTTGGAACTACACCAGCTAACCGCACCCCCATTAAGAATAAACACGTATCCGGTTTGCGACTTAGAGTCATCCGGATCAGTGTCAAAGCTTGCATCGACGTAACCCTTTACGACGAGCTCTTGATCACCTCCATAAACGAGAAACATGTCCTTCGTCCTTTTCAGGTACTTCAGGATATTCTTGACCGCCGTCCAGTGTTCCATCCCTGGATCACTTTGAAACCTTCCGACCATACTTATTGCAAGGCTGACATCGGGTCTTGTGCACAGCATTGCATACATGATAGAGCCTATGGCTGAGGCATAGGGGACGACACTCATCTTTTCTCTATCTTCTGCAGTCACTGGGCATTGAGTCTTACTCAACTTCACACCTTGCAATACAGGCAAGAACCCCTTCTTGGACTGATCCATTTTGAGCTTCTTCAAAATCTTATCAAGGTATGTGCTTTGTGAAAGTCCTATTAAACGTCTCGATCTATCTCTATAGATCTTGATGCCTAATATGAAAGCAGCTTCTCCTAGGTGCTTCATTGAAAAACTCTTGTTCAAATATTCCTTGACGCTTTCCAACATTTCTATATTGTTTCCAATCAGTAATATGTCATCCACATATAATATTAGAAACGCTATAGAGCTCCCACTCACTTTCTTGTAAATACAAGCTTCTCCGTAAACTTGTATAAACTCGAACGCTTTGATCACCTCATCAAAGCGAAGATTCCAACTCCGAGATGCTTGCACCAGTCCATAAATGGATCGCTGGAGTTTGCAAACTTTGTCAGCATTCTCTGGATCGACAAAACCTTCTGGTTGCATCATATACAACTCTTCCTTAAGGAAACCGTTAAGGAACGCTGTTTTGACATCCATCTGCCAAATTTCATAATCGAAAAAGGCAGCTATTGCTAACATGATTCTGACGGACTTAAGCATCGCTACGGGTGACAAGGTCTCATCGTAGTCAACTCCTTGAACTTGTGAAAAACCCTTTGCCACAAGTCGAGCTTTATAGACGGTGACATTACCGTCCGCGTCCGTCTTCCTCTTAAAGATCCATTTGTTCTGAATGGCCTTACGCCCTTCAGGTAATACTTCCAATGTCCACACTTTGTTTTCATACATGGATCCCATCTCGTATTTCATGGCCTCTAACCACTTCTCGGAATCTGGGCCCATCATCGCTTCTCCATAGCTCGTAGGTTCATCGTTGTCTAACAACATGACCTCTAAGACAGGGTTGCCGTACCACTTAGGAGCAGTACGCGTCCTTGTCGACCTACGAGGTTCGATAGCAACTTGATCCAAAGCTTCATGATCATCATCATTAACTTCCTCTTCAGCTATTGTAGGCTCTACAGAAACATCTTTCTGCGCTGCGCTACTTTCAGGCAGAAGTAAAGGTTCAACAACCTCATCAAGTTCTATCTTCCTCCCACTCAATTCTTTCGAGAGAAACTCTTTCTCAAGAAATGTTACGTTTTTAGCGACAAACACTTTGCCTTCGGATCTGAGGTAGAAGGTATACCCAACTGTCTCTTTTGGGTATCCTATGAAGACGCATTTCTCCGCTTTGGGTTCTAGCTTTTCAGGCTGAAGCTTTTTGACATAAGCATCACATCCCCAAACTTTAAGAAACGACAGCTTTGGCTTCTTGCCAAACCAAAGTTCATATCGCGTCATCTCAACGGATTTCGATGGTGCCCTATTTAAAGTGAATGCAGCTGTCTCTAATGCATAACCCCAAAACGATAGTGGCAAATCGGCAAGAGACATCATAGATCGCACCATATCCAATAAGGTTCGATTACGACGTTCGGACACACCATTACGCTGTGGTGTTCCAGGCGGTGTCAGTTGTGAAACAATTCCACATTGTCTTAAGTAACTGCCAAACTCATAACTCAGATATTCTCCTCCTCGATCAGATCGTAGGAATTTAATCTTCTTGTTACGATGATTCTCAACTTCACTCTGAAATTGTTTGAACTTTTCAAATGTTTCAGACTTGTGTTTCATTAAGTAAATATACCCATATCTACTTAAGTCATCAGTGAAGGTGAGAAAGTAACGATAACCACCGCGCGCCTCAATACTCATCGGACCGCACACATCAGTATGTATGATTTCCAACAAGTCACTTGCCCGTTCCATTGTTCCAGAGAACGGCGTTTTAGTCATCTTGCCCATGAGGCATGGCTCACATGTGTCAAGTGATTCAAAATCAAGTGACTCCAAAAGTCCATCAGCATGGAGCTTCCTCATGCGTTTTACGCCAATATGACCTAAATGGCAGTGCCACAAGAAAGTGGTATTATCATTATCAATTCTACATCTTTTGGCATCAATGTTATGAACATGTGTATCATTACTATCGAGATTCAATAAGAATAAACCCCTCACATCGGGTGCATGACCATAAAAGATATTACTCATATAAATAGAACAACCATTATTCTCTGATTTAAATGAGTAACCGTCTCGCAATAAACAAGATCCAGATATAATGTTCATGCTTAACGCAGGCACTAAATAACAATTATTCAGGTTCATCACTAATCCCGATGGTAATCAAAGAGCGAGCGTGCCGACGGCGATCACATCAACCTTGGAACCATTTCCCACGCGCATCGTCACTTCGTCCTTTGCCAGCCTCCGTCTATTCCGCAGTTCCTGTTTTGAGTTGCAAATATGAGCAACCGCACCGGTATCAAATACCCAGGCACTACAACAAGAGTTGGTAAGGTACACATCAATAACATGTATATCATATATACCTTGTTTTTTGTTGGCCGCCTTCTTGTCAGCCAAATACTTGGGGCAGTTCCGCTTCCAGTGTCCAGTTCCCTTGCAATGAAAGCACACAGTTTCTGGTTTAGGTCCAGCCTTGGGTTTCTTCACGAGAGGAGCAACTGCTTTGCCACTCTTCTTGGAGTTACCCTTCTTACCCTTGCCATTTTTCTTGAAACTAGTGGTTTTATTGACCATCAAGACTTGATGCTCCTTCTGAATTTCAGACTCAGCGGCTTTCAGCATCGCAAACAGCTCGGCGACTGACTTGTTCATCCCGTGCATGTTATAGTTCAACACGAAGCTCTTGTAGCTAGGTGGCAATGATTGAAGAACTCTGTCAGTGATAGCCTGTGGCGGAAGGGGCATCCCCAATTCAGCCAGACGGGTGGAGTACCCAGACATTCTGAGTACATGATCACTGATAGACCCGTTCTCCTCCATCTTGCAAGCATAGAACTTATCGGAGATCTCATATCTCTCGATCCGGGCATTCTTCTGAAAGATAAACTTCAACTCCTGGAACATCTCATGCTCCATGACGTTCAAAACGTCTTTGAAGTCCCGGTTCTAAGCCATACAATATTGCACATTGAACTATTGAGTAATCTTCAGAACGAGCCTGCCAGGCGTTCACAACGTCTAGAGACTCAACTGGAGCGGGTGGATCACCAAGCGGTGCATCAAGGACATAAGCCTTCTGGGAAGCCGTAAGGATAATCCTTAGATTACGGGCCCAGTCCACAAAGTTACTTCCATCATCTTTCAATTTAGCTTTCTCTAGGAACGCATTAAAATTCAGGGGTGCTACTGCGCGAGCCATGATCTACAACATAAATATTGCAAAGACAACTTAGACTATTGTTCAAGATAATGAGTTTAGTTAATCATATTTACTTAAAAAATCCCACTCAAATTGACATCCCTCTGGTCATTCGAGTGTAACATGATCCAAATCCACCAACTCAAGTCCGATCATCGCGTGAGTTGAGGTGGTTTCAATGGTGAACATCTTCATGTTGATCATATCTACTATATGACTCATGTTCGACCTTTCGGTCTCTTGTGTTCCGAGGCCATGTCTGTACATGCTAGGCTCGTCAAGTTTAACCCGAGTGTTCCGCACGTGCAACATGGCTTACACCCGTTGTATGTGAACGTAGAGTCTATCACACCCGATCATCACGGCGTGTCTCGAAATGACGAACTTTCGCAACGGTGCACACTCGGGGAGAACACAATTTATCTTGAAATTTAAGTGAGGGATCACCTTATAATGCTACCGTCGTCCTAAGCAAAATAAGATGCATAAAAGGATTAACATCACATGCAAATCATAAGTGACATGATATGGCCATGAACTCGTGCTTTTGATCTCCATCTCCAAAGCACCGGCATGATCTCCATCGTCACTGGCATGACACCATGATCTCCATCATCTTGATCTCCATCAACGTGTCGCCATGAGGTTGTTGCTCCGACTGTTGCTTCCATGACTATTGCTAACCCATAGAGATAAAGTAAAGCAAAACGGCGAAAATAATTAAAGACAACTCTATGGCTCCTGCCAGTTGCCGTACTCATCGACATGCAAGTCGTGATATTCTATACAACACATGATCATCTCATACATCACATATATCTCATCATGTAATTGGCCATATCACATCACAACATACCCTGCAAAAACAAGTTAGACGTCCTCTAATTGTTGTTGCAAGTTTTACGTGGCTGCTACGGGTTTGCAAGAACCGTTCTTACCTACGCAAAACCACAACGTGGTGTAGTGATTGCTTTTTGATCTTCTAAAAGAACCCTCTTCATTGAAATCGATTCAACTAAAGTGAGAGAGACAGACACCCGCTAGCCATCTTTATGCAACGAAGTTACATGTCAGTTGAAGGAACCTGTCTCGCGTAAGCGTACGCGTAATGTCGGTCCGGGCCGCTTCATCTCACAATACCGCCGAATCAAGTATCAACTAGTAACGGCAAGCAATATGTATACACCCACGCCCACAACTCGTTTGTGTTCTACTCGAGATCTCATCTACGCATAGACCTAGCTCTGATACCACTGTTGGGGAACGTTGCATGGGAAACAAAAAAATTTCCTACGCACACACAAGATCTATCCATGGTGATGAGCATCTACGAGAGGGAGAGTGAATCTACATACCCTCGTAGATCGCTAAGCGGAAGCGTTAAGAAACGCGGTTGATGTAGTCGAACGTCTCCGCGATCCAAATCGCAAGTCGTCCCTCGATCCGATCACGAACTAGTGCCGAACGGACGGCACCTCCGCGTTCAACACACGTACGGCTTGATGACGCCTTCACCTCCTCGATCCAGCGAGCGATGGTGAAGTAGTAGATGAGTTCCGGCAGCACGACGGCGTGGTGATCGTGGTGAGGAACAATCTCTGCAGGGCTTCGCCAAGCACTACGGAGATTATGACGGGAGAAGTAGAGGGTTAGGGTTGCCGACACACAGCTTGGGAAATCTTGATGATCTCCCGTGTGCTAGCCCTGCCCCTCTATTTATATGTTGAGCCTTGGGGTCTAAACTTGGAGTAAAAGCCTCCTCCAGGTCGGTTTTGCCCGCACAAGGTCGGTTTGGCCCGCAGGGAAAGAGTCCAACTCGGATCCCTGCAGTACCGCGCACAAGCGGTAGTACCGCTTGAGCGGTAGTACCGCTAGCACACAAGCGGTAGTACCGCTTGCGCGGTAGTACTGCCTTACAACGGTAGTACCGCTTAAGGCAGCAGCAAAACTTCCTTTTGCACTTTCCAATACCTCGTGGGCTTTACCCCTTTGGCCTATATAAAGTGTTGCTGCACCCAAACACTTCGGTAAACATCCGGAACCTCTTCCGGTGAATTCCGGAACCCTTCCGGAAACCAAAACACTATTATCACATATATCAATCTTTACCTCCGGACTATTCCGGAGATCCTCGTCATGTCCGGGATCTTATCCGGGATTCCGAACAACCTTCGGTCACCAACAAAATAACTCAACTATACTAATCGTCACCAAACGTTAAGTGTGTAGACCCTGCGGGTTCGAGAACTATGTAGACATGACCGAGACACCTCTACGGTCAATAACCAATAGCGGGACCTGGATGCCCATATTGGCTCCTACATATTCTACGAAGATCTTTATCGGTCGCACCTCTATGTCAAGGATTCAGTTAATCCCGTATACTGTTCCCTTTGTTCTTCGGTATGTTACTTGCCCGAGATTCGATCGTCGGTATCTCTATACCTAGTTCAATCTCGTTGCCAGCAAGTCTCTTTACTCGTTCCGTAATACAAGATCTCGTGGCTAACACTTTTAGTCACATTGCTTGCAAGGCTCATTGTGATGTTGTATTACCGAGTGGGCCCTGAGATACCTCTCCGTCACACGGACTAACAAATCCCAGTCTTGATCCATGCCAACCCAACAGACACCCTCGGAGATACCTGTAGAGCACCTTTATAGTCACCCAGTTACGTTGCGACGTTTGATACACACAAGGTACTCCTCCGATGTCAGGGAGTTGCATGATCTCATGGTCATAGGAACAGATACTTGACATGCAGAAAACAATAGCAATAAACTGACACGATCATATGCTACGTTCGTAGTTTGGGTCTTGTCCATCACATCATTCTCCTAATGATGTGATCCCGTTATCAAATGACATCTCATGTCCATGGCTAGGAAACCTTCACCATCTTTTGATCAACGAGCTAGTTAACTAGAGGCTTACTAGGGACACAGTGTTGTTTATGTACCCACACATGTATTTGAGTTTCCAATCAATACAATTATAGCATGGATAATAAACGATTATCATGAACAAGGAAATATAATAATAACCAATTTATTATTGCCTCTAGGGCATATTTCCAACAGAATCGATCACGGAGGCCATCTACATCAACATTGTTGACTCCATGATGATGTGTGAGTAGTTCACCATAGACCTACAGGTCCATAGCTAGTAGCTAGATGGCTTCTTCTCTCTCTTCGCACTTCTGTTCTCCTCGATCTTCTTGGAGTTATATCCGATGTAATCTTCTTTTGCGGTGTGTTTGTTGGGATCCGATAAATTGTGGTATTATGATCAGATTATTCACTAAAATTAATTGTGTCTTTTCTGAACTTTATTATGCATGATTGTTATAGCTTTGTATTTATCTCCGATCTATCTTTTTGGTTTGGACAACTAGATTGATTTATCTTGTGTGGGATAGGTCCTTTGTAGTGGGTTCAATCTGGCGATGCTCTATATCCCAGTGATAGAAGAGGATGAGACACGTATTTGTATTGTTGCCATTAAGGATAAAACGAAGGGGTTTCTTAATATTGGTTGGGTTTGCTTTGTCTACATCATGTCATCTTGCTTAAAGCATTGCTTTGTTTGTCATGACCTTAATACCCACTAGTGCAGTCGTGTCCTATACAAATGGTTTTTATCCCCTTTCCACGACATAGTTTTAAACCGTCACCTTGCCTATGTGGGCGATAGGGGGGCTATCCCACACGACACAGATAAATCGTCGGTGATGCCTCCGTAAGGTCACACATGCAAGGCAAAAATTGAGCGTGTGCGATTGGAAGAAACATCACAAACAGACATTGTCGGCGTTCTGGGTTTGGGGGTACCTAGACTTGCCTTCCTGCGGCCCAGCTCGTGGCCAACCTCGACGGCTCGATGCGGCCTGGCAACGAACCCCCCAGGACAAGACCCTCGTGATCGCCCCGGCCTCGCAAGGAGAACGACGCCAACACCTCCAGAGGAGCGACCTCCCCAGGTTGCCTCCCGAGGAGTGGAGATTCCTATGCAGTACCCGGCCTCAGGAGGTTGCGGTGACGTGAGCCATGACGACCAAGGCAGGCGGGCGACAGCGGGCGTAGTAGAGACAGTTTCCTCTTTCGTGCAAAGGGGGCAAGGACGAGCACGGGTTCCCAAGGAACCCCACAAAGGTTTCCACTTCGGTGCAACAAGACCAAGACCACGAGCTCGGCAGGACGGACGTCATAGCCGAGCCCACCCCTGCGTCAAGACCAGTTGCTTTGCAGGCGAAGACCACCTTTAGTTAGGATAAGTTGTACCTCATGTCCCCTTTCAAATTTGGCCGTTGTGGGATCCCTTCCCACCTGTGCGATAAGGGAAGAGGACCAAGGCCACTATAAATAAGGACAAGCATCCACCGTAGAGAGGGACCGGATCCACCACGACCCAAGGGTGCTCGCGAGTTCACTCGACCACTGTACTAGTTCATCCCAAAAAACCTCCTCGTGAGGCCAATCCACCAAAGCTGGAGTAGGGTTTTACACCGCAAGGTGGCCCGAACCTGGGAAAATCGGGTGTCTTTGTTCGTTTCCTCGGGGCGAGAGTAGTGGGTAAATCGCGGTGAAGCTGCAAAGTGGAGTAGGATCGGAGGGCGAGCGCACCCCTGTGTTCGAACCTCTCTCGGGTCTGCGGAGTCCCAATTCTGACATTTGGCGTGCCAGGTAGGGGGTGCACCGACGTCCTTCGGTTCCGACGCCTCCTGCTTCATCAACCCTATGGCCAGCTCCCAACACGCGTGCCTCGAGGGCTCGGTGCCGCACGGCCGTTACCAGGCTACCAGCGTCGTCACCACCACCATCGCCGCTCGTGCCACCCATGCGTCGTCGGGTCCCTCGCGCCCCCCTCTGCGGCGGAGCGCCCGCCCCGCTGCACCTCCCCCGGGGTCCTCCTCAGCCTGTGTCTACGTGGGAGACCTGAACGCGCAGGACGCACTGCTCATGGCGAGCGAGCTGATTCGCCATCGCCCAACGGACGGGGACTACAACGCCTAGGCCAACCACATCGCCGAGCTTGTCGCTGTCGCAAGGAGGGCCTTGGCTCCATACCTCCCCCTCCGACCCCCGGCGCGAGGAGCGGTGGCCTCAGCCAGTGAGCCGCCTCCACCGCCGCGCGACGATGTGCTCGGCCCCCAACCCGAGGAGCCTGGGCAACGTCCGGCCCACGTTGTACACCTTTTCCTCAGGGTCCCAGTGACCGGTTTTGGGACGCCGCCTGGTCCCGGCGACGGCACGCATGAAGGAGGCGGCGGGATGCTCCGTGCTCGCCACAACGCGCGCGCCCACAACCTGGCGGATCACCGACCGCCCGGGCCTTCCCGTCATGAGCGCGCCAACCGACGCAGGGACCAGGCAGCACAAGCCGCCGAGCCTGGAGGTGATCACGGCGGAGGCGCGGGGGATGCCCGGGGCAACAACCCTCACAAAGACGAACGTGGCAAACCTCGTGGCGGCGGCGGCGAGGGCCAACTTCGGGCAGAGGCTCAGCGCAGACGAGTTCGCGGGCCGCGTGCCCAGGATGGCGTCGCCCTGTTGCCTGGGGGGACCAAATATGAGGAACGCAGTGAAGGGCCAGAGGGAAATCAAAGCCCTCGCGCGGTAGCCAATGTTCCCAGTGGCACCGTGGCAGGTGTCGGCATCGCGAGTCTCGTACTCGCCGCAGGCACCATCCCCCCCTCGGCGTAAGGGGGGGCGCTCCCGACGCCCCTCTTCAAGCCGCGCTTGGGGGATCCCGCAGTGGAAGCACCTGGCTCGGTCGGCGCAACGGAAAGGGCGTCCGGGGGCGTGTGGGGGCGCGCCGCTGTGGGTGCCCTCATGAGCAGGGAACGCAGTGCCGGGCACCGGGGCCGCGGGGATCATCGCTTAGGAGACCGGCAGGACGCGAGAGGCGCGGGCCACGCGCGGCAGGCACCGCGAGGGTACCGCGCCAATCGGGTCACGCTCCTGAGGGCCCCTTATGCCCCGCGTCTCGGGGGGTGCCGGCACAACCCACGGGAGGCAGGGCCCAGCAAGGCCTCCGGGACGCGGCTTGGCTGGTGCCCTGATGCCTCCCGAGGCGGCTACATCAACACAATACTCCTATGGTCACGCGGGGTGTGTTGCGCTCATATTTGGACCGCGGGAGCGCAATCCCGCGGTTACGCGGGGAGCAATGCACTCATGTTTGGGCCGTAGGGGCACGCAACCACGCCGAAACGCGCGGGGTGACTCAAGGACCGAGTTGGGAACTCCTGAGCCCTGTGCTCGGGTGTTCGCCTAGCTATCTACAACCGTGACACTCTCACGTAATAATGATTGGGCTGTATACGCCCGGAGCCCCCCGAGGACGCGGAGGGGTTCCCACCCACGCCCAAGTGAAAGCCCCATGCTTCGCGCTGGCGGACGACACGGTCCCCCAATGACTATGCCCACGCCTAGTGGAAGCCCTACGCTCCGCGCTGGGGGAAGATGAAGACTAGCTATTAGGTGTCGGACGTGGCTGTTCTTTGCTCTCTTTTGTAAATCGAATTTGCCGTCTTTCGGAATGAAACTTGAAGCTCTCGCGTCTTTGTTTGAAAAAGAGGTGGGGATTTTTCTCCTTTGTAGTGTTTCTCATTATGCAGTCTTGGCTTTAAAAATCTAGCACTGGTTTTCTCTCTCGCGCGCCCCGCGAGCGGGGGCTGGGCACTGTGTGCACCTCGCCAAAGCTTTGGCACTCTAACCCTCGCGCGGCGCTCTCGAGCGAGCCGATGGGAGCAAGTTGCCTCGGGCTCCCACTGCTCGCACGTCAAGGGGGACCCCTGGGCATCACGACCCATGGGCCTCACTGGTCACGTAGCCCCTCGCCCCTTGGTCTCGTCCTGGTGATCCGGCCGCCCCAATGGTAGTCGAGGTATGCACAGGATTGGGCCCTGCCGATGCAGAGCACAAAAGCAAGCAGGAAGGAAATAGGGCGCAAAAGGGAATCACAGGATTCAGACAAGTTATTACAAGCACAGGCTGGCAGGCGCATGTTGCCTCGGCCCCCCGTCCTCAGGAGCACTCATCCCCTGGCCTTGCCAGGCATTGCGACCCGGCATACCAGCGGCGATCGGCCCTCATTCGGGGGCTCCAACCAAAATGGTTACTGGAAGGAAGACGACCAGGGGAAGGGCAGCCATGTTTCGGCTCGTTATCAAGGAATTATAACTCTACGTAAAGCACTTTTCAGCACCTTCGCGGAAGGCGGGGCCCTGAGGAAGCGCCTCCGGAGGCCCTGAGTCCTCGCCACCCCGGGAGCCTCGCGAGCGGCGGGCGCCTCTCGAAGCTGCAAAGCTGCCTGGTCCGCAAGAAAGAGACCCCCTCGGCAAGACTTCCAAGATACCCCAGCGCCCCAGCTGCACCTCGCGACGCAGGAACCCGCCACGAGTACGCTAAGCTAAGTTACCCTAATCACGACAAGCAGGAGCTTTCCATTGGTAGCAACATAAACGGCAAAGTACGAGATGAAAACAAAAAAGCTAACATAAAGGCGCAAGCGCCATAGTTCATCACACACCCCCTCGGGGCCCTTCGTGATTCTTCATGCAGGAAGTAAAGAAAGAAGAAACAACAAAAGATGGCCTCCCGATGGCCGCTACTCCTGAGGCCTGGCTCCGGCGCCGCCCGCGCTCAGTTGGGGTCCTCCTCCTCCCTGACATGGGCAAGACAGCGTGGCGGCTCGGCGTCCTCCCCAGTCCGGGCGCGGCAACGCGGAGGCTCGTCGTAGTCATCATCGCTCGAGTTTCCCCGGAGAGAGTATCGTCACCGCTAGAGGTGCTGCGGCAGTCGCTAAGGGCAAGTTCACCTCAAGCACCCACCGTCTTCCCCGAAGGTCTCGATGAAAAGCGTCGCTGCCCCATCGTGCTTGGAATGGAAGAAGCCTTCGTAGCACCAGCACCCGAACATGAAGGAAATGACCCCTCCCACGTGCACTCACGGGGCCGGAAGGCGCTATGAGAAAGGAAGAGGACGCAGAAGAGGGAGAGTCAGTCTCTTGAGGCGCCGAACCTGAGAGCCCGGCGCAGGCGCGGCCCGTGCCGCCTCAGGAATTCAGCCTTGTGAGGTTCGAGCGGGCAGCCATCGCAAGGGGTTGGTCAGCGCTCCCGCAAGACCCCCTGAGGGAAGCCCGGGACGAAGTGACGGCCTGGCAAGGCAAGTACGAGTACAAGGAAGCATGCAGGGGCGTGAGAAGGAAAATGAAAAACCTCGCAGAAGGAATGTGGGCGCTTCGGGCATAGCAGGCGATTACAACTCAAAAGCAAAGGTATAATAAAAAGGTTTAATTCCCCCTAGGGTCCTAATGGTTCTAATGCAACAGGAATGAAGCAAACAGAGCTCGGGTAGAGGAGGCGCTGTCTCCGTCGCGGCTCTTGAAGGTCTCGGCTCCGGAGCTGTCGTCTTCCTCGGAGGACGCCGCCTGGGCAAACCGCTCGACCAGGGACTCCACGTGCTCGCGCACCTCGTCCCTGATGGGCCTCCGGAGCTCCTCGGGCACCGGCACCGTCGCGCGGGAGAGGTCGAGCGCGGGGGCGTGGCTGCGCAAGTTGGAGAAGACGCGTGTTAGCGCGCTATCCAGAAGGTCGTGCGCGCTGGACTCGGCACCCTCGTCCACCCCGGATACGCCAAACTCCAGCGCCTCCACCACCTTCTAGAAGAAGTTGAGGTAGCCCCCGTCGCCGTGAGCACACGGCAGCGCGGGGGCTTCCCCGATGAACCGGCGGACCACGCTGCCCGCACGACTAGCGATGTCCAGGTACTGCTTGGCGCGCTACGCCTCCATCATCTTCGCGTGCCCTGCTTCGTCCCTGCCTGCCTGCACGGCGTTGGCGGCCCCCTCGACATGGGCCTGGAGGGACGCCAGTTCTGCCTTGGCGTCCTCCACACCCCGAAGCGCGGCTTGGAGGGCGGCCTCGGTGTCCAGCAGCTGGGTCCTGAGCGCGTCCACCTCGCCCTGAAGCACGTCGAGCCTGCGCCTCTTGGGCGTGGGCGCCCGGAGAGGAGCTGGCGATCAGACTCGGCGAACCAGGCATGATTCGCAAGGAAAAGGCGGAGGCAATGACCCACTTACTCATTAGTGGTGGTCCAGCGCCGGCGCACCTGGACCGGCCTCGAATGCTGATCCCCGCCACCCCCAAGAGATGGTGGCGGCGCTAGGGATCCCGCTCGTGCTCCGGCACCGACAGCACTCCCCCCGGATGCCATGAGAAGGAGAAAGAGAGAAAAAGGCGGCGTTCCTGCGAAGGTGGCGAATAGAAAGGTGTGCAAGGGTGGAACTGCCCCTCGGGTGAGACGGGTTTATAGCCACAACCGCAGTCCCCGAGGCGTCGTGGGGAGTGGAGGTGACGCGCGCTCCTCGGGCGCCACGTGTCGTGCTTGACCCGCGAGCAGCCCTATCTCACGTCGCCTCGTTCCCCTCAACGGGTCACTTCAGCTTGGGCCGGAGAGGAAGGATAACGCAAGAGACCGGCGCAGCACACCTACCTCACGTCGACTTGACTTGGGGTGGTTCCCGAGGCCTTGCGGAAGAGGAAGAGTCCCGCGACCCACCAGGCGCCCCGCTTCGAGCCTGGCCCGCAGGCAGTTGGGGCCCGCGGCGCTTCGGCCTTTCCTTCCTTGACTTCGCCCCCAAGCCAGCCCGAGCGCACCTTGGGCCCGGGGGCTACTGTCGACGTTCTGGGTTCGAGGGTACCCAGACTTGCCTTCCTGCGGCCCAGCTCGTGGCCCACCTCGACGGCCCCGTGTGGCCTGGCGACGTACCCCCCAGGACAAGACCCTCGTGAGCGCCCCTGCCTCGCGAGGAAAACAACACCAAGACCTCTAGATGAGCGACCTCCCCAGATTGCCTCCCAAGGAGTGGAGATTCCTATGCAGTACCCGGCCTCAGGAGGCTGCGGTGACGTGAGCCATGATGACCAAGCCAGGCGGGCGCCAGCGGGCGCAGTAGAGACAGTTTCCTCTTTCGTGCAAAGGGGGTAAGGACGAACGCGGGTTCCCAAGGAACCCCCCAAAGGTTTCCACTTCGGTGCAACAAGACCAAAAACACGAGCTCGGCAGGACGGATGTCACCTCCGAGCCCACCCCTGCATCAAGACCAGTTGCTTCGCAGGCGAAGACCACCTTTAGTCAGAATAAGTTGTACCACCTGTCCCCTTTGAAATTTGGCCGTTGTTGGATCCCTTCCCGCCTGTGCGATAAGGGAAGAGGACCAAGGCCACTATAAATAAGGACTAGCCTCCACCATAGAGAGGGATCGGATCCACCCCGACCCAAGGGTCCTCGCGATTTCACTCGACCACTGTACTAGTTCATCCCAAAAAACCTCCTCGTGAGGCCAATCCACCAAACCAGGAGTAGGGTTTTACACCGCAAGGTGGCCCGAACCTGGGTAAATCGGGTGTATTTGTTCGTTTCCTCGGGGCGAGAGCAGTGGGAAAATCGCGGTGAAGCTGGAAAGTGGAGTTGGATCGGAGGGCGAGCGCACCCCTGTGTTCGAACCTCTCTCGGGTCTGCGGAGCCCCAATTCCGACAGACATATTCCTGAAGTCATGTGAGATGTGCTTAGCATCCCACACTGGGAGTCCCAAAGATACGTCTCCGTTCGTATTGCACATCACACGCAATTTTCTGCATAACATCGTTTGTGATAGGGCTGGCATCACACACGATAGTTATAATTCTGTTGATTGCATTATTCAATACATCACTCACGGTGCCTATAAGAAACTGTTTGGCATAAGGCTGTCTTTCACACACACTTGTTGTGTGAAAATGTTTGTGATAGGGTGGCCTAACGCACACATTTGTCGACCAGAAGTCATGTGTGACTGTTCACTGATCCAACACACCAACTTTTTCGAAACAGTGTGGGTTTGTTGAGGTCATCGCCCACGGTGTTGTCTTAGAAATCGTCAGCAATAGGAACCCCAATAATTAGCCTAATTTCTCTATTATTTATAATCCATTTAGTAATCAAATTAACATTACATATCAAGCACACAATATATTTCTTATTCGAATTACGGCAACCAGGATTTCATAATTGAATTACATCAGGGTACAACATCTATAGGCATATACTACCTAGCTACCCAATTGCACAAGAGGACAAAGTTTCAAATGCAACATCTAAAACCATTGGAAAGTATAATCATAGACAGTAAATAGACAGAGGAGTCTCGTCTAGAAAACTGTTGAAGCGGAAGGCGAATATTGAGCCTTCAATGATGTTGAATGTCCTCGCAACTTTAGGCCAGTGCCTGTGGATGATTGCCCGCCCATCCTTCGTCCTCTTAAGGAAGACTTCAAGATTATACCGTGGGTGCTGTATGAATACCTTCCTCGCCTCTTGACCATACAGGTGGTTTGAGATGTAATCATCGATGAACTGCCTTGAAAAGGACTAAAAACAAACATATGCTTAGATATCTTTTCTAAAATTTGAAATGGCGCAAATGGAAAAGGACAAGGTGAAAGAGATGGGACCATCCTATAGTTGACTGATGTCTTCTTCATTGTGCAAACAAACATCTTGTTGTTTTTTGTCGCTAGTTTCTTTATCTTAACAATCTTTCTGAGTTTCTTGATTTGACTGATATTCAAGGACACCTCATTTCCCCCCACATGCAAAAAGGGTCGAACAGTGGGTCTAAACCTCTTACAGCAGGACATACATGTGCAAGAACAAATTATTAAAAACAATAATATTAGAATGTTTCCTACAATTGCACAATAATGTGCTATTAGCCAAAGGACCATGGATGTGCAAACCTCGATGCCAAACTTCAGTGTCTCCCCTTGCTTCCCCCTACAACATATTTAAGATAGATATTGATCAGGTTATATGTGATATTTGGCATACTATCAGTGAAATATGTTAATGAAAAATAAACACATTGCAGATGCAACATATTAATTCGAGCCACATGGAAAAGCCAGTTATCTAAACCAAGCGTGCTAAGAACTAGGAAATATAGCAATTGTATATGTTTCACATGTATTTAGTACATCTAAATTCGATTTATTTCTCACATGCATAACAATACAAAATTGTACCAACAACAATCGAACATCACATTGCAGAATTGAACTAAATAGTTAAATGATCACCACAACAAATGAAGCAAGAGGTTAACTAAGTACCACATTGCACAATAGAACATACTAGAAGGTCAAATTGCAAGTAGCATTACATTGGACATTTCACTGGAATTTCTAAATGAAAGGCGGGAGCAGCACATGCAACAGGTAAACCAAACACGCTTAACCGGTGTAGCTAGTTGATTTTATATAGGTCCTTAGTGATAAAGCTAAGAAAACAAGCTATTCCTCATCGTCGGAGATATCGATGATGATGGGCTCCTTCAACTTGCAAGAGGGCGAGGCCTCCACACCATGGGTGCACACCTCGTAGTGGTGAGTGGCCTGATCCTGCCCCGGGACCAATATGTCGGCTCTGGAGCTAAGGTAAGCACGGGCACGCTGAGAAAACTCCTCATAGTCTTTGTGAAATGCACCTGCGGTGACCTCGAGAAAGACCACGAGCTGTCATTTATAGCAGCCAACAGCGGGTCAGCGTCCGCGCACGAGGCGTCGATGGTAGCCTCGACGGCAAGGTGCTCCTCCAAGATCTGGGGGTCCGCACGCATGGCAGCCATCCTTGCCTCATCTGTGCATGCAGCAGCGATTTGCTTCTCCGCTGCCAAATGCTCCTTGAGATCCTAGCTATACCGCATGCACAATGGCTTTCGGCAGCGAATATTTGGAGGATGGGGCGGTGATTTGGGTGGAAGGCGTCGCGCTGGTAGTCAGGCCATGTGGGATGGAGGAGGAAGGGTGGGAGAGGGGGTATTGGGGAGGTGTCGATTACCTGACTAGATGGACGAGGCCGAGTAGCAGGAAGGAGCGTCGCCGGCAAGGAGGCGGCGCTACAAGCAAGCAGTGAAGGTTTGAACTAGGAAAGGAACACCGAAACAGGGGAAATGTGGGTTTTGATTGGTACCGGGGTGAGGGAGGTAGATATTTCTGCGGTAGCCCAAAACTTTTATTCGGTGCAGCGAAAATCTGGTGCGGAAAGTGTCATTGGACACAGTCCCTTATTCAGAACTGTGTGCGATATCTTAACATCACAAATAAAGCATGTACTTTACCCCATGTGTGATGAGCTTGAACGTGCAAATTATTTAGAACTGTTTGCGATATCTACACATCACAAACAAAGCATGTACTTTACCTCGTGTGCGATGACCTTGAACATACAAATTTTTGTGTCCAAGCTTCGGACGTAAGATTGGTACCAGAGGGTGAGGGAGGTAGATATTTCTGTGGTAGCCCAAAATTTTCGTTCGGTGTAGTGAAAAACTGGCGCGTAAAGTGTCAGCGGACGCAGTCCCTTATTCAGAACTGTGTGCAATATCTAAACATCACAAATGAAGCATGTACTTTACCCCGTGTGTGGTGAGCTTGAATGTGCAAATTATTCAGAACTGTTTGCGATATCTATACATCACAAACGAAGCCTGTACTTTACCCTATGTGCTATTAGCTTGAACATGCAAATTTTTGTGACCAAGCTTCTGACGTAAGACTGGATACTACATTGCACACGGTTCCTGCCAACAAATTGTGTGTGATGTACTTGAATTCCATTTTCATTTGGAAGACGGAATGGGGACATGGCAGCAAATTTTGGTCCGGATTTCCCTGGTTACAATAATGGTCATCCACGTCGTCGCATAATTTAACATCAATTGCTAATTTGTGTACTACACAAAAGAGCCTACACCACAACCCGCACTTACTTAATTGAGTAATTAAAGAAAGGTGGTTGACCTAAACATTACTCTAACAGAAGACCAGCGGTCTAAACAAAGACTAAGGTTCTGTCGTACGCTCATCGCTCTCCGCTGCATCCTCCATGACCAGCTCGCGCTCAACGACCTCCAGGGGAAGGGGCTCCATGGCATCCATCGCCACATGCTCTGCAAGCATCTCGCAGTCTGCGTCCGCCATCTCTTTGGAAAAGGCCGCCACGAGCCGGGTGTTGGCGGCCGCGGTCCGGGTGTTGACGGCCTCCATCTCGGCTAGGGAGGTTGCCGATGAATGCATGGCTACCCGAGCGCTCTCGGCGATTGCCAACTCTTTGGACGTAGGTTGTCGATCGGTGTCGGAGAAGGCCGTTGCTATTTGTGCGATGACCGACACGAGCTGGGCGTGGGCGGCCTCGGCATAGGCGTGGGCAGCCGCCATCAGGGCTACGGCGACCGCAAAGGAATGGACAGCTGCTATGTCGTTCTTGCCGTTTCCTATCCCGATCGCGGATGTTGCTGCCGCCATCTCAGCTGCAACAGAAGCCCTTTAGGCGGATGTAGCCGCCCGATCGGAGATTGCGGCCGCGCTCAAGGATGATGTGAGCGCGTTCATGGCTGATGTGGTTGCAATCGCGCCAGAGTGAGCCGCCAAAGTTACCTTCACGACGCGGATCCACATCCCCATCTTTCATCGACGATGTTTGAATAGTACAGTGGTCTTGGGGAGTAAGTGTGACTGTGTGGTTGACGCCTCCGCGGTGGACTGAAGCCGATGAAGCTTCCGGCGTAAGCCATATATGATGATTGTCCCAAGATATTTTATACCACATCACACATGTTTCATGATCAAGAACTATTTGCGATGTACTTGATTTTCATATTGTTTTCAAACGAAAAATGAGGTTACAACGGCAATTGAAGGTGTTTGGATTGCAATAACATTTATCTGTAGTGAACGTGCAACTATAGGAGTGTCTATTAAAATATGGAATTATTGAGGGTTGTTTAGGCCTTTTAAAACATTTAAAGAGATTTTTAGACATTTCATGTGCATAGTTCAAATATGAACTGCAGTTAAGCATGTGTTAGAGTGCACTTGAATGTGTTGAAAATCATATATGTGTCATTGGATACATATTTTGGTCCCATGCAAGGAATGGAAATGAATTTCAAACCTCTCGGTATTTTGGCTCGGCCGGAGACATTCAGAATCCATGTTTTCAAATTCAAGTAAATCCAAATATCGTCAGAAATTCATGAGAATCTGCATGGTGCCATATCATGGCTCATGTGTGTTGTGGTAAAAAAATTGCCCAATTTGGGACAAGTTTTGGCACAAACCTCTTACACCGAAGATTTTGACAAGAAGCCATGTGATTCCGATAGGGAACGTTCGCCTTTTATGTGTGAAACAACATCCACCGTCTCTTCTCGCCTTGGATTTATTTCTAGAGTCACCATAGAGCAGCATGACTGTAGGGCTAAATATGGAATTTTCCAGGGTTCGTTTGGCCTTTTTAATACATTAATTGAGTTTTCTAGGCATTTAATGTGCATAATTCAAATTTGAACTACAACCACAAGGTCTAGTGCATGAAAATAGGTTGAAAAATTATATACATTTCCCTGTATGCATGTTTAGGTCCCACGCAAGAAATGGGAATGAATTTCAAACATCTCAGCGTCTTGGCTCGGCCGCAAACATTGGGATACTTGGTTTTTAAATTCATGTAAATCCAAACCTCGTCACAAATTAATGAAACTTGGGCATGGTGTCATGACCTTGCATGTTGTGTGTTGTGGCAAAAAAATTGCCCACTTTTGGACAAGTTTTGGCACAAGCCTCCTACAAACCCGAGATTCCCACAAGAAAGCCAGGTGGTTCCGATGGGAACGTTCACCTTTTCTGTGCGAAACAACATGCACCATCTCTTCTCGCCTTGAATTTATTTCTAGAGTCACCATAGAGCAACATGACTATCGTGCTAAACTATCGAATTTTCCAGGGTTTGTTTGGATTTTTTAATACATTAATTGAGTTTTCTAGGCATATAATGTGCATAATTCAAATTTGAACTACGATCACAAGGTCTAGCGCATGAAAATAGGTTGAAAAATCATATATGTTTCCCTGGATGCATGTTTAGGTCCCACGCAAGAATTTCAAACATCTCACGTCTTGGCTCAGCAGCAAACATTGGGAAACTTGCTTTTTAAATTCCTGTAAATCCGAACCTCGCCAAAACTTCATGAAACTTGGGCATGGGGTCATGACCTTGCCTGTTGTGTGTTGTGGTAAAAAAATTGCCCAATTTTGGACAAGTTTTGTCACAAGCCTATTACAAACTAGAGATTCTCGCAAGAAAGCCATGTGGTTCCAATAGGGAATGTTCACCTTTCATGTGCGAAACAACATCCGTTGTCTCTTCTCGCCTTGAATTTATTTATAGAGTCACAATAGAGCAACATGACTGTCGTGCTAAACTATGGAATTTTCTAGGGTTCGTTTGGCCTTTTTAATACATTAATTGAGTTTTCTAGGCATTTAATGTGCATAATTCAAATTTGAACTACAATCACAAGGTCTAGCGCATGAAAATAGGTTCAAAAATCATATACGTATCCCTGGATGCATGTTTCAGTCCCACGCGAGAAATGGGAATGAATTTCAAACATCTCAGCATCTTGGCTCGGCCGCAAACATTGGGAAACTTGGTTTTTTAAATTCCTGTAAATCCAAACATGTTCAGAAATTCATGAGACTTGGGCATGGTGTCATGACCTTGCCTCTTGTGTGTTGTGGTAAAAAAAATTGCCCAATTTTGGACAATTTTTGCACAAGCCTCTTACAAACCGGAGATTCTCACAAGAAAGCCATGTGGTTCCGATAGGGGACGTTCACCTTTTATGTGCGAAACAACAACCGATGTCTCTTCTTGCCCTGAATTTATTTATAGAGTCGCCATAGAGCAACATGACTGTCGTGCTAAACTATGGAACTTTTCAGGGTTCGTTTGGCCTTTTTAATAAATTAATTGAGTGTTCTAGGCATTTAATGTGCATAATTAAAATTTAAACTACAATCACAATGTCTAGCGCATGAAGATAGGTTAAAAAAATCATATATGTTTCCCTGGATGCATCTTTAGGTCCCAGACAAGAGATGGGAATGAATTTCAAACATCTCAGCGTCTTGGCTCGGCCGCAAACATTGGGAAACTTGGTTTTTAAATTCCTATAAATCCAAACCTCGTCAGAAATTCACGAAACTTGGGCATGGTGTCATGACCTTGTCTGTTGTGCGTTGTGTTAAAAAAATTGCCCAATTTTGGACAAGTTTTGGCATAAGCCTCCTACGAACTGGAGATTCTCACAAGAAAGCCATGTGGTTCCGATAGGGAACGTTCACTTTTTATGTGCGAAACAATATCCGGTGTCTCTTCTCGCCTTGAATTTATTTATAGAGTCACCATAGAGCAACATGATTGCCGTGCTAAACTATGGAATTTTCTAGGGTTTGTTTGGCCTTTCTAATACATTAATTGAGTTTTCTAGGCATTTAATGTGCATAATTCAAATTTAAACTACAATCACAAGGTCTGGCGCATGAAAATAGGTTGAAAATCATATACATTTCCCTTGATGCATGTTTAGGTCCCACGCAAGAAATGGGAATAAATTTCAAACATCTCAGCGTCTTGGCTCGGCCGCAAACATTGGAAAATTTGGTTTTTAAATTCTTGCAAATCCAAACCTCGTCAGAAATTCATGAAACTTGGGCATGGTGTCATAACCTTGCCTGTTGTGTGTTGTGGTAAAAAAATGCCCAATTTTGGACAAGTTTGGGCACAAGCCTCTTACAAACTGGAGCTTCTCACAAGAAGCTTTGTGGTTTCGATAGGGAACATGCATGCCACATCTGCGGGTGAAATGACATTTGATACCTCTTCTATCCTTGATTTTTTATAGAAACAACATAGTCAAATAGGTGCGAAGTGTAAAAATATGAATAAATTAAGGGATCATCTGCCTTTTTAATACATTAATTGAGTTTTTCGTGTACATAATTCAAATTCGACCTACAATCACAAGGTCTATGTTGGACAGGGCCTCGTCATATAAGCACAAATATGATGTGGTATTTTTGTGTCCACTTTGAGAGAAGGTGAAACATTATTAATAGCCAACACCACTACTAGGGAAAAGCCTAGCGGTAGCGCGGTTTTTCGGTGTATCAGTAGCACGGGAACCCGCACTACTGATAAGGCGCTACAGCTAACTTGTATCAGTAGCGCTGGTCACCCAGCGCTATAGCTAAAGTTTAGCAGTAGCGCCTCTTAGCCGGCGCTACTGCTAACCGAGTTATCAGTAGCGCGCTTCTCTAACTCGCGCCACTATTAAATGCACATATTCCTTTTTTTATATTTATGTTGTATTTACACATGGTTACACATATTAATATACAACATCAATAATTATTGTGCCAGCAACTACATTTAGATTAAAGCGGATGGATGCAAGTGATCATGTTGAATTAGAGGAAAATATGATGTTGCCAATCGCAACATCATATTTTCCTCTAATTCAACATGATCACTTGCATCCATTCACCTTAATCAAATATATGTCATATAACTCATCATCATCTTACTCATCTAACAACTCATCATCATCTTACTCATCTAATCATACCAAGTTAAAATCTCATAAAACAGAAAAAATCATAATAGTATTCATCCTAATCGATCATGCAAGTTAAAATAAACCAGAAAAACTTCTCTCTCATAGGACCTAGTCCTCCCTCCTAGGTAAAATGACATAAAACAGAATAACATCTATGTCTCCATGATGAAGCAAAGAGATCCAACGGTCTCCAACTTGTGGCTTGCGATCATTCTTTATTTCTCCCCATGCTTCAATTTGGAGCCGTCTTGGTGGTTTGCGCTCAGTCGAGTATGCAAAAGAGAACTGGGGCCTCATAGGGATTTTAATTGTCATATTACCTTCGGCTTGCATTAATGGAGGCACAACTTCAGTTGGCAGTTTCTGTTGAAGAACATAATAGTAGCCTAGTTAGCAATGTAATCAATACCATTTACGCAATAGTAGTGTAGTTAATTAGCAACTCTTACCAAGATATTTCGGCGAATGTCATCCGCCCTCAACCTATGCACTAGTGTCATGTACAATGTATAATTTGGGCTAGTTCCCAAATTATACGGGAAGATCTCCCTACCAACTAGGACACCAATAACAAAGTTGATAAGATCATCCTTCTCCTCCCAAGGTAGATGTGATCCATAAGTGTAGTGTGTCGTGTCAATTATTTTCCATGTTTCACTCGAAGAAACGAAATAAGCTGTAAATTATAAATTCACAAATTTAGTATGGATGAACACCAACTGTTTTTAAATATAGAATTCAAATTACTTGACAAATATGCATGGTTGATAAACTCACATGGAGGTAAAACAGGAAGCATATCGACATCCACCCAAATGTCGATGTTACCTTCAATATGATCTTAAGGACGAAGATCGAAGGTTATTTCCATATCCTCCTGAAATCCATATGCCTTGCAAAAAGCTTCCCAATTTGAGCACCCTAATTCTGTGTTATTAACTGCATTCATTACTTTGACCAGAAATGTGTGACCATGTTTAGTCCTCAGGTTGGCTGTCCTCGTCTCGAAACTCTCGTGCTCTTCGAAACCGAGCCTCTCCAAGAAATACCGTCTTGCATGACAGGGGATGAACTAGTCGAATTGTATAAAACAGAAATTACACGTTGAAGCAAAGAAACAGAAGTCATGCTTAATTACGAAAAAACACTTTTTATCGTTGCGTACCGTAGAAACATCAAAGGTCTCGTCAAGCTTGATGGTGAAGAACCTGTTGTCTCGTAGCCCAGGCTGGTCGCAAAGACCCTTATCTTCGCCGCAGAGTTCACACGCTTGGATCCTATCGTCGTCATCAGACGACGACATTACCTGTGTTCATGATTCAAAAATTACGGCATGAGCATTGCTAATTTAAGACATATTGAGCGCCTAAAATTTGCCGGAATGGAAATAAATCAACATTCCGGCAAAACATAGGCACTAGGAGGGGTTCCCTGCAATAACATACACACATGTCCAAATAGACCTAATTCAATATCGGTTGACTTTCGGTCCGTCGAGGCTTTCCTTAAATAACTCTCATATCTTATGGTGTGTTGGTGCGCACTCTCTCACACTGATATGGTGGTGTATATATGTTGGTGGACACTCTCTCACACTAATAGTTCGACCGTCGGTGATGCGCGCACCTCCTCTCCCTCCTTGCGCATTACACCGAGGTATATATCGCAAGAAGAGAAGAGGAAGAAGCGCCCCCCACGACAACAGTCGGGATTCCTCCATCAAGAACACACATGAAAGTTACACAAGGAGCAACGACAGACCGAAACTCACACACGCATTATACCAATATAATATCACTAATACATTTATAATGAACTCAAATATAATATCACTAATACATTTATAATGAACTCGAATATAATATCACTAATACATCATCTCGAATAATCCAGTTAATGCATCATCAAATATTAACTAATACATCTTGAATATTATCATATAAGATCACTAATACAGATCGAATATCCTAGAATCCAAAGTGGAGGACGGTGAACTCGGTTCACTAGCGGTCTCTGAGTCGCTGGCGGTGGACACCCAAAGATAAGGAACCATTACTGAATCATAACTCGGGTGAGATCCCTGAAGAACCTGCTAGGTATTGGAGAACCTGGCATCCAACGCCGCCATGTAGCGACGGACGTGCTCGTCCTCCTCCCTGACACGGCGACGTACCACCTCCGCGGGGGCCCGCTCCATCTGCACCGAAAGTGGCCCACGCGGCCGCCACCAAAGAACCTCCGGGTCAACGATGAGACCAGGATTCCTCACCAAGCTCCGAGCCCGGGAAGGTAGCACCTCCCAGTGCCAGCCCGGCGGAGCCCAGTCCCGGACATTGCGCCTCTCAAGCAGGATGTCGCCGCCGACTCGACGATGACGAGGATGCGGGCCAGGCATCGCCGACATCGAGACAAATTCCTATGAGAACATTTTATTATCGTTTAATGTTTTGCTATTTCAGAAATGCTTAATTTGTTAAACTCATGTTAGACTCATTTTTAACTCGGTTTTCTGGAATGCCGTTTCCCAGCAATTCCCGGCACTCGATATGCCTACTTTCTAGCACAAGTCATGCCAAAATTTCGACATAACCCTTGCTAAAAATTGGACATATCGAGCGCCTGAAATTCACCGGAACGGAAATGAAACAACATTCCGTCAAAACATAGGCCACTCGGATCATTTGCATATAACAGTAAGAAATATATAGAACTTGAAGGAAATGCAATAAGGTTTTTCTTCACAATATTTGAAACTAAATTCAGCCTAGCTAAATTTCTGTCCTAATTTGAAAACCTAGTTAATTTCATACTAATTAACAAGGTTCATACTACCTAATCTGTCCTAGGGTTCATACTAATTCATACTACATACCTAATATGTCCTAATCTGTCCTAGAGAGACAGAGAGAGAGAAGGAGGGGCAGAGGACTTACAAGGGGCTAGGGGAGACGTCGGCGGCGAGGTGGAGATCAGGGGAGATGCCGGCGGCGAGGTGGAGCTCGGGGAAGATGCCGGCGGCGAGGTGGAGCTCGGGGAGACGGAGGGCGCGCGGGCGGCGACGGACGGGTGCGGGTGGAGGAGCGGGAGGCGACGGAGGGCGCGCGGGTGGCGACGGACGGCGACGGTGGCGTCGGAGGAGAGGGATCGAATGGGGGGAATGGGGATATGGAGGAAAGAGGTGGAGGAGGAGCCGGCGCGGGCCGGGGTTATGTCAAGATAGCAGTAGCGCGTTTTAGGAAACAGCGCTACTGGTACCTGACGTATCTATAACGCGTTTCAGGAACCAGCGCTACTGCTAAACCTAGCCTGGCGGAAATGGTGGGGCAATATTAGTAGTAGCGCTTTTTCTAACGCGGCGCCTTTTCTTGACGCGCGCTACGGCTATTTAGCAGTAGCGCCTCTTTTTATCCAGCGCTACTGCTAAGGTTCTGTGTATAACGTTTTCCCTAGTAGTGCACATGCATTTTGGAACAAAAAGTTGTCATGTTACCATCGCAAATGGGCGTTTTATTTATAAATCATGGACGTTCTACTGACCATTTACGTGTTTCCACGCGTCGCACTCTGTATTGGCTCGGAGGCAGCGTGCAGACAGGTGTGTGAGTAGACGGGAGGCGTGCTAGCAGTCCTCCGCACGCTCATTGGGGAGGCGTGTCGTTTGGCCATCATCTTAAATGTTTCAGATTAAATACATGTATGCAGACCGAGGGCAATGATTCCTTCGCCACTAAGCCAAGTCAAAATCTGGCGTGAAGGATTTTTTTTCATTGCGTCATCGCAAACGTTTGTGTATGATGACCCATGTGCGTAGTACAGACAATGAGTTCAAATTTGCATCTGTTATATTGGGTACATTGCCATTTGTCAAATTGGAAACATTGGCATTTCTCTATCTCGTAACATTGACATTTAACATCGTTGTAACACTAACATTTGTCAAATTTTGCAGGAACAAAATCACTATTACAGTGCAATTTTGAAACTGAAATTCAGTAAACATAGATTTCATTCATAGATTAAGCAGTGGTCTTTGTACAAAACAGTTCAACTACACAGCAGAACCGAACAAACTTTTCCCCAATTGTTGCCAACCACGTACAGAAATAGCTAGTTCAACTATATATACTAGCTAATTTAAAGTACGTGGTACAGTTCAACCATATCTATAGGTAGATGAACTGAACAAAATAACCCCTAAATACTACTACGGAGGGGCTCTGTACTACTTCCAGCAGCCTCTCATCTGCCAAGAGCATTCAGTAAGAGGTAGAGGAGGAGGAGCCTACCGACGAGTGATACGTCTCCAACGTATCTATAATTTTTGCTTGTTCCATGCTGTTATATTATCATTCTTGGATGTTTTACAATCATTTTATAACAACTTTATATCATTTTTTGGGACTAACCTATTGACATAGTGCCAAAGTGCAAGTTGTTGTTTTTGCTTGTTTTTTACTTCGCAGAAAATCAATACCAAACGGAGTCCAATCACGACGAAACTTTTTGGAGATTTTTTCTGGACCAGAAGACACCCAGTGGGCCAAACAACTGCCGGAGAGGTGGGCTGTGGAGAGCACAACCCACCAGGGTGCGCCAGGGGGGCCCGCCGCACCCTGATCGGTTGTGCCCTCCTCGGCCCCCTTCCGCACCGCCTCTGATGCCTATAAATTCTCAAATATTCGGAAAACCCTGGGGGAGTCGACGAAACACAATTCTAGCCGCCGCAAGTTCCAGAACCGTGAGATCCAATCTGAACACCATCACGGAGGGGTTCATCTTCTTCATAGGTGCCTCTCCGATGATGCGTGAGTAGTCTACCATAGACCTACGCGTCCGTAGGCAGTAGCTAGATGGCTTCTTCTCTCTCTCTTATGATTCTCAATACAATGGTCTCTTGGAGATCTATTTGATGTAAACTTTTGCGGTGTGTTTGTTGGGATCCGATGAATTTTGAGTTCATGATCAGTTTCTATCCATGAATATTATTTGAGTCTTCTTTGATCTCTTATATGCATGATTGCTTATAGCATCGTATTTCTTCTTTGAATCTTTGGTTTAGTTAGGCCGACTAGATCGATTTTTCTTGCCATGGGAAGAGGTGCTTTGTGATGGGTTCGATCTTGCGGTGTTCTTTCCCAGTGACAGAAGGGGCAGCAAGACACGCATGTATCATTGTTATTAAGGATAACAAGATGGGGTCTATTCCTACATGAATAGATCTTGTCTACATCATGTCATCGTTCTTATTGCATTACTCCGTTTTTCCATGAACTTAATACACTAGATGCATGCTGGATAGTGGTCGATGTGTGGAGTAATAGAGGTAGATGCAGGCAGGAGTCGGTCTATCTATCTTGGACGTGATGCCTATATAATGATCATCGCCTTGGATATCGTCATGACTATTCGATTTTCTATCAATTGCCCAACAGTAATTTGTTCACCCACCGTGCGCTATACTCATGAGAGAAGCCACTAGTGTACCCTACGGCCCCCGGGTCTACTTTTCCATCATATTGCTTTCCGATCTACGTTTTTTGCACTCTTTGTTTTCAGATCTACAAAACCAAAAACCCAAAAATATATTGCTGCATATTTACTCTTTTTATTTGTGTTCTTGAGATATCTATCTCTCCTATCTATCACTACCTAATCTATCTTATTACCGTAGAGAGATTGACAACCTCTCTTTCGCGTCGGGTTGCAAGTATTTGTTGTTTGTGTGCATGTACTGCTTATTGGGTGGTGGTGATCCTCCTACTGGTTCGAAAACCTTGGTTTTATAACTGAGTGAAATACTTACCATCGCTGTGTTGCATCATCCCTTCCTCTTTGGGGAAATACCGACGCAGTCCAAGCCACGTCAACGAGCTAGAGGAGTCAAATTCGTCGCATGCCGCCAATGCCCTCCGCCGCTCCTGACGCTCCTCCTTGAAGCGGTGGGACTCGGCATAGATCTCCTCATTCCGGCAACAAATGCGGCGTCTGCTGCGGCCATGGCGGCGGTGACCCTCGTTCCGTGCTCGGCCTGGCAGTCCTCCTCCTCATGTAAGAATTTATGTAGCACGCAAGGCCGCTGACGCAACAGATGAGCGGCTGGGCTTCGGCGGCGGCCTCCTCCTCCCGCCTTTGGGTCACGGCGGCGGAGTGGGTGATCACCCCGGCGGCGTTTACGGTGGGGTGGCTGCCAAGACAGACGATGGTGTGGTGGCGGCCAAGGCGGCCGTTGGTGGGGTGGCGACAACAGCGGTCGGCGATGTGGTGGTGGCCACGGCAGTCGCCGGCAGCAGCTGTCGTTGGGTAAAGGTGGCTGAGCATGCGGTGGGTGGCATGTGCACACCCAACAAGAAAGCCACGAGCACTACACGCTTCCCGGGACTGTGCCACCGACGCGGTGCAGCCTCCCAGCTCAAGTTGTCCTATGGCGGAGTGGTGGAGCGGCGACGATGGATAAGTGCAATTGATGATTGGGGGAGAAGCAAACAACAGAGAAGCTCCGGGCAAGGAGGGGATGAATGTGATGTGGAGTCGCCGGCCGTGAGGGTTTATAAAGCAGGCAGCCAAGCATTAGGGGTTTGGGGGATTTTGGCGAGCCGGGCGGGAAAGCATGCGCGGGAACCTACGCGGTTGCGCAGGAACGGGAAGGCCAAAAGAAACACATGCATGCTCCCGAAGCATGCACTGGAATCCTCTAGCGGTAACGCGGTGACAAGACGGGACAGAGGAGGGAGAAATGAAGTACACAAACGATTAATAATAAAAAAGTGTTTGCATTTTAATACATAGCAAACGGTTGTTCCGTACGCACCGTCGCGAACTGCTCTACGCATGAGGCGGTTGAGGCGGATGTGGCGCGCTCTGCTCGCGTCCATGCGCACGCGCTCTGCCGGCGTCCCTCCACATGCGCACGATCACGTACGTTTGGGGCGATGCATGCGGTTGCGCCGCACCCGGTGCCACCATGCTTACGTGCGCCACCATGCAATTAAGCGCTGCAAAAACTTCCATGCGGACGTGCCTAAATTCCAGGTCGTCCGGCGCCCACCCTTTTATGCCCGCAGCCATTTACCTTCATCTCTTCCACCTTCCGATCGCTCCACACAACACAAGAAGCACACCCAAGATGAAAAATAATAGAGAGACGATGCACATCTCTTCATCGCTTCAACCTTCCCGCGAGGATCCAATGGCGGCTGCCGGCGCTGAGCGGCAGTTCGCCATTATTGTCAAAGTGGACTCCCACATCAGGAACACGGACCTCTCAGTGGTGTGCACCAATGACCCGGTCGTGTTGGAGAACTCCATCAACACATTTGAGCAGCTACTTGCTGAGGATGACAACTACAGACTTTGACCTCGAGTGCACCCGCGGTCGTGCCGGGCATGATTAGAAGGTTTTCGTCGCCTAGATTGTGTGCACCATCACATGCTTGTCTACCACTACTGCTTGGCCACAAGGCCTTGCGAGCATTTTGCCAGGTTTGTCAACAGCCCCGACTACAAGTTCACAACGGTGGACACCACCAATGATCTAAGGTGCTCAAGAATTCGGGCTTGTCCTCCCAGAAGCTTATCAACATCCAAGGTTAGTACAGGGTCTGGGGCGGTGAGATGAAGAAGAAGAAGGACTCCCTGGTTAACCTCGCCACAGCCATCATCGTCCCCTACTACAAAGACATGATGGCTGAGTGCAACAAGGACAGTCTGTCTGGAACAAGGCCTGGGTGAACGGACTGGATGAAGAACACATCCAGTATGCGACCAAGGACGCGTACACAAGCTATGAGATGTGATAGAGGCGAAGTTGTCCCTGTATTTCGATTGGATGTGGCTATCATTTATGGTAGGGTCGACTTTGACGATCCGACTACAAACGTGCGAGGACGTCGTGCCTTAGCAATCGCTAAACCAACTCCGAGAGGTTATTGACCACGCCGGAGCACGAGCAACCTGACCACGAGGGTTCGTTTCCTGCACGCAAATGAAGAACAAGCAAGAAACTAAGATTGCAATCTGGATATTGCGAATATAAGAGGAAAGCTTTATTGATGAAAGTGGGGTTCTGTGACGCCTTTGTGTGGTCGTGGAACACAAACGAAGAACGCGAAGTTGCAGCTATGGCGAACTTTCAATCTAAACAAAACCCAAGTCTAAACGGCGCCCTAAGGGCTGTATATATGGGGGAATAAAGGGGAATTGCGTGACCCCTTGGAGGAGGGGTCCGAAACCAACCCTAACTTTGTTTCCCCACACATACGGACTCTAAAAACAACCTAATAAGTGGTATTTCGAAATTACATGGGCCTGGCCCAAAAATAAGGTGACGCAGCACCTATATTAGCCTATGGATGAAATTTATGAAGTGGCATCTTGTATATTTCGTCCAAGCCTTCATACTCTCCTTATGGTGGCTTCAAAGTGCGAAAATCACCACTTGAAAGTCCATTGTTCCTTCCCGCGCGCGCACCTGCTTCTCCATGCTTGATCCCGCTCCAATGGCCATCCTTCTTGTCCATGCTAGGTCCTTCATTCATAAGTAAAACAAAAGTATCTAATTTAGGCAGCATCATATGTTCGTGAACATTATAATGATTTCCAAGAAACGAAAGTACCTAATAATATAGTTGGCATGCACGGGCTCTGGTAACTGGTCCAATATGCGTAGCTGGTGGGGATGTGGGTATAACATTAGTAGGGATGTCCTCATCATCCTCCCCTTCTTGAACTGAAGTCGGCCTGGACGGAAGGTCATCATCCTCACCCAAATAAGGCTTTAAATCTGCAATGCTAAAAGTGGGACTAATCCCAAAATCTGCAGGCAGCTCAAGTTTATATGCATTATCATTTATTTTCTCTAACACCTTAAAAGGACCATCAGCACGTGGCATTAGCTTTGACTTGCGCAATTCGGGAAACCTACCCTTACGCAAATGTACCCAAACAAGATCTCCAGGTGCAAACCTATCCTCGTGCACCTATCAATTCAGCACGTTCTTTAGCATCAAAATTAACCTTCTCTGAAGATGGAAGAGGCAACAAATCAATAGATGCACGAGGTAAGAAACCATACACTACTTCAAAAGGGCACATCTTAGTAGTAGAATGCAGCAACGATTATAAGCAAATTCAATATGAGGCAAGCATTCTTCCCACATTTTTAGGTTATTCTTCAAAACAGCCCTAAGCATAGTAGACAATGCTCTATTCACTACTTCAGTTTCTCCATCAGTTTGGGGGTGACATGTAGTACTAAAAAGCAGTTTAGTCCCCAACTTAGACCATAAACATCTCCAAAAGTGGCTAAGAAATTTAGCATCACGATCTGAAACAATTGTATTTGGCACACCATGCAAGCGAATAATTTCACGAAAGAACAAATCAGCAACATTAGCAGCATCATCACTTTTATGACATGGTATAAAGTGTGCCATTTTCGAAAATCTATCCACGACAACAAATATGCTATCCCTCCCCTTCTTTGTTCGAGGTAAACCTAAAACAAAGTCCATAGATATATCCTACCAAGGAACACTAGGTACAGGCAAAGACATATATAAACCATCAGGATTGAGTCGTGACTTAGCTTTTTGACATGTAGTGCAGCGAGCAACAAAACGATCAACATCCCGTCTCATCTTTGGCCAAAAGAAATGTGTAGCAAGTACGTCCTCCGTCTTCTTCATGCCAAAGTGTCCCATTAATCCTCCTCCATGCGCCTCCAGTAACAACAAAAGACGAACGGAGCTAGCTGGAATGCATAGCTTGTTAGCACGGAACACAAATCCATCATTAATGACGAACTTGTTCCATGTTCTCCCTTCCTTACAATTCTCCAACACATCTTTAAATTCAGCATCATGCACATATTGATCTTTGATGGTCTCCAAACCAAATATTTTAAAGTCAAGTTGTGAAAGCATAGTATAACGACGAGACAATGCATCAGTAATAACATTTTCTTTACCCTTCTTGTGTTTAATGACATAAGGGAAAGTCTTAATGAATTCAACCCATTTAGCATGTCTACGGTTCAGTTTTGCTTGACTTTTAATATGTTTCAAAGATTCATGATCAGAATGTATAACAAATTCTTTGGGCCATAAATAATGTTGCCATGTTTCCAAAGTCCGAACAAGAGCATATAATTCCTTATCATAAGTGGAATAATTCAGACTAGGCCCACTCAATTTTTCAGAAAAGTATGCAACAGGTTTACCATCTTGTAATAACACACCTCCTAATCCAATTCCACTAGCATCACATTCATGCTCAAAAGTCTTATTAAAATCAGGAAGTTGGAGTAATGGAGCATGTGTTAACTTATCTTTCAATACCGTGAAGGCTTCTTCCTATGCGGTACCCCAAACAAAAGGGACATCCTTCTTTGTAAGCTCATTGAGAGGTGCAGCAATGGTGCTGAAATCTCTCACAAAACGCCTATAGAAACCAGCGAGGCCAAGAAAACTCCTCACTTGTGTGACCGTTTTGGGCTGCGGCCAACTCTCAATAGCTTCAATTTGGCTTTATCAGCTTCAATTCCATGTGGAGTAACAACATAACCAAGAAAAGATAATCGATTGGTGCAAAAAGTGCACTTCCCAAGGTTACCAAACAAACGTGCATCACGTAGAGCAATAAAAACAACACGTAAATGTTCCAAATGTTCCTCCAAAGATCTACTATAAATCAGTATATCATCAAAATAGACTACCACAAATCGTCCAATGAAAGCACGTAAAACCTCGTTCATAAATCTCATGAAAGTGCTAGGTGCATTAGTTAACCCGAAAGGCATGACTAACCACTCATATAATCCAAACTTAGTTTTAAATGCTGTTTTCCATTCATCTCCCAATTTCATACGAATTTGATGGTATCCACTACGCAAATCAACTTTGGAGAAAATTGTAGAGCCACTTAATTCATCAAGCATATCATCTAGCCTAGGAATAGGATGACGATAACGAATAGTAATATTATTAATGTCTCTACAATCAATGCACATACGAGATGTACCATCCGTTTTGGGTACTAGAATAATAGGAACAGCACAAGGACTAAGAGATTCGCGTATATAACCTTTGCCAAGCAGCTCCTGTACTTGACGCATAATCTCCTTCGTCTCCTCTGGATTGGTATGGTATGGCGCACGGTTGGGTAGCGATGAACCGGGAATTAACTCAATCTGATGCTCAATCCCTCGAATAGGTGGTAATCCCGGTGGCACGTCTTGTGAAAAGACGTCAGCGAACTCCTGCAAAATGTTAGCGACAGCAGGAGGCAAAGAGGGAGGCATGTCCTTGAATGAAAATAATACCTCTTTGCATACAAATGCATAGCAAACAGATTTAGTGACATCCAAATTAGTAATATCAGATTTAGTGGCAAGTAAACAACCACTCTTCAGTTTTATTTCAGATGCAACACTAGATGATTGTTTATTAGGCTTATTATGTTGCTCAAATTCCTTTGCCACAATCTGATTTTCACTCTCACTTTGCTTCTGTTTTGCTTTACTAGCTCTAGCAATGTCATCTTTCATAATATGCTCGGGAGACATAGGAAGCAAAGTTATATTTTTATCCTTATGAACAAGAGTATACTGATTTGTCCTACCATGGTGTACAGAATTTTTATCAAATTGCCATGGTCTACCAAGTAAAACGGACCATGCTTGCATGGGTACCACATCACAATCAACATAATCAGAATATGTAGCAATGCTAAAGTGCACACGAACAGTGCGTGTTACCTTAACCATGCCATTGTTGTTGAACCATTGGATGTAATAAGGATGAGGATGTGGTCTGGTGGTTAGAGATAGCTTCTCCACCATCTCCATGCTATCCAAGTTGTTGCAACTACCTCCATCGATGATGACGCGAACATAACGCTCCTTGACAACTCCCTTTGTATGGAACAAGTTGTGCCCCTGATTTTGCTCAGCCTGTGTAACCTGCACACTCAGAACACGTTGAGCAACTAAACTTTGATACCTGTCAGCGTAGTCAGCAGCCATGTAGTGTGTCTCTTGTTCATTCTCCTCTACACCTTGTTCTTCACTCACAATAAGAGCCAAGGTCTCCTCATCATAATCACTAGCGGAGTCATATCCACCATCCTCAGTAATAATCATCACACGCTTGGAAGGGCATTCTCTCGTATAGTGACCTCCACCATTGCAACGACGACATATAACCTCATGCATTTGCCCTGTGGATGCAATGGAAGAAGAAGAGCTCTATGCAGGCCCGGAAGGTGTGCTCCTTGCGGAGGGTGGGGCGGAGGCCTGTTTCCTGGTATCTTGCTTGGAGTTGGTGGCTAAAGTAGGCGGTGCTGCAGCAGGACGTGTGGAAGTAGATGGGGTACGTGGCGTCCATGATGAAGTGCGACCTGCAGAAAAATTAGTTCTTGCCAATGTCTATCGATCCTGCGCTTCACGTTCAGCTTTGCAAGCAAGATGGAATAAACGATTGATAGTATTATACTCCTTATACTCTAATATACTCTGAATATATCTATTTAATCCACCCATAAAACGTGCAAGCATAGCTTCATTCTCCTCAACAATACCACATCTAATCATGCCAGTTTGTAATTCCTAATAATATTCCTCTACAGAATTTTTTCCTTGTCTTAAACGCTGCAAATTTTGAAGCAATTCACGTTGATAATATGGTGGAACCCAACGATTACGCATAGCAGTTTTCAAAGCAGCCAAAGTAGTAGGGATATTATCATGAAGTATTCTACAATGTTCAGACCACCAAACACAAGCAAAACTAGTAAAAGCACAAACAGCAGCAGCAACACGTCTATCCTGAGGAAATTGTAAGCATGTAAAATGTTGTTCTGTTTCTAACTCCTAAGTAAGATATATATCGGGAACATATCTACCCTCAAATGTCGAAATATTTAATTTTATCTTAGGGAGATGATCATGATCCCGTACCTGAGGTGGTGGTGGAGCCCTACCGTTGCGAATATAACCATGTGGATGACCCGGTGCTTGTGGTGGCGGTTGCCCCTGGGGCTGATCTGGAGCAACCTCTCCCTCATCGTCGTGATCACCATCATAATCGTCATTCTGCTCAATGACAGTAGCAACAGCAACAGCCACAGAAGCTTGAGTAGTAGCAGCAGTATCAATGACACCAGAATATTGGCCTTGGTCGAGAGGCACACGTCGCGCTCGTCCCGCCTAATTCGGGTGTTGTTGGTGTTGTTATTGCCTAGGTACGACAGGTACAATTGGAGGTGGTAGACGTGCAAGCACCTCATTGAACTTATCGTCTAGCTTGGAGTCAAATGTCTTCTCCAAAGCACCTAGCTTCTCCATGGCCTCTCCAAGGCTGGTCACGACGTCTTGTACCTGGTCAGACATCATTTGCTGAAATTTATCATGAAGCTCCTTGTTCGTCATGCCGTCCCAGTTGATCTCGTCGGCTTGTGATCCTGTCATGGTTAGCAGCAATAAGAACACAAAAGAATATGAACCTAGAGACTAATAGGGAGTGGTGGTGGTGGTGGTGTGTCACAAATCTGTCAAGCAAATCTCAGACTATTACCAGTTCTTACCCGGCAGCAGGCGGTGATCGGCAACCGTTGTAGTCAAAAACTCTCAAAGCTTGGATAGAGCGAATGCCAGGTGGTGTCAACACACGACGTAGATGTATGTGTAGCTGGGATGGCTTATATATGGTAGCAAAAGGGGTCAGCAATAATCAATTCAGAGATGCAAAGTTGAATAAACGCTCAACGACGGTACTGTGCTGGTCCTAGGATAGACCGTACTAGAGACGCGAGCCTACAATACCAACAAAATCACGACGCTACACGTAATCAAGGGAAGAGCACACTCTGAACTTTTTTTCGTCTTTTTTTTGGCGCCTCTTTTTTTTGCTCTTTTTTTTTGCTCAGAAAATCACTATAATGGCGAGTGTCTCAAAACTCTTCCGAAGGTCTAAAAACAGGATAGGCACGAAAAAAAAATTGACTAATTTATTTTTCCTGGAGCGATTCGGGGCTGCGACGACCAAAAATTGAGAAAAAAATCACTATGATGGCGAGTGACTCAAAACGCTCCAAAAAGACTAAAAATAGGATAGGGAAAAAATATTTTCACCCGCCGATTTTTTTTTCCGACACCTACTCAGGCAAGGAAACACAAAACCGAAAACAAGAGGATCGTGAAACTAAACCTAATATGTGATGGACTCGGACTAGGATTGGTGGGATATGAATCTGGTAGTGAATTTGTGATGGAGGTGGACTCGGATATGTGGTGGTATATGGTAGCGGGGATGTATCTCGTGTGGTGGTGGAGTATGGCAGCGGTGATGATGATGCGGCGGTGGCGTGACAAACTATGAACAGAACTCGAAACTCTAAAGGACTAGACGCTAAGACCAGCAACTTGACATGACGATGCAACTGCGAATTCAACAAAGCAAATACCGACCGGAAAATTGCAAAGGCTCAGATTGGTTCGTATAAGATGTTCTAACCCTAATTTTTTCTGGCTTTTTCATGGACTGTAGGTATGAAGAACAGATGCGATCTAACTACGAAAAACTGGAAAATGTCACTAAGCAACCTAGAAATCTGATACCACTTGATAGAGCTGAAGTTGTCCCTATCTTTCGAAGAGATGTGGCTATCGTTTATCGTAGAGTCGACTTTGATGATCCGACTACGAACATGCGAGGACGTCGCGTCTTAGCAATCGTTAAACCAACTCCGAGAGGTTATTAACCACGCCGGAGCACGATCAACCTGACCACGAGGGTCTGTTTTCTGCACGCAAACGAAGAACAAGCAAGAAACTAAGATTGCAATCTGGATATTGCGAATATAAGAGGAAAGCTTTATTGATGAAAGTGGGGTTCTGTGACGCCTTTGTCTGGTCGTGGAAAACAAATGAAGAACGCGAAGTTGCAGCTATGGCGAACTTTCAATCTAAACAAAACCCAAGTCTAAACGGCGCCCTAAGGGCTGTATATATGGGGGAATAGATGGGGAATTTCGTGACCCCTTGGAGGAGGGGTAAGAAACCAACCCTAACTTCGTTTCCCCATACATACGGACTCTAAAAACAGCCTAATAAGTGGTATTTCGAGATTACATGGGCCTAGCCCAAAAATAAGGTGACGCAGTACCTATATTAGCCTATGGATGAAATTTATGAAGTGGCATCTTGTATATTTCGTCCAAGCCTTCATACTTTCCTTATGGTGGCTTCAAAGTGCGAAAATCACCACTTGAAAGTCCATTGTTCCTGCCCGTGCGCGCACCTGCTTCTTCATGCTTGATCCCGCTCCAATGGCCATCCTTCTTGTCCATACTAGGTATTTCATTCATAAGTAAAACAAAAGTATCTAATTTAGGCAGCATCATATGTTCATGAACATTATAAGGATTTCCAAGAAACGAAAGTACCTGATAATTTAGTTGGCGTGCGTGGCTCTGGTAACTGGTCCAATATGTGTAGCTGGTGGGGATGTGGGTTTAACATTAGTAGGGATGTCCTCATCAAGATGTACAGGAGGATCGTTGACACGAGGAAGTGCCTCCTTCCTGCAGACGGTGAGGGATAGCCACAAGCAGAGCAGTGGTGGCAACCGTCGTTAGAAGAACAATATGATTTGATGATCGTCTACTTCTTGTAAATTTATATTGAGGAATGTCCATGTGTTGTGTAGTTACTTATGTAATTGGATGTTCAACTTGGTTATGAAACAATGTTGGTGTTCTGTACACAGAGCATAGATGTTGTGCAAATAGAGCAAATCACATCTCATACAATTGTTTAGCAGCAACCGTCCGCCCACAACACACACAGCTTGTCAGGATTAATCGTTTGGGTTATTATTGGTATTCCCACACAATTCTAATGAATGAACTGTTTGATGGGTATCACACACACCTTCTTATGCTAACTCGTTTGTGTTCTGCTGGATCAGCGCAAACAGTTTATCTGAGTGAACATGCCGTACTTTGCACACATATGTGTTTTGTTAACCGTTTGTGTTATCTTGGCTAATCGCAAACAGTTCAGAAGAACCAATTGTATTCCACGTATCGCACATGTAAGTCTTTTCTAAATCGTATTTGAACTATACCATTTGTGATTGATGGATCGCACATAGTTTGGTCGAAGGGTCTCTGATTGATGTGTCATCTTCGGAACTTCCTACAGTAGTGAACATAGATGCAGGCAAGAGTCGGTCGATGGTGGAGTAATAGTAGTAGATGTAGGATCATTTCGGTCTACTTGTCATAGATGTGATCCCTATATACATGATCATTGCCATGAATAACATCATAACTATGCGCTTTTCTATCAATTAACCAACAGTAATTTGTCTACCCACTGTATGCTATGTGTTCGAGAGAGAAGCCTCTAGTGAAAACTATGGCCCCCGAGTCTACTTAATCATATTGATAAAAACGAAAAATACCTTGCTGCAATTTATTTACTCTCTTTTACTTTCCTTTTGATATATGTATCACTATTAGAATTAGTCTTTGCAGGTAACAAGTTCTAGGGGATTGACAACCCTCCTGCCCTCTTTGGGTGCATGTGTTTGCTTTTATGTGTGTAGGTGCTGACAACGAGAATTTGCATGGTTCTCCTATTGGTTCGATAACCTTAGATCTCACTGAATGAAATACTTATACACTACTATATTGCTTCACCCTTCCTCTTCGGGGGAAATCCTAACGCGGCTCACAAGTAGCAGAAAGAATTTCTGGCGTTGTTGCTGGGGAGACATCATCAAATTCTCACCAGGTTCCTACATACAAACTATGATCCACTTGTTCTACTTTTTATTTCACTTTTTATTTGCCTCTCTTTTTCATCTCCTTTCACTTAACTAAAAAAACAAAAACACAAAATATTTGTGTTTGCCTTCTTGCTTCCCTTGCCATTATGGCTAGTTCTTCTCTTGTTTCTTGTACTCCCAAAGTGCTTAATTTTAAACAAAGGGGAGGAGAAAGTTTAAAATATGCTTGGTATAGAATTTGCGATGCTCAAAATAAATTAATCCATAAGCAATCCACTACCATTCTTCTTCGCAATTTTTATGTGGGTGTTACTACTTGATATAGATTTGTGTTTGATAATATTGCCGCAGGGAATTTCTTGAGTAGTCACCCCATCGATGCTTTCAATGCTATGGGAAATTTAGTGGGATCACCACCTATCATTATTAATGAAACGACATTGACTTTGGAACTTGTTATGCGTAGGTTAGAAGCTATTGAGAATAAGATACCTACCATTGAGCATATTGAAAATTTAGACAAAAAGGTTCATAATCAAGTTACTCAATTTGGTTCAGAAGTAGGAATTATTCTAAAGATGCTAAAAGGGAAAGAACCAATGATTAATGAAAGAGTAGGACAAAGTCCGTCTAGAATTGATAAGTGGAAGATATCATTAGTAATTTAGGTTCAATTCTAGTAGGAACTCCAAGGTTATGTATGTTCCTAAGAATAAAAGTGCCACATCTAGTAAAAGGTATGAAGATCTTATGATGATTAGTGTTGTAACGCCCAAGATGCGATCCTATCCTTATTTTTGGCTTGAGGGCCTCGACAGGGATACAAGCGCATCTCGTCGTTTTGCAAGAATGGATATCATTACAAGTACATGTAAGAAGAGATGAGTATATGGAATTGGCTTACACTCGCCACAAGCTACATCAAGATCACATCAATACAACAAAAAATACAATCATCATACAGAAGAGCAGGGTCCGACTACAGACGAAATCAAACGATAAAATGACATCCATCCTTGCTATCCCAGGCCGCCGGCCTGGAACCCACCCTAGATCGATGAAGAAGAAGAAGAAGAACTCCAAATCAAACAAGCATCGCGCTCACGTCAAAGCATCGCATTACCTGTACCTGCAACTGTTGTTGTAGTAATCTGTGAGCCACAGGGACTCGGCAATCTCATTTCCAAGGGTATCAAGACTATTAAAGCTTAATAGGTGAGGTATGGTTAAGTGGTGAGGCTGCAGCAAGCACTAAGCATTTATTTGAGTGGCTAACTTACGAGTACAAGAATAAAGGGGGATGATCATCGCATAAACGAACGTGAACTAGTAATGATCTCTAAGAGATCCTGACACCAACTTACGAACAAACATAACCCCATCGTGTTCTCCCTCGGTTCAGAAATTCCGAGAAAAGACAATCACGGTTACGCACACGGTTGGTGTATTTTATTAGAGTTTACTTCAAGTTTGCTATGACCGGGTGTTAAACAAAGTTTCCAAGTTGCCACGTAACCGCGGGCACGGCTTTCCGAAAGATTTAACCCTGCAGGGGTGCTCCAACTCATCCATCACAATCTAACCACACGCCGCGGGAATAACCTCGACCACGAATCCCGTGATTTCCTAGGCAATTCCATTGGAAAAACTCAACCTTGAGTTATCCCGAAGTATTTTCAGAATTCCTCGCGCAAGACATTCGAGAAAGGTAATACAAGTCCAGCAAGACCGCCCGACGTGTCGACGAACCCGATAGGAGCCGCATATCTCATTCTCAGGACACGACCGGATGAGCACTACGTACAGTGGCCTGATAGACATCCCTCGAGTTGCCCCGAGGTGGCCCCGCAAGTGGCTCTGGGTTGGACCAACACTCATGAGGAGCACTGGCCCAGGTTGTTGATTAATTATCCACGGGTGACGGCGGGTCCCTATGCATTTTTAGTAAGTTGTTTACCAAATGTAGTACCAAAGTTGGGTCTTGCCAGACAAGTTTTAATCTAAAACGAATGGTCAAGGGGGTCCCCATAACAACCCCGAGCATGTTAGGAGCGCAAAATATGGAACATAACACTCGTACACAAGTACTAGGGCGGCAAAAGTGGAACAAAACACCGAGCAAAAGGCCAAGCCTTCCACCTTTTACCAAGTATATATGTGCATTAAATTAAATAGAAATAATATTGTGATATATCAAAATATCCATGTTACACATGGAAGAACTTGCACCTGCAACTAGCAACGCCATAAGAAGGGATGAGCAAGCGGTAACATAGCCAAACAATGGTTTGCTGGGATGTGGAGGGTTAGAGGCTTATCATGGCATTTTGGGAGGCTTGACAAACAAGTGTAGGTAGCGTGACAAGCGATAGAAACGAGACAACTAGCATGGCAATGATAGTAATGGTGTCCAGGGAAATGATCATCTTGCCTGAGATCCCGCTTGGAAGAAGAACGAATCCATGAAGAAGACGAACCAACGTAGTCGAACGAATCCTCACACTCCAAACGCTTTCGGAACTCTATCGAGAAGAAGCAAACCGGAAACAACAATCAACACACGATAAACACCACAACATATGCATGACATGATGCACGTCAAATATGATGCATGCTATGCATGACATGGCAAAGCACAACAATCAACTTCTACACATTAAGTGAAGCTCAATATGTAACGAGTTGCATATTGACTAAACTCCATATTCGAATCATTTAGTTCACTCTCGTTTATTTACATGGCAAGTTTAAATGTTATTTAACATGGCAAGAGGTGAAGCATAAGTAAACTAGTCATCTAGGCATATTAAATGAAGCCGGAAACAACATATAGCATTTCCGAAACGACCCCAAGTGTTAATTTCGAAATTTGTCCAGATCTGAACTAAACATGTTTTATATTTATTAAACAGGGAAATAAAATGCACAATGAGATTCTACTCGTCATTTTAGTCGATTTACATATATAGAACGTTTGAAACGGAGCTACGGTCTAAAAGATATGACCAACACAAGATGAGTGCGCCATGAATGCAAAATGCATGGAAACGACCACCACCAACATGTTAAATCATGGATGCAACAAAATATTATGAAACTACATGAGATTCTAAGCAAGTTTCATGTGCAACATGTTCAAAACGGAGCTACGGTTCAACAATAGCAAGCAACACAAGTTATAGACACAATCTGCCCAAAACAGCGACATGGCATATTGCACACATGAAAACAACAAGTTACAATATTCTAAAATGCACAAACTAAGCATGGGGCAGTATCATATAACACACACTTCATTTCATCTTCACATATCATACTCAAAAGAGCCATGGATCACATGGTAGGAAGCTAACAACATGGCAATAAAATATAGCAGATTAGGACTTGGTGAAAATAACAGGTTTTAGCATAGCAGATTTTCACGAAGGCATATTGGCAGCAATAAAACTATATGTTACAGGGCATATCATGACATGAAAATTTTCAGCATGGTAGAGGGCATGGTGCACTACAAATCATATCATGGTGGCAAGGTCTAATTATGCATGGAATCATGGCTAGCATCAACACAACATGGCATTATGAAGAAAACAGATTCTCAGACTTAGTGAAAATTAGAGTAGACATGTGCAGCAGTTTTTAACAGATTGACATATTGGACAACAAAAATAACTATGATGCAAAACCTCTTCATGCAAACTATTGGCACAATATGATAGAGCATAACATGCTTTACAATGCATCCCATTGTGGCAATATCAAAAGAGCTATAGATCAATAGAAAACGACATGGCAAGACAGCAACAAAATAACACATATTTCAGACTTAGAAATATTTAGACCCCTCAAAACAGCAATATTTTTATGGCAAGTTGGCAACAAGAAAATAACACCTAAACATGCATTTATGTAGCAACCAAAATTACCAGGGCCTAACACACATATCCAAGGGCATATCTCATGTTCAAAACTATTTCATATTATGCATGGATTAATTTACACAAAATAAACAAAAGGGCATCATAGCAAAATAACATGCACACAAAATTGCTCGGAAGACAAAACTAATACCACAGATAAATTCCTTGGATTTTTCTACCCCAAAATCATATATAACATGTGGGTTTTTATTAAAGAAACAATGACACACAATTATGCGAGATTAGGACATAAACCCGTTTTAGCAAGTTATGTATGCAAATTAAATGCAAACATCATATCAAACATTTTTATCATGCATGAAAATGCGATATAAATATTCTACACATTTTACCTATAGGGTTTGTTTAAATCGAATGCACGCTTAAATATTAATGCGCAATGCAAATCCTAACAATTATGCCAATTCACAGAAAATGGCAAGTTAAACATTTTTAAACATGGATGAAATTGGATATTAATGATCTACACAAAATTCTACACATTTTTCATATAGGACATGCTTTAATCCGACGCACGGTTTATTAATTACTGACATTTTAAAAATCATGCATTTATATGAAAATATACATGTTCAGGATTAATATTGCAATGGGCGACAGATAGCTATTCCGCGCATATGGCGGCACATAGAGGCATTGGGGCTCACCATAGCGGGCTAAAGGCCCAGGTGGTGTAGCGGGATGACGGGATCCAGGCGGTCCGGGCCGGCGAGGCTGTTTGGTTCGCGGAAGCTGCGGATTCAGGGACCGCGAGGTTCCGCCAATGGTTGGTGGAGGCCGAGGTCGGCCATAGCTCCACGGCGACCAACGGCGCGGGCGACGACGGGGAAGGGGCCAGTGACCCCGGGCGAGGCGGATCCGCCGCAGGGAGGGTCGGATCCGGTCGGCGACGAGCTCCCCGGGGCTGCCACGGCGGTGCTCTGGCGATGGAGTGCCCTGCGGCGCCATTAGAGAGAGAGGGAGTTAGGGGAGAGAGGAGGGGGAGAGAAGAAGAGAAGAGAGAGAGCGACGGGGCGGCGACCCAGAGGCGAGATCCGGCGGTCTCGGACGCTAGCGGGCAAGGGACTCCGGTGCGGCGGCACGGCAGCCGGCCGGCGGGAGGAGGCTGGCGGCGGCGAGGCAGCCTCGGAGCAATGGCTCAGTAGGAGAGCGGGGGCGGGCTGCGGTCAGGCCCGATTCGGCCTAGGGTGGGCCGCGCCTGGGCCCCGGTGGGCTTCGGCAATGGGGGAAGCCAGGAGGGCGACGTGGCACCCTCCCGTTGGCTGCAGGAGCGGCTGCGGCGGCTGACTGGCGGCGCGCCCGGCCTGGAACTGCCAAGTGGCGGCGGCGAGGTTAGGGGAGGGTAGGCTAGGGTTATTTTGACCATTTTTGGCATGGGAGGACCCCTTTTATAGGCAGGGATTAGGTTAGGGGGGTTTTCTCCATTTCGAGCCCTCCGATCACGATCGGACGGGTCCGGTCGCAGGGCTTGGTTAGGATGGGCTGGTTGGGCTGTGTAGAAGGCCTTGGGCTGAGATGAGAGGGAAATGTGAGCCCATGACACAAATTTTAAAACACAGAAAACGTCCGATAATAAAACCGATGACAGTGCCGCTATGGTCTACCGTTGGGATATCAAACGACCTCCGATTGCGACGAAATTTGGCAGGCGGTCTACCTACAATAAAACAAGACCGCATGCCAACTTTCGACCCAATCCGAGAATATTTTTCACGCACTTTTACAAACAATATTTTGCAATGTCGCGGGCGCGTGCGTGTGTGGTTGGTCTCGAAACGGTCGAAGACACGAACGGAAAGAACCGGCAACTACGAACGGATGCAACTTTTCAAAAACGACGGCAATGGAGTGCCGATGCAATGCGGATGATGCGAATGAAGCGATGATGAATGCGACAAACAACCGAATCACACGATGACAAAGGAATAAAACAGGAATCTTCTGGAGCGTCGGTCTCAGGCTGTTACAAGTGTGCACCCCAACTTCATTGATATAATAAAGGAACCTATCATTGAAAACAAATCTCCCCACTTTGTTCCTAGGAGTGTGACGCTAGTGCAGCCGCGCGCTATATAAACGGTTTTTAACCCCTTTCCGTGACGTAGTCTTAAACCGTTGCCTTGAATGTGTGGGCGATGGGGGTGCATATCCCACACGACAAGCAAAACCAGTCGGCGATGCCTGCACCCGGTCACACACGATGGGAAAAAATATATCGTTTGCCATTCGAAGGGCCATCACAAATAGACATATTGGGGAAAGACATGTGAGATGAGCTTATCATCCCACACAGGGAATCCCAAGGTTATGTCTCCGTTCGTATTGCAAATCACACACAATTTTCTGCATAACATCGTTTGTGATAGGGCAGGTCACCACACACGATAATTATAATTCTATCGTTTGCGTTATTCAAAACATCACTCATGGTGTCTAGATGAAACTGTTTGGCATTGGGCTGCCCATCACACACACATGCTATAAGAAAACATTTGTGATTGGGTGTCCTAACGCACACAGTTGTCGAGCTGAATTCGTGTGTGATTCCTCACCGATCCAACACACCAACTTTGTAGAAACCGTGTGGGTTTGTTGAGGTCATCGCCAACGGTGTAGTCCTAGAAACAGTCTGGAATAGGAACCTCCATAATAAGCCTGATTGCTCTATTATTTATAATCCATTTAGTAATCAAATTAACATTTCATATCAAGCACAAAATATATTTCTTATTTGTAGTACGGCAACCAGGATTTCATAATTGAATTACATCAGGGAATAACATCATATAGGCATATACTGCCTAGCTACCCAATTGCACAATAGGACAAAGTTTCAAATGCAACATCTAAAACCTTTGGAAATTAAGTATCATCATAGACAGTAAATATACAGATGAGTCTCATCTAGAAAACTGTTAAAGCGGAAGGCAAATATTGAGCCTTCAATGATATTGAAGGTCCTCGCAACTTTAGGCTAGTGCATGTGGATGATTGCCCGACCATCCTTCGTCCTCTTGAGGAAGACTTCAAGATTATACCATGGGTGTTGTATGAATACCTTCCTCGCCTCTTGATCATACAGGTGGTTTGAGACGTAATCATCGATGAACTGCCTTGAGAAGGACTGAAAACAAACATACGCATAAATATTTTTTCTAAAATTTTAAATGGCGCAAAGGGAAAAGGACAAGGTGAAAGAGATGGTACCATCCTACAGTTGACTGATGTCTTCTTCATTGTGCAGACAAACATCTTGTTGTTTTCGTAGCTAGTTTCTTTATCTTAACAATATTTCTGAGTTTCTTGATTTTACTGATATTCAAGGACACCTCATTTCCCCACATGCCAAAAGGGTCGAAAGAGTGGGTCTAAACCTCTTACAGCAGGACTTACATGCGCAAGAACAAATTATTAAAAACATTAATATTATAATGGTTTCTGCAAATTGCACAATAATGTGTTATTAACCAAACGACCATGGATGTGCAAACCTCGATGGTAAACTGTCCCCCATTGTTTCCCCCTGCAACATAGTTAAGACAAATATTGATCAGGTTACAAGTGATATTTGGCATACTATCAGTGAAATATGTTATTGGAAAATAAACACATTGCGGATCCAACAGATTAGTTCGAGCCACATGGAAAAGCCAGTTATCTAAACCAAGCATGCTAAGAACTAGGAAATATAGCAATTCTATATGTTTCGCATGTATTTAGTACATCTAAATTCGATTTATTCGTCACATGCATAACAATACAAAATTGTACCAACAACAATCGTACATCACATTTCATAATTGAATTAAATAGTTAAATGATCACCACAACAAATGAACGAAATAGTTAACTAAGCACCACATTGCACAATAGAACATACTAGAATGTCAGGTTACAGTAGCATTACATTGGACATTTCACTAGAATTTCTAAATGAAAGGCAGTAGCGACACACGCAACAGGTAAACGAAACATGCTTAACCGGCGTAGCTAGGTGAACATAGGTCCTTAGTGATAAAGCTAAGAAAAACAAGCTATTCCTCATCGTCGAAGATATCGATGATGGTGGGCTCCTACAACTTGGAAGAGGATGAGGCCTCCACACCGTGGTTGCACCCCTCGTAGTGGTGAGTGGCCTGATCCTGCCCCGGCACCAACATGCTAACTCTGGAGTTGAGGAAAGCACGGGCACGCTGAGAAAACACATCGAAGTCTTCGTCGAACGCACCGGTGGTGCCCTTGAGAAAAGACCACGAGCTGTCGTTTATAGCATCCAACCGCGTGGCGGTGTTAGCGCGTGAGGCATCGACGGTGGCCTCGACGGCGAGGTGCTCCTCCAAGATCTTGGGGTCGGCACGCATGGAAGCCATAGCTGCCTCATCTGCACGTGCATACGCGATTAGCTTCTCCGCAGCCAAGTGCTCTTTGAGATCCTGGCTATACTGCATGCACCATGGCTTTCGGCGACGATTATTTGGAGGATGGGGCGGTGATTTGGGTGGAAGGTGTCTCACTGGTCGGGCCATGTGGGATGAAGGAGGAGGGGGTGAGGGGGTATAGGGGAGGTGTGGATTACCTGACTAGATGGAGGAGGCCGAGCAGCAGGAAGGAGCGTCGCCGGCGAGGAGGCGGCGCTGCAAGCAAGCAGTGAAGGTTTGAACTAGGAAAGGTAGAGGAAAGGAGGGAAATGTGTCTTTTGATTGGTACCGGGGGGCGAGAGAGGTAGATATTTCCGCGGCAGCCCAACATTTTCATTTGGTGTAGAATAGTTCTCGATATCAACACATCACAAACGAAGCATGTGCTATACCCCGTGTGTGATGAACTTGGACGTGAAAATGTTTGTCTCCAAGCTTCTGACGTGAGATTGGGTACTACATTGCACACGGTTCATTCCAAAAAATTGTGTATGACGAACTTCAATTTCATTTTCAATTGGAAGATGGAATGGGGATATGGGGGCAAATTTTTGGTCCGAATTTCCCTGATTACAGTGGTCATCCACGTCGTCGCATAATTTAACATCAATTGCTAATTTGGGTACTGCACAAAAGAGCCTACACCGCAGCCCGCAATTACTTAATCGAGCAATTAAATAGAGCTGGTTGACCTAAACATTACTCTAACAAAAGACCAGCACTCTAAACAAAGACTAATGTTCCGCCTGACGCTCGGCAATCTCCGCCACATCCTCCATGACGAGCTCACGCTCAACGACCTCCAGGGGAAGGGGCTCCATGGCATCCATCGCCACATACTCTACAAGCATCTTGCAGTCCGCGTCCTCCATCTCTTTGGAAAAGGCCACCACGAGTCTGGTGTGGGTGGCCGCGGTCCGGGCATTGATGGCCTCCATATCGGCAAGGGAGGCTACCGACGAATGGACGGCTGCCTGAGCACTCTCGGCGATTGCCCACTCTTCGGACGTAGTATGCCGACCGTTGTCGGAGAAGGCCACTGCTATTTGTGCGGTGACCGACACAAGCTAGGCGTGGGCGGCATCGACATAGGCGTGGGCAGCCGCCATCAGGGCTACGGGGGCCGCCGAGGAACGAACAGCTGCTGTGCCGTTGTCGCCATTTGCTATCCCGGTCGCGGATGTTGCTGCCGCCATCTCAGATGCAGCATTTGCCCTTTCGTTGGCCGCAACTGCCCTGTCGGAGAGTGCGGCCACGCTCAAGGATGTTGTGAGCAAGTTAATGGCCGATGCAGCCGTGCTCGGGCCGGAGTGGGTCGCTGAAGTTGCCCTCATGACGCGGATCCACGTCCCCATCTTTCACCGGCGACGCTTCAACAGTACAATGGTCTTGGGGAACTAGTGTGACTGTGTGGTTGACACGCCGGCGGTGGACTGAAGCTTCCGGCCAAAGCCATATATGAGGATTGGCCCAAGATATTTTTATACCACATCACACATGTTTCATGACCAAGACCTGTTTGCGATGTATTTGATTTTCATATTGCTTTGAAACGAAAAATGAAGTTACCTTGGCAATTGAAGGTGTTTGGATGGCAATAACATTTATCTGCAGTGAACTTGCAACTATAGGAATGTGTGTTAAATATGGAATTATTCAGGTTTGTTTAGGCCCTTTTAAACATTTAAAGAGTTTTTTAGACATTTCATGTGCATATTTCAAATTTGAATTGCAGTTAAGCACATACTAGAGTGCACCTGAATGGGTTGAAAATCATCTATTTGTCACTGGATACATGTTTTGGTCCCATGCAAGAAATGGAAATTAAACGAATTCCAAACCTCTCGGTATTTTGGCTCGGCCGTAGACTTTGAGAAGACGTGTTTTCAAATTCCAGTAAAGCCAAATATCGTGGGAAATTCATAAAACTTGGCATGGTGTCATGTCAGGGCACATGTGTGTTGTGGTAAAAACACTGCCTAGTTCGGGACAAGTTTTGGCACAAACCTCTTACAAACCGAAGATTCTCACAAGAAGTCATGTGGTTCCAGTATGGAAAGTTCACATTTTATGTGCGAAACAACTCCGATGTCTCTTATCGCCTTGAATTTTTTTTCTAGAGTCTCCATAGAGTAGCATGAATGTGTCGTGCGAAACAATGGAATCTTACAGAGTTCGTTTGGCCTTTTAAGTACATTAATTGAGTTTTCTAGGCATTCAGTGTGCATAATTCAAATTTGATCTACAATCACACAGTCCAGCTCTTGAAAATATGTCGAAAACCCATATATGTTTCTCTGGCTGCATGTTTAGGTCCCACACAAGAAATGGGAATGAATTTCAAACATATCATCGTCTTGGCTCAATCGCAAACATCGGGAAACTTAGTTTTTAAATTCATGTAAATGCAAACCTCGACAGAAATTCATGAAATTTGGGGGTGCCATCAATTGCCATGTTGTGTGTGTTGTGGTCAAAAAATTGCCCAATTTTGGGCAAGTTTTGGCACAAAGCCTCTTACAAATTAAACCGAAGGTTCTCACAAGAAAGTCGTGTGTTCCGATAAGGAAAGTTCACATTTTATGTGCGAAACAACATCCATTGTCTTTTCTCACCTTGAATTTATTTCTAGAGTCACCATAGAGCAACACATGACAATCATGCTAAACTGTGGACTTTTTCCAGGGTTCGTGAGACCTATTTAACACATTAATTGAGTTTTCCAGCCGTTTAATGTGCATATAATTCAAATTTGAACTACAATCACAAGGTCCAACACATGAAAAATAGGTTGAAAAAATATATGCCTTTCCCTGGATGCATGTTTAGGTCCCACGCAAGAAATGGGAATGGATTTCTAACATCTCATTGACTGTTTGCTCGGCCGCAAACATTGAGATACTTGGTTTTAAAATTCCCGTAAATCCAAAACTCGTCAGAAATTCATGAAACTTGGCATGGTGTGGTGACAAGGGCACACATATGTCATGGTAAAAAAATTGTCCAAATTGGACATGTTCTTGCACAATCCCCTTACCAATCGGAGCTCCTCAGAAGAAGCTTTGTGGTTTCGATAGGGAACATTATATATGCATGTCACATAAGCGGGCGAAAGGACATCTAATGTCTCTTCTCTCCTTGATTTTCTTTATAGAAACAACATAGACATGGTGGTGCGAAGTGCAAAAATATGAATAAATTAAGGTATCATCTGGCTTTTAAATACATTAGTTAAGTTTTTGGTGCATTATTTAATGTGCATAATTCAAATTTGATCTACAATCATAAGGTCCGGGGCGGCAAAATGGGTTGAAAAATCATATATATGTGTCCTTGGATGCATGTGTTAGGTCACATGCAAGAAATGGGAACAAATTTCAAACATCTAAGAATGTTGGCTCGACCACAAACATCGAGAAACTTGGTTTCCAAATTCTCATAAATCCAAAACTCTGTCAGAAATTCATGAAACTTGGAATGGTGTCATGACAAGGCACACATATGCCGTGGTAAAAAAATACCAACTTGGACATGTTTTGTCACAAGCCTCTTACAAACCGGAGGTTCTCACACAATAAGCTACGTCTAGTGGCTCCGTAATGTCACATATGCATGCCACATCTGCGGGTGAAACGACATCCGATGCCTCTTCTCTCCTTCATTTTTTTCTAGAAACAACATAAAGCAATAAGTGTGTACTGCAAAAATATGAAATTATTAAGAGTTTGTATGGCTTTTTTATACATTAATTGAGTTTTATGTGCATTTAATGAACATAATTCAAATATGAACTACTGTCCCAAGGTCTATGTTGGGCAGGGCCTCATCATATAAAGCACAAATATGTTGTGGTATTTTTAGTGTCCACTTTGAGAGAAAGAGCAAGCATTATTAATAGCCAACAAAGGCATTTTGGAACAAAAATCTGTCACGTTACCATCGCAAACGGGCGTATTATTTATAATTCGTGGACGTTCTACAGACCATTTACGTGCGGGCCATGTGTCGCTATCTGTATTGGCAAGGAGGTAGCGTGCAGACAGGTGTTTGAGTAGACGGGTGGCGTGCGAGCAGTGTCCTGCGCACGCTCATCGGGGTGCCATGTCCTTTGCCAGTCATCAAAGACGTTTCAGACTGAGTACCCGTATGCAAACCAAGGGCAATTGCTCCTTCCCTACTAAGCCAAGTGAAAATCTGGCGCGAAGGAATTTTTTTCGTTGCGTCATCGCAAACAGTTGTGAATGATAACCCGTGTGCCCTTCCCGATGATACACCTTGTATTGGTGCAAACTGCTGAGGTTGCCATGCATGAAAAAAAAATCTGATGTGGGAAGGTAATTAGAGAGAGATCTCAGTTTGGTGACCACATGAAGAAACAATGCCAGGCGCGTGAACCTTGGCAAAACATTTAAATGAAGGAAACTCACCCATGCATGCAAGAGTGTAGTTGCTAAATCATTAAATGAAGGGACCTGAGCAACAATGCTTTGTGGACTTGAGTTGCTAAGTCGTCTAATACACTAAGCACCCCAAGTAAGCACCGATCGATGCATTGGCAACAGGAGTCGGGTAAGATTCGAATCTGTCATATTGGGTAAATTTTCAGTTGTCAAATTGGAAACACTGAGATTTGTCCAATTTTGCAGGAACAAAATCACTATTACGGTGCAATTTTGCAACTGAAATTCAGTAAACATAGATTTCATTCATAGATCAAGCATTGGTCTTTGTACAAAATAGTTCAACTCGACAGCTGAATCGAACAAACTTTTCCCCATTTGTTACCAACCACGTACTGAAATAGCTAGTTCAACTATATATACTAGCTAATTTAAAGTAGGTGGGACAGTTCAACCATATCTATAGTTAGATGAACTGAACAAAATAGCCCCTAAATACTACTCCGGAGGGGCTTCGTGCTACTACCAGTAGCCTTCTCCTCTGTCGAGCGCGTTCAGTAAGAGGCAGAGGAGGAGAAGCCTACCGACGAGCTGGAGGAGTCGAATTCGTCGGCTGCCGCTGCTGCCCTCCGCCGCTCCTAACGGGCCTCCTCGAAGCGGCGGGACTTAGCGTAGATCTCCTCATTCCGTGCCATAGATGCGGCGTCTGTTGCGGCCACGGCTGCGGTGAGCCTCTTTGCGTCCTCGACCTGGCACTCCTCCTCCTCATGTAGGAAGTTGATGTAGCGCGCTAGGCGACTGACGCAAAAGCCGAGCGGCTGTGCTTTGGTGGCGGCCTCCTCCTCCCGCCTTCGGGCCGCGGTGGCGGAGCGGGTGATAGCCCCGGCGGCTGACCATGGGGTGGCTGCCAAGGTGGACGCTGGTGTGGTGGCGGCCAAAGAGTCAGCTGGTGGGGTGGCTAAAATGGCGGCCGGCGATGGGGTGGGGGCCACAGCGGTAGTCGGCAGCAGCTGCTTTCGGGCAAATATGGAGGATCGTGTGGTGGGTGTCATGCGCACAGCCAACAAGGACGCCACATGCACTACACGCTTCCGGGTACTGTGTCACCGACGTTGTCGGTGTACTAAAATTGGGTCCCTTAGTACCCCGTACTTGTGCACGAACAGTTGTAGCCACACCTGCGGCAAGGCCTACCGGAGGACAACCAAATGCAATTTCATAAAGTCAAGGAGGCATCAAGACAAGGTAATAATCAGAAGATGGAAGACCGAAGGCTAGAGCCCCGGCAAGATCTTGCCGGGATGGCTCACGACCCCGGCAAGGCTCGCACCCGGCAAGCCCTCGCTGCCCTGTCACCGCTCCAGTGCGGTCATCAGCTTGTCTTTTAGCTGTTGTCCTCCTGGGTGCGTGTCAGATGCTAGCGGTGGATAGGCTTAAGCGGTGCTGAAGTGACGGCCCTTTTTTCCGTCCCCAAGAAAGGCATGGACACCTCAACGGAGCATTTAATGTTCTTGTCCTAAACCGTCAGTGTTAGGTACGATAACACTGTAGCTACTTTTACACCTCATGTATGCACTGTACACCACTGTTGATGACCCCTTCGAACGTATAAAAGGAGGCCCAAGGCATAGCTACAGGGGGGGTCGGCTTCTGGCCATTCTGCATGTGTAGCAGCTCTGTACTGTAGCGCTCCCAGAACAGCTAGAACACATCTAATCGAACCAAGCAGGAGTAGGGTTTTACGCATCTTTGCGGCCCGAACCTGGGTAAAATCCCGCGTGTTGATCACTTGATCTGCTCTTTGTGCAAACCTTCTCCCCGCCGAATCGTAAAGGGATCCACTCGATCCCATAGGTGTCGTTTCTCCGACATCTTTGGCGCGCCAGGTAGGGGGTGAGGTGTGCGAACCTGATCTAGTGATCAGCGCGTCAGTTCCTTCATCATCTTCATCGTCATGGCCCCCAAGAGGAAGGGTTTCATGGCGGTTGGACCATCCACGTCCGCCGCGCCTGTGCTTACACGCTCGGGCGACGGTGTCGACGCGGGTGGAGGAGGTGTAGATCCGGAGCTTCCTCGACATTCTGGCGATCATAGCCAGGCGAGCGGCGTCGTCCGCGCCACTAGATCTAAGGACAGAGTCGTGCTGCCAGCGGGCGGCGCAGCGAACTCCAAAGATGGAAGGGCGCCTTCCAAGACACCCACACCGGCGCACGCGCCGTGACCTTCTCAGGGCGCGCGCGATGAACGTCGCCGTGATGTTGGTGGGTCCGGGCGTCCCCATGGAAAGTCTCCTGAGCATCAACCTCGGGATGTGCGAGACCAACATGCACGTCCACAAGCTGGTGGCAGCGGCGTACGGTCGCAGGACCGTGATGTAGTTCCTTCCAACATAGTTGGGAGTCAGAGCACATCACGTTCCTCGCACCTGTCGCCGCCGCCAACAAAGGCAGAAGCGCCGGCACGTGCACAGCTGCTTCTGAACTTCCCTCCTGCTGCGAACAAGCTCGACGAATGGAGAGCTGCCATCCAGAGCCTCGTTGGCCTTGCCAACAAAGATAGGCCATAGCAGGCAGATCCTTCGCGGCGGCAGTCTATTGAGCCGACACGCGTAGGTGGAGAAAAGACTGTGGGCGGTATAGCTACGGTGTACTCTCCCCCACAGCGGCAGCAGCGGTCCCTGACTCGACGGGTCGACACCCGTGATGATGATTCTACGGCGTCGTCCGATCCGCGAACTCGCCGCGATCAACGTCAAGTTCTTCGGGAGCGAGGCAAGGAAGACGCTCGAACCACTATCGAGCGGCGGCGGGAAGCGCGCTATCAGTCTGACAAGCGCGCAGGGCCTACTGTAGACAAGCCTGCGCCAGGGTATCTTGTCGACCTACCCTATGAGGTAGGTTGTCCAGCGTTTACCCGTGAGCTGCGGCGAGTCCAGTGGCCCAATTCTCGCACGTTCAAGCCAGAGGTCCCGGAGAAATATGACGGCAAGACCCACCCATCAGAGTTCCTGAGCATTTAGACCATTGCGGTGCAAGCTGCCGGGGCTCGTGACGACAAGATACTTGCCAACTACTTCCCGTTGGTGCTTAAGCCCAACGTCAGGTCGTGGTTGATGCACCTGCCGGAGAATTCCATCTCTTCTTGGGCAGATCTGTGTCATGAGTTTGTTGGCGTCTTTACTGGAGGCCACCAAGCTCCTGGCCAGGAAAGCGATCTGCATCTCATCCCCCAGAAGGAGGGCGAAACCTTGCGCAAGTACATCCAGAGGTTCAGCCGCATACATCACAACATTCCAGACGTTCATCCTGCCACTGTTATCAGTGCGTTCCATCAGAACGTGCGCAACCGCAGGATGCGGGAAGAGCTGGCGATGAACAAGGTCAAGGACGTTGCCGAGCTTTATGCCCTGGCAGATAAGTGTGCTCGAGCTGAAGAAGGGAGGAGGCTCCCCGGCGAAAATGCTGGCGCAGGAGTCGACTCTGAAGATGAGGACACTGCCGCCCCGGCAAAGAAGGGCCGGCGACGTAACAGGAAGCGCAAGGGCAAGGCCGTGCTTGCTGTCGAGGGGTCCAACAACCCCGGCACCGCCAAGAAGGCCAAGGTTGACGACCCTGGCAAGGATGTTGCCGGGTGCGCCTCCTGCCAGGCCTTGGCGGCTGCCGACAAGCCAGACGGTTCCGGCAAGCAGTATTGCAAGATCCATCGCACCAAGGGCCATGACCTCCAGGACTGCCGGCAAGTTGAGCAACTTGTCGAGAAGCAGAAAGCCGAGTACGAAAGGCGAGACAAGGAGAAGGGCCAGGATGGTGCGGAAGGGTCCGGCAAGAAGCGCGGTGGCCGAGGAGGTCGCCGCGGCAAGGCCAAGCAACAGAAAGAGAGGCCCGCTCGAGGCCGCGACAAGCAAGAGGGGGGTGATGATGACGTTGAAGAGGACGACGAGTCCAGCGAGCAAGAATTCCAGAAAGCTACAGACACCATGTGCGTTAACGGAGGTGCCTCGTTGCATTCTTCTCACTGCCAGCTTAAACAGTGGGCGCGTGAGGTTAATGCAGCTGAGCCGTCTGTCGATGCCCGCAAGCCTTTGAAATGGTCCAACACGCCTATCATTTTCGACGTTGAGGATCACCCAAATCGTGTAACTGCGGTTGGGTGTTTGCCGTTGTTGGTCTCACCAACGATTCGCAACCTCAAGGTGACGAAGATGTTAGTTGACGGTGGGGCCGGTTTGAACTTGATCTCACCTGAGGTAATCAAGAGATTACAAATTCTTGATGAAGACCTTGAGGAAACAGGCTCGTTTCAAGGGGTCAATCCAGAAAGGAGTCAGCCCAAGGGAAAGATCACGTTGCTGGTGACATTTGGCAGCGACCTGAATTTCAGGACAGAGAAGATTGTCTTCGATGTCGCCAAGATTCCGTTGCCATATAATGGAATCCTTGGTCGTCCAGCACTGGCCAAGTTCATGGCGGCATCACATTACGCCTATAATGTATTAAAGATGCCCGGGCCAATGAGCGTCATCACTGTCAGCTCCGACAAGAAAGATGCGCTTGTTTGTACCGATCAACTCTACCAGGAGGCAATTGCAGCATCTGCCGCCAAGGCACTTGCTCTTGCCACTGAAGCTCCCGGGGGGAAGAAGACCGGCAAGACCTCTCGCGCTCACTCCGGCAAGCGCACCTCTTCGGAGTGCTGCACTCCCGTTGAGGACGTGCTTGAGAGCTCCACCGGCAAGAGCAAGAAGTCCAAGGCAGCTCCGCCAGAGACCAAGAAGGTGCCCGCCAAGGAGGACGGTACGGGAGGAACTTTCACCATAAGTTCCACCCTTGACAGCAAATAGGAAAGCGCGCTCGTTGCCTTCCTGCGGGCGAATGTCGATGTGTTTGCATGGCAACCATCTGATATCCCCGGTGTTCCCAGGGAGGTGATTGAGCACCACCTTGTCGTCTGTCCACATGCGTGGCCCGTCAAGCAGAAGGTCAGGAAGCAGGCTTTGGAGCAGCAACAGTTTATTGCCGAAGAAATCAAGAAATTAGAAGCGGCAGGCTTGGTTAGAGGAGTACTTCAACCAACATGGTTGGCCAATCCAGTTGTAGTGCGCAAGGCGAATGGAAAATGGAGGCTATGTATTGACTATACAGATATCAATAAAGCTTGTCCAAAAGATCCTTTTCCCTTGCCGCGCATCGACCAGATTGTGGACTCTACTGCCGGCTGTGACTTGCTGTCATTCCTTGACGCATATTCAGGATATCATCAGATCTTCATGTCCAAGGAAGACGAAGAAAAGACCGCATTTATCACCCCATGTGGTACGTACTGCTTCTTGCGTATGCCTTTCAGGTTGAAAAGTGTTGTTTCTACATTTGCAAGAGCAGTCCAGATTGGTTTTGAGCCCCAGCTACATAGAAATATGGAAGCTTATATGGATGACATAGTGGTCAAAACCAAAGATAAGGCGACGCTCATATCATATTTAGAAGAAACATTTGCAAATCTGTGCAAGATCAACTTGAAGCTCAACCCTGAGAAGTGTGTGTTTGGTGTCCCATCCGGCAAGCTTCTCGGGTTCTTTGTGTCTCAATGTGGAATTGAAGCAAATCCTGACAAGATCAAAGCAATTGAGCAAATTGAAGCGCCAAGACATGTCAAGGATGTACGCCGTCTTGCCGGCTGCGTTGCTGCTCTGAGTAGATTCATCTCAAAATCTGCTGAGCGCGCCCTGCCCTTTTTCAAAATCTTGAAGAAGGCAGGTCCAATGAAATGGACTCCGGAAGCGGAAGCAGCGCTGCAGGGTTTGAAGATGTACCTCTCCTCTCCGCCAGTGCTAGTCGCGCCAAAACCGCAAGAGCCGTTGTTGCTATATCTAGCGGGAACGAATCAAGTGGTGAGTGCTGCGCTAGTGGCAGAAAGAGAAGTTGATGAGGAAGCAGCGGCAGCGGCAGGACCGCCAAGCGACAAGCCGGGATCATCCCCGGCAGAGTCTGATGCTGACAAAGCAGGATCTGCGCAGTCAAATGAATCAATACAGAAAAAGAAGATGGTGCAGCGCCCAGTTTATTTTGTCAGCTCCCTTCTGCAGGGGGCTAGGTCAAGATATGCAGGTGTGCAGAAGTTGCTCTTCGGCCTCCTTATGGCCTCGAGGAAGCTGTGCCATTACTTCCAAGCACATGAGATCACCGTTGTCACTCGCTTTCCGTTGCAGCGGATTTTGTGGAATCCAGATGCTACCAGCAGGATTGTGGAGTGGGCTTTGGAATTGTCAAGCTTCGGTCTCAAGTTTGAAAGTACTTCAATCATTCAGAGCAGAGCCTTGGCGAAGTTCATTGCAGAATGGACCCCAACTCCTGATGACGAGGTTCCAGAGTCAACTCTCCCCGGCAAGGAAACAAATCAAGAGTGGATCATGTATTTTGATGGAGCTTTCTCGCTGCAAGGCGCCGGTGCTGGCGTGCTGCTTGTCGCACCCACTGGAGAGCACCTCAAATATGTGGTTCGGATGCATTTTCCCCGGGAAAGATTAACAAACAATACTGCGGAGTATGAAGGGCTGCTTGCCGGTCTCAGGATCGCGGCAGACCTTGGAATCCAAAAACTCATTGTCAGGGGTGATTCTTAGCTTGTCGTCAAGCAAGTGAATAAAGATTATCAGAGCCCGTTGATGGAAGCTTATGTAGATGAAGTGAGAAAGTTGGAAGAGCATTTTGACGGCCTGCAAATGGAGCACGTTCCTCGTGCAGAAAACATCATCGCTGATGGCCTGTCAAAGTGTGCTGCTCTCAAGTTACCTGTGGAACCAGGAACTTTTGTGCTTCGACTGACTCAACCATCTGTGACACCATTGATGGGACAAGTGAAAAGAAGAAAGTTGAGTTCCGACAAGTACTTCCCGGCAGAGCTCCCAGAAGCCGCCGGCAAGGAAGTTGCCGAGAACGACGCTAAGCTTGCCGGTGAGCGACAGGCTCCGGCAGAGCCTCGGGCTCTTGCCGTGGAAGCACACGCTCCCGCCAAGCTTGCCGGGGGGCAACAGGCTCCGGCAGAGCCTCGACCCTTTGCTGTCGAGACAACTGCTCCCGCGGCAGAAGACATGCCTTTAGTCCTTGTTGTCGAGCCCCAGGCTCCAGCATGGGCACAGCACATCGTCTATTTCCTTCAGACAGGAGAACTCCCTGAGGAACAGGAAGAAGCAGAGAAAGTAGCCCGTCGGTCTAAAATGTACCAGTTTGTGGACAATGTCCTGTACAGGACGAGGCTGAACGGTGTGAAATTGAAGTGTATTTCCCGGGAGGATGGACTGGAGCTGTTGGCAGAGATACATGGAGGCATATGTGGCTCCCACATAGGATCAAGAGCACTTGCCGGTAAGGCGTTCCGGCAAGGTTTCTTTTGGCCCACTGCTCTCCAGGATGCAACTGCGCTAGTAACCAAGTGTGAAGCATGCCAGTTCCATTCAAAGAAATTGCATCAACCAGCTCATGCTCTTCAGACAATCCCTCTTTCCTGGCCATTTTCGGTCAGGGGGCTCGACATATTGGGCCCTTTTCCCCGTGCTACCGGGGGCTTTGAGTACTTGTATGTCGCCATCGACAAGTTTACAAAGTGGCCGGAAGTGGAAGCAGTGAGAAAGGTGACAGCACAGTCAGCCGTCAAGTTCTTCAAAGGAATAGTCTACCGTTTTGGTGTACCCAACAGGATCATCACCGACAACGGCACACAGTTCACGAGCCGCACCTTCATGCAATATGTCCAAGACCTTGGCGTCAAGATTTGCTTTGCCTCTGTTGCTCACCCAAGGAGCAACGGCCAGGCGGAAAGGGCAAATGTTGAAGTGTTGCAAGACCTCAAGACAAGAACTTTCGACAGGCTACGCAAGTGCGGAAGGCGCTGGATTGATGAGTTGCCGGTGGTTCTTTGGTCAATCTGGACGACTCCAAATCGAGCTACCGGCCAGACACCCTTCTCCCTAGTATATGGGGCGGAAGCAGTTCTCCCCACGGAACTCACATACGGGTCACCTCGAGTGCCCGCTTATGATGAGCTTGAGCAAGAGCAGTTGCGGCAAGATGACGCGTTGCTCCTTGAGGAAGATCGTCTTCAGGCTGCTGTGCGAGCTGCACGCTACCAGCAAGCCTTACGCCGCTATCATAGCCGCAAGGTTCCCGCCCGAAGTCTTGAGGAAGGCGACCTTGTTCTTCGGCGCGTTCAGTCCGCCAAGAATTCCAACAAGTTGACGCCGAAGTGGGAAGGCCCTTATCGGGTAGTACGAGTCACCAGGCCTGGCGCAGTCCGCCTGGAGACCGAAGACGGTATTCCGGTGAGCAACTCCTGGAATATTGAGCATCTTCGTAAGTTCTATCCATAAGGCACGGTTGCCGGGTCTCCCGGCAACCCCTTTTGTACAAGTCTTGCCGATGAAGCATGTAATCCTTTGTACAAAGCCAGGCGCAGACCCTGTGCATAGTTGAGTAAAGCCTAAGTGTTTTACAATTCTTGTCGATGTTCATGTTTACTTATGTGCATGTTTATCTGGGATATTGTATTACGCTTACTTCCAGCAAGTACTAACGAACCGCCAAGGTTCCATATCTTTATTTTCTCTTCTTTCTTTTTCTCAAAGGACAGAAGGTTCCCTCGCATGCAAGTTTGCCGGGGGGAAAGATGGTATGGATACCGACAGGCGACGTTCAAGGTTGACATCTTGCCGGAAGGAGTACAGCAACGAAAAGCTAAGTTGCAGAAATGTAGAAATTTCAAACAAATTTTTGATAGGTTATTCTCCTTGAACGATTTCGACTCTTGTATGGAAAGCCTGCACGCGAAGGAACCTTGTTGTGATCGATTGCGTCCTTACTCTGTTTCGAGTCCGCTCAACAGTTTAGGTGGCTGCACTAAAAGCGTCAAGGTTTCTTGCCGGTAGCGGTACCGCCAGCAGGCTGCTAAAGTCCCGCACCTAGCGCTCGCGGCAAGGGTGTGCACGCCGGCAAGTTTCCAATCAAGCGTAGGGCGAATACATATGGGAAGAAATTAAGCAAGGAGAATAGCATAGCATCTGTCCGGAACATAGCAAGTTATATTACATCAATCCTGTCGCGATTCTAACATAAGATAAATTGTTCTTGGCATGGATGGCGGCGAGAAGTAAGGAAGCTAATCCCGGCGATCGCCTTCAACCCTCTTGACTTGGCTTACCCTGTCGATGATGGGCGCGACAAGCTCCTCAAGCGCCTTGTGGAGTCAGTAGCAGAGGAGAGCAGTTTGGTCTTGTCGGACACGGCAACTTGCGTCTCCATCAAGCTGTGGAGAGCTTTGTCTCTCTCAGTTTCGAGTGTTGAGATCTTCTTGCCGTGATCCTCGAGATCTGCCTCCAACTTCTTCACCCTTTCCTCCAGCAAGTTCTTGGCGGCCTCTGCAGCTCCACAAGCATCGACGGCCTCCTTTAGCTTGCCGGCATGGTCTGTGGTCAGGGCCTCAAGTGTTTCCTGATGCTTCTGCTCCAACTCCTGGGTCCGCAGCGCGACAAGCTTTTCAATCTCCTCGTCCTTGGCGCGGAGCTTGTCGGCAAGTGCCTTCTCGCGTGCGGTGAGGTCGTCGTCATGAGCCTCGAGACCAACACGGAGTTCCCTCAAGCGTGCTTCCTGTGTGGCAGCCTGTTGCTTGGCATCCTCATGTGCCTTCTCCATGTCAGACTGCTTCATGAGGAGATCGTTCCATCTTTGGCTCAGCTGCTCTTGGCCCGTCCTCAACTCCTGAAAAGCTTCGGCAAACCAGGCCTGCATTTCCTCAACGCGTTTCTGGAGATCAGCTTCCACCTTGTCGACAACCACGGCCCTGGAGTCTAGTTTCTCCTTCCGGGCGCGGTGGAGTGCTTGGAGCTTCTGGTAGTTGTCGCTTATGGCCTTGAGGAGCTTCTCTTCATCACATTTGCTGCTGCTGGCGCTTGGTCCATCGACGATCTCAAGCCCGGCTGCGGCGATGGTGTCGTTGTCGAAGACTTCCCCTTCAGTTGGCGCCCTAGTGCTTGTCGTGCCTGGGATGCTGACGAATAAGTTGTCGCCGATCTTGAGGTACTTGCTTGATGAGGGGGGGGCTTCAGATGTTGCCGGCTGATCTTCAACAGACGCCTCATCGGCAGCTGGGGGCTCCGGGGCCGACGCAGCGCCTGGCGCTCCTGCGGCAGGAATGTCGTCAGTACTGCCACCGGTCTCCTTGCTGGCCCTCTCAGCAGATTCCTTGGCGGCCTCGGCGGCAGCGTTCCTGGCGGCTTCGGCGGCTTCGGCGCTAGCATCCTTGGTGGCCTCGGCGGAAGCGTTCTTGGCGGCTTCGGCGGCTTCAGCGGCAGCATTCTTGGCGGCCTCGTCAGCGGCAATCCTGTCGGCCTCGGCGGCAGCATCCCTGGTGGTTTCCTCGATGACGCTGTCAACTTCCATCTGCTCTGTCGAGGGAATGTCTGAAGGCCAAGAAAGCAAAACAAAATGAGATTGAGATGGAAGTTCAAGAAGACAAAAGAAAAAAAAGAAAGTCAGAATAATGAGTACCTGCACCAGCATTGGTTGCCGGCGTAGAACTGCCGGTACCCGTGCTTGCCGGCTCTTCCTCGTCGCGGTAGAGCACGCTAGAGGAAGTCCTTGCCGGAGACTCATTCCTGGGCGGCGTGGCTGACAGAGGCGGCATCTCAGGGGTGGCCTCTAATGGTTCTCCTTGTCGCTGCTCTCCTCCTGCAAGCCTGGTGATGTCAGCAGCAAAGATGCACACCCCGGCACTTGCCAGCGGGAAGTGAGTAATAGACTCACGCTGGGGGCTGCGCCGGGGGCTGAGACGAGGACTGCGTCGCGGGCTAGTCTCCGGGCTGGTGGTGGTCATCTCTGGCGCGCCTGAGGTGCTTGCCGGCGGCTCCTCACCCGTCGAGATTTTCGCCCTCTTCGCTATCCTCTTAGCCAATGTTTCTACATCCCTGTGAAGACAGGCCAAAGCAAAGCAAATGGGTTAAGTAAAACTGAAAATTCAGAAGACAAAGGATGCGACAAGATTCTTACTCTTCTTCTTCTTCTCCCGAGCTAAGGGCAGAGAGGTCAAAGTCGACTTCCGCCATCGTGGCCGTGGGAGGAGGTGGAGGGGTGCTCCTGGGTCGCTTGGCTGCGGCAGGTTGCTGAGGAACTCCTTGCCGCCGCGTGGCCTTGTCGGCCGCCTCCTTGCCGGGGGCTGCACCGCTCGAAGAAGCTTGACGGACCGGGATCCCAGAAGCGGCGCTCCGAAGGACGCGCCTCGATCTTGGGCTAAGAGTCGGGGCCTCCTCAAGCAGTTCCTCCTCGGCTGTGTCCTCGGCAGGATGGCCCCCGGCAGATGTGTCGCCCTGCTCTTCGGCAGTCTCATCCTGCCCGGCAAGATTCTCGTCCAGCAGTGTTTCCCCTCCGCTGCTTCCCCCTTCCACGAAGCCAGCGCTGCCGGCCTCCGTGGCAAGATTTGCTTCCTCCGCCCTGCTGGCAATGTATGCCACTTCTTCCTCAGTGGTGTCGCGGACGAGGCCCTCTTCCTCACGGATGGCCCTCTCCGTCAGGTTATCAAAGAATTGCTGCACTTGCTCTTCAGGTGGCTCAATCCAAGATCCGTCAAGGCTGTGAGCGTCAAACGCCGGCATCATGGCAATGATTGGACCTAGAGAAGAGTTGTTGCACAGAGGGACTATGCTTGCCGGCAGCTTGCATACCACATCACCCCTGAACAATTTCTGGCAGAGAGCTGCGTGCTGCATAAATGTCAGATTGCCATTCAGCCCAGGGCGCAGTCTCATGATGTCTGCCGCGTTCCGGAATTGCCAGGCTGGTCTCCCTTTGTTCTGCAAAGGGGCGATGCGCCGGCGAAGGAAATCGGCGCCTATCATCTCTACTGTGAGCCCGGCAGCTCTGAGGCGGTGAATCCTGGTAGTAGTGACGGTGAGCTTCTTGTCGTCAGGATCGAGGGCGCTCCAGTCGTTGCTGCGTATTATCTTCGACTGCCGCGGCAAGCAGAAAGGTTGGACTTCTGATTTTTCTGTCTCCCGAACCCAGCACCATCTGGCCCGCCATTCATCCCACTTCTCGCGGAAGGCCCCATCTGGGTAGACCTCCTTGGTTCCTGGCCGTGGGATCCAAGCGATGGAACCAGAAAGGGCCTCGCCTTTTTGGATGCAGGGAATAAAGTAATGGCGGAAAAGAGAGGTGCTAGGAACTACTCCGGCAAAGTTTTCGCAAAGGTGAGCGAAAACGGACATACATGTCACGGCATTTGGTGTGAAATCCAAGAGTTGGAAGCCATAGGTGAGCATGATGTCGTTGAAAAAATCAGAGAACGGGGGGCAGAGTCCGTAGTAGAAATAATCGGCCAAGAAGTGGTATTTATTTGGGCCGCCATTAGAAGAACCTGGACTCATGGCGGTGGCTGGATGCGCTGTCGTCTCCGTCGCCCACATGAACTGATACCGCTCCTTCAAAGCGCCCGCGTCAAGCACCGGTGGAAAGACGACGTGCTCCTTCCGCATCTTCGCCATCTTGCTCTCCGAAATGGCGGCATCCACCTCTTTGCCCTGCTTGCTTTGGGCGGCATGGCGGCTATGGGCGGCGGCGGCCGAGGGCGGAGAAGGCGTGGAGGCGGCGGATGAGGGGGGAAAGCTCTGTTTCGACTCGAGGAAGAAGACGATGGCGGTTCCCAGATTGGAGGAGACAAGAGGTAAATGAGCGACGCCTCTGCGGATTCCTTCTTATGGGGAGGACACGAGGCCGCCTCTCTATTAAAATAATATTGAAATGTTTCGCGAGCGCGCTGTTGTAACAGCCGCGTTGCGCACGTCCCCCATGCCCCGCATTCAATGGGCGTCGTGGGCGGCATAGTAAATGGAATGATTACGGTGGTTAACTCCTCCCATGCGTGCCCGTGCACTGTTTGGGCCTGGCCCAACAACGCCTCGCACCCGTGTATGGCCCAGGCCCGGGGGCTCCTGTCGGTGTACTAAAATTGGGTCCCTTAGTACCCCGTACTTGTGCACGGACAGTTGTAGCCACACCTGTGGCAAGGCCTGCCGGAGGACAACCAAATGCAATTTCATAAAGTCAAGGAGGCATCCAAGACAAGGTAATAACCAGAAGATGGAAGACCGAAGGCTAGAGCCCCGGCAAGATCTTGCCGGGATGGCTCACGACCCCGGCAAGACTCGCACCCGGCAAGCCCTCGCTGCCCTGTCACCGCTCCAGTGCGGTCATCAGCTTGTCTTTTAGCTATTGTCCTCCTGGGTGCGTGTCAGATGCTGGTGGTGGATGGGCTTAAGCGGTGCTGAAGTGACGGCCCTTTTTTCCGTCCCCAAGAAAGGCATGGACACCTCAACGGAGCATTTAATGTTCTTGTCCTAAACCGTCAGTGTTAGGTATGATAACACTATAGCTACTTTTACACCTCATGTATGCACTGTACGCCACTGTTGGTGACCCCTTCGAACGTATAAAAGGAGGCCCAAGGCGTAGCTACAGGGGGATCGGCTTCTGGCCATTCTGCATGTGTAGCAGCTCTGTACTGTAGCGCTCCCAGAACAGCTAGAACACATCTAATCGAACCAAGCAGGAGTAGGGTTTTACGCATCTTTGCGGCCCGAACCTGGGTAAAATCCTGCGTGTTGATCACTTGATCTGCTCTTTGTGCAAACCTTCTCCCCGTCGAATCGTAAAGGGATCCACTCGATCCCATAGGTGTCGTTTCTCCGACAGACGTGGTGCAGCCTCCATGCTGGAGCTGCCCTCTGGCGGAGTGGCGGAGCGACGACGACGGACAGGTGCCATTGGCGATTGGGAGAGAAGCAAACTTGGGAAGCTACGGGCAGGGAGGGGATGAATGCGATGTGGAGGCGCCGGCCATGAGGGTTTATAAAGCAGGAGGCCAAGGCGAGCCGGGCGGGAAGCTTGCGCGCATTCCTGCGCGGTTGTGCGGGAACGGGAAGCCCAAAACAAACATTGTGTGCTCCCGAAGCATTGGGTGATTGGGGGATTTTAGCGTGCCGGGCAGGAAGCTTGCGCGGGAACCCGCATGCTCCCGAAGCGTGCACTAGAATCCTCGGGCGGCAACGCGGTGACAAGACGGGACGGAGGTGGGAGAAATGACAAGTACACATACGGTTAATGATAGAAAAACCGTTTGTGTTTTACTACAAAGCAAACGGCCGTTCTGTATGCACCGTCGTGAATTAATCTACGCATGAGGCGGTTGATGCGGCCGCGGCACGCTGTGCTCGCGTCCGTGCGCACTCGCTCTGCCAGCGTCCACGCGCGAACGGTCACGTACGTTCGGGGGGGCATATGCATGCGGACGCGGTTGTGCCGCTCCCGGCGCCACCATGCAGTTAAGCACTGCAAAAACTGCCATGTGGACGTGCCGAAATTCTAGGCCGTCCGGCGCAATTTATTCCCGCGGCCATTTACCTTCATCTCTTCGCCTTCCGATCGTGCCACACAACACAAGAAGCACACCCACGATCTCTTCATCGCTTCAACCTTCCCGTGCGGATCCAATGGCGGCTGCCGGCGCCAAGTGGCAGTTCGCCTAAATTGTCAAAGTGGACACCCACATCAGGAAGACGGACCTCTCGGTGGTGTACACCAACGACCCGGTCGTGGTGGTGAACTCCATCAACACGTTGGAGCTGCTGCTTGCTGAGCATGACAAGTACAAAGTGGTCGGCTTCGACCTCGAGTACACCGGCGGTCGTGCCGGGCATGATCAGAAGGTTGTTGTCGCCTAGTTGTGTGTGGGCCATCACGTGCTCGTCTACCACTACTGCCTAGCCACAACTCCTTGCGAGCATTTTGCCAGGTTTGTCAACAACCCCGACTACAGGTTCGCAACGGTGGACACCACGAACGATCTAAAGGTGCTCAAGACTTCGGGCTTGTCCTGCCAGAAGCGTGTCAAAATCCAAGGTCAGTACAGGGTCTGGGACAGCGAGAAGAAGAAGTAGAAGGACTCCCTGGTTGACCTCGCTGCGGCCATCATCGACCCCTACTACAAAGACATGAAGGCTGAGTGCCACAAGGACAACTCTTCCTGGCACAAGGCATGGGTGAACGAACTGGATGAAGAACACATCAAGTACGCGGCAAAGGACGCGTACACAAGCTACGAGATGTACAGGAGGACCATTGACATGAGGAAGTGCCTCCTTCCTACAGACGGCAAGGGATAGCCATAAGCAGAGCAGTGTCGGCAACCGTCGTTAGAAGAACAGTATGCTTTGTTGATCGTCTACTTCTTGTAAATTTATATTGAGGAATGTACATGTGTTCTGTAGTCACTTATGTAACTAGATGTTCAAGTTTGTTATGCAACATTAATGTAGGTGTTCTATAGACAGAGCATATAGATGTACAAACAGAGCAAATCACATCTCATACAATTATTAGCAGCAACCGTCCGCCCACAACACACACAGGTTGTCAGGATGAATCGTTTGGGTTATTTTTGGTCTTCCCACACAATTCTGATGAATGAACTGTTTGCCGGGTACCCACAACACACACGGTTCTCAGGATGAATCGTTTGGGTTATTATTGGTCTTACCAAACAATTCTGATGAATGAATTGTTTGCCGGGTATGACACACGCCTTCTTAGGCTAACTCGATTGTGTTCTGCTGGATCAGCGCAAACAGTTTGCCCGAGTGAACTGTATGCCGCACTACGCACACGTAGGTAGTTTGTAAACCGTTTCTGTAATGTTCCATAATCACAAACAATTCATAAGAACAAACCGTCTGCCGTAGATTGCACACGCAACTATTTTCTGAATCGTATTTGATAGATCCTCTATCGCGCACAGTTTTCGTCATTGGCGGCGGAGCTTGAACTATACCGTTTGCGATTGATGGATGGCACACAGTTTCGTCGAAGGGTCTCTGATTGCTGTGTCGTCTTTGGACCATCCTGCAGTAGTGTGACTATTAATAACTTGTATGCCAATCCTCCTAGGAAGCATGATTGTATAATTGAGGAGTTGAATATGAGGGATGACAATACTTGAAACTATGCATTATGTCTAGCTACGGGCATAAAACCATAGCGCCTGTTGGGAGGCAACCCAATATTTATCTTAAATTTTTGCTCTTACTTTTTGTTATTGTGAGTTCACACAATTATTGCTACTTTAATGATTGTTTTTCATGTTTTCATTAGTGTTTGTGCCCAGTAAAGCCTTTGGGGTGATTTGGATGATAGTAGAATTGGTTCTGTGCAAAAACGGAAACTTTTGTGCCCAATATTTAATTTCTCTAATTTTACTAGAGTATATGGTTTTAGTACACATCATTACAGAATGTTCTGTTTCAGACAGATTCTGTTTTGGTTTCATAGTTTGCTTGTTTTAATGATGTTATGGATTATATCGGGGGGTATAAGTCATGGAGAAGTTAGAATATAGTACTATTATGCAATATTTAAATATGAACCTATTTACAACAGTACCTAAAGTTTATGATATTTCTATTATACTAAGGGATCTCACGAGGTTTCTATTGAGTTTTGTGTGCTCAAGTTTTCATGTTTTGGGTGAGACAATGATGGATGAAGGAATAAGCAGTGGCAAGACCCTAAGCTTGGGGATGCACAAGGCACCCCAAGGTAACATTCAAGGAATACACAAGAGTCTCAGCTTGGGGATGCCCTAGATGGCATACCCACTTTCGTCTACAATTTATCGGTATGTCACTTGGAGCTACATTTTTATTCATCACATGATATGAGTTTTGCTTGGAGCGTTGTGTATTGCGGTTTTTTTCTTTTTAGTTTGCCACAATCATTGTTTTTGTTGGACATCCCTTTTGAGAGGGACACATAATTATCATGATTTGTTAGAATACTCTATGTGCTTTACTTATATCTTTTGAGCTAGGCAGTTGCTCTAGTGCTTCACTTATATCTTTTAAAGCATGGCGGTGGTTATATTTTATATAAATGATTGCACTCTCATCTTCAATTAAATCTTTTTGAGAGACCAATAAATAGTAATGGCATATGCACATGTTATAAGACTAGTCCAAAAAGGATAGGTATTCAAGGGGGATGTAATAAAAACTTCCATGTAGATCACTAAATATGAAACGTATGGTTAATTAAATTGATGTAGTAATATGAAAGGATATTGGTTCATGATCATTGGTTAGAAGAAATATGGGTATTAAAAGTTGTTGTTAACTTCTCATCTAAGTATTGGTCATGGCATGGTGATGAGGTGTGAGCATTTTTATGTCTGAAATGAATTCCTTGAGTGTGGTTATAACCAGATGCGCGCGATGGTTATCTCCTACCAACCAATTCCCTAGGGGCATGCGAGTAGTACCTTGCTTCGAGGGCTAATAGACTTTCACAATAAGTATATGAGTTCTTTATGACTAATGTGAGTCCATGGATTATACGCCTCTCACCTTTTCGCAATTTGCTAGCCTCTTCGGTACCATGCATTGCCCTTTCTCACCTCGAGAGTTGGTGCAAACTTCGTCGGTGCATCTAAATCCCGTGATATGATACGCTCTATCACACATAAACCTCCTTATATCTTCCTCAAAACAACCACCATACCTACCTATTATAGCATTTCGATAGCCATTCCGAGATATATTGCCATGCAACTTCCACCGTTCCGTCACATGACTTGTGTGTTCATCATCATATTGCTTTGCATGATCATATGGAGATGACATGATATTTGTGGCAAAGTCACCGTTCAACATTGTTATACATGTTACGCTAGCTCATTGCACATCCTGGTACACTGCCAGAGGCATTCATATAGAATCATCTTGTATAGTTTTATCGAGTTGTAATATCGAGTTGTAAGTAAATAGAAGTGTCATGATCATCATTATTAGAACATTGTCCTAGTTAGGAAAGGATGATGGAGACCATGATCCCCCACAAGTCAGGACGAGACTCCGGACAAAAAATAAAAAAAAGAGGCCAAAAAGAGCCCACCAAAAAATGAGAGAAAAGAGAGAAGGTGCAATTCTACTATCTTTTTACCACACTTGTGCTTCAAAGTAGTACCATGTTCTTCATATAGAGAGTCTCCTGAGTCGTCACTTTCATATACTAGTGGGAAATTTTAATTATAGAACTTGGCTTGTATATTCCGATGATGGGCGTCCTCAAACGCCCGAGGTCTTCATGAGCAAGCAATTTGGATGCACACCCACTTAGTTTCCATTGAGCTTTCATACACTTATAGCTCTTAGTTCATTCGTTGCATGACAATCCCTACTCCTTGCATTGATACCAATTGATGGGCATCTCCATAGCCTGTTGATCCGCCTAGTTGATGCGAGACTTTCTTCCTTTTTGAATCCCCTTTGATCTCTACCACCACATTCTATTCAACCTATAGTGCTATATCCATGGCTCACACTCATGTATCGCGTGAAGTTGAAAATGCTGAAGCGTTTTAGAAGTACGATCCAATTGCCTAGCTTAACACCAGGGTGCTCACGATTTATACTTATGCGGTGAAGATGGAGCCATGACATGCTCATATGATAAATGAGTTGGGATAACATTCATTAAGGATCATATATTTTGAAAAAGTAATGATTATGCTTCTTCTATTAATGGATATTATTATGTTGATATCAATTACTTCGTGTTTCTCCATATTTATACCGGAAAGAGATTACATGATACACATGCTGGGTAACATTCAACATAAAAATTTCTGTTTTTATCATTTACCTACTCGAGGACGAGCAGGAATTAAGCTTGGGGATGTTGATACGTCTCCAATGTATATATAATTTTTTATTGTTTCATGCTATTATATCATCAATCTTGGATACTTTATATAAAATTAGATGCTATTTTATATTACTTTTTGGGACTAACCTATTAACCCAGTGTCCAGTGGCAATTCTTGCTTTTTGCGTGTTTTTAACTTTTCAAAAAATCAATACCAAACGAAGTCCAACCACGATGAAACTTTACAGTGATTTTTTCTGGACCAAAAGGGACCCTAGAAGGTTTGGGAGGAGGCGAGAAGATGTCTGGGAGATCCATAAGATCATGGGGTGCACCTTGGGGTTAGGGCACGCCCCTTGAGCTCGTGACTCCCACGCAACTCTGTTTGACCTAATTCCACCTCTATAACTTCCCTTATATTCCCAAACAAATAGAGAGACACCCGAAACACTTTTTTCGCCACCACAAGCCTCTATTGTTCCGCAATCCCATCTGGAGGCCTTTTTTGGTACTCTGTCGCAGGGGGAATCGATCACGGACGCCATCCACATCAACCTTGTTGTCTCCATGATGATGCGTGAGTAGTTCACCACAGACCTATCGGTCCATAGCTAGTATCTAGACGGCTTCTTCTCTCTGCATGAAGGGCCTCGCATGAATCTAACACCCCAAAAAATTAACCATGTTTTTTTAATTAAATTTGGCCAGAAATAACACTTTAAATTATAATAGGTCATTTATTAATAATAGTGGGCACCTAATAGTACAAGCTACCTGCCGGGAGAAATTAAGCTGTGGAATCTCTACGAAGAATAGATCATAAGTGAGGGGACGTCGAACCTTGCGACTTGACAAAAAATTGCAGTTCATCTTCTATTGTTGAACACACAGCAGGACACCTGCATGTCTTTTGATCGAAATAGCTGAAACCTTTCAAGCTGCAAAAGATGAAAAATGCAAGGATGAGTCATGACTCTATTGTTAAAAAATACGCTGCAGCTCCAGGCGAGACAGATGCAGATTTCTGGATTGTTGCTTGACCGTTGTTGGACGGATGGTACGAGTAATATAAGAAACTTAGTCCAAGAATTTTGATATATACACAGTATTGTAAAGGTGGATAGAAAGCCAATTGTATGGATTACTAAGCAAAACTTATCTATTCTCCATCCTTCGTCGGGCCATCCCAACTTCTCAATCAGATGTTGATGCATAGCGGCAGACAGAGATTGTAAAACATACATCCTACTCTATAAAAATCATTTTGGTTTTCCCACCTCAAATCTGCAAACTCAAAATGTCTGCAGATTGCAGATTATGCATCTAATTTGGAAAGCTGAATTTTGGATGATGATGAAATTAACAAAGTAAAAAATGTCAGTGAGTCGCACTGTTTCCCATGTCTTTCAAGTCAAACTTGAACTAAAAAGAAACCAATTTTGGATGGTGATGTAAATTAACAAAGAAGAAGTCGATGTAAATTAATCGAAGTTTCAAATCCAGATCCAGCACATATGGGATACATGGTTGCAAAAGTTCCTGTTGTGAAGTACCTAATTTTCCATCCACTGCAGCGACCAGGTGACGACGAGGCACGCTTTGATGTGTGATATGCACGGACGGTGATGAGATAACCGGCGCATCACTGCAGCCCGGTTGCTGTCCTATGATGGTAGGCATGCATCAAATTAATCTATGCAGTTCTAGTCATCAAGAGGTACTAATGATATTATTATTTTTTGCATTTTCTTGGGTACTAATGATTCTACTGCTAATCAACCTGAATGAATGCAAGAACCGTTGGCCGCAATGCTTGCAGGATCACTGGCGACACATACTTGAGTGCAGAAGTGGCACCTATTGCGGATTTGCATGAGACAAATATGAATTTAGAGTAAATTGTCTGTTTGCTAAAGAAAGAGAGCATACTGCCTACATAACACAACATATATTCAGCAAATTACTTTATGATAAAGTTTGTTGGTAGCAACATGATTGGTCGTGGATGAAGGATGAAATTGTCCAACTGTTTTTTAGTGGTAAGTGTCTAGGTGCGGTCTGTCCAAGCATGCGGTGTTGCTCTTCAGTGACATCAAAGATAAAGCAGTAAGGTCAAGCAAGAAAATGCAATCAAACAATTTCTTTTGGGAACACAAGACCTATAAGGTTAATTCTACACAACATGGCACAACAATGCCTACTCCTTGATAAACAGATATGAACATATGAGATGCCAAATTTAAAGTTTCTCACCCGGAGTTGTTTGTATGAGAAGTTTAAGCACGCGGTGCCCCTGTGATAGAGGCGAAGTTGTCCCTGTCTTTCGATGAGATGTGACTATCGTTTATGGTAGAGTCGACTTTGACGATCCGACTACGACCGTGTGAGGACGTCGGGCCTTAGCAATCGCTAAACCAAGTCCGAGAGATTATTGATGACGCCGGAGCACAATCAACCTGACCACGAGGGTCTATTTCCTGCACGGAAACAAAGAACAAGCAAGAAACTGAGATTGCAATCTGAATATTGCGAATATAAGAGGAAAGCATTATTGATGAAAGTGGGGTTCTGTGACGCCTTGGTCTGGTCGTGGAACACAAACACAGGACGTGAAGTTGCAGCTATGGCGAACTTTTAATCTAAACAAAACCCAAGTCTAAACGGTGCCCTAAGTGCTGCATATATGGGGGAATAGAGGGGAATTTTGTGACCCCTTGGAGGAGGGGTCCGAAACCAACCCTAACTCAGTTTCCCCTCACATACGAACTCTAAAAATAGCCTATAATGTAAATTTCGAAATTACAATGGCCTAGCCCAAAAATAAGATGGTGCAACACCTATAATAGCCTATGGACGAAATTTATAAAGTGGCATCTTGAATACTTCGTCCAAGCCTTCATACTCACATTATGGTAGCTTCAAAGTGTGAAAATCTCCACTCGAAGCTCCATTGTTCTTTCCCGCGCGTGCACCTTCTTCTCCATGCTTGTTCCCGCTCCAATGGCCATCCTTCTTATCCACGTTAGGTCCTTCATTCATAATTAAAACAGAAGTATCTAATTTAGGCAGCATCATATGTTCATGAGCATTAGAAGGATTTCCAAGAAGCGAAAGTACCTGGTAATTCAATTGGCGTGCGCGAGCTCTAGTTTGGTCCAGTATGTATAGTAGCAAGGGTTCTGGGTGTAACAATGGTATAGATGTCCTCATCATCCTCCCCTTCTTGAAATGAAGTCGTCCTCGATGGAAGCTCATCTTCCTCACCCAAATAAAGCTTCAAATCTGGAATGTTAAAAGTGGGACTAACCCCAAACTCTGCAGGCAGCTCAAGTTTATATCCATTATCATTTATTTTCTCTAACACCTTAAAAGGACTATCAGCACGTGGCATTAGCTTTGACTTGCACAAATCAGGAAATCTATCCTTACGCAAATGTAACCAAACAAGATCTCCAGGTGAAAAGACATCATGTTTTCTACCCTTATCTTCAGCAAGTTTGTATTTAGCATTCATACGCTCAATGTTTTCCTTAGTTACCTCATGCATTTTTAAGATCAATTCAGCACATTGTTTAGCATCAAAATTTACCTTCTCCGAAGATGGAAGAGGCAACAAATCAATAGGTGCACGAGGTATGAAACCATACACAATTTCAAAAGGGTGCGTCCTAGTAGTAGAATGAAATGAACGATTATAAGCAAATTCAATATGAGGCAAGCATTCTTCCCACATTTTCAAGTTATTCTTCAAAACAGCACTAGCATAGTAGACAATGATCTATTGACTACTTCAGTTTGTCCATCAGTTTAGGGGTGACATGTAGTACTAAAAAGCAGTTTAGTCCCCAACTTAGCCCATAAACATCTTCAAAAGTGGCTAAGAAATTTAGCATCATGATCTGAAACCATTGTATTTGGCACACCATGCAAGCTAACAATTTCATGAAAGAACAAATCATCAACATTAGCAGCATCATCACTTTCATGACATGGTATAAAGTGTGCCATTTTTTAAAATCTATCAACGACAACAAATATGATATCCCTCCCCTTCTTTGTTCGAGGTAAACCTAAAACCAAGTCCATAGATATGTCCTCCCAAGGAACACTAGGTATAGGCAAAGGCATATTTAAACCATGAGGATTGAGTCGTGACTTAGCTTTTTGACATGTAGTGCAGCGAGCAACAAAACGCTCAACATCCCGTCGCATCTTTGGCCAAAACAAATGTGTAGCAAGTATGTCCTTCGTATTATTCACGCAAAAGTCTCCCATTAATCCTCATCCATGCGCCTCCTGCAACAATAAAAGACGAACGGAGCTAGCTGGAATGCATAACTTGTTAGCACGGAACACAAATCCATCATTAATGACGAACTTGTTCCATGTCCTCCCTTCTTTACAATTCTGCAACACATCTTTAAATTCAACATCATGCACATATTGATCTTTGATGTTCTCCAAACCAAATATTTTAAAGTCAAGCTGTCAAAGCATAGTATAACGACGAGATAATGTAGTAGCAATAACATTTTCTTTTCCCTTCTTGTGTCTAATTACACAAGGGAAAGTGTCAATGAATTCAACCCATTTAGCATGTCTAAAGTTCAGTTTTGCTTGACGTTTAATATGTTTCAAAGATTCATGATCAGAATGTATAACAAATTCTTTGGGCCATAAATAATGTTGCCATGTTTCCAAAGTCCGAACAATAGCTTATAATTCCTTATCATAAGTAGAATAATTCATACTAGGCCCACCCAAATTTTGAGAAAAATATGCAGCAGGTTTACCATCTTGTAATAACATACCTCCTAATCCAATTCCTCTAGCATCACATTCAAGCTCAAAAGTCTTATTAATATCAGGAAGTTGGAGTAAGGGAGCATGTGTTAACTTATCTTTCAATACCATGAAAGCTTCTTCCTGTGCGGTAGCCCAAGTAAAAGGCACATCCTTCTTTGTAAGCTCATTGAGAGGTGCAGCAATGGTGCAGAAATCTCTCACAAAACGCCTATAGAAACCAGCGAGGCCAAGAAAACTCCTCACTTGTGTGACCCTTTTGGGCTGCGGCCAACTCTCAATAGCTTCAATCTTTGCTTTATCAACTTCAATTCCCTGTGAAGTAACTACATAGCCAAGAAAAGATACTCGGTCGGTGCAAAAGGTGCACTTCCCAAGGTTACTAAACAAACGTGCATCACGGTAGAACAATAAAAATAGCACGTAAATGTTCCAAGTGTTCCTCCAAAGATCTACTATAAATCAGTATATCATCAAAATAGACTACCACGAATCGTCCAATGAAAGCACATAAAACCTCGTTCAATAATCTCATGAAAGTGCTAGGTCAATTAGGTAACCCAAAAGGCATGACTAACCACTCATATAATCCAAACTTAGTTTAAATGCTATTTTCCATTCATCTCCCAGTTTCATACGAATTTGATGGTATCCACTACGCAAATCAACTTTGGAGAAAATTGTAAAGCCACTTAATTCATCAAGCATATAATATAGCCTAGGAATAGGATGATGATAATGAGTAGTAACATTATTAATACCTCTACAATCAATACACATACGCGATGTACCATCCTTTTTCGGCACTAGAATAATAGGAACAGCATAAGGACTAAGGGATTCGCGTATATAACCTTTGTCGAGCAGCTACTGTACTTGACGCATAATCTCCTTCGTCTCCTCTGGTTTGGTACGGTATGGCGCACGATTGGGTAGCGATGCACCAGGAATTAAGTCAATCTAATGCTCAATCCCTCTAATAGGTGGTAATTCCTGTGGCACATCTTGTGGAAAGACGTCAGTGAACTCCTGCAAGATGTTAGTGACAGCAGGAGGCAAAGAGGGAGGCACGTCCTCGAATGCAAACAATACCTCTTTGCACACAAAAGCATAGCAAACACATGTAGTAACATCCAAATCAGTAATATCAGATTTAGTGGCAAGTAAACATCCTCTCTTCAATTTTATTTTAGATGCAACATTATATGATGGTTTTTTAGGCTTATTATGTTGCTCAAATTCCTTTGCCACAATCTGATTTTCACTCTTATTTTGCTCCTGTTTTGCTTTACTAGCTCTAGCAATGTCATCTTTCATAATATGTTCAGGAGACATAGGAAGCAAAGTTATTTTTTATCCTTTTGAACAAGAGTATACTGATTTGTCCTACCATGGTGTATAAGTTTTTTATATCAAATTGCCATGTTCTACAAGTAAAACAGAGCATGCTTGCATGGGTAACACATCACAATCAACATAATCAGAATATGTAGCAATGCTAAAGTGCACACGAATGATAAGTGTTACCTTAACCTTGCCACTTTTGTTGAACCATTGGATGTAATATGGATGAGGATGTGGTCTGGTGGTTAGAGACATCTTATCCACCATCTTCAAGCTAGACAAGTTGTTGCAACTCCCTCCATCGATGATGACGCTAACTAAACGTTCCTTCACAACTTCCTTTGTATGAACAAGTTGTGCCTCTGATTTTGCTCAGCATGTGTAACCTGCACACTCAAAACACGTTAAGAAACTAAACTTTCATACCTGTCAGCGTAGTCAGTAGCCATGTATTGAGTCTCTTGTTCAGTATCCTCGGCACCCTGTTCTTCACTTGCAATAAGAGCCAAAGTCTCCTCATCATAATCACTAGCGGACGCATAACTACCATCCTTTGTAACAATCATCACATGCTTGGAAGGGCATTATCTCGCATAGTGACCTCTACTCTTGCAACGACGACAAATAACCTCATGCGTTTGCCCAGTAGATGCCATGGATGAAGAAGAGCTCTATGCAGGCCCCAAAGGTGTGCCCTTGCTAGAGGCTGGTGGCGGTGCCTGTTTTCTTCAATCTCTGTTGGAGTTGGCGGCGGAAGTAACTGGTGCTATAGGAGGACATGTGGAAGTACATGATGTACGTGGTGTCCATGATGAAGCTCGACCTGCAGAAAAATTAGTTCTCGCCATTGCCTGTCTATCCTGCACTTCACGTTCAGCTTTGCAAGCAAGATGGAATAAACGACTGATAGTGTTATACTCCTTATACTCTAGTATAGTATGAATCTCTCTATTTAATCCACCCATAAAACGTGCAAGCATAGCTTCATTCTCCTCCACAATACCACATCTAATCTTGCCAGTTTGTAATTCCTGATAATATTCCTCTAAATAATTTTTCCCTTGTCTTAAACGCTGCAAATTTTGAAGCAATTTACGTTGATAATATGGTGGAACCCAATGATTATGCATAGCAGTTTTCAAAGTAGCCCAAGTAGTAGGAATATTATAATGATGTATTCTACAATGTTCCGACCACCAAACACAAGCAAAACTAGTGAATGCACAAACAATAGCATCAACATGTTTATCCTCGATGTCGGTGTCAAAACCGGCGGATCTCGGGTTGGGGTCCCGAGTTGTGGATCTGGGATCAATGGTTAACAGGGAACAAAGGAGACGATGTTTACCCAGGTTCGGGCCCTCTTGAGGAGGTAAAACCCTACGTCGTGCTTGATTATATTGATGAGTACGATGATTACAGAGTTGATCCACCTCGAGATCAGATGAGCTAAAACCCTAGATGAGTTGGCCTCTACTAACTAAGCCCCCTGGTTTATATAGACACCAGGGGTACCTAGGGTTACATGTGATAGGTTTCCATCCGGGTATAGATACGCCCATTCTTCCTTCTAAACTTGGGGGACACACCAAGTCTTCGGAGCCTTCCTTCTTGAGCACGGGGTCGTCCCATAGTTCGGCCTTCCTGCAATAGCCACAGAACGGCCTACCTAGCCGGCCCACAGGAGATAAGCCGACGCCCAAGGACCCCTTAGTCCCGGACTCCCTCAGTAGCCCCCGAACTAGCCTCCAACACCGGGGTTCATGACACTTAGCTGCTTCACACGTCCAAAGTCTCCAGCTTGCAGGGTGAGTTCTTTTTTCCCCTTTATATTCGGCTGATTCCAGTTCGGCCGCCGATGACACCCTGCCTCCGAACATACATTGCTTAACCTCGAAGGCCAAACGTCTGAGTATGAACAGTGCGTCACCTGACATCTTTTTCTGACAAAAGGTCATGGCAGATCACGACCACTCGACCGGTTATAAAAACTTGATTCACGGTTCGAGGCAGCTCCTTCATTGGCACGTCTTATCAACATGAAGATCGTGCTCCATTTTTCAGGGGATACGATTAATGATCTGGGTTATCCCGCGTGCGCATAATGGCACAATTGTTTCGGGAAGCGACACAACCCGCGGCGATGTAAAAGGGGTCTTGGTATTACAGCCTCCCATAAAAGAGAGAAAATCCCCAAGGCCTCCATACGCTCCTCAGATTCAAGCTCGCCCCCTCGACCTCCTTCGCTCCAAGCATCCAGATCCAATCCTTCTCCAGTTCTCCCCAAGCCACTTCCCCCCCCTCCCCAAGCTCGGCCATGGCCGGCTCAGGTTCCCAGGGAAAGTGGGAGGTCTCTTGCATCACCGACAATGACATTCGGGAGTTGAAGCGCGCCGGCTACCTCCCGGCCAACATCGTCCACCATGCTCCAAAGGTAGGCCAAGTGGTGCCTACGCCGAAGCAGGAGGAGCGAGTGGTGTTCATTCCCCACTTCATCCGGGGATTGAGCTTCCCGCTGCACCCCTTTGTAAGGGGCTTAATGTTCTTCTATGGGTTAGATTTTCATGATCTCCCTCCGAACTCCATCATGCATATTTCGGCCTTCATCATCGTTTGCGAGGCCTTCTTGCGGGTCCAGCCGCATTTCGGCATGTGGCTAAAGGTCTTCAATGTCAAGCCGAAGACAGTCAACAGCCAGCACACGGATTGTGGAGGGGCGGTGATTAGTAAGCTTCCGCGGGTTGGGTGGCCGGAGGGCACCTTCATCAATACTGTCAAGGTCTAGCAAAAGGAATGGTTCTACATTACGGAACCACGAGGCGTAGGCTGGACGGCGCCTTCCGAGTTCAGATCCGAACCCCCCACGAGACTAACCTCATGGATCAAGAAAGGCCTTGACTGGGGATCGGCCACGGAGGTGAAAGCGCTGCAGAAGCGCATTACGCAGATGATAGAGGCGAACATCGAGCTGACCAACGTGGTCCAGGTCATGCTCCACCGCCGTCTCCTCCCCTGCCAGCACCGGGCCACGCCAATGTGAGCTTACAAGCTCGACGACCCTACCACCGTGCGCCAGCTTTACCGCACTACCCACGAGAAGTTGTGGAAGGCGTTGTTCAAGCCCTAGAAGGCCTGGCCGGCCGAGGAGGAAGACAGCGGCCTCGACGCTGAAAACCCTCCTACCAAGGTATAACAAAGCTTCTATTTTTATTCTCAGGCTCCACCCTTCAGTAAGGAATTTGACCCCTTCTTCCTCATCTTAACAGAACTGGCTGGACAAGGCTGTGCGGATTAGTAGTCTGGCCCTGTTGCCCGAAGACCCCCGGTCGGCCCTATTGACGGCGATGCTGGTCGTGGCGCCATACTCGTCGCTAGAGAAGAAGGAGAAGAAGAATAAAGGCGAGAAGAAGGAGGTCCGAGAGGGCCTCCGCCCAAGAGGTCCTCCGGACACTAGGTCCGGGGAGACCCAGGCCTCTTCTGCTCACGAGGATGAGCACATAGAGGAAGGGGGAGGTTGACTCCCCTCAAACAAGGAAGAGTGCGGCGTCCACCGAAGCTGAGAAGGATCCAGCTCCCCTCGCCCCGAAAAGGTCATGCAGGGCCAAAGTGGTCTTGCCCAATGATAGCTCGGATTCCGACGAGGAGTCCGAGGCTTTCGAAAAGGTCCCCCGGAGGAACCCCAGGGTCAAGCCCCCAATCCAAAGGTACTTAATCCGAACATCTTATGATACGTTCATGCAGAGTTTTGCCACTAACCGGGCGAATGCTTTTCATGTTGTAGCCCACCACCTGATTTCCCCACCGATTAGGTATCCGAGGGGGAATCCCTGCCCGGCGAGCTGGCAGAGAGCGGGACAGTGTCACGCCCCTCTCCTCCTCAGGCCTCCGAGGAGACCGTGGAGGTGCTATCCCGCCAGACCCCTCCTGGGACGAACACCGGGGGTGGGGGTGACGACGAAATGGCGGAGGTTAATACCTCCGCTACCAAATACCAGGGGGAGGAACCCCTCCTGGTAAACAAAGAGGGGGGCATGGTCCATCTGAACCCCCTCCACAGACAGTTCCGGAGCACTATATGTCTCCGGAATTGTCGACCTTGCCTTCCCAAGAAAGGAGGGCAGAGGTGCTGCCACCAGTGTCACCCGTAACAGAGCGGGCCGCAACTGGGTGGCCGGCTACGATGGAGGAGGCTTTGACTAGCTCCTCCCTCGCCTAAGATCACCGCGCCCTTATGGGTGCGGTTTTGTGAGGCATTCAGTCTGTTGATAGCGGACTAAAGGAGGACTTCAACGGTCTCTTGACGGGCTTCAAGGTAAGCCATTTAATACTCTTTCTCCCAGAAAAAAGTTAGCTTGTAAGGTTTATACAACCCCTGTAAGCATAGTAGCCCCCGAGCCGGCGGTGAGTTTGAAAAACTTACACGGGGGTCAAATAGAAAAATGGGACTTCCGAGACTCTGGCAAGTTTGGGAAAAATGTAGCAGAGGGTCTACAGCTAATATCTTGAGATTCTAACATAAATAAGGTGTTTTGTAGGCCTCGTCTTCAGCAGCGGCCACCAATGCCATGGAGCTGGCCGAGCTAAATCGGAAGCTCAAGAGCTCCGATGAGGAACTAGACCGCCTCAACAAGCGGTTTGACGAAGCGCAAGGTAAGTCCGAATTGTGACACCTTGGCCACTGTTATCCTTATTAATTGAAGTTGTTTCGGGGTTTTGTAACTAAGTGTTGGTTATCCACTATGACTACAGCCGTCACCGCGGAGGTCGAGAACCTCCAGGCGGAGTTAAAGAAGGCGAGGCAGGAGGCCGCGGATCATAAGGCGCTGGTCGAACAGGCATCTGCCGAACTGTCGTCGGCAAAAACCGTTAGCGACAAGCACTAAGCTCGGGTATCCGAGGTGCAGCAAAAGTTCAAGGATGCTAGCACTAAGTGTGAAGCCCTTGAGCAAGAGAACAAGGACCAAGCCGCCGAGTGATACGTCTCCAACGTATCTATAATTTTTGATTGTTCCATGTTGTTATATTATCATTCTTGGATATTTTACAATCATTTTATAGCAACTTTATATCATTTTTTTGGACTAACCTATTGACATAGTGCCAAGGGCCAGTTGTTGTTTTTGCTTGTTTTTTTTTACTTCGCGGAATATCAGTACCAAACGGAGTCCAATCGCGACGAAACTTTTTGGAGATTTTTTTTGGACCAGAAGACATCCAGGGAGCGAAAGAAATACCTGGGAGGAGGCCCGTGGAGCCCAAAAGACACCAGGGCGCGCCAGAGGCCCCCGGCGCGCCCTGGTGAGTTGTGGTGGCCTCGGGACCCTCCCTCCACCGCCTCTGAGCTCTATAAATACCCAAATATTCCAGAAACCCTAGAGGAGTCCACGAAAAATACTTCCAGCCGACGCAAGTTCTAGAACCGCGAGATCCAATCTAACACCATCACGGTGGGGTTCATCATCCTCATTGGTGCCTCTCCGATGATGCGTGAGTAGTCCACCATAGACCTACGAGTCCGTAGGCAGTAGCTAGCCGGCTTGATTCTCAATACAATGGTCTCTTGGAGATCTATTTGATGTAATGACTTTTTACGGTGTGTTAGTTGGGATCCGATGAATTTTGAGTTCATGATCAGTTTCTATACATGAATATTATTTGAGTCTTCTTTGATCTCTTATATGCATGATTACTTATAGCCTCGTATTTCTTCTTCGAATCTTTGGTTTAGTTAGGCCAAGTAGATCGATTTTTTTGCCATGGGAAGAGGTGCTTTGTGATGGGTTCGATCTTGCGGTGTCCTCTCCCAGTGACAGAAGGGGCAGCGAGGCACGCATGTATCGTTGCTATTAAGGATAACAAGATGGGGTCTATTCCTACATGAATAGATCTTGTCTACATCATGTCACCGTGCTTATTGCATTACTCCGTTTTTCCATGAACTTAATACACTAGATACATGTTGGATAGCGGTCGATGTGTGGAGTAATAGTAGTAGATGCAGAATCGTTTTGGTCTACTAATCTTGAACGTGATGCCTATATAATGATCATCGCCTTGGATATTGTCATGATTATTTGATCTTCTATCAATTTCCCAACAGTAATTTGTTCACCCACCGTGTGCTATACTCATGAAAGAATCCACTAGTGAAATCTACGGCCCCTTGGTCTACTTTTCCAACATATTGCTTTCCGATCTATCTTTTGTCGCTTTTTGTTTTCAGATCTATTATTCCAAAAACCCAAATATACCTTACTGCACTTTTTATTTGCCTATTTTATTTTGTGTTCTTGTGCGATCTATCTATCCAATCTATTACAATCTAATCTATGTTTTTTACCGTGAAGAGATTGACAACCTCTCTTACGCGTCGGGTTGCAAGTATTTGTTCTTTGTGTGCAGGTACCGATTACATAGTGTTGCGTGGTTCTCCTACTGGTTCAATAACCTTGGTTTCATAACTGAGGGAAATACTTACCGTAGCTGTGTTGCATCATCCCTTCCTCTTTGGGGAATACCGACGCAGTCTCAAGCCACGTCAAAGGAATTTTTGGCGCCGTTGCTGGGGAGGAGGTATGAAAGTAGTCTCCCGTCAACTTGCCAATTTCTGGCGCAGTTGCCAGGGAGACCTCATCAACATCTATCAGGTTCCTAATCACAAATATCATCTCCTTGCAATTACATTTTTTGCCATCTGCCTCTCGTTTTCCACTCCCCCACTTCACAAACTTGCCGTTTTATTCGCCCTCTTTTCCGTTTGCCTTTTTCTCGTCAGATCTCTTGTTTGCCTACCTTGTTGTTATGGCTAGTTCTTCCTCTATTGCGTGTACTCCCGAGAATGAAGTTGTAAATTTTAAGCAAAGGGGGGGAGAACCTAAAAGATGCTTGGTATAGGATTTGCAATGCTCATAATAGATCTATTCATAAGCAATCTACTGTTGTTCTTCTTCGCAGTTTTTATGTGGGCATCACCACTTGGTATAGATTCGTCCTATATACGATTACCGGTGGGAATTTCTTGATGTGTCCATCTTTGGATGCTTTTAATTCTATGGGAAATTTAGTGGTTTCACCATCTCTCATGATTAATGAAACAACCTTAACTCTCGAACATGTTATGGAAAGGCTAGAAGCTATTGAAAAGAAGATGATTACCAAAGAACACCTTGAAAATTTGGATAAGAAAATGCATAATCTTGCTAATAAAATTGGGTCAAAAGCAGGGGATGCCTTTAAATTATTGAAGGAAAAGGAAACCGTAGTTAACGAAAGAATAGAAGAAAGTCCCTCCCAGATTGATAAGTTGGAAGAAATTTTTAGTAACTTAAGCTCGGCCTTTTCTTCTGTTAAAATTATTAAAAAACTCACGTAAAAATTTGCAAGACTACACAAGTCACTAAGAACAAAGGTGCCGCATCTAATAGCCACAAGGGAGATCTTAAAATGATTAGTGTTCATCCCAATTTTGTTGAAATAGTAAAAGACCCTTTTTACAAGAATGAATTTTTTGGTCTTATTACTAGAAGTATTGTCAATGAAAGTGTGCATGCTAAATTATTGAAGAAATCTAGCTGCGTGATTGAGGAGTTGAAAACTAAAGATGACAATACTTGAATCTATGCATTATGCCTAGCTAGGGGCGTAAAACGATAGCGCTTGTTGGGAGGCAACCCAATGAATAAATTTATTTTCACCTTTTTCTTTCTGTTCTTGAGTGTTGACACAAGTATTCTACTATTATGATTGTGTTTTTTATGTTTTAATTAGTGTTTGTGCCAAGTAAAGCCTTTAGGATGATTCACAAGATGAGTAGAAGCAATGCTGAATCTGAAATAGAAACTTTGACTCCAGTGCAGGAATTTTCATTTTTTACTGGAGCATGATAATGAGCTGAAATTTTAACACAGTATTGCTATAAAAATTCTTTACATTGTCCTAATTGTTCAGAATTTTTGGATTTACATCAGTATGGTTAGAGTACAGATTAGTACAGACTGTTCTGTTTTTGACAGATTCTGTTTTCGTTGCATTGTGTGCTTGTTTTGATGAATCTATGGTTTGTATTGAATGGTATAAGCCATGGTAAAGTTTGAATACAGTAGATATAATGCAATAATAAAATATGAATGGGTTTGCAACAGCACTTAGAGTGGTGATTTGCTTTATTATACTAACGGATCTCACGAAGGTTTTGTTGAGTTTTGTGTGATTGAAGTTTTCAATTTTTTGGTGAGATCACGATGGATGAAGGAATAAGAAGTGAAAAGAGCCTAAGCTTGGGGATGCTACAGCACCCCGAAGATAATATCCAAGGAGAAACAAGCAACTAAGCTTGGGGATGCCCCGAGTGGCATCCCCTCTTTCTTCTAACGACCATCGGTATTTTACTTGGAGCTATATTTTTATTCGTCACATATCATAAGTTTTGTTTGGAGCGTCTTCTATTATTTCAGTCTTTGCTTGATTTGCTTTTGAGTTTGTCACAAGTATCCTTGCTGGACACACCTATTTGAGAGAGCCAAAATTATGCTATGATTTGTTAGAATTGCTCTATATGCTTCGCTTCAATTTTTTGAGCTATGGAATTGCTCTAGTGCTTCACTAAAATCTTTTTGAGCACGGTGTTCTTTAAATTTTTGAAGAAATACTCTCATGCTTCACTTAGATAAATTTGAGAGTTAGTAAACTTTGACGAAATTCTCTCATGCTTCACTTATACTATTTTGAGAGATGAAATTTTTATGCTCATGTGCTTCACTTAAATTTATTTGAGCTTGTCAAAAGCAATGGCAATATATGAAACTAGTACCAAAGTGATAGATATTCAAGAGGGATATAATACAAACTTTCATGAAGATCATTGGACAAACTAAACTTGATGCCTTGTAATAGTTTTGAGACATGATGATAGTAATATGTGAGTCATGTTGGTGAGTAATTATTCTTTAGTAAGAATATTGGTGTTAAGGTTTGTGATTCCCTATGCAAGCACGAAAGTCAATAGTTATGCAATGAAATTACATCCTACTTATGGTGCATTATTCGGTGTTAGTTATGCTTAATGCCCGTTTATGTGAATTTTTGTTTCTTGGTTGGTTGCTTCTAATTCTATTTGCTAGCCTCCACTTGTACTAAGTAGAAATACTACTTAGGCATCCAAAATCCTTAAACCCAGTTTTGCCTTATGAGTCCACCATACCTACCTATATGCGGTATTTCCATGCCGTTCTAAGCAAATTTGTATGTGCCATCTCTAATTTTAAAAATGAATTTACTTTTTGTGTGCTCGTACCGCTCATGAAACGGTAGGGGGTGTCTAATATTTTTCCATGCTAGATATGGTATTCTCAAGATGAGTGTTTATTCACTTGTCATTGCACGAGAGTACGGCGGTAATAGGGATGCCCAGTCCCAAATGAAAAGAAATTTACTTTATGTTGTCAAATAATAAATTCCTTGGAAAGTGTTGGTATGGAAGGCAACCGTGGATACGACTAGCCATGGATTGTGAAAGAATGGTGGAAAAAGGAATAAACTTTATTTTATGTTTGGGAACCGCCTATGATGTATCTAGCATGGAAAGTACTGAGAACTACTTGGTCATTTTTGTTGACTGGAAAGGCATGCCACCCAAAATATTTTTTCTCTCTCAATTTAAGCTTTGAGCTTTGGCACCTATACAAATCCCTACTTCCCTCTGCGAAGGGCCTATCTATTTTCTTTATGCAATTTTTACTTTTATTTGAGTCTCCGTCTTCTCTTATAAAGCACCAGCTAGGGGGCACTATGATCATACTTGTGCATTGGGTGTAGTTAATATTTGAGTGTGTTTCATGAATGGATCAACGATTGAGCATGATTGGGTAGGGATAACTTTCTTTAGTTTTGATATTTTGAAAGACATGGTTGCTTGTTGGCATGCTTGAGTATTAAAGTCTTTATATCAAAACTGGACTATTGCTTTGAACCATCTAAAAGTCCAAATGTCCATGATACAAAAGAAAAGAATATGTGATGAACATGTTAGGCAGCATTCCACAACAAAAATTCTGTTTTTATCATTTACCTACTCGAGGACGAGTAGGTATTAAGCTTGGGGATGCGGATAGGTCTCCAACGTATCTATAATTTTGATTGTTCCATGCTATTATATTATCATTCTCGGATGTTTTACAATCATTTTATAGCAACTTTATATGATTTTTTGGGACTAACCTATTGACATAGTGCCAAGTGCCAGTTGCTGTTTTTTGCTTGTTTTTTTACTTCGCGGAATATCAGTACCAAACCGAGTCCTATCGCGACGAAACTTTTTGGAGATTTTTTTTGGACCAGAAGACATCCAGGGAGCGAAAGAAGTACCTGGGAGGAGGCCCATGGAGCCCACAAGACACCAGGGCGCGCCAGAGGCCCCAGGCGTGCCCTAGTGGGTTGTGGTGGTCTCGGGACCCCCCTCCACCGCCTCTGAGCTCTATAAATACCCAAACATTCCAGAAACCCTAGAGGAGTCCACGAAAAATACTTCCAGCCGCCGCAAGTTCCAGAACCGCGAGATCCAATCTAGCACCATCACGAAGGGGCCCATTATCCTCATTGGTGCCTCTCCGATGATGCGTGAGTAGTCCACCATAGACCTAAGGGTCCGTAGGCAGTAGCTAGATGGCTCTCTCTCTCTCTCTCTCTCTCTCTCTCTCTCTCTCTCTCTCTCTTTTGATTCTCAATACAATGGTCTCTTGGAGATCTATTTGATGTAATGACTTTTTGCGGTGTGTTTGTTGGGATCCGATGAATTTTGAGTTCATGATCAGTTGCTATCCATGAATATTATTTGAGTTTTCTTTGATCTCTTATATGCATGATTACTTATAGCCTAGTATTTCTTAATTGAATCTTTGGTTTAGTTAGGCCAACTAGATCAATTTTTCCTGCCATGGGAAGAGGTGCTTCGTGATGGGTTCGATCTTGCGGTGTCCTCTCCCGGTGACAGAAGGGGCAGCGAGGCACGCTTGTATCGTTGCTATTAATGATAACAAGATGGGGTCTATTCCTACATGAATAGATCTTGTCTACATCATATCACCGTTCTTATTGCATTACTCCATTTTTCCATGAACATAATACACTAGATGCATGCTGGATAGCGGTCGATGTGTGGAGTAATAGTAGTAGATGTACAATCATTTTGGTCTACTAATCTTGGACGTGATGCCTATATAATGATCATCGCCTTGGATATCGTCGTGATTATTTGATCTTCTATCAATTGCTTAACAGTAATTTGTTCACCCACCGTGTGCTATACTCATGAGAGAGGCCACTAGTGAAACCTACGGCCCCCGGGTCTACTTTTCCAACATATTGCTTTCCGATCTATCTTTTGCCGCTTTTTGTTTTTAGATCTATTATTCCAAAAACCCAAAAATACCTTGCTGCACTTTTTATTTGCCTCTTTTATTTGGTGTTCTTGTGTGATCTATCTATCCAATCTATTACAATCTAATCTATGTTTTTACCGTGGACAGATTGACAACCTCTCTTACGCATCGAGTTGCAAGTATTTGTTCTTTGTGTGTAGGTACCGTTTACATAGTGTTGCGTGGTTCTCCTACTAGTTCGATAACCTTGGTTTCATAACTGGGGGAAATACTTACCGTAGCTGTGCTGCATCATCACTTCCTCTTTGGGGAAATACCGACGCAATCTCAAGCCACGTCACCGAGCTATCCTCGCTGTCCGCAAAGCTTAAAGCGGAGCGGGTAGATAGGCGGTTATATGAGGAAGAACTCCGCCAAGTCAGGTTGATCGTGGATGGTAAGCTGTACTTACTACAATGTGCCTTTGATGGTAACAGGTTTGGGTTTCTCACACGGGTGTGGAGTTCCTCAGGCGCCTTTACGGATCTCCCGAGGAGTCCAGCGGACGCGGCTCGATACTTTCCTATGCGGGATGGAGATGTTGAGCCTAGACTGTTCTGGGCGCAATTTCAAACCCCCGAACACCCTACTCTCCTCAGCAATCAGATGAAGCAATTGATGGAACTGCACAGGATGGCGGAGCCGGCCATGAAAGACCTTTGTATCCGGTTGTGGCCTGCAGAGCCATCGCTGAACAGTTATTTCGGTTTAGTGCAGAAGCGGTGCGATGCCACGGCCCGGATTGAAGTCCTGAAGCATTTTGCCTGCATTGAGGGAGCTCAGATGGCCTTCGCGAAGACCATGGTGCACTGGCCGAGGCTCAAGCGGGCCGAGATGGCCACCGCACCTCCCCCTATCGGGAAGGAGCATAGGCGCCCCGAGCTATACTTCCCCATCATGATGGATGGTGCTCGGGCGATAGAGGACCAATGCTCGAAAGATGTAATTTATGAATGAGCGTACTATCATGTGCCCAATGACTGTTTCGCTTTATAATGCAGTTGCATGATGTGTCATGCTTTTAAGATTTGTATTATTTTGACTCATGTGTGTCCATTTGAACTGAAAGTTGCCAGTCATCGGCTTCAGCCCCCATGTAGATACTACGAGAGGTGTTTCGGCCTCTGCACTGTAACCCTTAGCCGAAGTATCGGCGCCCGAAGGCTGTAGTGCGTGAGGGGAACAAGGCAATCGGACTATGTGGCGTTAGTGCTTTCACTTAGCCGTAGGAGCTTGACTGCGGGGGCTGGTGACTAGCCCCCAGTATTTTGTGATATTCGGATATACCGAGGTTAAGAACATTATCACATGGTTTGTGAAGGTACAAATCCCTCGTATGACACGACACAACCTCCATCGATTTTTAGTTTGACACTTATGCTCGGACCGCAGACCGGTTCTCGCTTATTATGAAAGTCGGTTTTTGGCTTTCTTCACTGAGGTACTTGAACAGGCCAGCTGGAAATACAATCGCAGTGGTTCTCCCTTTACCCTTTTAGCCGAACGAGCGGAACTTGAGAGGGTAAACACAGGAGCCGGGCAACCCAACCTTTGACCCAAGACATAATTCGGAACCGATTCATATAACGCAATATCCGAGACGCCAAACATGTAGAAAATAATGCCAGGATGATGCTTGGGGCGAGTTTTATAATCAAGGCCCCGATCTATTAGCCGGTCGCATCTAACATGTGCCGAACAGTTTTGCTTTCGGAGCCGGGGAGTAGAAAACAGTTTATGTTACATAAAATACTGTAAGAAGGCCGTAAAGGGTAATCTTTATATCTGATGAATTTTTACAATTAAAACTGTTGAAATAACTGTTACAGGTATTTTGCTTTAAAAACAAACTTTGCAAAGGAAAGGTTTGCCCAGGGTCTTCGATGGGTGACTTGATGTCCTCCATGTTCCCTAATACGCCTCCGCTCCTTTGCTCTTGAGAGGGGGTTGTGTTCCTTTAAAGGTGATTGCTATGGGAGAATAGTCCTGTGAGAGCGGTTCTCGGGAAATAGCCGTAACATGTGTGAGCTTGACGCTTGCTAGGTCCTGGATGGTGCCTGCTGTTTGTCTGAAGACGTTGTTTTGGCAGCAGTTTGGTCGAGCCGACCACTTGGTTTTGGATAGTGGGTCCCATGGCTGCCCATGGTATTTTGAGAGCAAAATTGTGCCTTCTAAGTACATACCTTACGGGTAGCTAGGTCATGCTATGGGGGGCGCCTACCTATTTGTGTTGAGCAGGGGATGGTTCCAGGAGATCAGGTTGAGCTCGGGATCGTTTGTTCGCCTGTCGCGCATTGATGGCTGATTGGGGCCTTGGCGTCTTGATGCTGGACTGGAATTCGGCTGCTAAGGCCGTTGTGTGTTCCTCAGTTTGGAGGGAGCGCTCTGTGTTGCCATTGACAGTGATGACCCCCTTGGGTCCGGGCATCTTGAGCTTCAGATACACGTAATGGGGAACGATGTTAAAGCGAACGAACGTTGTACGACCGAGCAGTGCGTGATAGCCGATGCGGAAAGGGACAATGTCGAAGATCAAGTCCTCGCTGTGGAAGTTGTCGGGCGAGCCGAACACGACTTCCAAAGTCACGGTACCCGAACAGCGAGCTTCGACGCTTGGAATGGCTCCTTTAAAGGTAGTGTTACTGGGTTTGATCCTTGATGGATCGATACCCATCTTTTTCACCGTGTCTGAGTAAATCAGGTTAAGGCTACTTCCTCCATCCATGAGGACTCTAGTGAGGTGTTACCCATCAATAATGGGGTCTAAGACAAGGGTTGCCAAGCCTCCATGACGGATGCTGGTCGGATGGTCCCTACGGTCGAAGGTGATCGGGCAAGCCGACCACGGGTTGAACTTTGGGGCTATGGGCTCTACGGCGTAGACCTCCCGAAGGGTGTGCCTCCTCTCCTTTTTTGGTATATGTGTGACGTATATCATGTTCATAGTTTTTACATCGGGAGGGAATTGCTTTTGTCCGCCATTGTTCGGACCGTGAGGCTCTTCATCATCCTCGCTGCGCGGGCCCTTGCCTTGTTCCTCGGCTGCAAGCTTGCCAGCTTGTTTGAATACCCAGCAGTTACGGTTGGTGTGAGTGGTGGGTTTGTCTTGGGCGCGGTCGATCTGACAGGGCCTATCCATGATTTTATCCAATGCGGTAGGTCCGTCTCTTTTTCCTTTAGAGGGCTTCTTGCGCTGTCCGGATTTTGAGTTGCGGAAACCGGCATTTACGGGCGTGTCCTCCGCGTCACCGTTGTTGTGGCAACGTTTGTTCTTGTTGTCCCGTGGCTTCCCGTTTCCATCCCGAACTTCGGAGGTGCCGGGGTCTTTGGGGTTATGGCTTCGACAGTCTAGCCAATTGTCCTTGCCCACGCAAAAGCGGGTCATGAGTGAGGTGAGGGCAGACATTGTTCTCGGCTTATCCTGGCCGAGCTGACGAGCTAGCAATTCACCTCGGATATTGTGTCTGAACGAGGCTATTGCCTCGGTGTCTGGACAATCAACGATCTGGTTCTTCTTAGTCAGGAACCGATTCCAAAATTGCCTAGCTGATTCGCCGGCTTTTTGGATGACGTTACACAAGTCGGAGGAGTCCGGGGGCCGGACATAAGTGCATTGGAAGTTAGATCGGAAGGCATCCTCGAGCTCTTCCCAACTCCCAATGGAGTTTTCGGGGAGACTGTTTAACCAGTGGCGAGCTGGTCCTTTAAGTTTGAGTGGCAAGTACTTGATGGCGTGGAGATCATCTCCCCTGGCCATATGAATGTGGAGGAGGAAGTCCTCAATCCACACAGCGGGGTCTGTCATCCCATCATATTGTTCTATGTTTACGGGTTTAAACCCTTCGGGGAATTGATGCTGCATAACCTCGTCTGTGAAGCACAGTGGGTGGGCAGCGCCTCTGACCCGGCCTACGTCACGCCGGAAATCGGCTGTTGTTTGGGCCCGGTATTGTTCCTGGTCTCTATGGTTGCGGTCGAGCCAAGATTGGTACCCATCCCGTCTAGCGGGGGAGTACCCTCTAGATCCGTAGATGGATCTAGTGTGACCTGCTCTATAGTCCAGGTCCTGTCGTAGGTCATATCCATCCTCAGGCTGTGTTGGCCCCTTTCCTCTCCTGCGAGGTAATGCGGGTCCATACTCGACGTCTCCAGCCGCCCTGTTCTGTCCTCGAGGGGGCGGTCCGGCTGGTCGTACTGAGTGCGCCTGGGAGATTCGGGCTCAAAGGCCTCGTCATCGAATTGCGGCAGCAAATGCTGGCCTAGGTAGCTCTTGTTTTGATCTGGACGCTCGGTGCCGAACCCTTCTTCGGTGCCAGGACCTTCGTCCATCTGTCATTGATGGTATCTTGTTCGGCTCTGAGCTGTTGCTGCTTGGCTTTTAGGCTTCAGGAGGTAGCTATGAGCTGCCGCCTGAATCGTTCCTGATCCTCAGTGTTTTCGGGGACGGTGAAGTCTTCGGCTTCGAGGCTATCCTCCTCCTCGGCAGGGGGGAGGTAGTTGTCATCCTCAGAATCATTGAGATCCTCGGGGTCTTGCTGATCCTCGAGCCCCTCCGGGTCCTCCAGTGGCTGCTCGCGGGCTTCGAGGTCGCCGAGGTCTTCCGGGGTGTCGCTTTCCCTGGTGCCCACGATGACTTCCCTTCCCTTGTTCGCCTTGGAACATTTGCGCTATTTTCGGCGCTTTGACGGTGCTTCACCGGATTTGTCACCATTCTTCTTGGGGGTGTAGTTGCCCCTATCATCAGGGGTGTCCACCATATAGATGTCGTAGGTGGAGGTGGATGTTCACCGCCCAGTAGTGATAGGGGCGGGAGCGCCGACCTCTTCATCCATGTCTTCTGCCTCCTTAGAGGCGTAGTCCAACATATTGGTTAAGTCTTCGATAGTGGCTACTAAGTGGGTGGTGGGTGGGACGAAAAATTCCTCCTGACTTGCCTCCTAACCAATCTGAACATGGGTCGAGGTTAGGTCATCCATGATTTTCATTGACTGGATCCGGTCCAGCGCCTCATTCAAAAGTGAGAGGTCGACCGGATCGATCTTCCGAGGGCTTTCGGAGCCAAACTCTGGGGCGCCCTCATGAGGAGCATATTCGGCAAGAACCGAGCCATGTTCCTCAGGTGCTATCACCAGGTCCGAGTTTAAGGCCGAACCTCCAACGGGGATGGACCCGAGGGCAGGGGCGAGTAGGGGGCCCGAAGTCAAGGCCTCGGGATTTCCGGGCTCATCGGACGAGACCGAGAGCTTAGTAAGAAACAGATCGCCACTGGAGTCGGCGGTGAACTCTAGGTTCCCGAACCTGATCTCTTGACCGTGAGCGAAACTTCCGATCTGGCCAAGATGGCCGATCAGGTCAGCATGCAGCACAATGCTGCCGAACGCGAAAGTTTGTCCAGGGACAAAGGTGTCCCCGTTACAAACCTGATCGCTGATGATTAGGCGAGCCATCGATCCTCTAGTGATCTCATAGTGGAACTCTCAATGAAGGCACCAATGTCGGTGTCAAAACCGGTGAATCTCGGGTAGGGGGTCCCGAGCTGTGGATCTGGGATTGATGGTTAACAGGGAACGAAGGAGACGATGTTTACCCAGGTTCGGGCCCTCTTGAGGAGGTAAAACCCTATGTCCTTCTTGATTATATTGATGAGTATGATGATTACAAAGTTGATCTACCTCGAGATCAGATGAGCTAAAACCCTAGATGAGTTGGCCTCTACTAACTAAGCCCCCTGGTTTATATAGACACCAGGGTACCTAGGGTTACACGTGATAGGTTTCCATCCGGGTATAGATACGCCCATTCTTCCTTCTAAACTTGGAGGACACACCAAGTCTTCGGAGCCTTCCTTCTTGAGCACGGAGTTGTCCCATAGTTCGTCTTTCCTGCAATAGCCACAGAACGGCCTACCAAGCTGGCCCACAGGAGATAAGCCGACGGCCCGAGGACCCCTTAGTCCCGGACTCCCTCACTCGGAAAATTGTAAGCAAGTAAAACATTGTTTTGTTTCTAACTCCCAAGTAAGATATATATCAGGAACATATCTACCCTCAAATGTCAGAATATTCAATTTAAGTTTAGGGACATGGTCATGATCCCGTACCTGAGGGGATGGTGCAGCCCTACCATTGCGATTGTATCCATGTGGACGACATGGTGCTTGTGGTGGTGGTTGCCCCTTGTGCTGACTGGGAGCAACCTCTCCATCATCATTGTAATCACCATCGTAGTCCTCATTCTTCTCAACACCAGTAGAAGAAGCAGCCACAGAAACTATATTAGTAGCAGAAGTGGCAGTGGCACCAGAAGTTTGTCCTTGACCGATAGGCACACATTGTGCTCGTCCCACAAAAATTGGGTGTTGTTGTTGCCAAGGTACGATAGGTGCAGCTGGTAGTGGTAGACGTGCAAGCACCTCACTGAACTTAGCACCCAGCTTGGTGTCGAACGTCTTCTCCAAACCATCTAGCTTCTTCATGGCCTCTCCAAGGCTGGTCACCAAGTCTTGCACCTATTCTCCCATCATTTGTTAAAATTTATCATGGACCTCCTTTTTCGTCATGCTCTCGTAGTCGACCTCGTCGGCTTGTGATCCTGTCATGGTTAGCAGCAATAGGAACACACAAAAATATGAACCCACAGACTACTAGGAAGTGGTTGTGGTGGCGGTGGTGTGTCACAAATCCGTCAAGCAAATCTCAAATTCTTACGAGTTCTTACCCAGGAGCAGGTGGTGATCGGCAACCTTTGTAGTCAAAACTCTCAAAGCTTGGATGGAGCGATTGCCAGGTGGTGTCAAACAAACGACGTAGATGTATGTGGAGCTGGGATGGCTTATAATATGGTAGCAAAAACGGTGAGCAATGATCAATTCAGAGATGCAAAGTTGAATAAACGCTCAACGACGGTACTGTGATGGTCCTAGGCTAGACCGTGCTAGAGACGCGAGCCTAGAACACTAACAAAATCACGACACGACACGTAATCAAAGGAAAAAATACTCTGATTTTTTTGTCCTTTTTTCACTTTTTCTCCTCTTTTTTTGCTCCGCAACAATTTTTTTTGAAAAAGTCTTAGAATGCTCTAAAAACTACTCAGCCAGAATTTTCCAGACTTAGTTTTTTTAAAACTGGACCTATTTCTCTTCTGCAGGCAACACAAAAGTTAGGGAGTCCAACTTGATCATGACACGGACTATGGCGTGATCTGGAAATCAACAAAAATGTAGCAAATACTGGACTCGGACTAGGATTGGTGGCGGATATGAATCTGGTGGAACTCGGACTGGTGGCGGATATATGTAGGGGCGGTGGAACACGGACTGATTGCGAATCTGTGATGGAGGTGGACTCGGATTGGCTTGATGGCGGATATGTGGTGCTTATGATGGTGGGTATGGCAGCATTGCTGAGGATGGTGGGTATGGCAGCGGTGATGATGATGGTGGGTATGGCAGTTGCGATGAAGATGGTGGGTATGGCAGCGGTGATGATGATGGTGGGTATGGCGACGTGACAACTTATGAACAGAACTCGAAACTCTAAAGGACTAAACGCTAAGACCAGCAACTTGACACGACGATGCAACCGCAAATTCAACAAAGCAAACACCGAACAGAAAATTGCAAAGGCTCAGATTGGTTCGGATATGATAACACTAATTTTTTGTGGCTTTTTCGTGGACGGTAGGTATGAAGAACATATACGATCTAAACTATGAAAACTGGTAAAATCTCATCGAACAACCTAGAAATCTGATACCACTTGATAGAGCCGAAGTTGTCCCTGTCTTTCGATGAGATGTGACTATCGTTTATGGTAGAGTCGACTTTGACGATCCGACTATGAACGTGCGAGGACGTCGCGCCTTAGCAATTGACGTGGCTTGAGACCGCGTCGGTATTTCCCCAAAGAGGAAGGGATGATGCAGCACAACGACGGTAAGTATTTCCCTCAGTTATGAAACCAAGGTATCGAACCAGTAGGAGGACCACACAACACTATGTAAATGGTACCTGCACACAAAGAACAAATACTTGCAACCCGACGCGTAAGAGAGGTTGTCAATCTCTCAACGGTAAAAAGATAGATTAGATTGTAATAGATTGGATAGATAGATCTCACAAGAACACAAATTAAAGAGCCAAGTAAAAAGTGCAGCAAAGTATTTTTTTGGGTTATTGGAATAATAGATCTGAAAACAAAAGCGGCAAAAAGATAGATCGGAAAGCAATATGTTGGAAAAGTAGACCCGGGGGCCGTAGGTTTCACTAGTGGCTTCTCTCATGAGTATAGCGCACGGTGGGTAAACAAATTACTGTTGGGCACTTGATAGAAGATCAAATAATCATGACGATATCCAAGGCGATGATCGTTATATAGGCTTCATGTCGAAGATTAGTAGACCGAAACGATTCTGCATCTACTACTATTACTCCACACATCGACCGCTATCCAGCATGCATCCAGTGTATTAAGTTCATGGAAAACGGCGTAATGCAATAAGAACGGTGACATGATGTAGACAAGATCTATTCATGTAGGAATAGACCCCATCTTGTTATCCTTAATAGCAACGATACATGTGTGCCTTGCTGCCCCTTCTGTCACTGGGAGAGGACACCGCAAGATCGAACCCATCACAAAGCACCTCTTCCCATGGCAGGAAAAATCGATCTAGTTGGCCTAACTAAACCAAAGATTCGAAGAAGAAATACGAGGCTATAAGTAATCATGCATATAAGAGATCAAAGAAAACTCAAATAATATTCATGGATAGCAACTGATCATGAACTCAAAATTCATCGGATCCCAACAAACACACCGCAAAAAGTCATTACATCAAATAGATCTCCAAGAGACCATTGTATTGAGAATCAAAAGATAGAGAGGAAGCCATCTAGCTACTGCCTACGGACCCGTAGGTCTATGGTGGACTACTCATGCATCATCGGAGAGGCACCAATGAGGATGATGAACCCCTCTGTGATGGTATTAGATTGGATCTTGTGGTTCTGGAACTTGCGGCGGCTGGAAGTATTTTTCATCGACTCCTCTAGGGTTTCTATAATATTTGGGTATTTATAGAGCTCTGAGGCGGTGGAGAAGGTTCTTGAGGTGGCCACAACCCACCAGGGCGCGCCCGGGGCCTCTAGCGCGCCCTGGTGTCTTGTGGGCGGCCTGGGCTCCCTCCTGGGCACTTCTTTGGCCCACCGGCTTCCTTCTAGTCCAAAAAAATCTCCAAAAAGTTTCATCGCGATTGGACTCTGTTTGGTACTGATATTCTGCGAAGTAAAAAAAACAAGCAAAAACAGTAACTGGCACTTGGCACTATGTCAATAGGTTAGTCCCAAAAAAATGATATAAAGTTGCTATAAAATGATTGTAAAACATCCAAGAATGATAATATAACAGCATGGAACAAGCAAAAATTATAGATACGTTGGAGACATATCGGCATCCCCAAGCTTAATTCCTACTCGTCCTCGAGTAGGTAAATGATAAAAACATAATTTTTGATGTGGAATGCTGCCTAACATGTTCATCACATATTCTTTTCTTTTGTAGCATGGACATTTGGACTTCTAGATAGTTCAAAGCAATAGTCTAGTTTTGACATAAAGACTTTAATACTCAAACATGCAACAAGCAACCATGTCTTTCAAAATATCAACACTAAAGAAAGTTATCCCTAGCCCATCATGCTCAATCATTGATCAATTCATGAAACACACTCAAATATTAACTACACCCAATGCACAAGTATGATCATAGTGCCCCCTAGTTGTTGCTTTATAACAGACGATGGAGACTCAAATAAAAGTAAAAATTTTGCATAAAGTAAGTACATAGGCCCTTCACAGAGGGACGTAGGGATTTGTAGAGGTGCCAGAGCTCAAAGCTTAAATTGAGAGAGAAAAATATTTTGGGTGGCATGCCTTTCCTGTCAACGAAAACGACAAAGTAGTTCTCAATACTTTCCATGCTAGATACATCATAGGCAGTTCCCAAATATAAAATAAAGTTTATTCCTTTTTCCACCATTCTTTCACAATCCATGGCTAGCCGTATCCACGGTTGCCTTCCATACCAACACTTTCCAAGGAATTTATTATTTGACAACATAAAGTAAATTTATTTTTCATTTCGGGACTAGGCATCCCTATTACCGCCGTACTCTCGTGCAATGACAAGTGAATAAACACTCATCTTGAGGATAACACATCTAGCATGGAAAAATATTGGAGACCCCCTACCGTTTCATGAGCGGTACGAGCACACAAAAAGGAAATTCGTTTTGAAAATTAGAGATGGCACATACAAATTTGCTTAGAACAGCATGGAAATACCGCATATAGGTAGGTATGGTGGACTCATAAGGCAAAACTAGGTTTAAGGATTTTGGATGCACAAGTAGTATTTCTACTTAGTACAAGTGGAGGCTAGCAAATAGATTGAGAAGCAACCAACCAAGAAACGAAAATTCACATAAACGGGCATTGAGCATAACTAACACCGAATAATGCACCATAAGTAGGATGTAATTTCATTGCATAACTATTGACTTTCATGCTTGCATAGGGAATCACAAACCTTAACACCAATATTCTTACTAAAGCACAATTACTCACCAACATGACTCACATATCACTATCATCATGTCTCAAAACTATTACAAGGAATCAAATTTAATTTGTCCAATGATCTTCATGAATTTTTTTATTATATACCTCTTGAATATCTATCACTTTGGGACTAGTTTCATATATTGCCATTGCTTTTGACAAGCTCAAATAAATTTAAGTGAAGAACATGAGCATAAAAGTTTCATCTCTCAAAATAATATAAGTGAAGCTTGAGAGGATTTCTTCAAAGTTTACTAACTCTCAAATTAATCTAAGTGAAGCATGAGAGTATCTCTTCCAAAATTTAAAGCACACCGTGCCCAAAAAGATATAAGTGAAGCACTAGAGCAATGCCATAGCTCAAAAAAATTAAGTGAAGCATATAGAGCAATTCTAACAAATCATAGCATAATTTTGGCTCTCTCAAATAGGTGTGTCCAGCAAGAATACTTTTGATAAACTAAAAAGCAAATCAAGCAAAGACTCAAATGATACAAGACGCTCCAACCAAAACTCATTATATGTGACAAATAAAAATATAGCTCCAAGTAAAATACCAATGGTCGTTAGAAGAAAGAGGGGATGCCACTCGGGGCATCCCTAAGCTTAGTTGCTTGTTTCTCCTTGGATAATACCTTGGGGGTGTTGTAGCATCCCCAATCGTAGGCTCTTTTCACTCCTTATTCCTTCATCCATCGTTATCTCACCCAAAACTTGAAAACTTCAATCACACAAAACTCAACAAAACCTTCGTGAGATCCGTTAGTATAATAAAGCAAATCACCACTCTAAGTACTGTTGCAAACCCATTCATATTTTATTATTACATTATATATACTGTATTCTAACTTTACCATGTCTTATACCCTTCAATACAAACCATAGATTCATCAAAACAAGCACACAATGCAACGAAAACAGAATTTGTCAAAAATAGAACCGTCTGTAGTAATCTGTACTCTAACCATACTTCTGTAACTCTAAAAATTCTAAACAATTAGGACAACTTAAAGAATTTGTATAGAAACACTTTGTTAAAATTTCTGCTCATTATCATGCTCCAGTAAAAAAATGAAAATTCACACACTGGAGTCAAAGTTTCTGTTTCAGATTCAACATTGTTTCTACTCATCTTATGAATCATCCTGAAGGCTTTACTTGGCACAAACACTAATTAAAACATAAAAAACACAATCATAACAGAGGCATAATTTTGTAAACACTCAAAAACAGAAAGAAAAATATGAAAATAAATTTATTCATTGGATTGCCTCCCAACAAGCGCTATTGTTTTATGCCCCTAGCTAGGCATAATGCATAGATTCAAGTATTGTCGTCTTTGGTTTTTGCTCCATAGGATGCTATCATGATTGATCCATATGGTGGCTTAATTATTGTTCCAAGTAAGTGTTCCATCCCCTTTCGTAGTGGAAACTGAAATTTAATATTGCCTTCTTTCATATCAATCACGGCACCTATGGTGCGTAAAAACGGTCTACCAAGTATAATGGGACAAGACGGATTGCAATCAATATCAAGAACAATAAAATCTATGGGCACATAGTTACTATTTACAAGAATAATAACATCATTAATTCTTCCCAAAGGCTTTTTAATAGTAGAATCCGCCAAGTGCAAATTAAGAGAACATTCTTCAATATTGGTAAGACCAAGCACATCACATAGAGATTTCGAAATTGTGGAGACACTAGCACCCAAATCACATAAAGCAAAGCACTCATAATTTTTAATCTTGACTTTAATGGTAGGTTCCCACTCATCATGTAATTTTCTAGGAATTGAAATCTCTAACTCCAACTTTTCTTCAAAAGATTTCATCATGGCATCAATGATATGTTTAGTAAAAATTTATTTGTTCATAAGCATGGGATGAATTTAACATGGATTGCAGCAAAGAAATACATTCAATCGAAGAGCAACTATCATAATTAAAATCTTTGCAATCCAAAATAGTGGGCACATCACTAGTTAAAGTTTTGACCTCTTCAAACCCACTTTCATCAAAATTTTCATCAAGATTTTCACCCTCCAAATTATTGGGACGCCTTCTAGCTAAAGTTGACTCTACTTCAGTTCCTTTATCATCAATTTTAATATTACTAAACAAGTAATCAATAGAAGAAACACCAACCACCTTAAGATCTTCATCATTTTTCTGAAAGCAATCACTAGAAAACACTTTTTCTAAAAATTCTCTTTTAGCTCTAAGCATAGAGGTTCTTTTCTTACTTTCATCCATAGAAACATATAAGGCTTTAATTGACTCATCAATCTTAGGTGCAAAAGCTTTAAACTTGAGATTTTCTACATCATGACAAATTCTATCAATGCTTCTAGACATATCATCGATCTTATTCAACTTTTCTTCTATCGTAGTATTGAAAACCTTTTGAGCATTGATACATTCTTTAATATTACTCTCAAGATCAGAGGGGTTCCTATTATTATTGTAAGAAGAATTATCATAGGAATTACCATAATTATTAGAGGAATTTCCAGGAAAAGGCCTAGGATTAAAATTACCTCTATAAGCATTGTTATTGAAATTGTTTCACGAGACAAAATTCACATCTACGGAATCATTATTTTGCTCAATCAAAGTAGACAAATCCACATCATTAAGATCAATAGGAGCATTTTTACTAGCAACCAACTTCATAAGAGCATCAACTTTTTCACTCAAAGTACTAATTTCTTCAACTGAATTAACCTTTTTACTAGTAGGTGCTCTTTCAGTATGCCATTGTGAATAATTTGCCATAGTGTTATCTAGCAGTTTAGTAGCTTCACCCAAAGTAATTTCCATAAAAGTACCACCCGCGGCAGAATCTAAAAGATTTCTAGAGACAAAATTCAATCCCACATAATTTTTTTGTATGATCATCCAAAGATTTAAACCATGAGTAGGACAATTTCTTAGCATCAATTTCATTCTTTCCCATGATTGTGCAACATGTTCATTCTCAAGTTGCTTAAAATTCATGATTTGTGTTCTAAGGGAAATAATTTTCGCGGGCGGAAAATACTTAGTAATAAAAGCATCCTTGCACTTGTTCCAAGAATCAATACTATTGCGAGGCAAAGAAGAAAACCAATTTTTTGCACGATCCCGCAAGGAGAAAGGAAATAATTTCAAATTCACTATATCATTGTCCACATATTTTTTTATTTTGCATATCACACAATTCTACGAATGTGTTTAGATGGGACGCGGCATCCTCATTAGGAGTACCGGAAAATTGATCTTTCATGACAAGATTCAAGAAAGCGGCATTAATATCATAAGACTCCGCACTGGAGGCGGGAGGAGCAATCGGAGTGCTAATAAAATCATTGTTATTGGTATTGGAAAAATCACACAATTTGGTGTTTTCTTGAGTCATCATGACTACACAAACAAGATGGCAAGCAAACAAGAGATCTGACGAGAAAAAGGCAAACGAAAAAGAGGGCAAATAAAATGGCAAACTTGTGAAGTGGGGGAGAGGAAAACGAGAGGTAAATGGCAAACAATGTAATTGCAAGGAGATGAGATTTGTGATTTTGAACCTGATATATGTTGATGATGTCTCCTCGGCGCCAGAGATTGGCACGTTGAAGAGACTGCTTCCTCCCCGGCAACGGCGCCATAAATTCCTTTGACGTGGCTTGAGACTGCGTCGGTATTTCCCCAAAGAGGAAGGGATGATGCAGCACAGCGACGGTAAGTATTTCCCTCAGTTATGAAACCAAGGTATCGAACCATTAGGAGGACCACGCAACACTATGTAAACGATACCTGCACACAAAGAACAAATACTTGCAACCCGACGCGTAAGAGAGGTTGTCAATCTCTCAACGGTAAAAAGATAAATTAGATTGTAATAGATTGGATAGATAGATCTCACAAGAACACAAAATAAAGGAGGCAAATAAAAAGTGCAGCAAAGTATTTTTGGGTTTTTGGAATAATAGATCTGAAAACAAAAGCGAGAAAAAGATAGATCAGAAAGCAATATGTTGGAAAAGTAGACCCGGGGCCCGTAGGTTTCACTAGTGGCTTCTCTCATGAGTATAGCGCACGATGGGTAAAAAAATTACTGTTGGCAATTGATAGAAGATCAAATAATCATGACGATATCCAAGGCGATGATCATTATATAGGAATCATGTCCAAGATTAGTAGAGCGAAACGATTCTGCATCTACTACTATTACTCCACACATCGACCACTATCCAGCATGCATCTAGTGTATTAAGTTCATGGAAAAATGGAGTAATGCAATAAGAACAGTGACATGATGTAGACAAGATCTATTCATGTTGGAATAGACCCCATCTTGTTATCCTTAATAGCAATGATACATGCGTGCCTCGCTGCCCCTTCTGTCACCGGGAGAGGACACCGTAAGATCGAACCCATCACAAAGCACCTCTTCCCATGGCAAGAAAAATCGATCTAGTTGGCCTAACTAAACCAAAGATTCAAAGAAGAAATACGAGGCTATAAGTCATCATGCATATAAGAGATCAAAGAAGACTCAAATAATATTCATGGATAGAAACTGATCATGAACTCAAAATTCATCGGATCCCAACAAACACACCGCAAAAAGTCATTACATCAAATAGATCTCCAAGAGACCATTGTATTGAGAATCAAAAGAGAGAGAGAGAGAGGAAGCCATCTAGCTACTGCCTACGGACCCGTAGGTCTATGGTGGACTACTCACGCATCATCGGAGAGGACCAACGAGGATGATGAACCCCTCCGTGATGGTGTTAGATTGGATCTCGCGGTTCTGGAACTTGTGGCGGCTGGAAGTATTTTTCGTCGACCCCTCTAGGGTTTCTGGAATATTTGGGTATTTATAGAGCTTAGATGCGGTGGGGAAGGTTCCCGAGGCGGCCACAACCCACCAAGGCGCGCCCGGGGCCTCTGGCGCGCCCTGGTGTCTTGTGGGCGGCCTGGGCTCCCTCCTGAGCACTTCTTTGGCCCACTGGCTTCCTTCTGGTCCAAAAAAAATCTCCAAATACTGATATTCTGTGAAGTAAAAAACAAGCAAAAACAGCAACTGGCACTTGGCACTATGTCAATAGGTTAGTCCAAAAAAAAAGATATAAAGTTGCTATAAAATTATTGTAAAACATCCAAGAATGATAATATAACAACATGGAACAAGCAAAAATTATAGATACGTTGGAGACGTATCAGCAACCGCTGAACCAACTCTGAGAGGTTATTGACCACGCCGGAGCATGATCAACCTGACCACGAGGGTTTGTTTCCTGCACGCAAATGAAGAACATGCAAGAAACTGAGATTGCAATCTGGATATTGTGAATATAAGAGGAAAGCTTTATTGATGAAAGTGGGTTCTGTGACGCCTTGGTCTGGTCGTGGAACACAAACGAAGGACGCGAAGTTGCAACTATGACGAACTTTTAATCTAAACAAAACCCAAGTCTAAACGGCGCCCTAAGGGCTGTGTATATGGGAGAATAGAGGGGAATTTCGTGACCCCTTGAAGGAGGGGTCCGAAACCAACCCTAACTCAGTTTCCCCACACATACGGACTCTAAAAACAACCTATAATATGGTATTTCGAAATTACATGGGCCTGGCCCAAAAATAAGGTGGTGCAACACCTATAATAGACTATGGAAGAAATTTATAAAGTGGCATCTTGAATATTTCGTCCAAGCCTTCATGCTCACATTATGGTGGCTTCAAAGTGCGAAAATCTCCACTTGAAGCCCCATTGTTCTTTCCCGCGTGCGCACCTTCTTCTCCATGCTTGTTCCCGCTCCAATGGTCATCCTTCTTATCCATGCTAGGTCCTTCATTCATAAGTAAAACAAAAGTATCTAATTTAGGCAGCATCATATGTTCATGAACATTAGAAGGATTTCCAAGAAACGAAAGTACCTGGTAATTCAGTTGGCATGCGCGAGCTCTAGTAATTGGTCCAATATGTATAGTAGCAGGGGCTCTGGGTATAACAACGGTATTGATGCCCTCATCACCCTGCATCCTTCTGAACGCCTCGGGCAAGTACCTCAGCTTCATGTAATCATGTTCATCCTTCTCTTCTTCCTCCTACAGCCCCCCATCTACACTCGGTACACAATCTCAATCCTCCCCTCCACCTCGTGCAGTAGCGCCTCGTATGCGTCGTGGTTCTCCTTGACCTGCATCGTCCCCCCTCTCGGCGCGTGGTCGTGGAGAAGGAAGGAAGGGGACGACCTCCGCCACGGTGCGTCTCCAAGTCCTTGACACCGTCGCGGATATGGAAGCAGCAGTCGCGGGCCTGGGAGCGCCATGGATGCTCGATCTGGGTGGGTTCTAGGTGAGGGGAAAGGGAGAGGTTGAGGCGGAGCGGAGGGTGGGGAATGGGCTCGCGTGCATGCGATGCTCACGGTCGAGTACTCACGGCCGAGTTCATTTTCGTGCGACATGAAGACGGCTTTCATAATACGTGGAAGTTGCTAAACACTTGTTTTAGATCAAATGTGTTTTAGTGACTAATCTGAACCATACGAGTGTGATTAGATGGATATGATTAATTTTTGAATCTCCGCACTTCGTGCTTTTATAGGGGTAGTAGATGCTCACTAAAACCGGTGTGGTGCGGATTTGGACATGCAGGTTAAATACCTGTACAGTATATTTGACATATTGGTTGATACTCCCTCTGTTCCTAAATATAAGTCTTCCTAGATATTTTACTATAAACTACATGTATTTAGGGTGTAGATTCATTCATTTTGCTCCTATATAGTACGTAGTGGAATATCCAAAAAGACTTATATTTATATTTAGGAACGGAGTAGTAGAAGTGGTAGCATATGTCATGGCTCCATGGTAAATCGCAAGATGATATCCCGGCTCAGTCTCTCAGAGGTGTTCATAGGGATAGGGTGTGCGTGTGTGCATTCATAAGGGCATCTACAACCAGACCCCTCAAACCCGTCTCAAACGCCCGGACAGGCCGCCCGGTCACTGACCGGTCACGAAAATGTGTCCCAGACGGGCCTCTCAAATCGGCATCAAACGCCCGGGCTGACCGGCACCCCCCATATCCAACCCAAATATAAGGCGAATATAGGGGAGGCCGGGCGCGTCCGGGTACACCCGCCACGTCGGCCTGACGATGGGGTCCCACGCGGACTCGTTCGGAAACCCGGCGGTCTGAAGCTCGTTTCCTCCGTCGGACCGATGTAGCCCTGCGTGGCGCCGCTCCAGCGGGACGCGTACTCCCTAGCCCGACTATTTAAGCCGACCGCCGGCACCGAAACCCTACCCATCCACAATTTCCTCCTCCCGTCCGCCGTCGACGCCACTTTCTAACGCCGGAGCGACGACTATTTAGCCATGCCCCCCCCCCCCCCCCCCCCCCGCCGCCGCCACTTTCTAACGGGAGCGCCAGCTGCAGCTCCTTGAGCAGGTCCGGGCAAGGCGCGAAGCCAGGATCGCCGCGGGGCTACCCTCTGATCTAGTGGATCCGGAGGAGGAGTTCGAGGAGGAGGAGGAGAAGGTTGAGGAGGAGGAGGAGGATGTAGGGGACGCCGGGGACGCGAATCTGCAGGCGGAGCAGCAGGCCATCCTCGACTCCATCTGTTCGGAGTCAGATGCGGAGTCCAGACGGCGTCGTCGACAGGAGATGGAGGCGGAGCAGGCCGCGGAGGAGGCGGAGATGCTCGCCTACATGGATGAGGTCGAGGAGGAGGAGGAGGAGGAGCCCTCCTACGCGCCCGTCTACCTGCCGCCTGGCACCGGCGTCGTGGACATCTCCGACGATGATAACTAGAGTAATACGTAGTATGTAGTACGTAGGATTTCTTTTGCATGTTTTGTATGGATATAGGGGTTAAAATATGAGAGACTCGGATGCCGAGTAGCAAATTTGAGGCATGACCGGTCACTGCCTTCGGACGGGCGCTTTAGGGGCCGGATTTGCAAGGTCCGTCTGTGAATGCTCTAAGAATGAGTGTATGCGCATATATATATATAAGCGCTTGTGTCTGTATTGTGTTTAAAACAAACTATTCGGTAAAAAAAAAACACCGGCAGTTAACTAGTCTAGTGCAAAATGCAAGAGACCAAGCGAAATCGGAGACGAAGATTCAATTCGCCTCTCTCTCTCTTCCCCTTTTCCTCGTAGTGGTCTCGTTACTTCCGCCTCCTCCCACCGTCCCCCCTCCCCTCCCCTCCCCTCCGAGACACACCCCCTTTTCCGCGCTCCCGGCTCATCGGCGTGCCGCACCACCCCCAAGACGGCGGCGAGGAACCTAGGTGAAGAACACAGAAGAATTCGCGTGTCCTTTGATCGATCGATGAGCGGAAGATCGCGGCGGCGGGGACGACGATGAGGGCGGATCTCAGCACAATCCAGCAGACGCTCACGCCAGAGGCGGCGGCGGCGCTGGCGCGAGCTATGGACGAGGCGGCTCGACGGAGGCACGTGTCCACCACGCCGCTCCACGTCGCCGCCGCGCTGCTCTCCGCGCCGGCTGGCCTGCTGCGCCAGGCCTGCGCGCGGGCCGTGGCCGCGGGAGGCGCCGCCGCCGCCTCTGGTGGCGCCGGCGCGCACCCGCTCCACTGCCGCGCTCTTGAGCTCTGTTTCTCCGTTGCGCTCGACAGGTTGCCTGCCTTTGCGGGGGCCGCGCTTGGAGGCGGGGCCGCTGCTCCTCCCGTTTCCAACGCGCTCGTTGCGGCTCTCAAGCGCGCGCAGGCCCAGCAGCGGCGGGGCTGCCCTGAGGCAGCACAGCAGCCGCTCCTCGCCGTTAAGGTGGAGCTCGAGCAGCTCGTGCTCTCCATCCTCGATGACCCTTCGGTCAGCCGCGTCATGCGCGAGGCGTCCTTCTCATCTGCTGCCGTGAAGAACACCATCGAACAGTCTCTCACCTCACCCTCCCCGTCGTCTTCCACCGCAGCGTCTAGTCCTGTGCCGACGCCAACCCCCTTCTCCCCATCCCCTTCCTCTCTTCTGCGCGCCGGCACCGCCAGCGCATACATCAACCCTCGGCTGGCGGCAGCGGCCGCTGGAGCCGGCTGCGGGGATGATGCACGCAAGGTGTTTGACGTCATGCTCAAGCCTGCGCGCCGCAACCCTGTGATCGTCGGAGACTCCGGACCGGACGTGGTGCTGAAGGAGGCAATTCGAAGAATCCCAACGGCCAGCTCCCCTGCCCTCGCTGCAGCCAAGATCCTGCATCTGGAGGCGGAACTCGCCAAGCTTGCTGGCGACAAGGTGGCGATGGTGGAGAGGATCGGGAAACTGGGAGCCGTAGTCGAGAGGCTCGTCGGTGAGCACGGCGGGGTGGTTCTTGACCTCGGGGACCTGAAGTGGATGGTGGAAGGCCCTACCGCGTCGTCGTCGGAGGGGGGCAAGGCAGCCGTTGCTGAGATGGGGCGTCTGCTCAGGCGTTTCGGGCGCGGTCAAGTGTGGGCCGTCGCCACTGCAGCGTGCGCCACGTACCTCCGCTGTAAGATCTATCACCCAGGGATGGAGGATGAATGGGATCTCCAAGCCATGCCGATCGCCCGCAGCACGCCGCTTGCTGGAGCTGCTCTGAGGTGCGTCTGCGTTGGTGTTCGAATTCTTTGTTAGATCTAACATGTCTGCTTTTGTTAATTTCCTTGTTCATTTGATTACTGCTTAGTCATGCTGAACCAAATTATTTCTTACTCTGCAATTTCAGCTGATTTTTTTTTTGGATGATGGAAAACTTTGATATGACAAACAAACAGGTTTTTAGTTTCGGTTTTGCTAAAGCACATCTAGACGTGACATAAGTATTGCACATCTAAGTCCTATATCATTGATCTTACGTGAAGATTCGTGTGGATATTTTCTTTTCCTTTTTATGCTTGATATAGTCATTTAAATGTGCAATAACTATGTCATCTAGATGTGTCCTAGACACACCCTTTTAGTTTAGTGCAGTCGCTACTCTATAAACGTTGTTGATTTTTTGTGTAGCAGTTCCACTCATTATAGTTCAGTTCCCCAGATTAACGAGTTAGTAAATTTTGTTAGACCTGGAAGCAGTGGAACTCTCAGCAACTCGATGGGGATGTTATCGCCAATGCTCCGGCCTTCGCCAGTGACACCAACGCCTCTCCAATGGCCGCCAGGGGGTGGCCATACTCATACGGCGAAGCCATCCATGTGCATGCTCTGCAAGGGTGGTTATGAGAGTGAACTCGCCAAACTTGCAGCGGAGCGGATGGCAGTATCCGCCCCTGAGGCTGCCAACCCTAGTTTGCCGCACTGGCTGCAGCGGACCAATGATCAAAATCAGGTTTGTGTTTTTTCAATGTTTAATCTCGACAAAACCAATTCTTAATCTATCGAAAACCTGATTGATATAGTCCTCTTTTTGTACAGTCTAAGGCACAAGAGTTGAAATGGAAAAGGAGCACAGATGAGCTTGAGAAGAAATGGCGTGAGACCTGTGCCCATATCCACTTGACCCATGCTGGAGCGCCAGCACTCTCCGTGCCATTGGCCTCGTCCGGAACATGTCCACGTGTTGAGGTCAAATTGCCTATTGCAAGGGGTGCTGCTATTCAGACTCTTAAGATGAACACTAACCGGGATAAGCCAGCATCCAGCCCGATAGTTGACCTCCGCAAGAGCCCACCAGGAAGCCCAGTGAAAACTGATCTTATGCTTGGTCGCTTGGACCCTGCCATCAATCCTACTATGGATAAAGAGCGGAAGGAAAATTATGAGGGGCTAACTGCCCTGCAGAAGGCTAAGATAGCTGGAATTTCAGATATTGATTCCTTCAAAAGGCTCATCAAGGGGCTGACAGAGAAGGTTAGCTGGCAGTCTGATGCCGCTTTAGCCATTGCTGCTGTTGTTGTACAATGCCGATCTGGAAGTGAGAAGCGTCGAACCCTTCGAACAAGAGGTGACATGTGGCTCATGTTTGTTGGCCCTGATAAGGCAGGTAAACGGAAAATGGTGAACGCGTTGTCTGAGCTGATGGCAAACACGAAACCAGTGATTGTGAACTTCGGTGGTGACTCCGAAATGGGAAGGACTAAGAATGATGGACTGAACATGGGTTTCTGGGGGAAAACGGCACTTGATCGGGTCACTGAGGCAGTTCGGCAGAACCCATTCTCAGTAATTGTTCTGGAATGCATTGATCGATTGGACATAGTTGTTCGTGGAAAGATCAAGCGGGCAATGGAGACTGGTCGTCTGCCGGACTCTCGTGGCCGTGAGGTCAGCCTTGGTAATGTCATCTTTGTTCTTACTACCAATTGGGTACCTGATGGACTTAAAGGGCCAGACGTTGAGCCTTTGCTACAAGGTGAACTAAGAATGTTGGAGATAGCAGGCTCTAGTTGGCAGCTAGAGCTCTCGATTGGGGACAAGCAGGCCAAGCACCGAGCAGATTGGCTCTGTGATGATGTTCGCCCCGCAAAGGTAGCAAAAGAATTGTCCAGTAGCCATGGTTTGTCGCTTGACCTCAATTTGGCAGTTGGTGCCTTGGATGACACAGAGAGTTCACATAACTCTAGTGATATCTCAGTGGAGCAAGAGCAAGAGAAAGGGCAGCTTGCAGTACTGTGTTCGACGCCTGCCCCTGACTGCGATCTATTGGAACTCGTTGACGATGCCATTGTGTTTCGACCGGTTGACTTTAATCCATTTAGGAAGACTATTAGAGATTGCATATCAGCAAAATTTGAATTGGTCATTGGGAGCATGAATTCATTCAGAATCGATGAAGATGCCATTGACCATATGGTCAGCAGCGTCTGGCTCACTGATGAGAGGTTCGAGGACTGGGCCAGAGAAGTAATTATGCCAAGCATTGAGCGATTGTGGCGCAACGTGAAGCATGATAGCGCACGTGCTGTCGTCCGTCTCGCATTAGTTGCAGACGAGGCGTTGCCAAGGTGGAGTGAGGGAAGTGAAGGGCTACCAGCGACAGTAACGATCGCCATCGATGGAATGTAGAGGGCATTTGAGAAAGTAAATTCTTTGTATGGTAGATATGTAAGATATGTAAATACTTTGGAGATCTTCTGTTATAAGCTTTTTTTTTGGGGGGGGGGGGGGGGGGGGGGGGGGGGGGGGCTATGTGAAGCACATAGGACTACCAAATTGGCAAGAGGTTATAGATTTTATGACACACCCAAATATGTGGTCTATAGTTTCGATAATATTTGTAGCTATGTTCCTTGGAAAGAAAAATATATATTTTATTTGACTATATCCTCTAATGTTGCGAAGGTGGATGTGTACAGGCAATAAAGGAAGTAAATAAATACTGAACTCGCTATGTTTCTCTCGGCCCTGAAACCAAATCCGCTCGAATCGGTGCTTGTAATGCATGTCTTCCAGTCATTAGTCAAGTTTCACACATGTGAATACATTGAACAAAGAGTTAATTTCATTTTATACCTCTTATAGTTTCACATTTGTGACGGCAATACCCCTGTTTTATAATAATCCTTTGGTTTACCGGATATAGAGAAATCTGTGCAAGTTTTTACCCGTTTCAAACTTCTATATAAATTGCTGTGCTGCTTGCTTGTCTTTGAAAGTCTATGAAAGAATCTCAAATCTTCTTATTTCCATTTTAACTTTCTCCGGGCTAATAAAGTCAAACCTACACATGTTCATCTGATTGGATTGTTGCCTAGTGTAAAGTATATATCTATTCATGACGTGGAGAAACATGACCCTTAAATTAGCCAAAGTTTCTTTGCCCATTATATTAATATTTCTGATATTTTGTTTGGTTGTCCTTTTTGTACATCGTTTTCATGATTGTAATCAGACGTGAATCTTCGCCATACCGTTGTCCTTATCGATCCTGCTTTCACAAATTTGCCGAAACTTTATAAATGAGAATCCATTGGCACATATCCTCAGTTTCTCGTGACGTTGCACCATAACAACTTTTCGCACTAGATACCTCTCTTCATTTTTCTCTCTATGTAACATGTTTTCTTTTTGTTAAAGGTTGACCATACGAATCACTATCACTTGTTGCTCTCATTGCTACTTGCTAAAAATTTGTGGTGTATATTCTTCTTTCTTGCTTCCTGTGCTATCGCTCTTGAATCATCAAAAGATTATACTTGATGAAAAATCCAAGAAATGTTTTATTGTGTTTTGTTTCTATGGGGCATCCGGCGAGTTAGGTGGCTCCGTGCCAGAAAGCTTAACCACCCCTATTGAATTGCTGGCTGTTTTCTTTTTGTGGCAGGATGAGCTCCACCAACACCCCGTTTCCTGTTGAATCATATTGTTAATTCCCCCCACCCAACCCAAAACAAAGGAACCTTTTGGTCTATAAACCAAATGTCCACTTTTTGGCCTAACTGTAGGCCCACGTTGATGTGGCCGATCACCAACCCAAAACAACTTGGAAACATTCTATGCTTATTTATAATATATACAATCTCAATCTTGTTGCCACTTGTGAAGCATTTTTCAATGGAATCTTTGCCTGATTACAGCGCGAAATGTTTATCCCGACAATTCAATCAATAGTAAGAAGGGCCTTTCCATCGGACGGACCGTGGATGAACTTGACAATTCATAAGCGGTGGTACTTATCAGAGGGATTACGTATGTCCGCCCTGAGTACACCATCGATTTGTCATGGTTCTTTTAATCACTCTAGTTTGTGCCTCCAATGCGAATTCCAGAATCGCTCCGAGCACATCTGCTCTCTATATCTGGACCACTTAATTGCTCTGAGATTGATGAAAGCATGTGTATTTTGGTCGGTATTCCATCGTCACAAATCAGGTGTATGTCCAATAAAATACAAAGGTCAACATGGTTCCACCGTATCCATGTGAATAGTAAATTCAAAAAGTATACTAGGAAACTGAAAAAAAAACTAAAATTTTGGGTAACAAACTTGGTCGACCATTCTACTCAGGTGTGAAATTTCCTGAAGTATTGACATCAATGGTATTCTTAATGAAGGAAATATAACTGGGACCTTATTATTCATTAAATATTGTTTCTTAATATAGTTTCGATTTTGTCATTTTTGCCCAGAATAACAAGGATGTAATTTTTTTTGTAAAACTTCCTGTAGGTTGACTAAGTATGTTAGAAAAAATATTCAGATTTTTTTATTTTCTCTAGTACTTTTTTTTCTTTCCAAATTTACTATTCATAAGAGGCACACATGGAACCATGTTCACCAAATCTGTGTCTTGTATGTCCGCTCCTTTTTTTCCTCATGTTAGACCTTGACGCCAGGTCTGATGTGTGAACAATATACATGGAACCACGTTTTCTCTCACACATATTTTATATTCACCGTTACGTCTCTCTTCATTCTGCATTGATTGCTTACAAAAATACTTCCTCCGTTTCTTTTTTTACTTCGCATACAAAATTTGTTTGAAGTCAAACAATGCAAAGTCTGACCAAATTTATATTAAAAGATATCAATATATGCAATACTAAAATTGTATGAGATAAATATTAAATATGATGCGTCTAATGACATTGATGTAGTATTGTTTATGCTGATATTCTTTCCTATAAAGTTGATCAAACTTTACAAAGTTTGCGTCATACAAATTTTATATACAAACTAAAAAGAAATAGAGCGAGTACTGCATCATCGATTTTGAAGTTTTCTAGTACCTATCACATCACACCGCAGGTTAAGAGCATCTACAATAATAAATAGAAAATGTAAGCTCCCAAATGTGCGTGGACGTGTCCGTTTGCGTCCGTGTACAACAACCTACCAGCCCCCACACCTCACAGTGCAAATCCCACTCCCCATTTGAGGATTTTCATTTACATACAAAGATATGCAACATCCATGATATGCATAGGAACTAGCAAACTGGTAATCGGATATGTCAATGACGATCTTGCCAAAGCCGTTGGCCTTGTGGTCATTGGCGGCGTGGCGAAACGATGACGCTTTGTCTTCATGGTCCTCGAAGGCCAAGGCCTTGTTGAGCTCCCTGTCTGCCTCGTGGAGGAAGGGGCGGTTGGCCTCCACCTTGGATTGGATGGAGTTGAGGATGGCTTGCTGCTCTGCCGCCTACTCTGCTAGGGCGAGTTCAAACTTCGCGAGCACGTCCTCCATGCCGAATTCGGCCTGTTCCGGCATCGGTGCCTGCTCCTTCTCGTTAGATGGCTCCTCTTCCGTCTACTCTTCCTCCCCTCCACACCGACCTCTTCCTACTCCGCCTCTTCCTCCTTCTACTCCGTGGCCTCCTCCTATGGACTAATCTTGCTATGGACCATGGCAGCATCGGCTTCGGCTGACCTTAGATTCGAAGTGGAATAAGGAGAGGAGGGGGAAGCGGCGGCACTGACGAGAGGGATGAGAATGGGATAGGGTTTCATTTTCATCCAGGTTAAATATACGGAATAGGTCCCTTGGGCGGAGCGCTAGAGCTGTGCCATAAGTTTCCTCACCTAACCGGAGGAGGCGCTCGTCAGTCCGACTAGTTTTAGCACATGCTGATCCGTCAGTCCTACATGGAAAGCGCGTCCGGGCTTGTCCGAGCGTCCCCATATCCACCCCAGATATGGGCTGGGTATGGGGTTTGCTGGTTAGCCCAGATGTTTGTTCTATGTTTGGGGATGTCAGGAGTGAAAAATGCCACCCAACCGAACCGGGCAAACCCATCCCAAACGTCTAAGGTGATACGGGGACGGATACGGGGACAATAAGACGCGCCTAGATGCGTCCGCCACGTCAGATAGACCATAGAGGCCACATCAAATCGCTTGAAGACACCCTGTCCTTTCCTAACTTGTGATGGGTCTGATTTATACGCATTTTTAGAGCTAATTTGTTGCGTATTATCTCCATATATCATGTCCCATTGAACCAAGTACGTGTTCATTATGTCTACAAGTGTGTCCCGTCCTGTGTTTTATTGTGTCTACATGTTTTTTGGAGCAACCTTAGGCCAATCACGATGAAAAGGCCTAGGATGGGTTCAATGTGGAGGACTCCAGACACCAGAATTTGTCATTTGGAATGTCAAAACTAATATTTTTCCAAATTTCCTGAAATAAAACCCAACCCCCTAAGTTATCCTCACTTTTTCCCTACTCCGTATAGCTGAACCTCACATATGTCCAAATGCAGCATTCCCGTTGGGTCAACCCCTTTGACTGTTACATGGATGAGTGGGACTGTGAGAAAACAACAGGTGGGGCCACTCTAAAATCCGACCATGTCAGCCAACCGACAGTTAGTCGCTGAGGCATAGAAGGGCTAAGTAGAGTTGCCCATGTGACCGGTTCCAACGATGGATGGACGATATCTTGGCCTCTACCGGTTGCCGGTGCTCATGCACGTCGAGGGGTGGCACCATGGTGGCCTGGGGTGGATGAAAATGATGGCAGTGGGTGAGTGCCATCGTGGCCAGAGTTTGGTGTTTATAGGCAACAAAGCTATATCACGGATTCAAACGAGTTTTTGTGCTGGTGTTGTTCTACGGCTGCTTGCGGTGCAGTTTGACACGGGCACGTGACCAAATGGTCACCAGAGCGTCTTCATGAGCTCACACGGGGTCAACAAAGGGAGCTCGCGATTAATGTCACTACTACACGAAAACGTTGACAAGGTGATAGAGGCAAAGGTGTCCCGTCTTTTGATGAGATGGTGGCTATTGTTTTTGGGGAGTAGACTTTGACGATCCGACTACGAACGTGTGAAGACGTCGCGCCTTAGCCCTCGCTAAACCAACTACGAGGTTATTGACCACGTCGGAGCACGATCAACCTGACCACAAAGGTCTATTTCCTACACGCAAATGAAGAACAAGCAAGAAACTGAAATTGCAATCTAGATATTGCTAATATAAGGGGAAAGCTTTACTGATGAAGTGGGGTTCTATGACGTCTTGGTCTAGTCATAGAACACAAACGAAGGACGAAATTTATAAAGTGACATCTTGAATATTTCGTCCAAGCCTTCATGCTCTCATTATGGTGGCTTCAAGGTGCGAAAATCACCACTGAAATCTCCATTGTTCTCTCCCGTGCGTGCACCTTCCTCTCCATGCTTGTTCCCGCTCCAATGGCCATCCTTCTTGTCCATGCTAGGTCCTTCATTTTCATAAGTAAAACAAGAGTATCTAATTTAGGTAGCATCATATGTTCATGAACATTGGAAGGATTTCCAAGCAACGAAAGTACCTGGTCATTCAATTGGCATGTGCGAGCTCTAGTAATTGGTCCAGTATGTATAGCAGCAGGGGCTGTGGGTGTAACAATGGTATTGATGTCCTCATCATCCACCCCTTCTTGAAATGAAGTCGTCCTCGACGGAAGCTCATATTCCTCACCCAAATAAGGCTTCAAATCTGCAATGTTAAAAGTGGGACTAACCCCAAACTCTGCAGGCAGCTCAAGTTTACATGCATTATCATTTATTTTCTCTAGCACCTTAAAAGGACCATCAGCACGTGGCATTAGCTTTGACTTGAGAAAATCAGGAAATCTATCCTTACGCAAATGTAACCAACAAGATCTCCAAGTGCAAAGACTGATGGGGATATGTACTTAGGGTAGGGTCATAGGCCTGACCTACATACCCCACCTAAGGACACTGCCCCGGAAAGCTTAAAGGCTACGAGTAAGTCTCCGACTGGAATCGCCATGACGCATGAGTCACTCGACAATATACACTCGGAGATGTCTTTCACTCGACGCTTACCCTTTCACTCGGAAGGACCAGAAGACAGTCGACCACAGAAGCCCAGAAGTCACTCCAGGGAGGCTAACGGGCGGGCATTCATCAAGACCTTTAATAGCATTTATTGTGTACGTTACCAGTAACGTTCACACCTTTTATGACCACGATTAAACCCCTTAATGCCAGACGTTATGAGGGGCAGCGCACTCTATATAAGCCACCCCTCCCCTCTGGCACAAGGGTTCACAACCTTTTGTAACATAACACACATATTTCACTCGACAGAGTAGAGAGCTCCCCGGAGCGCTGAGACGTAGGGCTGTTATCACTTCCGAGTGAGGCCTGAACTCATACATCTGTGTGTACATCCTCGCCGTAGCTAGGACTCTGCCCTCTCCATTCGTACCCCTACCTTCTACTGTCAGGCTTGTTCCCACGACAGTTGGCGCCCACCGTGGGGCAGGCGTCTAAGCGACTTCCGGCGAGGTTGCATATTTTCTCCTTCGTCATGTCTTCCGGCGGCGATTCGTTCCTGGGCCGCGAGATCCGTCTCGGAGCGCTCACCTTCATCGCCGACGATTCGGCATGGCTCCAGGAAGCGCCTTTGGACGTGGAGGCGCTCCCGATTCGCGGGGCGACGCACTTCTGTGCAAGCTCCTGCGGTGTTCTTCTCCTTCAGCCGTCGACCCCGTATGTGTCGGCCCTTCCTGCTGTTCGTCGTCGCAAGCGATCCGGTCGCTCGCGGCTACAGCGTTGGGTGAGGCTTGCGGCGGCATGCCAGGTTTCGTCCCCGCAGATTGCAGCCATCGAGCCCGCCGAGTCACTTCACGGCGTGTTCGACTCGGTGTCGGACCGATCCGACATTCCTTCCGAGTGCGAGAGCTGCGACCCTGCGGCAGAAGTTTTTATGGCTGGCTCTCATCAGAGTCCGCCGCCTGGCTTCAACCACTCCAGGCGTGAGATTGGAGGAACGTCGAATGAACAGCAGTGCCGGGATGAGGATGTTCTCCATACTCCCATCGTCGGTACGACTGCTGAGGCCCAGGCCATGGAGGCTACACGCCTTCGGCTCAAAGAGATGCAGGAGGCACTCGACGAGCGTACTGGGCAGCGTCCACCACATCCCAATCGACAACAGCGACGGTTGTTCCCGAGTGGATCTCGAAATAACGTCGAGGTATTTCGTACTCCAGTTTTGAATGTTGCAGCGGCTGCTAGGATTGCAGAGTCTATTCAACCGTCACGATCAGAGGCTGGTAGAGGCCTGCAGCAGATCAAGACATTGCTTGAGGCAGCGCAGCAGCAAAACGCGGCTGTTTCTCAGTCGCAGAACAGGTTACACGGCAATTCTCCCAGGGCAGAAACAGTTCAATCGGCTCACAGTCCTGGGTCACCTTCGCGTCAGAGAGGCGGAGGATACCGTGAAGATCGGTACAGAGATCAGGGGCGAGATCAGTCTGCTCCCCGTTATCACTGCGATGACCGCCGTCGAGTGTTTTCTCCTCCGCGGAATGGTTCATATGTGTCCCGGCACAATGATGATAGGCGCCCGTTCGGCGATGAGCGGAACCCTGGGTTCGACGCAAGGGACATCCTTGCTCAAAGGCGGGTCGACAGAGGCAGAGCCCACAGAGATGGTTATAACGGAGACTATCCGAGTGGAAGCAGTGCTGTTGTTTCTGGGCCCGAGTGTTTTAGCAGAGCCATTCGCTCTGCAGAGATTCCCCCCAACTTCAGGTTGGCGACTGGAATTGGCAAGTTTTAGGGCGAGTCAAAGCCTGAAACTTGGTTGGACGATTACCGAGTGGCTGTACAGATTGGTGGAGGTAACGACAACATAGCCATGAAGCATCTGTCCTTGATGTTGGATGGTTCGGCCAGAGCTTGGTTGAATCGTTTGGCTCCCTCTAGCATCTATTGCTGGGAAGATTTGGCCCGAGTGTTTATCAGAACCTTTGAAGGCACTTGTAAACGTCCAGCTGGTTTGATTGATTTGCAGCACTGTGTCCAGAAGCCCAATGAAACCTTGCGAGATTACATTCAGCGCTGGTCCACCTTGCATCACACAGTGGAGAATGTTTCCGAACATCAAGCTGTTTGTGCCTTCAAGGCTGGGGTTAGATACAGAGAGCTCTATCTGAAGTTTGGTCGCACCGGTGATATTTCTCTGAGCAAGATGATGGAGATTGCCACTCGGTACGCCAATGGAGAAGAAGAAGACCGCCTCCGAAGCGGTAAATCCAAAATAGTCGACAATAACGCAGGTGGGAATTCCAGTCGGAAACAGAAGCGCAAAGCGGATCCTCCTGCTCAGGCAGAAGCGGCCGCCGTGGCGGCACAAGGCAAGAGTTCAAGAAAGTCCAAGGCTAAGTTCACCCCAAAGAAGTCAAAGAATCAGTCGGGTACTGATGTTTTGGATTTACCGTGTGCAATCCACACGAGGAAAGATGAAGAGGGCAATTTAATATTGCCAAAGCATACCACTCGACAGTGCCGTTTGCTGATCCAGTCATTCAAAGAGAGTCAGTCGAGTGAGAAAGAAGCTGAAGAAGAAAAAGAAGAGTTCCCTGATGTCAATGCCACCTTGTTGATTTTTGCTGATGTTGAGAGCAAGAGTCGACTGAAAGTTATCAACAGGGAGGTTAACATGGCAGCTCCCTCTACCCCAGCATATCTCAAGTGGTCTCAGACTGCTATCACTTTCGATCAGTCAGATCACCCTGCGCACATTGCTACCCCCGGGCGGCAAGCGCTGGTGGTGGACCCAGTTGTAGGGGACACTCGACTCCGTAAAGTTTTGATGGATGGCGGGAGCGGTCTGAACATCCTGTATGCGGATACCCTTAAGGCGATGGGCATTCCGATGTCCCGGCTCAGTGAAAGCAACATGCAATTTCATGGAGTAATCCCTGGGAAGAAGGCCCGTTCACTCGGCCAGATAGCATTGGATGTGGTGTTTGGTGATGACAAGCATTTTCGCAAGGAAAAACTGACGTTTGAAGTGGTAGACTTCCAGAGTGCTTACCACGCCATCCTTGGTCGACCAGCTTATGCCCGTTTCATGGCCCGGCCATGTTACGTGTATCTCAAGTTGAAGATGCCTGGACCAAAGGGTGTGATCACAGTCACCGGCAACCGACAGAGGGCTGAGGAGTGCCTCCAGCAGGGCTCCAAGATCGCCGACTAGCAGATGGCTATGGTTGAGTTGGAAGAATACAAGAGAAATGCTGATCCCGCCGATCTGTTGCGTGCTAAGAAGCCCGCTTCTGGTCAGCTTTTCAGTCGGCAGGAGATGTGAAGAAGGTGAACATTCACCCGACGGATCCAACTGCTGCCCCGACCAACATTTCAACAACACTTGACAGCAAATAGGAAGCCGAGCTCATCCAGTTCCTCTGTGAGAACTGGGACATCTTCGCATGGAAGCCCGCTGACATGCCTGGTGTACCCAGGGAACTGGCTGAGCATCGTTTGAGGGTTGATCCGAAGGCCAAGCCTGTGAAGGAGCACTTGCGTCGGTCGGCAACAGAGAAGCGAAGAGCAATCGGCGAAGAGGTGGCTCGTCTCTTGACGGCCAAGTTTATACGTGAGATTTACCACTCCGAGTGGTTATCTAACGTCGTCATGGTCCCTAAGAAGGACAAGTCACTCCGCATGTGTATTGATTTCAAACATATCAATCGGGTCTGCCCGAAAGATCATTTCCCACTCCCCCGCATTGATCAGATTGTCGACTCAACTGCGGGATGTGAGCGTCTATCTTTTCTTGATGCTTATTCTGGTTACCATCAGATCCGTCTGTTTGGTCCGGATGAAATAAAGACAGCCTTCATCACCCCTTTCGGGTGTTTCTGCTATATCACCATGCCTTTTGGTTTGAAGAATGCTGGCGCTACTTTCATGCGCATGATTCAGAAGTGTTTGCTCGATCAGATTCCTCGGAACATTGAAGCGTATATGGATGATATCGTAGTCAAGTCTCGCAAAGGTTCCGACCTGTTGTCTGACTTGGCTGAAACATTCGCCAATTTGAGGAGATATGATATTAAGTTAAATCCGACTAAATGCACTTTCGGCGTTCCCGGTGGAAAATTACTCGGTTTTCTCGTTTCCGAAAAAGGAATCGACGTTAACCCTGAAAAGATAGGCGCCATCGTCCGAATGAAAAGCCCTGAGCGTGTGCACGATGTCCAGAAGCTCACAGGTTGCTTGGCAGCATTGAGTCGATTCATTTCTCGTCTCGGCGAAAAGGCACTGCCTTTATACCGACTGATGAAGAAGTCTGATACTTTTGAATGGACTCCAGAAGCTGAAGCAGCGTTTGTCGAGCTCAAAGCCCTACTTACCACCCAGCCGGTGCTTGCTGCTCCGCGCAGCAAAGAGCCATTGTTATTGTACATCGCGGCCACTAATCAGGTCGTCAGTACAGTACTAACTGTCGAGCGGGAAGAGGAAGGCATGGCTTACAAAGTTCAACGCCCGGTCTACTATATTTCTGAAGTATTGACTCCGTCGAAGCAAAGATATCCACATTACCAGAAGCTCGTATATGGTATATATCTGACTGCAAAGAAGGTGGCACACTATTTTCAGGATCACTCAATTTCAGTCGTCAGTGATGCTCCGTTATCTGAAATTTTCAATAATCGAGATGCGACTGGTCGAGTGGCCAAATGGGCTATTGAACTCCTTTATCTTGATATCAAATTTGAAGCAAAGAAAGCAATCAAGTCTCAAGCGCTTGCTGATTTCCTCGCCGAGTGGATCGAGCAACAGCAGCCAATCCAACTTCACTCGGCACACTGGACCATGTTCTTTGATGGTTCAAAGATGCTGAATGGATCTGGCGCTGGCGTCGTACTGGTATCCCCAAAAGGCGACAAACTCAGTTATGTCTTACAGATTCACTTTGATTCCTCCAATAATGAAGCTGAATATGAAGCACTTTTGTATGGATTGCGTATGGCCATTTCACTCGGCGTCCGGCGCCTGATGGTATATGGCGATTCTGATTTGGTGGTTAATCAAGTGATGAAAGAGTGGGATGTCAGGAGCCCCGCTATGACTGGATACTGCAATGCAGTAAGAAAACTTGAGAAGAAATTTGAAGGTTTGGAACTCCATCATGTTCCCCGAGTGAAGAATCAAGCAGCTGATGAGTTGGCAAAGATTGGATCCACTCGGAAACCTGTCCCCAGTAATGTGTTTCTCGAGCACATTCATTCTCCTTCGGTGCAGGAAGATCCTTTCACTGAAGAGCCCCCGCAAGCGAAGAGCGCCTATGATCCGACTGAAGTTGATGTCCCAGCTGTCATTGATCTGGTCATGGAGATTTTGGTAATCACGCCCGACTGGACTGTACCATATATTGCGTACATTCTCAGAAGAGAACTCCCAGATGATGAAGATGAGGCTCGACAGATAGTCCGCAGATCCAAGGCTTTTACTGTAATCAATGGACAACTCTACAGAGAAAGTGTGACTGGCGTAGCTCAGCGGTGCATTTCTCCTGAAGAAGGTCGACTGATTCTGGAGGAGATTCACTCGGGAACTTGTGGCCATCATGCGTCCTCTAGGACGATCGTTGCCAAAGCTTACCGGGCTGGTTTCTTCTGGCCACGCGCCAATGAGATGGCTAAAGATATTGTCGATCACTGCGAAGGATGTCAGTTTTACTCGAACCTATCACACAAACCTGCGTCTGTCTTGAAGACCATTCCACTCGTCTGGCCGTTTGCTGTGTGGGGCTTGGATATGGTTGGACCCCTTAGAACAGGTCAGAGTGGGTTTACTCATTTACTGGTTGCAGTCGACAAGTTCACTAAGTGGATCGAAGCTAAGCCCATCAAGAAGCTGAACGCCCGCACTGCTATCAAATTCATAAAAGAGATAACGTTCCGGTATGGGGTCCCCCACAGTATCATTACAGACAATGGCTCTAACTTTGACTCGGAAGAGTTCAGGTACTTTTGCTCTTCTCAAGGCACTCGGGTGGATTACGCATCCGTTGCGCACCCCCAGTCAAACGGTCAAGCTGAGCGAGCGAACGGCCTTATCCTCCAAGGATTGAAACCTCGGCTCATGCGAGATCTTGATCATGCTGCCGGAGCTTGGGTCACTGAGTTACCGTCTGTTCTGTGGGGCTTGAGGACAACCCCCAACCGGTCGACTGGACGCACTCCTTTCTTCCTTGTATATGGAGCTGAAGCCGTATTGCCGAGTGATGTCCTTCACAATTCTCCTCGAGTAGATCTTTACTCTGAAGACGAAGCTGAGCAAGCAAGACAAGACGGAGTGGATCTCCTAGAAGAAGAGCGTGAGATGGCCCTGATCCGATCAACTGCATATCAACAAGACCTTCGCCGCTTCCATGCAAGACATGTCAAGAGCCGTTCGTTCCACGAAGGGGATTTGGTGCTCCGAGTGGATCAGCAGCGACCTCATAAGTTGGCCCCAGCTTGGGAAGGCCCATTCGTCATCATCAAGGTGCTTAACAACGGGGCGTACCATCTTTTCAACTTGAAGAAGAATATTGACGAGCCACGCGCCTGGAATGCGGACCTGCTTCGACGTTTTTATTCTTGATAACATAGTTGCTTGGATGTAATAAGGGTACCCCAGACAATGTTATTTGTTAAATGAAGACTCCCGCAGTCTATTGTCGATTCCGATCGCACAGTTCTACATTCAAAAATTACTCCGAGTGAAGAGCGATCCTCTCTCTCGAGGGCTTAGCTGCGAATCCGTTTCGCCTAAGTTCAAAACTTTCCGAGTGTGTGACATTCAGTACACTCGGAGACATAGCTGCGAGCCAGTCCTCGCCTAAGTTCGAAAATTACTCCGAGTGAAGAGCGATCCTCTCTCTCGGGGGCTTAGCTGCGAATCCGTTTCGCCTAAGTTCAAAACTTTTCCGAGTGTATGACATTCAGTACGCTCGGAGACTTAGCTGCGAGCCAGTCCTCGACTAAGTTCGAAAATTACTCCGAGTGAAGAGCGATCCTCTCTCTCGGGGGCTTAGCTGCGAATCCGTTTCGCCTAAGTTCAAAACTTTTCCGAGTGTATGACATTCAGTACCCTCGGAGACTTAGCTGCGAGCCAGTCCTCGCCTAAGTTCGAAAATTACTCCGAGTGAAGAGCGATCCTCTCTCTCGGGGGCTTAGCTGCGAATCCGTTTCGCCTAAGTTCAAAACTTTCCGAGTGTGTGACATTCAGTACACTCGGAGACTTAGCTGCGAGCCAGTCCTCGCCTAAGTTCGAAAATTACTCCGAGCGAAGAGCGATCCTCTCTCTCGGGGGCTTAGCTGCGAATCCGTTTCGCCTAAGTTCAAAACTTTCCGAGTGTGTGACATTCAGTACACTCGGAGACTTAGCTGCGAGCCAGTCCTCGTCTAAGTTCGAAAATTACTCCGAGTGAAGAGCGATCCTCTCTCTCGGGGGTTTAGCTGCGAATCCGTTTCGCCTAAGTTCAAAACGTTCCGAGTGTATGACATTCAGTACACTCGGAGACTTAGCTGCGAGCCAGTCCTCGCCTAAGTTCGAAAATTACTCCGAGTGAAGAGCGATCCTCTCTCTCGGGGGCTTAGCTGCGAATCCGTTTCGCCTAAGTTCAAAACTTTTCCGAGTGTATGACATTCAGTACACTCGGAGACTTAGCTGCGAGCCAGTCCTCGCCTAAGTTCGAAAATTACTCCGAGTGAAGAGCGATCCTCTCTCTCGGGGGCTTAGCTGCGAATCCGTTTCGCCTAAGTTCAAAACGTTTCCGAGTGTATGACATTCAGTACACTCGGAGACTTAGCTGTGAACCAGTCTTCGCCTAAGCCCTAAATTCTTTCGAGTGCTGAACACCCGTTCCATTCGAGAATTAAATAAATTTAGCCAAGCTAAATGTCGGAAAGCGAAATGCGAGTAAGACTAAAATCTCTGGCATAGCAGAAACTTGTTCGCGCAAAGGGAAGTTCTCAGGCTTAAGGCCTGAACGAAGTTTACTCGGTTACACCAACACTCGGCATACCGAGGCAAATAAAGTTTTTACCATAAGCAAAGTACCAATTCAAGCTCCAGCAGGACTTGAAGGTTCAACGAAGGTATCCAGGTCGATTCCGTCGGCGATTCGAGTGGCAGCATCGATGAAAGTCTCCATGAAATCTTCAAATTTGAGTTTCTTCGTGTTGGTCACTCGGAGATCCTTCTGTTTGTCCTCTCTAGCTTCCTTGCAATGAACCCTGACGAGTGAAAGTGCCACATCAGCGCCACAGCGGGCAGCAGATTTCTTCCATGATTGCACTCGATCGGGAATCTCATTGAGCCGAGTCATCATTGACTCGAGGTCAGTCTCGAGAGGATCTTCAGGCCACAGTTCCTTGTCGACCTTCTCAAATGCAGCTCTCAACTGAGTGATGAATCCTTGGACGCTCTTAAGACGAGCTTCGAGACGAAACATATCCATGGCCACGGCGTCTCCGACGAGAGACTTTGTGGGGTCCAGATTGGGTTCAATTTCTTCAGTTTCTTTTTCGAAGTCTTGACAGTATTCTGCATGAAGAGGAAGTGAAAGGGTGATCATAATACCATTCTGGAAAAACCGAAGAAATTTATTCGACAGATGAGGGTTACCTTCGAGCATGCTGAACATTTTCTTCGCAAAGTCTCCCAGGTGTTTCTCCAGAGCGGTCTTACTCTTGGTCTGCACTTCGAGTTTTTTGATCCATTCGGATCGTTCCTGCTTGAGCTTGGTGTTCTCCTCTTCCAGTTTACTGGCTGCTGCAAGTTTCTTCTCAGCAGCTGCAGTTTTCTCCTTCGCTTCCTTCTGAGCATCAGCAAGTGATTTGTCCTTGTCCTCGAGCGCCTTCTTCATGGTATCTAAAGAAATAGCATTGTTGAGGCGCACTTGGAGACGACGGTTTTCATCACGTACGTCTGTTCGAGTGGATTCACTCGGTTCAAAGGGTGGAAATCGAAAGTGATAATACTATTGATCAACAAAGATTACCTCCCAAAGTCTTCAGTTCGGTCTGGGCACGGTCCAGGTTGTTGTTCGTCAGCTCCAGATCCAGCAGAAGTCGGTTCTTTTCCTTCTCCAGCTCGACGTACTTGGTCCCGAGCCCACAAGCTTTCTGAAATCAGCAAAGATAGTGGTTCAGTCGACATAACAATTTCTCTACTCCCGAGTGGAAAAGTTCAACTGCAGTCGACTAAAAGACGGCCCGCCGCCCCACCCCACAACCCTATGCAAGCGTCATATCATGGTTGATGGAAATGATGTCCATGAAACCTGCAGAATGGTTCTAAAGACTACTGCCCATCGTCAACGATCGACAGTAATCTCGGGGACTACACCCAGTGGGTGCACTCAGCGTGCCCCCACTGGAAACAACAACACTCGACCAGGTCTGGCCTGTCCGAGTATAAAAGAAAGAAGCAAGCAACCAAACATCGTCTCTATCAGACCACCGCCGAAGCAAGCACTCGACGGCGGTCTCGGGGACTACACCCAGTGGGTGCACTCAACGTGCCCCCACTGGACCTACTTTTACTCGACAAGGTCTGCCCTGTTGAATGGAAACAATATTAAGACCCCCGCCGATGCCTTCGTCATTCGACAGCGGTCTCGGGGACTACACCCAGTGGGTGCACTCAGCGTGCCCCCACTGGACCAGAAAATACTTGGTCTACTGGCGAAGAAAAACACCCCAGTGGGTGTAAAATCAAGACGGACAGGAATTCAATCGGAAATGAACTTACAATACCACTTACTCGGACGTTGGCCTGAAGCGCGGAGCTGGCATCATAGGCTAACTTGCTAGCTTCATACGCCTCTTTTGTCCGCAGCATCATCTGCCCAGCCTGGATCATGGCCTCCTTGGCAGCTCCGGTTTGGTCCTCCGGGACGTGGTACAAAGGGTATGCAGGCGTCGAGTGGGCTGGTGTAGTCACTGGAGCAGTTGGAGGTGCTTGGGATTGTCCAATAAGCGTCGAAACCACCAGAATAGAAGTGGCCGGCGGAGCACTCGACAGTGGAGTTACAAGGGGTGGAGGCGTCGCCGCAGTCGTCCCACGGGGCGTCTGGACCGACGGTGGTCCACGAGTGCCCACGCGTGGGGCCTCTGGAAGCACAGCTTCATCCTCCGCTCCTCCCCGCGGCTCCTCATCATCTTCCAGTTCGATGACTTCGTCAGCTGCAGTCGGCAATTTTAATCAAGACACTCGCCAATTATTCTTCAACAAGCAGAGTAAAGTATGGAGTTGTCATACCTCGTTGGGAGGTGGCTGCATCAGGAGTGTCCACTCCCATATGGTCTCCATCATCCCGATGGGGCGACGTTACGGAGGTAGCAGCTCTGGCAAATAAATTTCACTCGGTCAAACATCAACATAAAGTTCTTCAACAGCAAAGTAAGGAAAATGAACGCTCACGTGGAGGCAACAGGCACGGCTATCTTGATTCGAGGCAGGGCCTTCCGAGGCTTTGGCACGTCTGGCTTGAGCTGTTTCGCAGCCTTTTCAGTCGACCCCGATGTCACGACACGGTCACGTTTCGGGTTCCTTGTGCTTGACGCCACAGTTTTGCTCGGGCTGACCTCCAGGTCATTCTGCTGCTTGGCCCGACGGTCGGTGCGCAAAAGGACCGGAGCCTCCACCTCGTCTTCATCCAGATCGTCGTCGCTGCTCTCACTGTCGTCAGCATAATCGCCGTCTACGCTGCCGTCGACGCTCCCTTCCTCTTCATCAGGATGTTCTCCATTGGGTACAGGCGAGTACATGTTCGTAAATTCCTGCGAGATTCAAGCTTCAAATTCAGTCGACCGAAGATTCAGTTACTCGGTAAAATATTAAAACAATCGACAAATATATAACTCACCAAGTTCTTTGGCGGGTTCAAAGCGGAGAAAGGCGGAATTCGTTTGGATCCTTCTGGGTTATCACAGGCTCCAGTGATGCTTCTGAGCCACTGAGAAACAGTCTGATCGGAAACTTCCTCAGGATGAGTCCGGGTGGTATCCTCAGGGCCCGAATAATGCCACATGGTGTGATCCCGAGCTTGGAGAGGCTGAATTCGTCGACTCAGAAACGTTTCAAGGAGGTCCAAACCAGTCACTCCACCGCGGATCAGTTCAGATATAGCATTCACTAAGATCCCTACCTGGATTTTCTCTACCTTTGTCACGTACAGCGGTTTGGGAGTAACAGGTCGATCCAGGGTGAAAGGAGGAAGTCCAGTCGACATATTTGGTGATGCAACATCTTTGCAATAAAACCAGGTCGACTGCCAACCTCGAACGGAGTCGGGAAAGGTCATAGAGGGGAACGCACTCCTACCTCTCTTCTGAATCCCTAAGCCACCACACAGTTGGATCACATTGGTTTTGCTATCTTTGGGATTGGCTTTCTTGACGGCTTGGGATCTGACAGAGAATATGTGCTTGAACAAACCCCAATGTGGGGGACAGCCCAGGAAACATTTGCACAAGGTTACGAAGCAGGAAAGATAGGCAATTGCATTAGGAGGAAGGTGGTGGAGTTGCGCTCCAAAATAGTTCAAGAAAGCACGGATGAATGGATGGGGAGGAATGGAAAAACCTCGCTCGATGTGGGTGAGAAGCAGAACTCGCTCGCCGTCGCGTGGCTCCGGCTCGACCTCCCCCTTCGGCAACCGCCAGGAATCGGCAGCTATCAACCCGTCGACGGCGAGTTTGTCCACATCTTCCGCCGTGACCGTCGATTGGAGGAAATCCCCCTGGATCCACCCCGGCGGCACCGTCGACCGGGCTCCCGACGGCTTCTTCGCCTTGGCACCTCCCTTCTTGGCGCGCTCGAGCTTCTCCATCTTGCCCTTCGTCATGGCGGCGGCGGTCAGCGAAGCAGAGCAGGGCGGAGGAAGAGGAGGAGAAGAGTGGATTTGGGGGAAGAGTACTGTACCAGCACCGGCGTCGTCGCCTCATATACCCGCTCGTGTGAGTCACTGACCTGCGGGCCCACAAGATCTCTGGACATCCCGAAATCAGAGGAGGAGCGATACGTGGCGATATGGGCGGCGCGATAATCGAGGCGTCGTTCCTGCACTTGCCTTAGCAGTTACGCCATCTCCGCTCCGCGCGCGCGCGCTCTTATCCAAATTTCAGAACCCGCGAGACTCAGACCCGGTGGAGCAAATTGTTTCGTCAGAAGATTCTTCAGATCACTCGAACCTGGCTTTGAGCCCAGTTTCATTCGGACCAGTTTTCAAAGTTCAGTTTTACTCGGACACACTCCAAGACAGAATTGATCAGGGCGGACGATTAAGGTTTCAATCGACGCAGATTTCTAGGAAGCATCAAAATACACTCGGGATTTTTGTGTCTCGTCTGAACCTGCATTGACACCTTTTACCCTCGAACCCCGATCCATTCGGGGGCTAATGATGGGGATATGTACTTAGGGTAGGGTCATAGGCCTGACCTACATACCCCACCTAAGGACACTGCCCCGGAAAGCTTAAAGGCTACGAGTAAGTCTCCGACTGGAATCGCCATGACGCATGAGTCACTCGACAATATACACTCGGAGATGTCTTTCACTCGACGCTTACCCTTTCACTCGGAAGGACCAGAAGACAGTCGACCACAGAAGCCCAGAAGTCACTCCAGGGAGGCTAACGGGCGGGCATTCATCAAGACCTTTAATAGCATTTATTGTGTACGTTACCAGTAACGTTCACACCTTTTATGACCACGATTAAACCCCTTAATGCCAGACGTTATGAGGGGCAGCGCACTCTATATAAGCCACCCCTCCCCTCTGGCACAAGGGTTCGCAACCTTTTGTAACATAACACACATATTTCACTCGACAGAGTAGAGAGCTCCCCGGAGCGCTGAGACGTAGGGCTGTTATCACTTCCGAGTGAGGCCTGAACTCATACATCTGTGTGTACATCCTCGCCGTAGCTAGGACTCTGCCCTCTCCATTCGTACCCCTACCTTCTATTGTCAGGCTTGTTCCCACGACAAAGACAACATGTTTTCTACCCTTATCTCTAGCAAGTTTGTATTTACCATTCATACGCTCAATGTTTTCCTTAGTTACCTCATGCATTTTTAAGATCAATTCAGCACGTTGTTGAGCATCAAAATTTACCTTCTCCGAAGGTGGAAGAGGCAACAAATCAATAGGCGCACGAGGTATGAAACCATACACAATTTCAAAAGGACACATCTTAGTAGTAGAATGCAATGAATGATTATAAGCAAATTCAATATGACGCAAGCATTCTTCCCACATTTTCAAGTTATTCTTCAAAACATCCCTAAGCATAGTAGACAATGATCTATTGTCTACTTCAGTTTGTCCATCAGTTTGGGGGTGACATGTAAGACTAAAAATCAGTTTAGTCCCCAACTTAGCCCAGAAACATCTCCAAAAGTGGCTAAGAAATTTAACATCACGATCTAAAACAATTGTATTTGGCACACCATGCAAGCGAATAATTTCACGAAAAAAACAAATCAACAACATTATCAGCATCATCACTTTTATGACATGGTATATAGTGTGCCATTTTTCAAAATCTATCCACGGCAACAAATATTCTATGCCTCGCCTTCTTTGTTCGAGGTAAACGTAAAACAAAGTTCATAGATATATCCTCCCAAGGAACACTAGGTACAGGTAAAGGCATATATAAACCATGAGGATTGAGTCGTGACTTAGCTTTTTGACATTTAGTGCAGCGAGCAACAAAACGCTCAACATCCCATTGCATCTTTGGCCAAAAGAAATGTGTAGCAAGTATGTCCTCCGTCTTCTTCACGCTAAAGTGTCCCATTAATCCTCCTCCATGCGCCTCCTACAAGAACAAACAACGAACGGAGCTAGCTGGAATGCATAGCTTGTTAACACGGAACACAAATCCATCATTAATGACGAACTTTTTCTATGTTCTCATTCTTTAAAATGCTGCAACACATCTTTAAAATCAACATCATGCACATATTGATCTTTGATGGTCTCCAAACCAAATATTTTAAAGTCAAGTTGTGAAAGCATAGTATAACGACGAGATAATGCATCAGCAATAACATTTTCTTTTCCCTTCTTGTGTTTAATGACATAAGGGAAAGTTTCAATGAATTCAACCCATTTAGCATGCCTACCGTTCAGTTTTGCTTGACTTTTAATATGTTTTAAAGATTCATGATCAGAATGTATAACAAATTCTTTGGGCCATAAATAATGTTCCCATGTTTCCAAAGTCCGAACAAGAGCATATCATTCCTTATCATAAGTAGAATAATTCAGACTAGGCCCACTCAATTTTTCAGAAAAGTATGCAACAGGTTTACCATCTTGTAATAACACACCTCCTAATCCAATCCCACTAGCATCACATTCATGCTCAAAAGTCTTATTAAAATCAGGAAGTTGGAGTAATGGAGCATGTGTTAACTTATCTTTCAATACTGTGAAGGCTTCTTCCTGTGCGGTACCCCAAACAAAAGGCACATCCTTCTTTGTAAGCTCATTGAGAGGTGCAGCAATGGTGCTGAAATCTCTCACAAAACGCCTATAGAAACCAGCAAGGCCAAGAAAACTCCTCACTTGTGTGACCGTTTTGGGCTGCGGCCAACTCTCAATAGCTTCAATCTTGGCTTTATCAACTTCAATTCCCTGTGGAGTAACAACATAGCCAAGAAAAGATACTCGATCGGTGCAAAAAGTGCACTTCCCAAGGTTACCAAACAAACGTGCATCACGTAGAGCAATAAAAACAACACGTAAATGTTCCAAGTGTTCCTCCAAAGATCTACTATAAGTTAGTATATCATCAAAATAGACTACCACAAATCGTCCAATGAAAGCACGTAAAACCTCGTTCATTAATCTCATGAAAGTGCTAGGTGCATTAGTTAACCCAAAAGGCATGACTAACAACTGATATAATCCAAACTTAGTTTTAAATGATGTTTTCCATTCATCACCCAATTTCATACGAATTTGATGGTATCCACTACGCAAATCAACTTTGGAGAAAATTGTAGAGCCACTTAATTCATCAAGCATATCATCTAGCCTAGGAATAGGATGATGATAGCGAATTGTAATATTATTAATGCCTATACAATCAACACACATATGCGATGTACCATCCTTTTTCGGCACTAGAATAATAGGAACAACACAAGGACTAAGGGATTCGCGTATATAACCTTTGTCGAGCAGCTCCTGTACTTGACGCATAATCTTCTTTGTCTCCTGTGGATTGGTATCGTATGGCGCACGGTTAGGTAGCGATGCACCGGGAATTAAGTCAATCTAATGCTCAATCCCTCTAATAGGTGGTAATCCCGGTGGCACGTCTTGTGGAAAGATGTCAGCGAACTCCTGCATGATGTTAGTGACAGCAGGAGGCAAAGAGAGAGGCACGTCCTCGAATGAAAATAATACCTCTTTGCACACAAAAAACATAGCAAACAGACGTAGTAACGTCCAAATCAGTAATATCAGATTTAGTGGCAAGTAAACATCCACTCTTCAATTTTATTTCATATGCAACACTAGATGATGGTTTATTAGTCTTATTCTGTTGCTCAAAGTCCTTTGCCACAATCTAATTTTCACCCTTACTTTGCTCTCGTTTTCCTTTACTAGCTCTAGCAATGTCATCTTTCATTATATGTCCAGGAGACATAGGAAGCAAAGTTATATGTTTATCCTCATGAACAAGAGTATACTGATTAGTCCTACCATGGTGTACATAAATTTTTATCAAATTACCGTGATCTACCAACTAAAACAGAGCTTGCTTGCGTGGGTACCACATCACAATCGACATAATCCCAACCAAAAAGCTATACAGAACAAAAGTACTTCACCTCTTTTTGTTTCGTGCCTAATTGCAGAACTACCGGACACATGTACAATCCACATATGAAGATAATGGAAAAAGAGACGTTTAAGTGCTGTTCAAGAAGTTCTCTCATGTCACTTTTAGCCCAAGAAACTTTCATACCTGTCAGCGTAGTCAGCAGCCATGTAGTGTGTCTCTTCTTCAGCATCCTCGGCACCCTGTTCTTCACTTGCAATAAGAGCCAAATTCTCCTCATCATAATCACTAGCGAACGCATATCCACCATCCTCAGTAACAATCATCACACGCTTGGAAGGGCATTCTCGCGCATAGTGACCTCCACCCTTGCAACGACGACAAATGACCTCATGTGTTTGCCCTGTAGATGCCATGGATGAAGAAGAGCTCTGTGTAGGGCCCGAAGGTGTGGCCTTGCTGGAGGCTGGTGGCGGTGCCTATTTTCTTGTATCTCTGTTGGAGTTGGCGGCTGAAGTGAGTGGTGCTGTAGTAGAACATGTGGAAGTAGATGATGTACGTGGTGTCCATGAAGAAGCTCGACCTACAGAAAAATTAGTTCTCGCCATTGCCTGTCGATCCTGCACTTCACGTTCAGCTTTGCAAGCAAGATGGAATAAACGAGTGATATGTTATACTCCTTATACTCTAGAATAGTCTGAATCTCTCTATTTAAACCACCCATGAAACGTGCAAGCATAGCTTCATTCTCCTCAACAATACCACATCTAATCATGCCAGTTTGTAATTCCTGATAATATTCCTCTACATAATTTTTCCTTGTCTTAAACGCTGCAAATTTTGAAGCAATTCATGTTGATAATATGGTGGAACCCAATGATTACGCATAGCACTTTTCAATGCAGCCCATGTAGTTGGGATATTAGCATGATGTATTCTACAATGTTCAGACCACCAAACATAAGCAAAACTAGTGAATGAACAAACAGCAGCAGTAACACGTCTATCCTCAAGAAATTGTAAGCATGAAAAACGTTGTTCTGTTTCTAACTCCCAAGTAAGATATATATTAGGAACATATCTACCATCAAATGTAGGAATATTCAATTTAAGTTTAGGGAGATGGTCATGATTTTGTACCTGAGGGGGTGCTGCAGCCCTACCATTGCGATTGTAGGCATGTGGACGACCTGGTGCGTGTGGTGGTGGTTGCCCTTGGGCCTGATCTAGAGCAACCTCTTCCTCATCATCGTAATCACCATCGTAGTCAGCATTCTGATCAAAAGTTGTAGCAGTAGCAGCCACAGAAGCCACAACAGTAGGAAGGGCACCAGAATGTTGGCCTTCCTCGAGGGGCACACGTTGTGCGCGACCCGCGAAATTCGGCCGACGTTGTTGTTGTTGCTGAGGTATGACCGATGCAGCTGGTGGTAGACGTGCAAGCACCTCATTGAACTTAGCGTCCAACTTCGTCTAGAATGTCTTCTCCAAACCATCTAGCTTCTCCATGGCCTCTCCAAGGCTGGTCACGAAGTCTTGTACCTGGTCAGCCATCATTTGCTGGAATTTGTCATGGAGCTCCTTGTTGGTCATAACCTCCCATTCGACCTCGTCAGCTTGTGATCCTGGCATGGTTAGCAGTAATAGGAACACACAAGAATATGAACCTACAGACTACTAGGAAGTGATGGTGGTGGTGGTGTGTCACAAATCCGTCAAGCGAATCTCAATTTCTTACCAGTTCTTACCCAACAGCAGGTGGTGATCGGCAACCGTTGTAGTCAAAACTCTCAAAGCTTGGATAGAGCGATTGCCAGGTGGTGTCAAACACACAACGTAGATGTATGTGGAGCTGGGAAGGCTTATAATATGGTAGCAAAAAGGGTCAGCAATAATCAGTTCAGAGATGCAAAGTTGAAAAGACGCTCAACGACGGTACCGTGCTGGTCCTAGGCTAGACTGTGCTAGAGACGCGAACCTAGAACACCAACAAAATCATGGCACTGCACGCAAACAAGGGCGGAGCACACTCTGAATTTATTTCTTTTTTTTAATTTTTTTTGCTCCGCAACATTTTTTTTCCGAAAAAGTCTTAGAATGGTCTCAAAACTGCCTAGCCAGAATTTTCTAGACTTAGTTTTTTTTTGAAACTGGAACTATTTTTCTTCTGTGGGTAGCACGGAAGTTGGGGTGTCTGCCTTGCCCATGACACGTAATATCGCGGGATATTGAAATCAACAACAAAGCAGCAAATACAGGACTCGGACTAGGATTGATGGCGGATACGAATCTGGTGTAAATCGGACTAGTGGCGGATGTATGTAGGGATGGTGGAACTCAGAATGGCGGCGAATCTGTGATGGAGGTGGACTCGGATTGGCGTGATGGCGGGTATGTGGTGGTCGTAGATGGCAGCGGTGATCTATCTGGTGTGGTGGTGGTATATGGCAGCGGTGATGTATATGGTGTGGTGGTCGTATATGGCAGCGATGAAGATGGTGCGGTGGCGGCGTGACAACCTGTGAACAGAACTCGAAACTCTAAAAGACTAGACGCTAAGACTAGCAACTTGACACGACGATGCAACCGCAAATTCAACAAAGCAAACATCGAACAGAAAATTGCAAAGGCTCAGATTGGTTCGGATATGAAGATCTAACCCTAATTTTTTTGTCTTTTTCGTGGACTTTAGGTATGAAGAACAGATGCGATCTAACTACGAAAAACTGGAAAATCTCACCGAGCAACCTAGAAATCTGATACCACTTGATAGAGGCGAAGTTGTCCATGTCTTTCGATGAGATGTGGCTATCGTTTATGGTAGAGTCGACTTTGACGATCCGACTACGAATGTGCGAGGACGTCGCGCCTTAGCAATCGCTAAACCAACTCCGAGTGGTTATTGACCACGCCGGAGCATGATCAAACTGACCACGAGGGTCTGTTTCCTACAAGCAAACGTAGAACAAGCAAGAAACTAAGATTGCAATCTGAATATTGCGAATATAAGAGGAAAGCTTTATTGATGAAAGTGGGGTTCTGTGACGCCTTCGTCTGGTCGTGGAACACAAACGAAGAACGCGAAGTTGCGGCTATGGCTAACTTTTAATCCAAACAAAACCCAAGTCTAAAACGACGCCCTAAGGGCTGTATATATGGGGGAATAGAGGGGGATTTCGACCCCTTGGAGGAGGGGTCCGAAACCAGCCCTAACTCAGTTTCCCCACACATACAGACTCTAAAAACTGCCTATAATATGGTATTTCGAAATTACATGGGCCTGGACCAAAAATAAGGTGACGCATCACCTATAATAGCCTATGGACGAAATTTATGAATTGGCATGTTGTATATTTCGTCCAAGCCTCCTAGCACTCCTTATGGTGGCTTCAAAGTGCGAAAATCTCCACCGGAAAGTCCATTGTTCCTTCCTGCGCGCGCACCTTCTTCTCCATGGTTGATCCCGCACCAATGGTCATCCTTCTTTTCCATGCTAGGTCCTTCATTCATAAGTAAAACAAAATTATCTAATTTAGGCAGCATCATATGTTCATGAACATTAGAAGGATTTCCAAGAAACGAAAGTACCTGATAATTTAGTTGGCGTGCGCGGGCTCTAGTAAGTAGTCCAATATGTGTAGCTGGTGGGGATGTGGGTGTAACATTAGTAGGGTTGTCCTCATCACTTTTAGCCCAAGAAGATATTGTCCAAGTCTGTCATGTTCTGGACTCAGATTCGGACTGCACAAACATACCTGTCTCAAAACGCCAAGAACTTTTGCATCCGGACTGCGAATTGGGTGATTCTTTTTTTGTTGGAATGTAGATTTCATGTACTTTCCAACCCTTTAGATTCATCTTAAAATTCGTCTGGAGCATGGATATATTGACGAAACAATCTGACGCTGCAGCAGAATCCGAGTCAAACTACAAGTCCAAAGGTGTTGCATCACCTCCACTTGGGCCCATGGGCCTTGTACAACCTAGGGTTAGTTTTAGGCTGCCTTGGGACATCCTCCCTCCTCCTTGGCCGCCACCCCTTGCTCCTATATAAGTAGATCAATCTAGTAGATTTTTGGTTGGGATTTGTTTAGTTAAATGTTAGCCATTGCAACTTCACGTACTTCGTTTGTGTCCAACGACCAGGCCAAGACCGCTTTCAGATCCCCACCTTTATCAATACTTCATCTATATTCGCAATATTCAGATTGCTTTTAGCATATTCTTGCTTGTTCTTCGATTGCTTGCAGGAATAGACCTTCATGGTCAGGTTGATCGTGCTCCGGCGTGGTCAATAACCTCCTGGAGTTGGTTTAGCCATTGCTAAGGCGCAACGTCATGCACGTTTGTAGTCGGATCGTCAAAGTCGCCTCCACCAAATCGATACCTATCATCTCATCGAAAGACCAGGACCCTCGCCTCCACCAAATCGATAGTTATATATTGTTCCCGCTCCAATGGACATCCTTCTTGTCCATGCTAGGTCCTTCATTCATAAGTAAAACAAAAGTATCTAATTTAGGCAGCATCATATTTCATGAACATTGGAAGGATTTCCAAGCAACAAAAGTACCTGGTAATTCAATTGGTGTGCGTGAGCTCTAGTAATTGATCCAGTATGTATAACAGTAGGGGCTGTGCGTGTAACAATGGTATTGATGTCCTCATCACAAGGAGAGCGGCAAAATCTGTGGAGCTCATGGTAAGGTTGTGGAGCACATTAGGGAGCTCGGGGAAGGGCTGTAGGCGATGAATCGACAACACCATCCTCGGCTACATATAATGAAGAAGGAGACGATGGTGACGATTAAGGGCGTCAGTCTAGCGATCTTCGTCGTAGAGGTTAACAGTGTTGAGGCAAAGCTAAAGGACACGGTGGTGAGGCAAGGAGAGCACAATGGCTACATTGGTTGATGTCGACACGGCCATGCCGTTCTCGGTCATGGTTGGAGAGCGAGCAAGAGGAGGGAAAAGTGATAGATCGTAGATAGGTTCGAACAAGTGGTATTGTGCTTGTCTCGTCGTGTAGAGTTGGGGATCAAGAAGGCCTCGAAGGCACGAAGCAGGAGCAGGCGCTCTCGGACGCGTCGTCCTCTGCCACTAGGAACGAAGTTAAGGACAGGGTTGCCCAAGGCCGGGCTGCTAGGTAAGTTTTCTTCTTTCTCTCTCTTTTATTTCTGTCCTTTCCTTTTTTATTTGAATCTATTTTGAATTTATTTTAGATCAAAACATTTGTAAAACCGTCAAGAAAATTAAGTGTGAATTTAATGTTTTTTACAAAACCACAGATATTTTAACTCCGATGGGTGTACCTGAAAATGCCGTTCCACGAACATCACCCGAGCGTCCCCTCCTCGCCACACCACTGTAATGAACAATGCGGTTTAGTCCCACATTGCCACGCGAGAGGCTTGCCGACCATCTTAAATAGTGGAGAGGACCAGGTGTAGTAAACTACTTCTGTTATAGTACGACTATCAAGGCTCGCTTTGTGAAGGAGATGATCTGATACTTGATCATCTCTCTCACAAAGTAAGCATAGATAGTCATATTAAAATAAAAGTATTTTTTAGATGTGGCATAATTTTCACAATTTATGTGCACAATTTAGAAGTGGCACTATTTTTCATTTTGAAATAAAGCAAAGGAAAGTTCAAATTTGGTAAACCCATGGGTGTTGCCATTGTTAGCAATTTTGCCATAGGATTTTTTTTAGAATAAATGGCAAACATGCCCGTGCGTTGCAACGGGAGAAAATAAGTAAGCACATGCAGCATCGCTAGTGATTTAGCCATCTTAACCAGTGAGGAAACTTCTACAAATGAGCTAATTGTAATTGAATCATTGTGGATTAGAGCAACATAACATATGTTCATTTATTGGACAACAATATCATAAGTACATTCCGATGTGGGTCATTTCATGTGCATTCTGGTTAAAATACTATTATGGCAAACTAATGAATAGAGGGTAAATATTGTTTTCTGATAAATATCACACACTAATGAAAATATGAACACAGAGCTATTTATCTATCATCTCTCAAATTTGAAAAAGAAAATGAAAGAGGCTAGAGATTGAAAACGATAGCACAACAAATTTAAGATCTCACCTAGTTGAGAAGCGAAGGGAACAACCGAGGGTGGGTGATCCTTTTGGACTTCATATCAATAAACACGACATGGTGTGTCGGTATGTTTGCTCTAACTCAAGGGAGAGAGTCAATCGATTAGAAATTAATTTCTCCTTTGTGTCGCATTGTCCACTTGTCTTTTTTCCTCACAACACCACCTTCCCCTGCATGAATTAACAGTCAGACACAGAAACACCGAGCTCCTTTGCATCTCAGCGGCAAAGATAGAGAGATCGGGTTGCCTCTCACCAGCACATTCTAGAACATGAGTTAATGGTTGGCGTCCAGAGCCGAACCCTAGTAATAATTGTGCATCGTCGATTCACTTCCATATAGATTATGGTATTTCCCTACTTGGGATATTGGCACAATCAGAACCTAACAACTGCCTTTTAGTAGATCTATATATGTTGCATCCCACTTCACATCCTAAGTTTGTCTTAAAAAGCCTTCACGCCCTATTTGAACAGAAGCACAAAGATTTCCATCAACAAAATAAAATTTTCATAAAAAATATCTGCTATAAAGGATGCAACTATGACGAAGATATGCATCTTTGTTTACCTTACTTACATCATCAGAAGTTCAGAACGGATGCTAGATTTGTTTTTTATAGAGAGATGCTAGATTTGATTATACAACGTAATAGTAGTACATGCCACATGATCGATTTGTGCAATGTTTTCCCTCCAAATCTTATTTAATTGCTAGAACTAAAAAGGAAAAGTAGTAGGACATCGGTATTAAGAATACGAATTTACGGGGGCAAATCCTTAGTGAACAGTTCACCCCCATGCTAATCTACTTAAAAAATGACCAAAAATGCAGGTTTGGCCCCTATCCCAAAGCTACTACCTAATGTGGCCTATTGGAACATAGTGTGCCAAAATCAAAAGATGAAATAAACAACCGCGACATTGCAGTAGGGAGGTTCATTGTGTACATACCAGATGTACTCAGCGACGACCACAATAGTGTTGATGATGATGGCCAGAACCTTCAACCTGGACGCTCCTCCCGATTCCCCACACCCTTTCCGCTGCCGATTTCGCAGGGATGGCTGACTTATCCTGCACCCTAACTTGGCACTGCACCACATAATTTCACACCATGAATATACATGCAACCTTACCTGGTACTCATGAAGTGGATCCCTGTGCTCAACAAGCATATACTAAGAGACATCAAGTACCTATATAGAAAGTAGGACCATACGAATGATGCGTGCTGATGGACATATTTAAACAATCCTATGAATGATCATAAGCTACATCTGAATCCTTGTTGTAGCATTTGTTCCGTTATTCATAGTTATGTCTGTTGAGAGCGTGAGATTACATCAATAATGCTCAATTAGAAAGATAAGGCCTCCCAATTTTTTAGTAATAAAGATTTTACTTTTAGGAAAGAAATTTATCCATAATGTGAATGAGTGTAAGTTGTGCGGACATAGCAGAAGCACTTTTTTCTTACAGATTTACCACCTCCAATAATGCTCGCCAAATTGCCACAACGGTAGAGCCCCAACCATGTTAGTGATCTGCCTTAAATCTCAAGTATTAACTTATTAAATGTACTATTCAGATGCAAGTGCAGCAGATTACTACAGTTCAGCACTAACTGTAAAAGCGACAATTCTGATTTCAGAGGGCAAGCACTGTAGAATAGCGTATGATACCTTCATATCGGGTCCCTGAGGTGCCGCGCAACCACTCCGCGGAGACAAGCTCAGCCACGGTATGGATCAGAGTTACCTCCAAGTCCCGACAATCAACATCGTCGTGACACTGAACCTGACGTCCTCACCTGATGTCTTAAGATTCTATTGTTCTTTGAAAGAGTTTAGGGTTTCGAGAGTATTGAATGGATCCGCACAGCCCTCTAGGGGAGGAGTGACACATTTATTTATATGGGTGTATAATGTACATATACAAGGAATATTTGGAAGCTACGATTGTAATACAATACAAAGTCTAACACCCTCCCTCAATCTCAACTGTGTCTCGCAGGTTGAGATTGCGCCGGCAAACCACAAATAAGGGTAACGACAACGACTTTGTGAAGATGTCCGCAAGTTGATCTTTAGAAGAGATAAACTTGATTTGCAATAGCTTCTGTGCAACATGTTCCCTGACAAAATGATAATCAACCTCTATGTGCTTCGTCCGTGCATGAAATACCGGATTGGAAGAAAGATAGGTAGCACAAATGTTATTGCACCAGAGAACGGGTGGTCATTGCTGAGATATCCCCAACTAACGAAGCAAAGACTGTACCCAAATCAGTTCTGCTGTTGCATTGGCTACAACTTTATACTCAACTTCAGTACTACTACGAGACACTGTAGCCTGCTTTCGTGCATTCCATGCAATCAGGTTAGGTCCAAAAAACACTGCATATCCTCCCATGGACCGCCTATCATCAGCACTACTTGCCCAGTCAGCATCAGAGAAGGCAGAAAGCATGCCAGATGGAGCAGGTCAAAGGTGTAGGCCATAGGAGATTGTCAAATGGATATAGCAAAGAAAATACGCTTGACTGCAGACCAGTGAGCATCACGCGGTGAGTGGAGATACTGGCACACACGATTTACCGCAAATGAAATGTCTGGCCTTGTTATAGTTAGATACTGCAAGCCACCAACAATACTTCGGTACTCGGTGGCATCATCCGGAGATAGTGGATCACCATCAACAACAGTAATTTTTTCACTAGCAGCCATGGGTGTAGCAGCAGGTTTGCACTTGAGCATGCCAGCACGACGTAGAATATCCAAGGAATATTTCTTATGGGTAAGCGACAACCCTATAGAAGTGTGAGTAACCTCCAAGCCGAGAAAATAATGAAGCTTGCCAAGATCCTTGACAGCAAATTCAGAACCAAGCGCCAAAAGAAGACGATCAACGACAGGAACCGAGGAACCGATCAGTATAATGTCATCAACATAAACCAGAAGATACATGGGGACGTCTGAGCGCTGAAATAGAAATAGGTACGTATAAGCCATAGACGGAACAAACCCAAGAGCATTAAGAGCCGATGCAAGACGAGCATGCCAAGCACGAGGATCCTGCTTCAGACCATAGAGCACTTTGTCCAAGCGACACAAGTGATGAGGTCGGTCTGGATCAACGAACCCTGGTGGTTGCCGCATATACACTTCCTCCTCTAATACACCATGCAAGGCATTCTGAACATCCAACTGTCGAAGAGACCAAACTCGGGTTACTACAAGGGAGAGAAGTAACCGAATAGTAGTAGGCTTGACAACTGGGCTGAAGGTATCCTCATAGTCAAGACCATGGCATTGCTTAAATCCTTTAGCAACCAAACGTGCCTTATACCGCTCAATGGAACCATCAGCATGCTTCTTAACCTTAAACACCCACTTGGAGTCAATAACATTAACACCAGGTGTAGGAGAAACGAGGCGCCATGTCTTGTTGCAAAGAAGAGCATGTAATTGTTGTTCCATTGCAGCTCGCCAATGTGGAATACTCATAGCAGCCCGAAAATGTCGTGGTTCGGAAGTAGGATCTGAGACAGCATGCGTCATATAGGCTGCAAGCCAGGCAATTGTGCCATCAGTGCGCTCCTTCGGAAGGAAGATACCGTTGCGACTGCGAGTATGCGACCGAAGCGTCTCTGGGGCCAGAGCAGTTGATTGTACCGGTGCATGCACAAATGACTTTGTAGGATGTTCAGGTGATGGTGGACCTGGCTGTATCGGTTTGTGCATAGATGATGTGGTAGGATGGCCACGTGATGGTGGCTCAGTAGTAGTACTGGACAAAGTGACCAGGGACGAGGTCTCAGGCTCACCAGCCACTGTTGGCGGCACGGACGACTCAACAGCCAAGGGCAAGGCACACGGCGTCCGAGGTATAGGCGATGGTGGACCGGGCGAGGGCGCCCTAAGCGAAGCGGGTGCAGCCGGGTCACCCGTCGACCCATCATGCACGGGGACATGACTACGTGCATGCAAAAGCACGTTGTTCGCATGATCACCACATGAAGAGTCTGGAGAATCCATGTCATCCAGAAGCTGTAGTCGAATGCCACGACCAATACCTGCATCATGGTTAGACAACAAAAGAGATGAATGTGCAACATCTCCAAATTGGTCAGCGGGAAAAACGGAAGAATGCGATGACGGTGACATATTAGAAGTTGTGGGAAGTGTAGAAAAAGGAAAAGAATTCTCGTCAAAGATAACATCACGAGATATGTAGACTCGATTAGTGGGAACATGGAGACACTTGTAACCTTTATGAAGAGAACTATAGCCAAGAAAAACACACTTTTTGGAGCGGAATTCAAGTTTCTGACTATTGTAAGGATGGAGATGGGGCCAACAAGCACACCCAAAAACTTTAAGAAAGGTGTAGCCGGGAACTTCATTAAGAAGAACTTCGATCGGAGTTTTCATATTAAGCACACGCGTGGGAAGGCGATTAATAAGAAAACAAGCCGTAAAGAAAGCATCACTCCAAAAATGAAAAGGAACCGACACATGAGCCAATAAAGTGAGACCAGTTTCAACGACATGATGATGTTTGAGTTCAGCCGCACCATTTTGCTGATGTGTGTGAGGACAAGACACACGATGAGAAATCCCAAGCTTGTTAAAAAAGGTGTTGAGGTTGCGATATTTGCCCCCCAATCTGACTGAACATGTATAATTTTATGCTTGGGAAGATGCTCAATAAGTTATTGAAATTGAATAAAAATATTAAACACATTAGATATGCGTTTAAGAAGGTAAAGCCATGTAAAGCAACTGTAAGCATCGATGAAACTGGCATAGTAATTGTGACCACTAACAGAGGTTTGGGCAGGGCCCCATACATCAGAAAACACAATCTCGAGAGGACTGTTAACAACTCAGCTATTCGAAGAAAAGGCAAGTTGATGACTTTTACCCTGTTGACAAGCATCACAAACTACTATTTCTTTATTACTAGACACGCTAGGAATCTCATGACGATGGAGAATATGATGCACAATCGGAGACGCCGGATGACCAAGGCGGGAATGCCACTGAGATAACGAAACTCGGACACCACTGAAGACTTTAGATATATGTGGCACATCCAAGTTGTAGAGACCACCACGATAGAGACCTCTAAGTAGAACGTCCTTGGTTACTTGGTCCTTAATAAAAAAATAGAAGGGATGAAACTCAACAGATACATTATTGTCATAAGTGAGTCTAGGGACAGATAGAAGATTACGAGTGACAGATGGAACACGAAGAACATTGGAAAGTTGAAGTTCACGAGATGTAGATGTTGGGATAGATGCCTGACCAATATGAGAGATGTGCATACCTGAACCATTGATACATCCATTTTGCATCATGATTTCCTACTGTTATTTATAATGTTTTTATGCATAACTAGCTTAATGCCCGTGCGTTGCCACGGGACGAAAAAACCCTAAATCAAATGCAGGCAATTGTTGTTTCATCATAGCCATCGTCTCCTTGCAACAAGACAAAGTAATATGTAATCTTCTCGCTGTTTTCATTTTCGATATTATATTTCTATGAATATATAGTATTTATCAATTCAAAATAATTTTTTGATTTGTATACCGGATTTTGGAACCACGAAGGATGTACTCAGTGCAAAAAATGTTTGCCCCACCTTGAACTCAAAAGAATGTGCGGCTTATTTTTATTCAAGGACAACATAAAAGGCTCAAAATTTAAATTCTATAAACAAGTTTGTAGGAGAGTCACGTAGAAACTTTGGAAGATAATGGTATCTCATGGGCATATCATTCAAAAAAAATTCCATACGCCTTGACATAACCAAAAAGATATATTCAATAAAACAACAGAAGACACACTCGTACTTGGCAAGATAGAAACGGAAAGCAAAAACGAAACCATCGATTCATAGAAACCTAGGGAGGAACCACACTGTCATGTCACTCGTCATGCACAATGGGAGCGCCCAAAATGTTTGATTAGCAGCAACCACAAAAATATTATAGCTGCGTCACTCCAAGTTAGCCCCTCGCACTTTTCAGATTTGTACCTTTTTTCTTTCCTGCATCATGTCTTCATTTCTTCCACAACTTCTTCATTTTCACTATCAGATTCTACAACTTCAAAAATATAGAGCATTCCGTGGCCATACTTCCCATCCTCTCTTATCTTTGTCACTCTGCAAGCCTACCCATAAATGAAGAAAGGTAAACATGTAACAAATCCCCTCAATAGAGGTTAAATCATCTTATTCTCAAAGCATTCTTTGTTACAAGTTTCCCATATCACCCAGCAAATTGTTTATCATTTCACTCGTCACAATCATTTCCTCTGACAATATTAGAATCAAAACATCACTACTCCGACAATAATAGAATAAAAACATCATCATTTACATGTTTGATATTACTACACATTCTTTGCCTTGTTATCTCCTGGGTAAAAGAGCTTGATGCAAAATTACAACAAATAACTGGAGATTGTAAAAGGCAGAAGTTACCTTGCAATCATTTATTTTCTTGAAAGAAATTCCGGCACTATGTATGCTGGTGTACCAACTGGTTATTTGGGTTCTGGAATGCAACAAAGCAGATTGAAAACCACGACTCCCTATTTTTGATCAGTAACCATTAGCACTTTTGAGTAACCAAAGTTGCAAATAATTACTCGAGGTGTTGGAATCCCATCCAAGAGGGTAATTTACAGTTTAAGATCACGGTGACAGATTTCCTTCATTTTCAACATCGGTTCATGGGTAATTGAGTTTTGCATTTGTTTGCTTTGGCAATTTTGAAAATGCAATAAGTAGCATGGAATGGCAGTAGAAGATCCTGAAAGTAGTTGCTCAAAGAAGTACCATGCCAAGTGACAAGAAATGGAAACAAGTTACATGATTACATCTAGTGTTAGCAGACATGGTTCAGAATAAAGGTAGCTTGATGACATACCAAGGTAAGTATGTGGAAGAACAACCTCATCCTCACTGAATCGTCATGCAGTCCATATTCTTTCCCAGAGTTCTCCACCAGCATTCATATTTCACGACAATGGCTTGGTGCATTGGGATTAAATAAATCTGTTCTTGATTGATACATGAAATAGGACGATATTAGCAGGTCAATTCTATTTTATCTAAACATGAAAATTTGACAAGTTGAAGAACACGGAGCACACCATTTGGAGCTTCTTCTGCATTATATGTGGGTTCTCAATAGCCATATCTATGGTCAGTGTACACACACGAGAAACAACAGTTTGCTTGAGGTGGTTACATTCTTTTGCAGCAAACGACAATCAATTTAACAACATTACCTGGAGAAGTATAATTTCCACACATTGCACACAAATAAATAGATTCTCTCCGGGATTCTTTTTGCCGCAAAAGCGAGTGGGTTAAAAGCACACACACATATATGTCCCATTTGGACCAAATCGCGGGTCTGCAAAAAAAGTGGCGAACACTTAGCCCACCCTTGTCTCACCAGGAATTGACATGAAATTTCACTGGAAAGTTGGGCTAGTATTGGCATGTCAAATAGTTGTGCCTAATCCAAGCATTCTACGAATCAAAGGAGCGAGATAGCATGTGGTCACTTCAACATTCTATGAATTAAAAGGACAAGAGCTCACGTTGCTAAGAAGAACAGCACAACCGTTTCCTTCTCCAGCTTCTCCTCATGTTCATCGTCCTCTGTGGCATGGTCATCCTACACACGTTCAGACTTTCCAAGCATCTCTGAAAATTCCCAAAAGAAGCAGTTAACACACAACCAAACACACATGCAAACGGATGACATTACCGAACACATTCATAGTCTGGACCAATTAAATTGATGTATGGAAAATTAAACAACATCTTTACCTCTCACCGATCTTGTATGCCTCCCAGTCTCCTTCCCAGCGCCACTCGATGGCGGCGGTGCGGGCCTCTGGGCCGCCATGGTCGAGCAAGTCCTGGGGCTTCTCCCTTTTCCAGCGACGGGGTGTATGGGTGCTGACACAAACTCGGGGCACCAATCTTGGATCAAAGGAGGAGTCGATCTGCGGCATAGCTGATGTCGGGAAGAAGAAGCCTTGAAGGTAGGTGCGTGCAGACGTCTTCACTGTGGAAGACGGGTGCATGGGAGGGGGAGGGGGACGGCGAGCAGAAGATTTGGTTGCCTGAGTGCAGAGTGGTCAGCGGCGGCGATGAGGACCATGTGGGGGCGCAGCGGACATGAGGATTGAAGGGGGAGAAAGGGGAGGGGTGGAAGACGCAAGTGCTGGAGGTGCCTTTGCGACGGATGGTTTGGGAGAGGGGAGGGGAGATCGTGGCCTGGTGGGTGGTCATGGCGAATCGGGAGCGAGGGACATGCAGGAGGATCGTGGCTGTTTCTTTTTTCATTTTTTTACCGTGTGGAAGAAGTGCGAGACGTGAGAGAAGGGAGATCGAACGAAGCGACGTGAGTTTTTTTTGCTGGATCGATCTCGTAGGGGGAGGGAGGAGGTCGAACCATCCCCACGACGACGACGACGATGGCGTGTTTTCCTTTAATAGTAGAGATAATGCTTTATGGAGTAATTCTAACGCATTTTCTCTCATAATATGCAAGGTTTACACAAAGAGGGAGAATGCCGGCAGCTGGAATTCTGGACCTGAAAAAGCATGTGAGAGACACCTATTCTGCACATCTCCAAATAAGTTGAAACTTCACGGAGAATTATTTTGGAATATATAAGAAATACTGGTGCAAATAACTACCGGAGGGGGGCCACCTGGTGAGCACAAGACACCAGGGCGCGCCAGGCCTCCCAGCCGCGCCCTGGTGGGTTGTGCTCAGCCCAGCCCACCTTCGGTGCCCATCTTCTGGTACTTAAGGTCTTTTGACCTCGAAAAAATAAAGAGAGGACTTTTGGGAAGGAACGCTGCCATCTCGAGGCGGAACTTGGGCAGGAGCACTTTTACCCTCTGGCGGAGCGATTCCGCCAGGGGAACTTCCCTCCCGGAGGGGGAAATCGAAGCCATCGTCATCACCAACACCCCTCTCATCTTTGGGAGGCCAATCTTCATCAACATCTTCAACAACACCATCTCCTCTCAAACCCTAGTTCATCTCTTGTGTTCAATCTTTGTACCGGAACCTCAGATTGGTACGTTGGGTGACAAGTAGTGTTGATTACATCTCATAGTTGATTATTATATGGTTTATTTGGTGGAAGATTATATTTTCAGATCCATTATGCTATTCAATAGCCCTCTGATCTTGAGCATGAATATTATTTGTGAGTAGTTACCTTTGTTCTTGAGGTCACAAGAGATGTCATGTTGCAAGTAATCATGTGAATTTGATATGTGTTCGATATTTTTATGATATGTATGTTGTGATTCCCTTAGTGGTGTCATGTGAATGTCGACTAGATGACACTTCACCATCCTTTGGCCTAAGGGAATGCATTGTGGAGTAGTTATTAGATGATGGGTTGCTAGAGTGACAGAAGCTTAAACCCTAGTTTATGCGCTACTTCGTAAGGGGTTGATTTGGATCCAAACGTTTAATGCTATGGTTAGATTTTATCTTAATACTTTTATCGTAGTTGCGGATGCTTGCGACGGGGTTAATCATAAGTGGGAGGTTTGTTCAAGTAAGAACAGCACCCAAGCGCCGGTCCACCCACATATCAAATTATCAAAGTAGCGAACGCAAATCAAACCAACATGATAAAAGTGACTAGATGAAATTCCTGTGTACCCTCAAGAACACTTTGCCTGTTATAAGAGACTGTTCTGGCCTGTCCTTTGCTACGAAAGGATTGGGCTACCTTACTGCACTTTATTTACCGTTACCATTACTTGCTCGTTACCAATTATCTTGCTATCAAACTATCTGTTACCTACAATTTCAGTGCCTGCAGAAATTACCGTGCTGAAAACCGCTATAGGCAGCATTCACCGAGGGGTTGTTAGTGTAGACCTCGGTTGTGTGACGTGATTTGATACGCTGTTCAGTTCCAAGTAGACGAGCATAGAGATCACGTGGAGCGATCGGTCTGTCACGACCATGAACAACTTCAACGAGTGAGTCATAGTCGCCATCAAGTCCATTGAGAACATAGGAGGTGAAATCCTCATCAGTTAGCGGGCGGTCGATGGAGGTGAGCATGTCTGCGAGGGATTTAATCTTGTTGAAGAAGACCGAGGCGGAGAGATCACGCTTCTTCATGTCCTGAAGCTGCTGATGAATTGCCATGGACCGTGCTATAGATTGGGAAGCAAAACTCCCCTCGAGCACACCCCACGCGTCATGGTACGTGGCGGCAAAGAGCACCATACCAGCCACGCCCTCGGTGAGGGAGGAGCAGACCGCCGAAAGGATTGCTTGATCTTGCGCAACCCAGATGTGATGTGCCGGGTTGTGTACGGAGACCGAAGGTCCACTGGCCACCATCTGCGTCAGAAATTGTGGGGGACACGGTAAGGTTTGATACGTCTCCGTCGTATCTACTTTTCCTAACGCTTTTGCTCTTGTTTTGGACTCTAATTTGCATGATTTGAATTAAACTAACCCAGACTGACGCTGTTTTCAGTAGAACTACCATAGTGTTGTTTTTGTGCAGAAATAAAAGTTCTCGGAACTAGACAAAACATTTTGGAGATTTATTTTACAATAAATAAAAAATACTGGAGCCAAGAACCACCGGAGGGGGAGCCCTGGCCGGGCACGATACATCAGGGCGCGCCACCCCCTCCAAGCGCGCCCTGGTGGGTTGTGCCCACCTCTAACCCCACTGACCCTAATTCCGACGCTATAAAATCCTATTTTCGGAGAAAAAATAAAAGCGGAAGTTTCATCGCGTTTTACGATACGGAGCCGCCGCCACCTCCTGTTCTTCATCGGGAGGCCAGATCTGGAGCCCGTTTGGGGCTCCGGAGAGGGGAATCTTTGGTCTTCGTCATCATCAACCCTTCTCCATCGCCAATTCCATGATGCTCCCCGCCGAGAGTGAGTAATTCCTTCGTAGGCTTGCTGGTCGGTGAGGAGTTGGATGAGATTGATCATGTAATCGAGTTAGTTTTGTTAGGGCTTGATCCCTAGTATCCACTATGTTCTGAGATTGATGTTGCTATGACTTTGCCATGCTTAATGCTTGTCACTAGGGCGCGAGTGCCATGATTTCAGATCTGATCCGTTTATGTTATCACCATTATATCTATGTTCTTGATCCAATCTTGCTAGTTATATGCACCTATTACGCGTTATGATCCATAAACCCCGGAGTGACAATAGTCGGGATACTTTCCGGTGATGACCGTAGTTTGAGGAGTTCATGTATTCACTATGTGTTAATGATTTGTTCCGGTTCTCTATTAAAAGGAGGCCTTAATATCCCTTAGTTTCCTTATGGACCCCGCTGCCATGGGAGGGTAGGACAAAAGATGTCATGCAAGTTCTTTTCCATGAGCATGTATGACTATTTACGGAATACATGCCTACATTACATTTATGAACTGGAGCTAGTTCTGTGCCGCCCTAGGTTATGACTGTTATATGATGAATATCATCCAACGAGTTCACCGATCCAGTGCCTACGAGTTTTCCACATATTGTTCTTGCTAAGTTACTATTGCTACTGCTACTGTTCCAACTGCTACAAAACTATTGCTATCACTGCTACCGTTACTGTTACTGCTACTACTGCTATCAAAACTATCATACTACTGTGCTACAAATCACTCTGCTGCAGATATTTAATCTCAAGGTGTGGTTGAATTGACAACTCAACTACTAATACTCTCAAATATTCTTTGGCTCCCCTTGTGTCGAATCTATAAATTTGGGTTGAATACTCTACCCTCGAAAACTGTTGCGGTCCCCTATACTTGTGGGTTATCAAGACTTTTTTCTGGCGCCGTTGCTAGGGAGCATAGCTATATTTGTTGAGTTACTTGGGATTTATATTAATTGATCACTATGAAGAATCTGAAAGATCCAAAGACCAAGATTTTTCCCTCTAAGACGAGGGGAGGTAAGGAATTGCCATCTAGCTCCGCACTTGATTCACCTTCTGTTATGAGTAAGATTGCAACACCACCACATGCTATTAATCTTGATATGTCGCAAATTATTGATGATGCTACTTCTGCTATGAATGATTCTTATGATAATGCTAGTACCATGCTTGATGATAATGTGCCACTATGTGAATTTATTGATGAACAAATTGCTAGAGCTAAATAGAATGAAATTACTGAAACTGACGAGATTGCAGAAACTGACAAAGCCTTTGAAACTGATGACTATGAAATACCTAGTTGGCCTAGCTCTCCTAGATTTGAAATGCCTAAGATACCTGAGGTTTATGTTATGGATGAGGAGATAACTAGAAAAATACTTTCTTTTAAGGATAGAGATGATCTTAAGAAATTGCTACGCAAGTATAAGGAAAAGACTTTGAATGCTAGAATGAAATGTGATCCTAAGTTTGCTACATCACCTATCTTTGTTACCGATAAGGATTATGAATTCTCTGTCGATCCAGTCTTAATTACTTTGGTTGAATCTGATCCTTTCCATGGCTATGAAACTGAAACTGTAGTGGCACATCTTACTAAGCTGAATGATATAGCCACCCTCATTGCTCATGATGAGAAGATTCGCTATTACTATATTCTCAAATTATTTCCGTTCTCATTAAAGGGTGATGCTAAGATATGGTACAATACTCTTGCTCCTGGTTATGTGCGTAGTCACCAGGATATGATTTACTACTTCTCTGAAAAATATTTTCTTGCTCATAAGAAACAAGCTGCCTTGCAGGAAATATTTAACTTTGTGCAAATTGAAGAAGAGAGTCTCCCACAAGCTTGGGGGAGGCTTCTCCAATTGCTTAATGCTTTGCCTGATCACCCTCTTAAGAAAAATAAAATACTTGATATCTTCTATAATGGACTAACTGATGCTTCTAGGGACTTCCTAGATAGTTGTGCTGGTTGTGTTTTCACTGAACGAATTGTTAAACAAGCTGAGGAACTATTGAATAATATATTGAATAATTATGATGATTGGACTCTCCCTGAACCACCGCTTAAACCCACTCTGAAGAAGAGGGGTATCTTATTTCTCATTCCTGAAGATATGCAAGAGGCAAAGAAATGTATGAAGGAAAAAGGTATTAAAGTTGAGGATGTTAAGAATTTACCACATATTGAAGAAATACATGGCCTTGACGCACCACCACCTCCATAGGTGGTAGAGGTAAATTCTTTATTAAAGTTTGATGAAAGTGATATCCCTTACAATAAACATCCCAGTCAATGCTTATATGAGTTTGATAACTACATTATGAAACAAGATCACTTCAATGCAAATGTTCTAAAACAATTGAAATATAACTCTGATATGATTGCTCTCTTGAGTGACTTGTTATTTAGAATTAGTAATGATGTTAGAGGTGTATGTAAACATGCCTCTATGGTTCAAACCCAACTAGAACAAGTTGCTAAATCTCAAAAAGAATTGCTTGATGAAATGAATAGTAATATGAATGATTTTGCTGCTAGAGTAGTAACTAGGGGAGGTAGAATGACCCAAGAACCTCTTTATCCTGAAGGTCATCCTAAAAGAATTGAACAAGACTCTCAAAGAATTAATACTGATGCACCTAGTCCTTCTAAAAATAAAAAGAAAAAGAAAAATGATAGGACTTTGCATACCTCTAGTGAACCTGAGATACAAAAACCTCCTGATAATAACGATGTCTCTATTTCTGATGCTAGAACTCAATCTGGTAATGAACATTCACCTAGTGATAATGAAAATGATAATGATGATGTTCATGAGGATACTCAATCGAACAATGATAAAGAACCAGATAATGATGTTGAAATAGAGCCTGTTGTTGATCTTGATAACCCACAACCTAAAACTAAACGATATGATAAAAGAGACTTTGTGGCTAGAAAACATGGTAAAGAAAGAGAGCCATGGGTTCAGAAGCCCATGCCCTTTCCACCTAAACCATCTAAGAAAAAGGATGATGAAGAATTTGAACGCTTTGCTGAAATGATTAGGCTAGTCTTTTTGCGTACCTGCTTAACTGATATCTTAAAGATGGCTCCTTATGCAAAATACATGAAATACATCATCACTAATAAAAGAAACATACCTGAAGCTGAAATCTCCACCTGCTTGCTAATTATTCTTTTAAGGATGGAGTACCAAAAAAACTTGGAGATCCGGGAATACCAACTATACCTTGCTCCATTAAAAGAAATTATGTCAAAATTGCTTTGTGTGATTTGGGAGCTGGTGTTAGTGTTATGCCTTTCTCCTTATATAAAAGACTTGATTTGAATAAACTCACACCTACCGAAATATCATTGCAAATGGCTGACAAATCAATTGCCATACCTATCGGTATTTGTGAGGATGTGCCCGTTGCTGTTGCAAATGTTACTATCTTAACGGACTTTGTCATTCTTGAGATGCCCGAGCACGACAACATGTCGATTATCCTTGGTAGACCCTTTTTGAATACTGCAGGGGCTGTTATTTATTGCAATAAAAGTAAACTCACTTTTCATATCAATGGTAATGAGCATATGGTGCACATTTTGAAGAAACAATTCCAAGTGAATGGTATAAATATTATTGAAGAATCTCCGACACTCACTATTGGATGTTTTCAACTACCTCTACCTACTGCCAAAAAGAAATATGACATACTTATTGTTGGGGATATGCATGTCCCCAATAAGGTAACTTAGTGTTTTATGAAAGTTCTTCGGTTTCATGCTAATCGGAAGTGGTTGTTAATAAGACTTGATCAACCTTATTAATGGATCATTTTTGAGAGGTATGAAGTTGATGAATCTAGTAGGAACAATCTTCTGCTATCACCTTTTATTTTCTGTTTTACTTAGGGGAATAAAATAAAATGCCATGTTTATCCCGTTTTCTGTTTTCTCCGTGCAATAAAAAATGACCCCGAAATAAAAGTTCTCAGAATGTCCTGAAAATTTTATAGGATTTTTTTCTGAATATTTCTAGGATTTTTTCTAAATATTTCTGAATTTCTAGTGCAAATAATATCAGAGGGGGGGTGCACCTGGTGCCCACAAGATACCAGGGCGCGCCAGCAACCCCAGGCGCGCCCTGGTGGGTTCTGGCCCCCACCTGGGTCCCCTTTAGCCCATGTCATCTCCTATATCCAGAAGAAAATCACCGTTGCTCTCACTCCCGTGTTCTTGCTGACAAACCCGCGGATTTCGATCTCTTTGCTCGAAGTTCCGTTTCCAAAACTGTTTTGGGGGATTGCTACTTGGTATGTGACTCCTCCATTGCTCCAATTAGTTTTTGATTTAGTGGGTTACTTTTTGAATAATTAGCTACTTTTGGTGCCGCTGTAGATGAGCTTGCATGTTGAATTCTTAGAGTTCTAAGTAGTTTGAATGCTCAATATGGCCTCTATGCATCCTTAGAAGTAGTTGCTATCAATTTCACGAAGTTTTGTTAACAAAATTTTGTGTCCCAGATATATTTTCAGAAATTTGTTCGCAGGTAAAAATGCAATTCTTTAGGAGTTCTTCGAGGAGGAGGTCCTCGAAGGCCTCATCAAGCGGAAGCTCAGTCCGACAATCTTATGTTGAGCCAAGTGAAAGCTCGATGCGAGATGCCGGTACCAAATCATGTCTATGGCCGTGTGACGAATTCATGGAAGGCGCATGTATCAAGGAGGAATTTGAGCAATTTATCCACAATGCAGAACTTGCTCCCTTCATCGCAGATAAGTGCCCTCAACATCTCGAACTCACAAAAACTTTCACGAAGAAATTTAAATATTTTCCCCATGAGTCTAGAGTTTCATTCAACCTTTCTGACCGTCCCTTCATCATGCCTTTAGAAGTGTTCAGTAGAGCGTGCAAAATTCCATATTGGGGTTCGCTACACGAACCACCAAAATCTGAGTATGAGTCATTTTTGATTAATCTTTGCTATGGTGAAGATAGGGGAGTGACACAAGGTAGAATTAAAAGCATCCATTTCCCATCAATACACTACTTTGCACTCTTTAATGGCAAATGTGTCGTAGGCAAGGAAGATTGCAGCACACTGTGTGCTCCTGATTTGAGTCTCATACACACTGCTATAATAGGAGATAAACGTTATAATCTTGGAGCAATTGTTGCACGGAGATTGCAGCACAATGCTGCTAGTGGCCATTTTTATGGAGGAATTTATGCCTCCCGTGTAGCTGAGGAGCTAAATGTATCACCTTGGCCTAACGGCCCCATTTTACCTACTCAGTACTTAGACTTTGAGGCCATGCAACGTCATAGGTTCCTTAAGTGCACAACCACTAATTATACTTACAACTTGAGGTTTAATAAAAAGCCCGTTTGTCAGGGATATAACTCCACGATATAACCCGCCCTAATGGGCCGGGTCAACAAATCAATAGTCTTGTGACCCTGTTCAAAGTGGGCCATGTCCCAAGTACAAGATAAATAAGGTGGCGGCTCATTGAGTCGCCAGGCGGCCCAACACCTGAAGACGGTGGCTCAAAGCCCATGAAGCTATGGACACTGGTTAAAGTTTCCTTAAGGTGCAAGATAAATTAGAGATGTAGTAGATTACGGGTCATGATATGACCCGGACTCTGTTGTAAACCCTAGGCTTGACCTGTATATAAAGACAAGCCCCTAGGGCCGAAACTCTCAGGTTAGAACCTCTCGATAGCTAGGTTAGCGATTCCGCACCCTTGTAATCGAGATCTATTCATCCAATACACAAAAAGCAGGACGTAGGCTATTACCTACATAGGAGGGGCCGAACCTGGGTAAACCCGACTCTCCCTCTCGTTTAACCCCTTTGAGTCACCACCAAGCAGCGATGGACTCACACCTAAGTCCTGTTATGAGGACATCTACCGGGTTGATAAAACCACGACAGTTGGCGCCCATCATGGGGCTCTCGCCCGGTGGAGTTGAGTTTTCGAAGGGGATCCAATCAGGATTCGGGAAGTTTCCAGTGAACTAGATGGTCTAGAGCCGCTGCGACAAGGTCTACGAGATGGCTTGCAGCGTCAAGGACGATCCGATAAGACATGGGCTTCAAGATCCCATAGGAGAGATCGGTTTACCAGCTTCCGAGTCAGACATCTACATCAACATCGACGAGCCGGCTCGGAGTACCCGATCCAATCAACGCCAGGGTAGTCTTCACCATGTGTTCATCGGTTTCACGCAAGGGATCAGCCTTTCGGATGAACCGGCCTCTAGCGGCGATGCCCTCGTCAATTCGGACGGCACATCATCTACAGGAGATATGGAGTCAATCTGCCCTCCTTATGATGGCAGACTTGGGGGCTCGTTGGAGACCGAAGCCCCTGAAGAACACAATGAATCGCCCCGACAAGTCGCCGTCTACATGGCAGGGGCTACGGCGGTTCCGGATCCAGCCGCAGCTGGAGGTTCTGGCGGGTCAACTAAAACGCCGGCTCAAGCCATGACTGAACTCATGGCCGAGATGGCAAAACTCGTGGATACCCCGGTCACTACGGAAAATCAGGAAGAGCACAATGTGGAGCTAACCAAATTGTGTAGTCAAATAATTGAGGTACAGAAGGAGATTGATGCTGAAAACACACGGATGGCGGATTTGCAGGCTCGTATACATCAAGAGACGGAGCGCCTTAAGGCCGAGGCCTGGCGGTTAGGAGTTCAGAGAGAGGCATCGGAGGCGGTTTACGAGAGAAGACGCCACCGTGGGCTCCCTCCGAATCTTGAGCCACAACAGCTTTTTAACACCCCACAACAGACACGAGGAACTGTTCAGCAACCCGGGAATCGGCAAGAGGAACCGGCTCAACCACCGCCGGCTCAATCTCCGCCTCGGCAATTTCAGACGCCGCGGGGCCAATTTTCTAATCCTGTTGACAACATGTTGGGTGCAACCCGGAATTTAGAGGCACTGCCTATTAATGGAAACTCTCCTCTCGAGGTTGAAGCTAGGAACTCTATCGAGATGCTAAAGTATGCTGTGGTACAACATGCACAATATTTGTATAGCCGGGACCGGATGCATTCCACTCGCTACGCTAGCAAGGGCCACCATGTGGAGTCCCCGACCGTATCTAGCAATGGGCGAAGACAGCATCATCAGGTCTCTCGAACTCGTCCCATGCCATCAGACGCCTAGGCGGTTGTTGATGCTGCGAGAGGTGCACGACAGGCAGAAGCAGAAGCAGCAGCACGGGCGATCCAACAGCTTCACCCTCAACCGACGAGTTTGGGGGCTGGGTCCAACAGCAGGACAATTGGTATACCATGCTTATCCCCGGCGCTCCGCGCAGAGCGCATGCCCAAAGATTTCAAGGGGCCTCGTAAGGTGCCAAACTACACGGTAGATCTTGAGCCGACGTCTTGGATTGAGAGTTACGAGTTGGCGATGGACATGCTGGATGTCAGCGACATTGTGTGTGCTAAATACTTAACCATGATGTTGGAAGGACCAACTCAGACATGGTTGAAAAACTTGCCACCTATCTCCATCAACACATGGACTGAGCTGAAAGAGCGATTCATCAAGAATTTTCAAGGAACCTGCAAGAAGCCTACGACGATAGTAGATCTACAACATTGCGCTCAAGGAGTAGACGAGTCGGCTCACCACTGGTCTCGCCGGGTAGCAAAAATCATCCACTCGTCGGACGGCATCACGACGGCTCAGGTAGACTTAATATTGGAAAAGAACTGTCACTTCCAGCCTTTGGTTCTGAAGCTCGGACGGCTCAAGCGAAAGGTGCACTACATGGGCGACTTGATGGACGTCCTCATCAGGTATGCCGAGTCAGATAGCACAAAGGATCCTAGCTCAGACGAGGACAAGACCTCCAAAGGAAAAAAAGCTGAAGGAAGGAAAGGGCAGCACGGTCTAGGAGGCAACCAGAGGGCTCAAAATAATAAGCGGAAGCAGCCGGATGACGGGTCAGACTTTGTGGCCAACACTAATACAGGTTTCAAGAACCAGCGCCAGAACGGTCGACCCAGAGGAGCTTACAATGGGAATAAACCTCGCAATTATGAGGAGGCACTTAAAGCACCTTGTCCTAAGCACAGCACCCAAGATAAGCCGGCTAGCCACTCTTGGGAGAATTGTTATATCATGCAAGAGTTCCGTAGCCAGGCTTTACAGAATAACTCAGGAGGTAATGGTGGAGGACACCCGGGTCAACATGGACCCGACGGGTCACAAGGTCGCCGAGGGGCTGGTTTTCAACATCAAGGAAATCATGGCAATGGGCAACATCCTGGCCAGGGCAATCATCATAATAACCAAGGGGGATTTCAAAGTAATCCCAAGCAGTAGAATAACGGTCAGTACCACTAGCCCCTGAATCCCTGAATGAAATTCATAACTCTGGAAGGTATCAAAGAAGAAATCTTATGTCTCCAAGAGGAAAATAAGTCGGCCCTGGAACACCAGTGGCCTTATTAAAACCTAGCTCTGCTGGCTCCTTTTTTGTAATTTCTTTCCCCCTTGCAGACTTCTGTATATACTTCTTTATGTTTCAAAGTATGAATAAAGACGGCGCATTTTTTCGTTTCAACTTACAAGATGAGTTTGAGTCTTTATTTTCTGAAACAAAGGGCACTTGGGGGCTTCCGACTCATCGAGTCTAGCTTTCTCACCCTTGTGGCCCGGCATAACAATGCCACCTTATCAAGGGCATTTGGGGGCTTCCAGCCCACCGGGCTTAGCTTTATCACCCTCTTGACCCGGCAAAAATAAACGCCATATATGGTTAAACCTGCCTGTATGCTTGATGCGACTCCGATCAGATGACCCCGTGAACTCTTGACGAGTCAATACTTTTCAGACCCTGAACTTGTTAAGGTTAAAACATCGGCTTGAGTCATGAGAGAGCCGGCATACGGAAAGCTAGGATAAACCATGAGTTATCATACCCGCTTCATTAAAGCGAGACCCGAGCCTCGAAAGCCGGTCTTTTTCTGTCGAGCCTCGAAAGCCGACATTATAATCATATGTCCTTTGCATTAAGGCTAGGACCACCAAAAGTGCCTTCAAAGGGGGCTACCTTATATTTCTAACCTTCGGGATACAATCCCTAACATGAATACTATGTGATGAAACTCATCACACAAAATATTCTGGGCACGACCCTGTTTTTTACCGGTTTTTGTATAAAATAACCAGGTTATCGGCTGCATGACAGCACCAAATTACGTTATTGCTTAAAGAGGCTAACAAAGGACCTCAAGCTTGGACATCAATTTCAGCCAAGATTCATTGAGCCGGCTTATCAATATTGTTTTATTTGGCTTGTTTATTACAACAAGTTTCAGGTTCAAATTTATTACCGGCCCATGCTTCAAGGACCGGGTTAAACGACTGAGTATGCGTGAGTAGCCAATCGACAAGCTATCCTACAAATTCAACATTGTTGGAAGAGGAATAGATTGTTAAAATCAAGATCAAATGGCCGGGTCATTTTGCCCAGCTATGTCTTATCAAAAGGCCTGTCAATAGAAGTACTGCAAGGACGAGAGGATGAAACAACGAATAAAGTATCTAGCATCAAAGGTGCAAAACGTGCACGATGGCACGACAACAGTTGTTGACTATCCCTATACCATGCTTAAGGAAGCCACATATTGTTTTTTCCACCCATACTTGGGGGATTAAGTTGACAAGGCAACAGTTGAGGAAGTTCAAATCACCGACCGCATGATCTGGGTCAGTGGCGGCTAATCTTGCGCATGAGACGCCTCCGGGTTATCCACCGACTGGTCTTCTGGCTCCTGAATCTGAAGGTTGTCCACATCCCAGTTGTAGTGAGATAAAGCCTGGAACACAGCCTCGTCATCAAGAATTGAAGATGGGTAAACTTCAGGGGCAAAAACATGCTCGCGCCATTGAGGAGCCAGACTCTTTGTTATCAAATCAGGTGGTGGAATCCATGTATGATTGGCGCCATAAGCCGCCTGATAGCTCTCATCTCAGAGACCAGCTGAGTCGACAGAATTTGAGCATCCTTGACACAAGCCGCGTAATCTTCCTGGGAGAATTCTGTCCCGTCATTTTTAAATTCGGGGAATCCCTTTATCAGCTCGGCTGGATCAAGTTCTTCTCCGTAAGCTAAAGCCCGGCTCAATGCATATATCGCGCCAGATCGGGCGGCTGATCTTTTTAGCTCTAGAATATGCTGAGGGATGATGGAGAGGTTTTCCAATACATTCTTGATATATTTTAAGGGTTGCTTATCCCCCAGTGTCGCCTTAATCGTAAGACAGCTCCCAGTGTAGAACTGCTCCGTTAGAGAGTAAACAACCTTGAGCATGAGCAGGCTGTTATCATAGAAACTGCTATTCCGGGGGCCTGCAAAATATAATTAATGCATAAGTCGCCAGGCGCATTATATCTATATTTCAAGAAAACAGGAGGGTATAAAAATTTACCAAAAATAGCTTGGGCCATCTGGGCAATATGTCGTTTTAACCCGGACAACTCCTCGGTAATGGGTTTGAGCCGGCCCTCGGCATCCTCTGCACGCTTAAGCAAAGCTATCTTTTCATCTTCAAAGGATTTCTTCTTTTTCAAGAAGTCTGTTTTGGTGTTTTCCAGCTCGATCAAAGAAAGGCAAAGTTTTTCTTCAACTTCTGCCTGTGAAGTCTGCCCTCTTTCCAGGTCCTTTTTCAGATTAGCCACGCTAGATTCAGCTGTCTTCAAAGCCTCCTGCATCATAAGTGAAGTTTACATCAAGTCCCAAGAAAATTGCAAAGCAATATATTTGGCACTTGGGGGCTAATGTATCTCAGCTCTTTTTCGACATTAAAAATGTGAACAAGACCCGAATCATCTCAAAGAGATGAGCCGGCCCTTGGGGGCTACAGGTCGAAAGTTCTCCAAGGTTAGTACAAAAAGACCCGACTCATCTCAAGGAGATGAGCCAGCCCTTGGGGCCTACAGGTCGAAAGTTCTCCAAGGTTAGTACAAAAAGACCCGACTCATCTCAAGGAGATGAGCCGGCCCTTGGGGGCTACAGGTTGAGTTAGACAAACATTTGCAAGACCCAGCTTATCTAGAAAGACAAAGATGGGCCTTGGGGTCTACAAAAGGATATATGATGAGAGCATGAAAAGGAGAACATACCTCATATTTATTTTTCATCATGCTAACAAGGCCGATTTCCATCTCCCGGCTTGTTGCCAGGCGGTCTAAGCAGGCAGCATGAAGATCTTCGACACTAAAGCTCTCATAATTTGGAAGTTCTAACTTGGTTTTCCCTTTTTCTTGCAGTACTGCTTCATCCTTAGCAACAACCTTTGTTAATACCCTGAAAGCCTCAGGAGCAGTATAACCCGTCCCAGTAATAATAACATCAGGATTATCTTTGTTTATCACTGAAGGATTGGGCGGGTCAAGTTTAACTGCTAATGTAGCTTCAACAGTTACGACATCAGTGTTGCTTGGCTTAGATGGAGGAGGTAAATCATTTTGGATTTCCTGGGGGTCTTCAGGATGATCAACATGGACTTCATGAGCCGCCGGATCAGGAAGCTCTGGCTCAGGGGCCTCCGGGTTAACAGAAGACCCGTCAGTTTTCCTTCTCTTGGCTTTGGCCCTGCCAAGTTTAAGAGTATAATAAGAAGAACGGAAAAAACAATAGTTTACTCAAATAGATGGATTGATGAAGAATTTACACTTGATTGATGACAAAGGGTGCCAGCTTAGACGCGGTTGAGTCATCCGACGAAGGTGGCAACTCCTGATTAATCAAGGCAAAGGAATCAAAAGTTGACACATCAAATCAGAACTTCCTTGGAAATTTGGAATATCAAGTACCTTGGCTGGTCGTTTCCAGGCGACTGATTTATCAGGTAAGCCCTCAACAAGATCGCCACTCCAACTTCGGGTTTGACGCCTAGACTGGTGCTGGGTTTTCTTCAAAATAAAGTAAGGATCCAGATGAGCGTCCGGGTGAGAAAAACCTACCTTACGAACAACCCACCTTGTTTTCAGCGGTGAGGGAGTCCTGGATTAAGGGGTCCTCGGGAGGCCGACCTATTCCTTATGGGCCGTTTGCCGGACACTGGATTAATCGAAGACCCAGACTCCAGGAAGGAAGCTTCTAGAATCATGGCGTATTCTCCACGTTTAGAGTAGTGAATAGGCATGTTTATCCCTTCAACGTGTAACCGACCATGTGTAAACCCTAGGTACCCCCGGCGTCTATATAAGCTGAAGGGTTTTAGGTTGTAGGCCAACAGAACTCATCTAGGATTTTAGTCAAACGATCTCGTGGTAGATCAACTCTGTAACCCTTATACCATCAATATAATCAAGCAGGACGTAGGGTATTACCTCCATAGGAGGGCCCGAACCTGGGTAAAACCTTGTCCCCTTCGTCTCCTGTTACCCTCGATTCTAGTCCCACAGCTCGGGACCCCCTACCCGAGATCTGCCGGTTTTGACACCGACATTGGTGCTTTCATTGAGAGTTCCGCTGTGGTCGCCAAAGGAATCGATGGCTCGCCTTGTCATCAACGAAGAGGTCCGCAATACGGGCACTTTCGTCCCCGGACAGATCTTCGCCTTTGGCAGCATTGTGCTGCACGCCGACACGACCGGCCATCTAGGCCGTGTTGGAAGCTTCGCCCCTGATCAAGAGGTCATATTCGGGAACCTAGAGTTCTCCGTAGACTCTCGGGGCGATCTATTGCTAACCGGGCTCGCAGTCTCGCCTGCCACGCCCGAAGACTTAGAGGCTTTAACCTCAGATCCATCTTTCGGCCCCGCCCACGGGATCTACCCCGGCGAGGGCCCAACTTTCAGTCCGGACCTGGTCATAGTGCCAGACGACCGGACCCCTGTTCTTGCCGAACACTCTCCCCGCGCGGACGCATCGGAGGTTAACTCCGGAAACTCTAAGCAGGCCGATCCGATCGAGCTCTCGATACTCAACGAGGCCCTAGATCGGATCTCGTTGATAAAGATTGTCGACGATCCGAACCCGATCTGCGCTCAGATCGGGCTTCAGGTGGGACAGGTCGAATTTTTCGCCCCACCCACCACCCACTTCGTAGCCACTGTCGAGGATTTAACCGGCATGTTGGATTATGCTTCTGAGGAAGTAGACTACATGGAGGAGGAAGATCGTGCACTCACTCCCGTTAACACCGGACAATGGACTGCCACCTCCACATATGACGTCTACATGGTAGACACGCCGAAAAACAATGGCGACAAATTGGATGATGCGCCGTCAAGACGCCGAAAGCCGCATAAACGGTCAAAAGGAAAAAAGGGAAGAAAAGCTATCGATGGCATCGGGGACGGAGATACCCCGGAAGACCTCGGCGATCCCGAAACCCTCGAACACCCGTTAGAGGGTCAGGAGAGGCCAGAAGACCGACGCAACCCCGATGACCTAGATGATCCTGAGGACGACGATCGCCTTCGCTCTGTCGAGGGGGAGGACAATGCGGAAGCCGATGGCTTCGCCATCCCCGATAATCCTGCAGACCAGGAACTCTTCAGGCAACAGCTTATAGCCACGGCCTACAGCCTGAAAGCAAAAGAACGGCAGCTTAAAGCCGAACAAGATGACCTCAACGATCGATGGACGAGAATCCTCTCAGCTGAGGAAGGATACAGCACAGGTTCCTCGGACCAACCCAAGAGCTATCCACGTAGAAGGCTGCTGCCACAATTCGATGACGAGCTCACTGATACGCCGTCTCCCAAACATACCCCATACGACCAGCCAGAACGCCCCCCTCGAGGATGAGACTGGATGGCTGACAACACCGGCTATAGGCCGACGATACCCCGTAGACGGGGAAAGGAGCCACTAGAGCCCGATGACAGGTTCGACCTGCGACACGACCTGGACGACAGAGCAGGTCGTACACGATCCATCTACGGATCCAGAGGATACTCACCCGATAGACGGGGAGGGAACCGGCCTTGGTTCGACCACAACAATGAGGGTCGGGAACGAAACCGAGCCAGGACAGACGCCGATCACCGGCGTGACATAGCTCGGGTCAGAGGCGCCGCCCACCCACTGTGCTTCACGGACGAGGTGATGCGGCATCAGTTCCCGGAAGGGTTCAAACCTGTAAACATAGAACAATACGATGGGACAACTGACCCAACCATATGGATCGAGGATTTCCTCCTCCACATCCACATGGCGCGAGGAGATGACCTCCACGCCATCAAATACCTACCCCTGAAGCTCAAGGGGCCAGCTCGGCATTGGTTAAATAGTCTCCCCGAAAACTCCATTGGGTGCTGGGAGGACCTCGAAGAGGCATTCCGATCTAACTTCCAGGGCACTTATGTTCGGCCGCCGGACTCCTCCGATCTAAGCAACGTCGTCCAGAAGCCAGGAGAGTCCGCGCGGCTATTCTGGAATCATTTCTTAACAAAGAAAAACCAGATCGTGGATTGCCCGGACGCCGAAGCAATAGCATCTTTCAGGCATAATATTCGGGATGAATGGCTGGCTCGACAGCTCGGACAGGACAAACCAAGGACAATGTCCACCCTCACTTCACTCATGACCCGCTTTTGCGCGGGCGAGGATAACTGGCTAGCAAGACGTAGCCACAACCCCGATGACCCCGGGACCTCTGAAGTCCGGGATGGAAACGGGAAACCGAAGCGCAACAAGAACAAGCGCCGGCACAATAATAGTGATGCCGATGACACAGCCGTTAACGCCGGCTTCCGCAATTCCTGGTCTGGGCAGCGGAAGAAGCCTCCTAAAGGCAAACACGACGGACCCACCCCGCTGGACAAGATCCTGGAGAGGCCTTGCCAGATCCACGGCACTGAAGAGAAGCCCGCCAATCACACCAACCGCAATTGTTGGGTCTTCAAACAGGCCGGCAAGCTCGCATCCGAGGACCAAGGCAAGAGCCCACGCAGCAAGGACGAGGATGAACCCCGCAGTCCGATTGGTGGCGGACAAAAGAAATTTCCCCCTGAGGTGAAAACAGTAAACATGATATACGCCACCCATATACCCAAGAAGGAGAGGAAGCGTGCCCTTCGAGATGTCTACGCCATAGAGCCTGTAGCCCCGAAGTATAACCCATGGTCGGCATACCCGATCACCTTTGATCGACGCGACCACCCGACCAGTATCCGTCATGGGGGTTCAGCCGCCCTAGTCCTAGACCCGATCATAGACGGGTATCACCTCACCAAAGTCCTAATGGACGGAGGAAGTAGCCTCAATCTGATTTACTCAGATACGGTGAAAAAGATGGGCATAGATCCGTCAAGGATCAAGCCCAGCAACACTACCTTCAAAGGAGTGATCCCAGGCGTCGAAGCCCGGTGCACAGGCTCTGTAAGCCTGGAAGTGGTGTTCGGCTCGCCCGATAACTTTCGAAGCGAGGACTTGATCTTCGACATCGTACCTTTCCGCAGCGGCTATCACTCCCTGCTCGGCCGTACAACGTTCGCTCGCTTTAACGCCGTTCCGCACTACGCATACCTCAAGCTCAAAATGCCCGGCCCCAAGGGGGTCATTACTGTCAACGACAACACAGAGCGCTCCCTCCGAACTGAGGAACATGCGTTGGCCCTGGCGGCCGAATTCCATTACACTGATGATCGGCAAGCGCCGACATCTGCCGTAAAGGAACCCAAGGATGGGAAGCGAGCTCGGTCTCAACCTGAAGTACCAGAACCTTCTTCTCCCCATAAATAGGGACTCGCCCCCCATCGCACGGCCCTAGATCCGACAAAGTATGTGCCGAGGATGCACAACTTTGCGCTCAAAATTCCATGGGCAGCGGTGGGGAAAAATTATTAAAGGGTAAGTGTTCGGCTAGACCGAACTATCACCATCAACATGTCTTTGGACACACTACATGTACCATAAAATACCTGCTACGTCCTAAAGCTCAGTCACATTTCGGCGACTTCTCAAGACTTTTTCCACAGTCCGCTCACCGAACACTACACCCATTGCGGTATACAACTCCTTGGGAGACGCATGAGCAGATAAGCGACATGGCACATCGAGGACGTCAGGTCACCTATCGAAGACCCTTGGTACAGTCCCTCCTGTAAGGTTTATATTTCATTTTTCATACCTATAAACAGTTGTATCTGCAATTTGAATAATAAGAGTTGTTGAGTAAAATACAGATGTATCATGTATGATCACCTCGCCGTTTTTCTTGGCGTACTCTCTATTTCCCCTCTCTTCTTGCGAACCTGTTCGGTATACTTTACGATGCAACCGGATAAAAGACCGGGGGCTCCGTCCTACAAAATCACCCTAAACACAACTGATTTCGTGTTCGGCGTCTTGGAGTTCCGCTTTATATGCATTGGTTCCGAACTATGTCTTGGGTCAATAGTTGGGTTGCCCGGCTCCTATGCTTGCCCCTTTATGTTCCGCTCGTTCGGCTAAAAGGGCAAAGGGAGAACCGCTGTGATTGTGTTTCCAGCTAGCCTGGTCAAGCACCTCAGCGGAGAAAGCCGAAAACTGACTGTCATGGTAGGTGAGAACTGGTTTGCGAATCCGAGCTTAAGTAAATCTCGTCAGAGGTTACTCTGTGTCATACGATGGGTTTGCTATTAGTACAAACCATGTGATATAGGCTTTGGCCACGGTTCATCCGAACATCACAAACCCCTGGGGGCTAGTCATCAGCCCCCCGCACTCCTTTCTCGCGCCCCTACGGCTAAGTGAAAGCAATAAAGCATTATGGTCCGATTGCCTTGTCCGCCCCACACTACCGCCTTCGGGTGCCGATAGTTCGGCTAAGGGCCACAGTGAGATTGGAAGAGACACCCCGCGTAGTATCTACATGGGGGCTGAAGCCAACGACTCACAGCTTTCAGGTTTAACGGCCACAAAGGAGTTATAAAGGATGCAAAACATATAAGACATGATAAACCATGCATTTTAAATATATACGCGTTAAAAGGTCTTCGGAAATATTACAACGCGTTACTCATACATGTTCTCTCCCGAACACTGAGACTCTATCACCCAAGCACCCTCCATTACTCCGGAGAAGTACAGCTCGGGGCGCCTATGCTCCTTTCTAGGAGGCGGAGGGGCGGTGGCTATCTTCATTGGATCCAGCCCCGGCCAGTGCACCTTGGCCTTAGCAAAGTTCATCCGAGCTCCCTCGATGCAGGAAGATTGCCTTAGCGTGTCGATCCGGGGCGAGGCGTCGCTCAGCTTCTGCACCAGGCCGAAGTAGCTACCCGGCAATGGCTCTTTGGGCCATAGCCGGATGCAGAGATCCTTCATGGCCGGCTCCGCCATCCGGTGTAGCTCCATCAGCTGCTTCAGCTGCTCAACAAGGAGAGGAGGGCGCTCGGGGGCTTCAAACTGCGCCCAGAACAACCGAGCTTCATCTGCTTCTCCCCGCGAACCATAGAACTGGTTCGCGTCCGCTGTGCTCTTCTGGAGGTCCGAGCAGGCGCCTGAGGAACGCCATACTTAAGTAAGCAACTCGAACTTGCTATCCCCGTAGACACACTGCAATAAATACGGCTTACCATCCATTATAGCCTTGGCCTGGCTGACTTGCTCTTCAAAAGACCGCCTATCCACCCGCTCCTTTTGGAGATTGGTTTTCATGGTGGATAGTTCGGCGGCCTGCTCCTTGCCTTTTCGCTCAAGGTCCTTGCACTTTTGGCCGGCGTCCTTGAGCTCCTGTTGGATCTCCTCCACCCGAGCCTGGTGCTTGTCGCTGGTGGCTCTTAAGGCGGACAGTGCGGTCGCCGCTTCTTTGGCCACCGCCCTCTCATCCGCAGCCACCTGCTTTGCCTTCTCAAGCTCATCCTTGAGCTTCTCAATTTCTTTCGCCGAGGATGCGTAAGCATTAAAAACATATTAAAAGTACTGCGTTGACAGTACGGTTATGAAACATTTGGATATTCTAGTCCAGCTTACCTTGCGCCTCGTCGAATCTCTTATTCAGAGCTTCGAGGTCATCTTCGGAGCTCTTGAGCTTCCGATTTAGCTCGTCAAGCCCGGCAGCATTAACAGCCGCCGCCGATGATGAAGCCTATACAAAACAAAATCATATCAAGTTACATGGGTTCACACCTTCCGAACTATCATAAAATATGATCCTATGTCTGGTCCTCTTAAGGGCTGTTGGAGCATTCCGAACACATATTGTCCTATACATAGTTCGGATAATGATCTATGATTGACCCCCAGGTAAGTTTTTCAAACTCACCTGGGGCTCGGGGGCTGCCATGTATATAATAATAACTCAAAGAAATTAATATTTCACAAATAGAGCATTACTTGGCTCACCTGAAAGCCCGTCAGGAGACCGTTGAAGGCCTCCTTCAGTCCATTGTCTACGGACTGAATGCTCTGCAATACCGCACCATAAGGGTGCGGTGCTCCCCGGAGATGGAGGCGCTCGACAGAGCCTCCCCCATAGCCGGCCATCCTTGGGTCGATGGCGCTGGTGGAGGTCGGTTAGTCCGATCTCCAGCCGGGGATTGAAACGGTACCTCCGGAGGTATGGTGCGCTCCGGAGATGGCCTTGGAGGTGACTGGACATCTTCTCATCTGGTCTCCTCAGTATCTAGGAGGGGCGGGTCCCCCCGGTCTTCGGCGGCCGAGGCGTCAGCCTCGACCATGACGTCGTCGCCCCCACCTCCAGTGTCCGGCTCCAAAGGAGCCTGTTGGGAGGACACCTCTGTGGCATCCTTTGCGGCACCCAGAGGGGAGGGGTGCGACGCGTTCCCGCTCTCCGCTAGCTCGGCGGGCGGGGTCTCCCCGTTCGAGTCTTGATCGGTGGGGAGAACACGTGGTGGGCTGCAAGTCAACAGGCGCTCACATATTAATGACATTTAAAACTTAGCACTAACAACTCAGGAGGTCTTCGGATCTGTAACTTCGAGCTGGGGGTTTGACCCTGAGGCTCCTTCGTGGAACCCTCTCGAAGTCTTCAGACTCAGTATCCGAGTCCGAACTGTCGTCGGACAGGACTACCTGTGTCCGACGCGCTTTCTTCTGGGTGGGAGGAGATACATCCTCTGAAGCGTCCGATGACGCCGCCCTCTTTCCTTTAAGGGGGGAATCACCTCCCGGCCCCTCACCCTCTTGTTCCTCCTCTTGATTCGAGGAGGCATGGGTGTCCACAGACACAGCCCCTGGCTGGTCCCCGATGCGCAGGCCTGTTCGGCCTGGTTTCTTTTTCTCCTTCTTCTCTGGTGCCTGGTAAGGCGCCACGATGAGCATCTCCGACAGCAGCTGGGACCTAGGGTCCTCGGGCTGTGGAGCCGGGCACTTGATGCCCGTGGCCTTGCTCAGCCATGCCTGCGGAAGTGATCGGAAAGTACTTAGATTTCCTTCGGAAGAACGAAGCCGATCTAATGAAGCTATGACATACCTCGGAAGGGGGCTTGTCGGTGCGCAGGCCCTGGTCCTCCTTCTTGGCCGGCCACTTCTTCTGCGCCTTGAACATCGCCTTCCACAGCTTCTCCCGTGTGGTGCGGAAGAGGTGACGAATCGTAGGATCGTCGTCCGTCCGATAAGTCCACATGGGAGAGCCCCGGCGCTGGCAGGGGAGGATGCGCCGCCGAAGCATAACTTGGACCACGTTGGCCAGCTCGATTCCGTCCTTGATCATGGAGGCGATGCCCCTCTGCAGTTCATCCACCTCTGTGTCCGACCCCCAGTCAAGGCCCTTTCGAACCCAAGAGGTCAATCTGGTCGGGGGGCCGGACCTGAATTCGGCAGGAACAGTTCCGCCCTCCTCCCTTGGCTCGGTGATGTAAAACCACTCTTTTTGCCAAGTCTTGATGGTGTCGATGAAAGTGCCGGATGGCCATACGGCACGTGGGAGCTTGCTGATGACCGCCCCGCCGCAGTCTGCGTGTGCGCCTGCGACACACTTCGGCTTGATGTTGAAGATCTTGAGCCACAGTCCGAAGTGTGGTTCGACCAGCAAGAAGGCCTCGCAGACGGTGATGAAGGCCGATATATGCATGAAAGAGTTCAGCGGGAGGTCATGGAAGTCGAGTCCGTAGAAGAACATGAGGCCCCTCACGAAGGGGTGGAGCGGAAAGCTCAATCCTCGGATGAAATGAGGGATGAAAACCACCCTCTCGCCTGGCTTGGGGGTGGGAATCACCTGGCCCTCCTCCAGGGCGCGGTGGAAGACATTGGCGGGGAGGTAGCCGGCGTCCTTGAGGTCCCGCATGTCCTGGTCTGTGACCGTGGACGCCTCCCACTTGCCATTGGAGCCGGAGCTGGCCATGGCTGAGCTCGGAGGAGATGTTGGAAATATGCCCTAGAGGCAATAATAAATTGGTTATTATTATATTTCCTTGTTCATGATAATCGTTTATTATCCATGCTACAATTGTATTGATTGGAAACTCAAATACATGTGTGGGTACATAGACAACACTGTGTCCCTAGTAAGCCTCTAGTTGACTAGCTCGTTGATCAAAAGATGGTTAAGGTTTCCTAGCCATAGACATGAGATGTCATTTGATAACGGGATCACATCATTAGGAGAATGATGTGATGGACAAGACCCAAACTATAAACGTAGCATATGATCGTGTCAGTTTATTGCTATTGTTTTCTGCATGTCAAGTATCTGTTCCTATGACCATGAGATCATGCAACTCCCTGACATCGGAGGAGTACCTTGTGTGTATCAAACGTCGCAACGTAACTGGGTGACTATAAAGGTACTTTACAGGTATCTCCGAGGGTGTCTGTTGGGTTGGCATGGATCAAGACTGGGATTTGTTACTCCGTATGACGGAGAGGTATCTCAGGGCCCACTCGGTAATACAACATCACAATGAGCCTTGCAAGCAATGTGACTAAAATGTTAGCCACGAGATCTTGTATTACGGAACGAGTAAAGAGACTTGCCGGTAACGAGATTGAACTAGGTATAGAGATACCGACGATCGAATCTCGGGAAAGTAACATACCGAAGAACAAAGGGAACAGTATATGGGATTAACTGAATCCTTGACATAGAGGTTCGACCGATAAAGATCTTCGTAGAATATGTAGGAGACAATATGGGCATCCAGGTCCCGCTATTGGTTATTGATCGTAGAGGTGTCTCGGTCATGTCTACATAGTTCTCGAACCCGCAGGGTCTACACACTTAACGTTTGGTGACGATTAGTATAGTTGAGTTATTTTGTTGGTGACCGAAGGTTGATTCGGAGTCCCGGATAAGATCCCGGACATGACGAGGATCTCCGGAAGAGTCCGGAGGTAAAGATTGATATATGTGATAATAGTGTTTTGATCTCCGGAAGGGTTCCGGAATTCACCGGAAGGGGTTTCGGATGTTTACCGAAGTGTTCGGGTGCAGCAACACTTTATATGAGCCAAAGGGATAAAGCCCACGAGGTATTGGAAAGTGCAAAAGGAAGTTTTGCTGCTGCCTTAAGGGGTACTACCGCTGGTAAGGCAGTACTACCGCGTAAGCGGTACTACCGCTTGTGTGAAGCGGTACTACCGCTCAAGCGGTACTACCGCTCGTGAGCGGTACTACCGCTTGTGCGCGGTACTGCAGGGATCCGAGTTGAACTCTTTCCCTGCGGGCCAAACCGACCTTGTGCGGGCAAAACCGACCTGGAGGAGGCTTTTAGTCCAAGTTTAGACCCCAAGGCTCAACATATAAATAGAGGCGCAGGGCTAGCACACGGGACACATTAAGATTTCCCAAGCCGTGTGTCGGCAACCCTAACCCTCTAGTTCTCCCGTCATAATCTCCGTAGTGCTTGGCGAAGCCCTGCAGAGATTGTTCCTCACCACCATCACCACGCCGTCATGCTGCCGGAACTCATCTACTACTTCATCATCGCTCGCTGGATCGAGGAGGTGAAGGCGTCATCAAGCCGTACGTGTGTTGAACGCGGAGGTGCCGTCCGTTCGGCACTAGTTCATGATCGGATCGAGGGACGACTTGCGATTTGGATCGCAGAGACGTTCGACTACATCAACCGCGTTTCTTAAACGCTTCCGCTTAGCGATCTACAAGGGTATGTAGATTCACTCTCCCTCTCATAGATGCTCATCACCATGGATAGATCTTGTGTGTGCGTAGGAAATTTTTTGTTTCCCATGCAACGTTCCCCAACAGTGGCATCTGAGCTAGGTCTATGCGTAGATGAGATCTCGAGTAGAACACAAACGAGTTGTGGGCGTGGGTGTATACATATTGCTTGCTGTTACTAGTTGATACTTGATTCGGCGGTATTGTGAGATGAAGCGGCCCGGATCGACATTACGCGTACGCTTACGCGAGACAGGTTCCTTCAACTGACATGTAACTTCGTTGCATAAAGATGGCTAGCGGGTGTCTGTCTCTCTCACTTTAGTTGAATCGATTTCAATGAAGAGGGTTCTTTTAGAAGATCAAAAAGCAATCACTACACCACGTTGTGGTTTTGCGTAGGTAAGAACGGTTCTTACAAACCCGTAGCAGCCACGTAAAATTTGCAACAACAATTAGAGGACGTCTAACTTGTTTTTGCAGGGTATGTTGTGATGTGATATGGCCAATTACATGATGAGATATATGTGATGTATGAGATGATCATGTGTTGTATAGAATATCACGACTTGCATGTCGATGAGTACGGCAACTGGCAGGAGCCATAGAGTTGTCTTTAATTATTTTCGCCGTTTTTGCTTTACTTTATCGCTATGAGTTAGCAATAGTCGTGGGAGCAACAGTCGGCGCGACAACCTCATGGCGACACGTTGATGGAGATCAAGATGATGGATATCATGGTGTCATGCCGGTGACGATGGAGATCATGCCGGTGCTTTGAAGATGGAGATCAAAAGCACAAGTTCATGGCCATATCATGTCACTTATGATTTGCATGTGATGTTAATCCTTTTATGCATCTTATTTTGCTTAGGACGACGGTAGCATTATAAGGTGATCCCTCACTTAAATTTCAAGATAAAATTGTGTTCTCCCCGAGTGTGCACCGTTGCGAAAGTTCGTCGTTTCGAGACACGCCGTGATGATCGGGTGTGATAGACTCTACGTTCACATACAACGGGTGTAAGCCATGTTGCACGTGTGGAACACTCGGGTTAAACTTGACGAGCCTAGCATGTACAGACATGGCCTCGGAACACAAGAGACCGAAAGGTCGAACATGAGTCATATAGTAGATATGATCAACATGAAGATGTTCACCATTGAAACCACCTCAACTCACGTGATGATCGGACTTGAGTTGGTGGATTTGGATCATGTTACACTCGAATGACCGGAGGGATGTCTATTTGAGTGGGAGTTTTTAAATAATATGATTAACTAAACTCATTATCTAGAACAATAGTCTAAGTTGTCTTTGCTATATTTATGTTGTAGATCATGGCTCGCGCAGTAGCACCCCTGAATTTTAATGCGTTCCTAGAGAAAGCTAAATTGAAAGATGATGGAAGGAACTTTGTGGACTGGGCCCGTAATCTAAGGATTATCCTTACGGCTTCCCAGAAGGCTTATGTCCTTAATGCACTGCTTGGTGATCCACCCGCTCCAGTTGAGTCTCTAGACGTTGTGAACGCCTGGCGGGCTCGTTCTGAAGATTACTCAATAGTTCAATGTGCAATATTGTATGGCTTAGAACCGGGACTTCAAAGACGTTTTGAATGTCATGGAGCATATGAGATGTTCCAGGAGTTGAAGTTTATCTTTCAGAAGAATGCCCGGATCGAGAGATATGAGATCTCCGATAAGTTCTATGCTTGCAAGATGGAGGAGAACGGGTCTATCAGTGATCACGTACTCAGAATGTCTGGGTACTCCACCCGTCTGGCTGAATTGGGGATGCCCCTTCTGCCAGAGGCTATCACTGACAGAGTTCTTCAATCATTGCCACCTAGCTACAAGAGCTTCGTGTTGAACTATAACATGCACGGGATGAACAAGTCAGTCGCCGAGCTGTTTGCGATGCTGAAAGCCGCTGAGTCTGAATTTCAGAAGGAGCATCAAGTGTTGATGGTCAATAAAACCACTAGTTTCAAGAAAAATGGCAAGGGTAAGAAGGGTAACTCCAAGAAGAGTGGCAAAGCAGTTGCTCCTCTCGTGAAGAAACCCAAGGCTGGACCCAAACCAGAAACTGAGTGCTTTCATTGCAAGGGAACTGGACACTGGAAGCGGAACTGCCCCAAGTATTTGGCAGACAAGAAGGCGGCCAACAACAAACAAGGTATATATGATATTCATGTTATTGATGTGTACCTTACCAACTCTCGTTGTAGTGCCTGGGTATTTGATACCGGTGCAGTTGCTCATATTTGCAACTCAAAACAGGAACTGCGGAATAGACGGAGGCTGGCAAAGGACGAAGTGACGATGCGCGTGGGAAATGGTTCCAAGGTTGATGTGATCGCCGTCGGCACGCTCGCTCTTCGATTACCATTGGGATTAGTAATGAACCTGAATAAATGTTATTTGGTGCCTGCGTTAAGCATGAACATTATATCTGGATCTTGTTTATTGCGAGACGGTTACTCATTTAAATCAGAGAATAATGGTTGTTCTATTTATATGAGTAATATCTTTTATGGTCATGCAACCAATGTGAGGGGTTTATTCTTATTGAATCTCGATAGTAATGATACACATGTTCATAACATTGATGCCAAAAGATGTAGAATTGATAATGAAAATACCACTTTGTTGTGGCACTGCCGTTTAGGTCATATTGGCATAAAACGCACGAGGAAGCTCCATGTTGATGGACTTTTGGAGTCACTTGATTTTGAATCACTTGACACATGTGAGCCATGCCTCATGGGCAAGATGACTAAAACGCCGTTCTCAGGAACAATGGAACGGGCAAGTGACTTATTGGAAATCATACATACTGATGTGTGCGGTCCGATGAGTATTGAGGCGCGCGGTGGTTATCGTTACTTTCTCACCTTCACTGATGACTTAAGTAGATATGGGTATATTTACTTAATGAAACACAAGTCTGAAACATTTGAAAAGTTCAAACAATTTCAGAGTGAAGTTGAGAATCATCGTAACAAGAAGATTAAATTCCTACGATCTGATCGAGGAGGAGAATATCTGAGTTATGAGTTTGGCAGTCACTTAAGACAGTGTGGAATTGTTTCACAATTGACACCGCCTGGAACACCACAGCGTAATGGTGTGTCCGAACGTCGTAATCGAACCTTATTGGATATGGTGCGATCTATGATGTCTCTTGCCGATTTGCCACTATCGTGTCGGGGTTATGCATTAGAGACAGCTGCATTCACTTTAAATAGGGCACCATCGAAATCCGTTGAGACGACGCCATATGAACTTTGGTTTGGCAAGAAGCCGAAGCTGTCGTTTCTTAAAGTTTGGGGATGTGATGCTTATGTCAAAAAGCTTCAGCCTGAAAAGCTGGAACCCAAAGCGGAGAAATGCGTCTTCATAGGATACCCAAAAGAGACAGTTGGGTATACCTTCTACCTCAGATCCGAAGGCAAAGTGTTTGTCGCTAAAAACGGAACATTTCTTGAGAAAGAGTTTCTCTCGAAAGAATTGAGTGGGAGGAAGATAGAACTTGATGAGGTTGTTGAACCTTTACTTCAACCTAAAAGTAGCGCAGCGCAGAAAGATGTTTCTATAGAGCCTACATCAGCTGAAGAGGAAGTTAATGATGATGATCATGAAGCTTTGGATCAAGTTTCTATCGAACCTCGTAGGTCGACAAGGACGCGTACTGCTCCTGAGTGGTACGGCAACCCTGTCTTAGAGGTCATGTTGTTGGACAACGATGAACCTACGAGCTATGGAGAAGCGATGATGGGCCCGGATTCCGAGAAATGGTTAGAGGCCATGAAATCCGAGATGGGATCCATGTATGAAAACAAAGTATGGACTTTGGAAGTATTACCTGAAGGGCGTAAGGCCATTCAGAACAAATTGATCTTTAAGAGGAAGACGGACGCAGACGGTAATGTCACCGTCTATAAAGCTCGACTTGTGGCAAAGGGTTTTTCACAAGTTCAAGGAGTTGACTACGATGAGACCTTCTCACCCGTAGTGATGCTTAAGTCCGTCAGAATCATGTTAGCAATAGCTGCCTTTTTCGATTATGAAATTTGGCAGATGGATGTCAAAACAGCGTTCCTTAATGGTTTCCTTAAGGAAGAGTTGTATATGATGCAACCAGAAGGTTTTGTCGATCCAGAGAATGCTGAAAAAGTTTGCAAACTCCAGCGATCCATTTATGGACTGGTGCAAGCATCTCGGAGTTGGAATCTTCGCTTTGATGAGGTGATCAAAGCGTTCGAGTTTATACAAGTTTACGGAGAAGCTTGTATTTACAAGAAAGTGAGTGGGAGCTCTATAGCGTTTCTAATATTATATGTGGATGACATATTGCTGATTGGAAACAATATAGAAATGTTGGAAGGCGTGAAGGAATATTTGAACAAGAGTTTTTCAATGAAGGACCTGGGAGAAGCTGCTTTCATATTAGGCATCAAGATCTATAGAGATAGATCGAGACGCTTAATAGGACTTTCACAAAGCACATACCTTGACAAAGTTTTGAAGAAGTTCAAAATGGATCAGTCCAAGAAGGCGTTCTTGCCTGTATTGCAAGGTGTGAAGTTGAGTAAGACTCAATGCCCAGTGACTGCAGAAGATAGAGAAAAGATGAGTGTCATCCCCTATGCTTCAGCCATAGGCTCTATCATGTATGCAATGCTGTGCACAAGACCCAATGTCAGCCTTGCCATAAGTATGGTCGGAAGGTTTCAAAGTGATCCAGGAATGGAACACTGGACGGCGGTCAAGAATATCCTGAAGTACCTGAAAAGGACTAAGGACATGTTTCTCGTTTATGGAGGTGATCAAGAGCTCGTCGTAAAGGGTTACGTCGATGCAAGCTTTGACACTGATCCGGATGACTCTAAGTCACAAACCGGATACGTATTTATTCTTAATGGGGGTGCGGTTAGCTGGTGCAGTTCCAAGCAAAGCGTGGTAGCTGATTCTACATGCGAAGCGGAGTACATCGCTGCCTCGGAGGCGGCGAAGGAAGGTGTCTGGATGAAGGAGTTCACGACAGATCTTGGAGTAGTGCCTAGTGCGCTTAACCCAATGACTCTGTTTTGTGATAATACTGGTGCCATTGCTCTAGCCAAGGAACCAAGATTTCACAAGAGGACCAGACACATAAAGCAACGTTTCAATTCCATCCGCGATTACATCAAGGAGGACGACATAAATATTTGCAAAGTACACACGGATCTGAATGTTGCAGATCCGATGACTAAACCTCTTCCAAGGGCTAAACATGAACAACACCAGAACTACATGGGTGTTCGATTCATTACAATGTAAATCACATAGTGATGTGAACTAGATTATTGACTCTAGTGCAAGTGGGAGACTGTTGGAAATATGCCCTAGAGGCAATAATAAATTGGTTATTATTATATTTCCTTGTTCATGATAATCGTTTATTATCCATGCTACAATTGTATTGATTGGAAACTCAAATACATGTGTGGGTACATAGACAACACTGTGTCCCTAGTAAGCCTCTAGTTGACTAGCTCGTTGATCAAAAGATGGTTAAGGTTTCCTAGCCATAGACATGAGATGTCATTTGATAACGGGATCACATCATTAGGAGAATGATGTGATGGACAAGACCCAAACTATAAACGTAGCATATGATCGTGTCAGTTTATTGCTATTGTTTTCTGCATGTCAAGTATCTGTTCCTATGACCATGAGATCATGCAACTCCCTGACATCGGAGGAGTACCTTGTGTGTATCAAACGTCGCAACGTAACTGGGTGACTATAAAGGTACTCTACAGGTATCTCCGAGGGTGTCTGTTGGGTTGGCATGGATCAAGACTGGGATTTGTTACTCCGTATGACGGAGAGGTATCTCGGGGCCCACTCGGTAATACAACATCACAATGAGCCTTGCAAGCAATGTGACTAAAATGTTAGCCACGAGATCTTGTATTATGGAACGAGTAAAGAGACTTGCCGGTAACGAGATTGAACTAGGTATAGAGATACCGACGATCGAATCTCGGGCAAGTAACATACCGAAGAACAAAGGGAACAGTATACGGGATTAACTGAATCCTTGACATAGAGGTTCGACCGATAAAGATCTTCGTAGAATATGTAGGAGCCAATATGGGCATCCAGGTCCCGCTATTGGTTATTGATCGTAGAGGTGTCTCGGTCATGTCTACATAGTTCTTGAACCCGCAGGGTCTACACACTTAACGTTTGGTGACGATTAGTATAGTTGAGTTATTTGGTTGGTGACCGAAGGTTGATTCGGAGTCCCGGATAAGATCCCGGACATGACGAGGATCTCCGGAAGAGTCCGGAGGTAAAGATTGATATATGTGATAATAGTGTTTTGATCTCCAGAAGGGTTCCGGAATTCACCGGAAGGGGTTCCGGATGTTTACCGAAGTGTTCGGGTGCAGCAACACTTTATATGAGCCAAAGGGATAAAGCCCACGAGGTATTGGAAAGTGCAAAAGGAAGTTTTGCTGCTGCCTTAAGCGGTACTACCGCTGGTAAGGCAGTACTACCGCGTAAGCGGTACTACCGCTCGTGCGCGGTACTGCAGGGATCCGAGTTGAACTCTTTCCCTGCGGGCCAAACCGACCTTGTGCGGGCAAAACCGACCTGGAGGAGGCTTTTACTCCAAGTTTAGACCCCAAGGCTCAACATATAAATAGAGGGGCAGGGCTAGCACATGGGACACATTAAGATTTTCCAAGCCGTGTGTCGGCAACCCTAACCCTCTAGTTCTCCCGTCATAATCTCCGTAGTGCTTGGCGAAGCCCTGCAGAGATTGTTCCTCACCACCATCACCACGCCGTCGTGCTGCCGGAACTCATCTACTACTTCATCATCGCTCGCTGGATCGAGGAGGTGAAGGCGTCATCAAGCTGTACATGTGTTGAACGCGGAGGTGCCGTCCGTTCGGCACTAGTTCGTGATCGGATCGAGGGACGACTTGCGATTTGGATCGCGGAGACGTTCGACTACATCAACCGCGTTTCTTAAACACTTCCGCTTAGCGATCTACAAGCGTATGTAGATTCACTCTCCCTCTCGTAGATGCTCATCACCATGGATAGATCTTGTGTGTGCGTAGTAAAATTTTTGTTTCCCATGCAACGTTCCCCAACAGGAGAAGGGGTGGAAAACCTAGATCTGGGCTCTGGAAGCTCAGGAGATTGGGAAAGCGAGGGTGCGAATGGGAAGTGCGGATAAGCCTTGGGGTTTTCTCCCCCTTTCATTGGGCTTGTTGCCGGTTAGACTCCCTCCACTACGCCGTGAATCCCTCCGCTTCCCAAGACGTGCGTGACGTTATACACGCATGATTAAACATATCCCGTGTGAAACGGGGCACGATCTGTGCATTGATGGATCGTGCTAGTAAAAACGGCCTCGAACCGCGAATCGAGCTTTTTCGACTGGTTTGGCGGTCGTGGTGGGCCGTGACCTTTCATATGAAAGGTTGTCAGGAAGCACTATTGACTCCTTGACGTTTGGCCTTCAGGGCCGAGCTATTCATGATATTCGGACAATCTATGATCGGAAAAACTACATGTCGTCGGAGGCCGAACTAGAGCCCGGCCGATCACTATTTGGAGAAAGGAACTCGCCTCGCAAGCCGAAGACTCTGATCATATGAAACAGTTGGAGCTAGGACCCTTGGCGTTGGAGGCTAGTTCGGGGGCTACTGAGGGAGTCCTGGATTAAGGGGTCCTCGGGAGGCCGACCTATTCCTTATGGGCCGGACTGTATGGGCCGTTTGCCGGACACTGGATTAATCGAAGACCCAGACTCCAGTAAGGAAGCTTCTAGAATCGTGGCGTATTCTCCACGTTTGGAGTAGTGAATAGGCATGTTTATCCCTTCGACGTGTAACCGACCATGTGTAAACCCTAGGTACCCCCGGCGTCTATATCAGCCGGAGGGTTTTAGGTTGTAGGCCAACAGAACTCATCTAGGGTTTTAGTCATACGATCTCGTGGTAGATCAACTCTGTAACCCTTATACCATCAATATAATCAAGCAGGACGTAGGGTATTACCTCCATAGGAGGGCCCAAACCTGGGTAAAACCTTGTCCCCTTCGTCTCCTGTTACCCTCGATTCTAGTCCCACAGCTCGGGACCCCCTACCCTAGATCCGCCGGTTTTGACACCGACAAGCGGAGGTGGAGGATCTGAGTCGGAAGAGATGGAAATTACCTCAACATCATCTGCACGGCTTGTTTCAACATCACCCTAAGAAGAAAAAGGCGTCGGACAGATTCAAGGAAATATAAACAAAAGGTTAATTTTACCTCTCATCGGGTATCAGTGGCAGCTGTTTCGTCTATATGAGACGGCCCTTCTGCAGCCGCCTTATTTTTCTTCTTGCTCGGGGTGGCTTTAGACTTGTGAGCCGCGGTCTTGGTACGTTTTCGATTCCAGAAAGAAGAAGTAGCCTGCAAAATCAAACACTCAGACCAAGGAAAGCAAAGGCTCAAAATTTGTTCAAAAAGCCGGGTTAAGATCTTAAAAGGTTTTATACCGGAGGAGCCGGGTTAAGGGCGTAGAAGGGTTTCAACCCGTCCTTGCTGCAAGTCTCTTGGTTTTCACCCAGCAGTTTCTTCACCATCCGGTTTATTTCGTCAGCCTCCAAGGAAAAATTACTGTACCGTTGAGCATCGTTCAAGTCGCCAGAATAAGTGCACATTAAGCAACTATGTAGACTTAATGGCAGAATCCTCCAAGATACCCAACACCGGGTCAAGTCGACCCCAGTCAACCCGTTGGCTAGCAGAGCCCTCAATTTTGGATAGACATGGGCTTGTTGGGAGCGCTCCTCGGCGGGAGCACAACCCGGAAGCTCAAGGTCCATGGGAAGGCGGTTGGGCCTCTAACTCGGCAAGGGATTTTCATCGGTAGGCACGGTGTTTCGGCAATAAAACCAAGTCTTGTTCCACCCTTTAGGGTGGCTTGGTAAGGTGGCAGCAGGAAAAAGAACATCCTTCCGCCTTTGGATCAAAACCCCGCCAAGTTCTAAGACGGGACCATCTGCGCACTCTGTTTGCCGGTTTAAATAGAAAAACTCCCTGAAAAGGGAGACAGTGGGTTCCGTCTGAAGATACACCTCGCAAAATACTTGGAACTGGCAAAGGTTCGTTATGGAGTTGGGAGCCAAGTCTTGAGGATGGAGGTTGAAAAAGTGTAAGACGTCCCGAAAGAATTTCGACCCGGGAGGTGAAAACCCCCTTTGTAGGTGATCCAAAAATATCACCACTTCTCCCTCCTGGGGGTGTGGGATCTCCTCTCCGAGGACGACTCGCCAGCCAACCACATTTTGAGGCGGCAGAAACCCATGTTCCTCATAATCCTTTAAATCGATATCAGAAACTTGAGTCGCCACCCAGTTGCAGGCTTTCGACTCTGACATAATGAGTCGCCTGGATAAAGTACATAAGGACGGCTTAAGTAAATGGTTCAAGTAAAATGATCTAAGTATTTGCAATAAAGGGCGAGTCTGGTAAAAGACCAGAGTCTTTACAATGACCTAAATGCCTAGCGAGTTACAAATATTAAGCCGACAGAAGTAAGGGCGACTCGTGTTAAGACAATAGGTTCTTGGGAATTTTTCTAAGTATGAGACAAACAAGTTCTCCTGAAGCAGCAACAATTTTGGATCTAAAAATAGTTCAAAAAGGCGAGAATATTCGCTAGCCCTAGCAGGAAGTCATGGAAGCAATGAATGTACGGTTCATCTAATACAAAGAATGGTTAAGACATGTCATACGCAAAACGGAGTTGGTGTCTCTTCTGCCCTACTTTGGTGAATATGTTCGCGGGATCTACTCACAGAGCTAGCAATGGCGATGAACCGGAGAAAAATTACCGAAGAACTCAAAGAACCTCGATGTGCTATAATGGATTTAGTCGAAAGAAAGATGACTTACTCAAAGCGGTCGACCGGTGACGGGGAAAGCGCGCGGAGGATTGACTGACGAAGAAGGAATGCCGCGACGACCTCGAGGAAGATTGACGAGATGAGGAAGTTGCGGTGGTGGCGCGAGGAGCTTCCGGACTCGAGAAAGAAGAAGAAGCAAACAGGGGAAGTGGAAAGTGAACCCAGGGCCTTTCGGTAAATATTTAAAGGGAAGGAGCCCGAAGAGGCAACTGACAGGCGCGACAATCGAGGGAATATAGTAAATTTCGGGAAACAAAAATGTCTCGATTTTCGGGATAAGCGGATACGACCAGATTCGCCATTTTGTCATTATTGTTTTTCCAGACTGACGACAGGTGTCGTCACGATAAATGAACGTGAGGAAAATGACAAGTGTGGGAGCAGAACAAGCCGGCGTTCTAAAATCTGTAGAAGATACCAATCCAAAGATGAGCCGCCAAAGGGAGGAAAGATCTATTGACATGAATGGATTCAAATCAATCTGGGGCCTAATGTCGGGGATATAACTCCACGATATAACCCGCCCTAATGGGCCGGGTCAACATATCAATAGTCTTGTGACCCTGTTCAAAGTGGGCCATGTCCCAAGTACAAGATAAGTAAGGTGGCGGCTCATTGAGTCTCTAGGCGGGCGAACACCTGAAGACGGCGGTTCAAAGCCCATGAAGCTAAGGACGCCAGTTATCCTTAAGGTGCAAAATAAATTGGAGATGTAGTAGATTACAGGTCATGATATGACCCGGACTCTGTTGTAAACCCTAGGGCTTGACCTGTATATAAAGGCAGGCCCCTAGGGCCAAAACTCTTAGGTTACAACCTCTCGATAGCTAGGTTAGCTATTCCGCACCCTTGTAATTGAGATCTATCCATCCAATACGCAAAAAGCAGGACGTAGGCTATTACCTCCATAGGAGGGGCCGAACCTGGGTAAACCCGACTCTCCCTCTCGTTTAACCCCTTCGAGTCGCCACCAAGCGACGATGGCCTCAGACCTAAGTCCTATGACAAGGACATCTGCCGAGTTGATAAAACGACGACAATGTTGTACCTGTTATTTTGGCTGCTCCTGCTCTCTTTGATTTTCACAATAGGAGATACTATGTTCTTGGGAGCGAGGCCCATGCATACAATGTGGAGGTTGAAGCTGCCAGGAGGGCTAAGGAAGCTGCACCAAGGACCTCGGTGGGCTATCATTCCGACTATTATCCAGGTTACGGATGGTGATTACCAAGCTAAGACAAAAGCCTAAGCTTGGGGGAGTACGTATATCCACCGACACTACATTCATGTTTACACATTTCATTCCAGTTGTCGGTGTCCACACTTTTTCATTGTACTATCCATGCTAGATTTATTTTCTCGCTTTCTTCTTGCGTGTTTGAAAAACTTTGAGAAAATCCAAAAATATTTCCTACTTCTTTTCGGTTTTTCTTTCTAGCTTAAATTAATTGCAGTATCAAAAGAAAACCCAAAAAGATTTCTCGTTTCTTCTATTACTTGTTGGGAGCTTTCCCGTGTAAATAGTTTTCTCGTTTTTGTTTTCTCTCTTTAATTCGCCTTATTCTTTAAAAAACAAAAACTCCAAAAATATTTCAGTGTGTTTCTCTGAAATTCTTTTCCTTTTATTTGATTCGTACCAAGGAGAAGACCACGATGAAAATTTTGAGTGGCTCTCATTTGCATCATTGTTAATCTAACAAAGAGCCCATGTTACTTTGTCTGCTCCTCTTGAATAAAATGTTTGCAGATTCCAGCTTAGTCCACGTCACTCTTGCACTATTATTATTTTCTTATCATTCGGGCATGCAAGTGAAAGGCAATAATGACGATATTTGATGAAGTGACTGTGGCAAAGAAAAGCGGGTATGAACTCAACTTGTTTTTGTTTTTGTAAATATGTTTAGCCTAGTATCCTTGATTCAGCATATTATGATCAAACATGGTTGGAATGACAATTAGAGATTATAGTTGCTCATGCCATGCTTAAGTAGCTAGGAGTGGATAATGATTTATCTTGGATGTCGACATGCATCAAAATAATTGTGATGTGGTATGATGATATGGTATCCTCATCTGAATGTTTATAGTGGCTTGACTTGGCACATGTTCACGCATGTAGTTGAATCAAGACCAACATAGCCTTCATGATATTTATGTTCATGGTGTCCATATCCAACTCATGCTAGTAGTCAATGTTTATTATTTGTAATGCATGTGCATGACCGTTGTCACTCTCTAGCTGGCCGCTTCTCAACCTATTTGCTAGCCTTCGCCTGTACTAAGCGGGAATACTGCTTGTGCATCAAAGTCCTTAAACCAAAGTTATTCCAGATGAGTCCACTATATCTACCTATATGCGGTATTACCCTGCCGTTCCAAGTAAATCTGCATGTGCCACCTCTAAAAATTCAAATGAACATCAGTTTTGTGTGCCTGGACCGCTCATGGAGCGATAGGGGGCGGTCAATATCTTCCATGTTAAGCGGGTTATTCTCATGATGAGTGTTTATTCACTCGTCCTTGCACGAGAGGGGCGGTAATAGGGATTCCCTGTCCCGAAAAATAAAAAAATTACAAATAATTAAACAAAACTCCCCCAAGAATGTTGTTGGTATGGACGGTACCCGTGGATTTGGTTAGCCATGGAGTGTGATTGTTGGTGGAGGGGGAGTAAACCTTTACTTTTACTGCTTGAGAACCACCGCTAATGTGTTTAGCATGGAAGATATTGATAACTCTTGGTCGTAACGGTGACAGGAAGGGTGTACCTCCCAAAATTATATTTATCTCTGTCTTAATCTTTGAGCTCTGGCACCTCTGCAAATCCCTGCTTCCCTCTGCGAAGGGACTATCTATTTACCTTTATGTTGAGTCATCGCCTTCTCAAATAAGCGCTAGATCTGAGAGCACTATTGTCATCGTCATGCATTGTGTATAGTTGATGTTGGGTGCAACATGAATGGATCTTTTCTACCATGAATTACAATGTTTAGTCGCTGCTTGAACTTTGGAGGTGCTCTGCATTTATGTTTTGCGGTCTCAGAAAGGGCTAGCGAGATACCACTGTTGTCATATTATATCACGATTGTTTTGACAAAGTGTTGGCGCTTGAGATATTTTATTATTACTCGCTAGTTGCTTATGTCATTGATATGAGTTAATGTAATTTTTAAGAGTTATTGCTGACATGGTTAGTTATAATCTTTGCTGAAAACCTGGGTGCTACTTAAGCATATATATGTAAACAAGAACAAAAGAGTTCGTAAAAGGTTTTCTTCATCACTTTTAGTTTGTCAACTGAATTGCTTGAGGACAAGCAATGGGTTATGCTTGGGGGAGTTGATACGTCTCCGTCGCATATACTTCTCCTAATGCTTTTGCTCTTGTTTTGGACTCTAATTTGCATGATTTAAATGAAACTAATCCGGACTGATGCTATTTTCAGCAGAACTACCATGGTGTTGTTTTTGTGCAGAAATAAAAGTTCTCGGAACTGGATGAAACTTTTTGGAGATTTATTTTACAATAAAAAAAAATAATGGAGCCAAGAACCACCGGAGGGGGAGCCCTAGCTGGGCACGATACACCAGGGCACGCCAGCCCCTCCAGGCACGCCCTGGTGGGTTGTGCCCACCTCGGGGCCCCACTGACCCTAATTCCGACGCTATAAATCCTATTTTTGGAGAAAAAATTAGAGAGAAAGTTTCATCACGTTTTACGATACGGAGCCACCGCCACCTCCTGTTCTTCATCAGGAGGCCAGATCTGGAGCCCGTTTGGGGCTCCGGAGAGGGAATCTTCGGTCTTCATCATCATCAACCCTTCTCCATCGCCAATTCCATGATGCTCCCCACCGGGAGTGAGTAATTCCTTCGTCGGCTTGCTGGTCGGTGAGGAGTTGGATGAGATTCATCATGTAATCGAGTTAGTTTTGTTTGGGCTTGATCCCTAGTATCCACTATGTTCTGAGATTGATGTTGCTATGACTTTGCCATGCTTAATGCTTGTCACTAGGGCCCGAGTGCCATGGTTTGAGATCTGAACCATTTATGTTATCACCATTATATCTATGATCTTGATCCAATCTTGCTAGTCATATGCACCTATTATGCGTTATGATCCCTAAACCCCGGAGTGACAATAGTCGGGATACTTCCGGTGATGACCATAGTTTCAGGAGTTTACGTATTCACTATGTGTTAATGCTTTGTTCCGGTTCTCTATTAAAAGAGGCCTTAATATCCCTTAGTTTCCTTACGGACCCCGCTATCACGGGAGGGTAGGACAAAAGATGTCATGCAAGTTCTTTTCCATTAGCACGCATGACTATTTACGGAATACATGCCTACATTACATTTATGAACTGGAGCTAGTTCTATGTCACCCTAGGTAATGACTGTTATATGATGAATATCATCCAACGAGTTCACCGATCCAGTGCCTATGAGTTTTCCACATATTGTTCTTGCTAAGTTACTATTGCTACTGCTACTGTTTGAACTGCTACAAAACTATTGCTATCACTGCTACCGTTACTGTTACTGCTACTACTACTATCAAAACCATCATACTACTGTGCTACTGATCACTCTGCTGCAGATATTTAATCTCCAGGTGTGGTTGAATTGACAACTCAACTGCTAATACTCTCAAATATTCTTTGGCTCCCCTTGTGTCGAATCTATAAATTTGGGTTGAATACTCTACCCTCAAAAACTGTTGCGATCCCCTATACTTGTGGGTTATCAAGGTTCCATCGATAAATCCTTTGAGGTAGTGACTACGAAGTAGAGGGAGCAGCTGTGCCCGCCATTAGAGGTAGTTGTTGGGAGTCAGCTTCATGGTGAGAAGATGCGCGAAGTGAAAGGGCGCCGGTAGCAGCGCGTCGGCCACCGTAGGTGTGACAACGGCGGCGGTGGGGAGAAGAGGGGCCGTGCACCCTGTGTGCCCAATGAAGAAGATGCAACGATCGCTTGATGATGGAAAAAACTGGTCGTGTCCGGCATAGTGGAGAACGTGGCACCAGCAGCCAATGTCGTAATTGTGGATGGTGAGAACATGGCTGCAGGGGTGGAGGTAGGTGTAGCAGCGCCGGACAAGAGGTGAGCAAGGGTTGGGGGCGGTCCAAACGTAGACATAGAATAGGTGCTAGAGGCAGCGCTAGTTGAGAATATTGGAGGCGACATGCTGGAAGACATGGCGTCCATTGATGCTGCAGCAGTGAGAGAGATTAGTTGCGACAGCTGCGGCGATGGAATTCGGTGGAGATCGCCTAGTCTTATACCATGAAAGAGTTTAGGATTTGGAGAGTATTGAACGGTTCCGCACAACCCTCTAGGGGAGGCATGACATATGTATTTATATGGGTGTATAATGTATAGATACAAGGAATATTAGGAAGCTACGATTGTAATACAATACAAAGTTTAACATTCTTCAATCTCTACACCTCAAATCAACTTTGGATCACCCAAAACAATAAAAACATCAGTAAGTACTAAAAGGAAAATTAATGGCTTAATTTGGATCTTTCTACATGCATCAGACATGCAAACGACTGATTCTAGGAGCATGCATGACACCTTTGAATGCTCGGACGGACTGGTTGCATCGAAGATAATTAAGCTCTTAGTGTCATGACATAATGCTTATATGCTAGAAGTTCCTCACGCATGGTGTTGCAGTATTGCTTTTGGCATCCAACTCGTCTTCCCATCGTCGACTCTATCGTCCTCCACCAACAGACCCCCCCCCCATCCAACTCCTCCCCGAGGCTCTTGACTCTTGAGTCCGGCCGTCACTGCCACCTCAGCTTCATCTTCTACATGCTTGTACATCCACGCGACCTCCATCCGACCATCGTCGTCATCACCCCCTTTTGCTGCTTCGCGGGTGGCAGGCCGAAGGGGCTGCCGTTGAGCAACAGCTCAGGAGAGGGTGGCACGTGGCTTGATGCATGGAAGGGAGGGAATTGGTGGAGGACGCGGACCTGTGGCTGCTTCGACCGGCGTGTGCTCTCGCCGCACCAAGGTGCCCTTTGGCGGGCTAGGGTTGAGTTTTCCGGAGGCCATGGAAACATCGCGTGCTTGGATAGGAGAGGTTGAATCGGGGCTTGTATGACGAGAAGGCTGCAAGCTAAGAGAGAGCGTCCGGTTTTAATTTAGTTGGAGAACGTCCGGTTCTTTCTTTCTGTTGCGTATATGCACTGGAATGGAAAATTGGAGGGACTTGTAACGTGTGGTACGATCGATCTCTGGCGCCAGGCTGCTATTAGATCAGGGTTTGTTTTTACGGGAACGATTTATGAGGGCTAGATAAGATAGATTTATTTATATTTATAATATTATTTTAAATCCCAGCTGTCAATCTTTATGTTTAACATAAAATTAATGGATATAAAGGGATGACGTATGGAGAACTATGAAATCTTCCTCCTTTTAATATTATCTATAGATATAGATTATTGTTTGCATTCTCAAGTGAAATGGCTTTTTTGTGTGAAGGAAGTGCATGAAATAAGTTATAAAATTGGGTCTTTTGATGTTTCATCAATAGTAGACCATATTGGAAGCCCGCTGACCAAGTTTCATGAATTTCAGATTAATATTGCTATATTTCAATGATTTACTAGATTTCCACTGAATTATAAGAACTTGCTCAAATTTGAACTACAAGTGTAATATAGTTTGGTCCTGAAAATTGATAAAAATCATTTCATTCTCTAATGTTGGTGGTGCATGCACTAGAGACAAGCACAGTTGAAATTACAATCCATTTGGTATGAATTGTAACATTGCAAGTTTGACCCCATTTTGGAGAAATGAAAGAAAATGAAAAAATCTCAAAAATTGAAATCCTTGTGCATGAAGTACTATTTTGTGCACTAGTAAGTGCTAGAAATCAGAAACTTGCAATACCACAAGTAAAAAAAACTTCACAAAATGGGCTATCTAGTATGAACTTGCATGGATTTCAAGGCATATGCCCATGGCCCTGACCACTTCCATGGGAAGTCCATGATAACAAGTTCAAATTTGGCGCACCCATGGGTGTTGCTATTGTGAGTAATGTTCCATAGGAATTATATTTTGTTTCAAATAAAACTTATTATTTCCATTTTTGAAGTACTAGAAATGGGTTTTTTGTGAAGGAAGTGCATCAAATAAGTTATAAAATTGGGTCGTTCATTTTCATCAATAGTAGACCACATTGTAGGCCAAGTGACCAAGTTTCATGAATTTCAGAGTAATATTTCTATATTGTAATGATTTACTAGATTTTCCTGTGAATTATCAGGACTTGCTCAAATTTGATTCACAAGTGCGATTTAGTTTGGTCCTGAAAATTAACAAAAATCATTTTATGCTCTAATGGTGGTGGTGCATGCATTTGGGACAAGAAAAGTTGAAATTTCAATCCATTTGGTATGAATGGTCAACATTGCAAGTTTGACCACAAGGAAAAATCATTGAAAATGAAAATGGCCTGAAAAATTGAAATCCTTGTGCATGAAGCACTCCTGTGTGCACTAGTAAGTGGTAAAAATCAGAAACTCGCAAAATACCACAAGTTTTGAATAGTCCATATTGCAAGTTTGACCTCATTTTAAGTAAGTTTTGTATGTTATGGTTTTTGGTAAGTTTTGCATGTAGTTGTTTTTCGTAAGTTTTGCATGTTGCCATTTTTGGAAAAATTAGCATGATGAACTTCATTTGAACATGCAAAACAAAATCAACGTTCAAAATCCCAAACATAACACACAACTACTGATTAAGCACATTTAAATAAGATACTGTTTTCAGTTAATAGGGCATCCACATGTCGGATTCTCCGCACTAGCTAGAAGCAACGAAATAAACTACTTGAGAGGCTAAAGATGGCGAGCAAGGCGGCAGTTGGAGCGTTGAGCATTCTTCTCAAACTGCGCCGAGAACTCATACTGCTCCACCACTATTGGGGCATTCTTGCAGCCCGCCTTGGCCTCAAAGGCGACTAGCGCCAGATCATTGCCAGCATCAACCTCCAAGTGCTCTTGGTCAACCATATGCTCATTCTCGTCATGCACATTAATTTCTAGATTCATGCCTGCCTAAGCAGGATGAGCGATGATCTCCACCCCCGCTGATAGCCCTCCTCTTGTGCATCCTCCTAATGTGCAAGGATCTCTAACCCCCTGATAGCTCTCCTCTTGTGCATCCTCTTCCTATGCAACGATCTGCAACTACCCTAATAGCTCACCTCTGTCTCCACATTAGTAACCTGATTAATACGCAAATTTGCCAGCCCTTCCACCTCTGGATTCGGCGAGGAGAGGCGGGAGCGATACTCGTACCAGTGGGCTTGCTGTCGACGATCTGGAGACTCCATCGCCTCTGCCATTGCCCACAGGAGAATCTCAATTGGGACTGCCCCCTAGACTTTTGAAAGTATCCACTTCAGCTCATCCCATGTCCTTACAATGTCAGGCCCAACGAGTGCATCACGAGGGATTTCACGCTCGGAAACCATGAGCATATCTCCATGCAGTTGGCCAGCAAGATCTCATCCCCGACGCAAAACAAACCCATAGCCCTCTTCCACCTTGGACCTACTAGCCATCAATCAAAGATCAAATATGCAAATCAAAGAATTAAAATGCACTTGATTATTTGGATTAATATCAACACAAAACAAGTTAAAATGGGCTCCAAAATCGCTCATCACCCATTCAATGGACTTATAAATGAATCCGAATTGCTAGGGTTTCGATTAGAAATGTACTGGTCGGCCAACGATCTTGGATGGTTCCAGTTGGAAATATGCCCTAGAGGCAATAATAAATTGGTTATTATCATATTTCCTTGTTCATGATAATCGTTTATTATCCATGCTAGAATTTTATTGATCGGAAACTCAAATACATGTGTGCATACATAGACAACACTATGTCCCTAGTGAGCCTCTACTAGACTAGCTCGTTGATCAGAGATGGTCAAGGTTTCCTGACCATAGACATGAGTTGTCATTTGATAATGGGATCAAATCATTAGGAGAATGATGTGATGGACAAGACCCAACCGTAAGCATAGCAGTTGATCGTGTCAGTTTATTGCTATTGCTTTATCCATGTCAAGTATCTGTTCCTACGATCATGAGATCATGCAACTCCCGGACACCGGTGGAATGCCTTGTCTGTATCAAACGTCACAACGTAACTGGGTGACTATAAAGGTGCTCTATAGGTATCTCCAAGGGTATTTGTTGGGTTGGCATGGATCAAGACTGTGATTTGTCACTCCGTATGACGGAGAGGTATCTCTGGGCCCACTCGGTAATACAACATCACAAGAAGCTTGCAAGCAATGTGGCTAAGGAGTTAGTCATGGGATCGTGTATTACGGAACGAGTAAAGAGACCTGCCGGTAACGATATTGAACTAGGTATGGAGATACCGACGATCAAATCTCGGGCAAGTAACATACCGCTGGACAAAGGGAACTGCATACGGGATTGATTGAATCCTTGGCATCGTGGTTCGACCGATAAAGATCTTCGTGGAATATGTGGAAACCAATATGGGCATCCAGGTCCCGCTATTGGTTATTAACCGGAGAGGTGTCTCGGTCATGTCCACATGATTCTCGAACCCGTAGGGTCCGCACGCTTAACGTTCGGTGACGCTAGAGTAGAATTGGGATATGTACATTGGTGACCGAATGTTATTCGGAGTCCCGGATGAGATCCCGGACGTCACGAGGAGCTCTGGAGGTAAAGATTTATATATGGGAAGTCATCTTTAGGGTTCCGGAAAATGTTCGGGATTTTTCGGTATTGTACCGGGAAGGTTCTAGAGTGGGGCCCACCTGCATGGGGATCCACATGGACGTGGGTAGTGAGGAAAGTCCCCACACCCCTGGTCTAGGCGCATCAAGATCCCCACTTAAAAGGAATAGGATCATATCCCGAAAGGATAAGATCGAGATCCGTAAAAAAGGGGGATAGTGATCGGTGGGGAAGGAAATGAGGGATTTCCTTCCTCCCCCCTTGACCAACGACCCTAGAGGCTTGGAGGTCAAGCCAACAGCCCCTCCCACGCCTATATAAAGGTGGCGAGGCGCTTGGTGAGGCCCTGCCAGCACTACGACACCACCATCTCCACCATGCCGTCATGCTGGTTGAGATCACATCTACTTCTCCTCCCTCTCTTGCTGGATCAAGAAGGAGGAGATGTCATCGAGCCGCACGTGTGCTGAATGTGGAGTTGCCGTCCGTTCGGCGCTAGATCAGATCGGATCGCGATTGGATCGTGAAGTGTATGACTAGATCAACCGCGTTATATACGCTTCCGCTTAGTGATCTGCAAGGGTATGTAGATACACTCCCCCTCTCGTATCTATGCATCTCCATGGATAGATCTTGGGTGTTCGTAGGAAATTTTTTGTTTCCCATGCAGCGTTCCCCAATAGTGGTATCAGAGCTAGGTCTATGCGTAGATGATATGCACGAGTAGAACACAAAAGAGTTTGTGGGCGTTGATGTTCAGATTGCTTACTTCCTTAGTCTTATCTTGATTTGGCGGAATTGTGGGATGAAACGGCTCGGACCAACCTTACTCGTCCACGTACGAGAGACCGGTTCCATCGACTGACATGCAACTTGTTGCATAAAGATGGCTGGCGTGTGTCTGTCTCTCCCACTTTAGTTGAATCGGATTCGACAGAGGTGGTCCTTGTAGAAGGTTAAATCGCAACTTGAATATCACCGTTGTGGCTTTTCGTAGGTAAGAACGGTTCTTACTAGTTGCCCATAGCAGCCACGTAAAACTTGCAAGAACAAAGTAGAGGACGTCTAACTTGTTTTTGCAGGGCATGTTGTGATGTGATATGGCCAAAGACATGATGTGATATATGTGATGTATGAGATGATCATGTTTTGTATAGATTATCACGACTTGCATGTCTATGAGTACGGCAGCCGGTAGGAGCCATAGGGTTTTCTTTAATTTATTTTTGCCATTCTTGCTTTACTTTATCGCTATGAGTTAGCAATAGTTGTAGAAGCAATAGTTGGCGCGACAACCACATGATGACACGATGGTGGAGATCATGATGATGGAGACCATGGTGTCATGCCGGTGACGATGGAGATCAAAAGCACAAGATGGTGATGGCCATATCATGTCACTAATATGATTTGCATGTGATGTTAATCTTTTTATGCATCTTATTTTGCTTAGGACGACGGTAGCATTATAAGGTGATCCCTCACTAAAATTTCAAGATAAATTTGTGTTCTCCCCGAGTGTGCACCGTTGCGAAAGTTCATCGTTTCAAAGCACCACGTGATGATCGGGTGTGATAGACTCTACGTTCACATACAACGGGTGCAAGACAGTTTTGCACATGCGGAACACTCGGGTTAAACTTGACGAGCCTAGCATGTACAGACATGGCCTCGGAACACTGGAGACCGAAAGGTCGAACATGAGTCATATAGTAGATATGATCAACATGGAGATGTTCACCATTGAAACCACCTCATCTCACGTGATGATCGGACTTGGGTTGGTGGATTTGGATCATGTCACACTTAGACAACCTGAGGGATGTTGATTTGAGTGGGAGTTGCTTAGTAATATGATTAATTAAACTCATTATCATGAACATAGTCAAAATATCTTTGCAAATTATGTTGTAGATCGATAGCTCACGCTCTAGTTCCCCTATATTTTGATACATTCCTAGAAAAAAACTAAGTTGAAAGATGGTAGTAGCAATTACGCGGGCAAGGTCCGTGATCTGAGGATTGTCCTCAGTTGCTGCATAGAAGGCTTATGTCTTTGATGCGCCGCTCAGTGCGCCACCCCCTCAAGCGTCGTCTGTGGATGTTGAGAACATCAGACAGGCACGTTTTTGATGAATACTTGATAGTTCGGTGCGTCATGCTTACAGCTTAGAATTTAGGCTCCAAAGACGTTTTGAACATCATAGATCATATGAGATGTTCCAAGAGCTGAAATTGGGATTTCAGGCTCGTGCCCGTGTTGAGAGGTATGAGACCTCCAACAAGATTCTTTGCCTGCAAGATGAAGGAGAATAGCTCAATCGGTGAGGATGTGCTCAGATTGTCTGGGTGCTACAATTCCTTGAATCAAGTGGGAGTTGATCTTCCAGATAAGATAGTGATTGACATAGTTCTCCAAGTCACTGTCACGAAGCTACTAGAGCTTTGTGATGAACTATAACATGACAGGGATGGAGAAGATGATCCTTGAGCTATTCACGATGTTTTACACCACAAAAGGTAGAAATCAAAAGGAGCATCAAGTGTTGATGGTAAGACCACTAGTTTCAAGAAGGGCAAGGGCTAGAAGGGATACTTCGAGAATGGCAAGACAGTTGTCGCTCCAGTGAAGAAACCCAAGGTTGGACCCAAACCCGAGACTGAGTGCTTCTGTTATGAGGGGAACGGTCACTGAAGTAGAACTGCCCCAGATACTTGGCAAATAAGAAGGCTGGCAACGTCAACAAAAGTATATTTTCTATACATGTTATTGATGTGTACCTTACTAGTACTCCTAGTAGCACCTGGGTATTAGATACCGGTTCAGTTGCTAATATTGGTAGCTCGAAGTGAAAGCTACGGAGTAAATGGAGACTAGCTAAGGGTGAGGTGACGTTGTGTGTTGGAAGTGTTTCCAAGGTTGATGTGATCACCATCGCACGCTCCTTCTACCTTCCGGATTAGTGTTGAACCTAAATAAATGTTATTTGGTGTCTGCGTTGAGCATGAACATGATTAGATCGTGTTTATTGCAATACGATTATTCATTTAAGTTAGAGAATAATGGTTATTCTGTTTACATGAATAATACCTTCAATGGTCATGCACCCAATGTGAATGGTTTATTGAATCTCGATCGTAGCGATACACATGTTCATACTATTGATGCCAAAAGATGCAAAGTTAATAATGATAGTACCACATACTTGTGGCACTGCCACTAAGGTCATATTGGTGTAAAGCGCATGAAGAAACTCCATGTTGATGGATCTTTGGACTCACTCGATTTCGAATCGGTTGAGACATGCGGACCATGCCTCATGGGCAAGATGACTGAGACCCTGTTTTCCGGTATGATGGAGCGGGCAAGTGACTTATTGGAAATGATACATGTTGATGTATGTGGTCCAATGAGTGTTGAAGCGTGCGGTGGATATCATTATTTTCTTACCTTCGCTAATGATTTCAGTAGATATGGGTATATTTACTTAATGAAACACAAGTCTGAAACGTTTGAAAAGTTCAAACAATTTCAGAGTGAAGTTGAAGATCATCGTGACAAGAAGATAAAATGTCTACGATATGATCGTGGAGGTGAATATCTGATTTGCGAGTTTGGTATGCAACTTAAGACAATTTGGAAATTGTTTCACAACTCACGCCACCTGGAACACCATAGTGTAATGGTGTGTCCGAACGTGGTAGTCGTGCTCTATTGGATATGGTGCGTACTATGATGTCTCTTACCGATTTGCCACTATTATTTTTGGGTTATGCATTAGAGACAAGTTCATTCACTTTAATAAGGGCACCATCTAAATCCGTTGAGATGACACCGTGTGAATTATGGTTTGGAAGAAACCTAAGCTGTCATTTCTTAGAGTTTGGGAATGCGATGCTTATGTGAAAAGACTACAAACTGATAAGCTCGAACCCAAAGCGGACAAATGCGTCTTCATAGGATACCCTAAATAAATAGTTGGGTATACCTTCTATCTCAGATCCGAGGGAAAAGTGTTTGTTGCTAAAAAGCGGGTCATTTCTCGAGAAAGAGTTTCTCTCGAAAGAATTGAGTGGGAGGAAGGTAGAACTTGATGAGGTTATTGAACCATCACTTCAGTTGGATGGTAGCACGATGCAGAAAGATGTTTCTACGGTGCCTACACCAAATGAAGAGGAAGCTAATGATGATGATCATGAAACTTCAGATCAAGTTACTACTAAGCCTCGTAGGACGACAAGGAATCGTACCGCTCATGAGTGGTACAGCAATCCTGTCTTGGAGGTCATGTTGTTAGACAACAGTGAACCTACGAGCCATGAAGAGCTGATTGTGGGCTCGGATTGCAACAAATGGCTAGGAGCCATGAAATCCAAGATAGGATCCATGTATAAAAACCAAGTATGGACTTTGGTAGACTTGCCTGTTGAACGGCAGGCCGTTAAGTACAAATGGACCTTTAAGAAGAGGACAAACTCTGATGGTAATTGTCATCATTTATAAAGCTCAACTTGTCGCAAAGTGGTTTCCGACAAGTTCAAGGAGTTGACTACGAAGAGACTATCCCACCTGTAGTGATGCTAAATTCTGTTGGAATTGTATTAGCCGTTGCTGCATTTTTCGATTATGAAATCTGGCAGATGGATGTCAAAACAGAGTTTCCTTAAAAGGTTACCATGAGGAAAGGTTGTATGTGATACAACCAGAAGGTTTTGTCTATCCTAAGGATGCTAAAAGGTATGCAAGCTCTAGTGATCCTTCTATGGACTAGAGCAAGCATCTCGGAGTAGGAATGTACGCTTTGATGAGGTGATCAATGCTTTTGGGTTTATGCAAAGTTTATAAGAAACTTGTATTTACAAGAAAGTGAGTGGGAGCACTATAGCATTTCTGATAAGTATATGTGGATGACATATTGTTGATCGGAAATGATGTAGAATTTTCTAGAAAGCATACAAGGTTGTTTGAAAAGAGTTTTTCAATGGAAGACCTGGATAAAGCTACTTAAATATTGGGCATCAAGATCTATAGACTTTAGATCAAGACGCGTCATAAGACTTTCAATGAGTACATACCTTGACAAGATTTTGATGTTGTTCAAAATGGATCAGTCAAAGAAGGAGTTCTTTCCTGATTTGTAAGGTGTGAAGTTGAGTAAGACTCAAAGCTCGACCATGGCAGAAGAAAGAGAAAGGACGAAGGTCGTCCCGTATGCCTTAGCCATAGGCTCTATATAGTATGCCATGCTGTGTACCGCACCGGGTGTGTGCCTTGCCATGAATCTGTCAAGGGGTACAAGAGTGATCCAAGAGTGGATCACTGGACATCGGTCAAAATTATCCTTAGTAAATGGAGGACTAAGGAAAGGTTTCTCAATTATGGAGGTTATAAAGAGCTCGTCGTAAAGGGTTACGTCGATGCAAGCTTTGACACCGATCCGGATGACTCTGAGTAGCAAACCGGATACATATAGTGGAGTAGACATTTGGAATAGCTCGAAGTGGGGCGTAGTAGCAGCATCTATAGTATGACATAGATATTTTCAAAGTATACACGGATCTGAATGTTACAGACCCGTTGACTAAAACCTCTCTCACAAGCAAAGCATGATCAAACCCCAGAACTCATTGGGTGTTAATCACATGGTGATGTGAACTAGATTATTGACTCTAGTGCAAGTGGGAGACTGTTGGAAATATGCCCTAGAGGCAATAATAAATTGGTTATTATCATAATTCCTTGTTCATGATAATCTTTTATTATCCATGCTAGAATTGTACTGATCGGAAACTCAAATACATGAGTGGATACATAGACAACACTATGTCCCTAGTGAGCCTCTACTAGACTAGCTCGTTGATCAGAGATGGTCAATGTTTCCTGACCATAAACATGAGTTGTCATTTGATAATGGGATCACATCATTAGGAGAATGATGTGATGGACAAGACCCAACCGTAAGCATAGCAGTTGATCGTGTCAGTTTATTGCTACTGCTTTATCCATGTCAAGTATCTATTCCTACGACCATGAGATCATGCAACTCCCGGACACTGGAGGAATGCCTTGTGTGTATCAAATGTCACAACGTAACTGGGTGACTATAAAGGTGCTCTACAGGTATCTCCGAGGGTATCTGTTGGGTTGGCATGGATCAAGACTGGGATTTGTCACTCAGTATGTCGGAGAGGTATCTCTGGGCCCACTCGGTAATACAACATCACAAGAAGCTTGCAAGCAATATGGCTAAGGAGTTAGTCATGGGATCTTGTATTTCGGAACGAGTAAAGAGACTTGCCGGTAATGATATTGACCTAGGTATGGAGATACCGATGATCGAATCTCGGGCAAGTAACATACCACTGGACAAAGGGAACTGCATACAGGATTGATTAAATCCTTGGCATCGTGGTTCAATCGATAAAGATCTTCGTGGAATATGTGGGAACCAATATGGGCATCCAGGTCCCGCTATTGGTTATTGACCGGAGAGGTGTCTCGGTCATGTCCACATGATTCTCGAACCCGTAGGGTCCGCACGCTTAACGTTCGGTGACGCTAGAGTAGAATTGGGATATGTACATTGGTGGCCGAATGTTATTCGGAGTCCCGGATGAGATCCCGGACGTCATGAGGAGCTCCGGAATGGTCCGTAGGTAAAGATTTGTATATGGGAAGTTATCTTTAGGGTTCCCGAAAATGTTCGGGATTTTTCGGTATTGTACCGGGAAGGTTCTAGATGGTTCTGGAGAGGGGCCCACCTGCATGGGGACCCACATGGATGTGGGTAGTAGGGAAAGTCCCCACACCCCTGGTCTAGGCACATCAAGATCCCCACTTAAAAGGAATAGGATCATATCCAGAAAGGATAAGATCGAGATCCCTAAAAAAGGGGGATAGTGATCGGTGGGGAAGGAAATGAGGGATTTCCTTCCTCCCCCCTTGACCAACGACCCTAGAGGCTTGGAGGTCAAGCCAACAGCCCCTCCCATGCCTATATAAAGGTGGGAAGGCGCAAGGGGGCTGTACACCCTCCCACGGCTGCGGCCCTCCTCCCGTTTCTCCCGTTTATTCCTTGTACGTTGTTCCGGAGGCGCTTGGCGAAGCCCTGCCGACACTGCGACACCACCATCTCCACCACGCCATCATGCTAGTTGAGATACCATCTACTTCTCCATCCTCTCTTGCTGGATCAAGAAGGAGGAGACGTCATCGAGCTGCATGTGTGCTGAACGTGGATGTACCGTCCGTTCGGCGCTAGATCGGATCGGATCACGATTGGATCATGAAGAGTACGACTACATCAACCGCGTTATATACGCTTCCGCTTAGCGATCTAAAAGGGTATGTAGATACACTCCCCCTCTCATAGCTATGCATCTCCATGGATAGATCTTGGGTGTTCGTAGGAAATTTTTTGTTTCCCATGCAACGTTCCCCAACAGTTTCTGCATATGGGAGTGGAAGGGTTGCCAGGTAGAACCACTTTGCTGCACCATCGAAGGTTAGGTGGATGGTCGGAGTGGGCAGCGGGGCTGCTAGGGGCATGGCGGCAGCGATGGCATGGGGGATGCGGCGGCTCACCCGGGCTCGGGCTATTAGGCAAAAGAAATTGATAGCTCACCTAGCCCAGGTCCCACTCACCAAAAGTGGTCATGACAACAACCCACCTGTCATACGCAACCCATGTGTCCTAAGATCCCCGACCCCACATGTCAGTAACTGAGCAGATAACGGTAAATGGCTTTGACTTGACGGCAAGGCTCCATTTGGGATTTTGTGAGAATGGGGCGAGTGGTGGAGGGGAAAAGTGAAGAAAGTTAGATGCCATGGGAAAAACTGAGCACAACTAAGCAACCAGGGGGATAGAAATAGAAAACCTTTCACGCCAAAAATGTGGTACTATCCTCGCGACGGCTCAAGGGCCTCGATAAGGATAGAAGCACATTTTGAGTCACTTCACAAGAATGGAAATCTTCACAATAAATTTAAAGAAGAGATGAGTATATGGAGTTGGCTTACACTCGCCACATGCTACAACATAAAGATCTCAATACATAAATATATCACAATCATCATACAGAAGAGCAGGATCCGACTATAGATGAAATGAAACGAAAAATAAGACGACGTCCACCCTTGCTTATCCCAGTCTACCAACCTGGAACCCATCCTATGATCGATGAGGAAGAAGAAATCCAAATAGACCAATCATCGCTCTCACGTCAAAGCATCGCATGACCTATACCTGCATCTGTTGTTGTAGGAATCTGTGAGCCACGGGGACTCAGCAATCTCATTACCAAGGGTATCAAGACTAGCAAGGATTAATGGGTGAGGTATGGTTAAGAGGTGAGGTTGGAGTAGCACTAAGCATTTTATATCCGCCTAACTTATGAGTACAAGAACAAGAAGAGTGATCTACGCATAAACATACGTGAACTAGTAATGATCAAGAAGTGATCCTGAACACCTACTTACAAGTCAAACATAACCCCACCGTGTCCTCTTCTTGGTTCAAACCTCACAAGAAGATATGGTTGATATGTCTCAAACGTATTTACTTTTCCAAACACTTTTGCTCTTGTTTTGGACTCTAATTTGTATGATTTCAATGAACTAACCCGGACTGACGCTATTTTTAGCAGAACTGTTATGGTGTTGTTTTTGTGCAGAAATAAAAGTTCTCGAAATTAGACGAAACTTTTTGTGGATTTTTTCTGGAATATAAAAATAATAATGGAGCGAAGACCCACCAAAAAGGGCCCACCTGTTGGTGCCCAGCCAATATGGCGCGCCCTCCCCCTGGGTGCGCCCTGATGGCTTGGGGCCACCTCGTGGCTCCTCCGACCCTAAGTCCAGTCCTATAAATTCCTATTTGCAGAGAAAAAAATAAGAGAGAAGTTTTCATCACGTTACATGAGACTGAGCCGCCACCACATCCTGTTCTTCCTCGGGAGGGCTGATCTGGAGTCCGTTTGGGGCTCCGGAGAGGGGGATTCGTCGCCATCGTCATCACAAACCTTCTTCATCAACACCGCCATGATGCTCACCACCGGGAGTGAGTAATTCCTTTGTAGGCTTGCTGGACAGTGATGGGATTGGATGTGATTGATAATGTAATCAAGTTATTTTGATAGGGCATGATCCCTAGTATCCACTATGTTCTGAGATTGATGTTGCTATGACTTTGCTATGCTTAATGCTTCTCACTAGGGCCTGAGTGCCATGATTTCAGATCTGAACCTATTATGTTTTCATGAATATGAGAGTGTTTTAGATCCTATCTTGCAAGTTGTATGCACCTATTACGTGTCATGATCCGCATACCCCAAGGTGACAATAATTGGGATTTTTTCCGGTGATTGCCGTAGTTTGAGGAGTTCATGTATTCACCATGGTTTAATGCTTTGTTCTGGTTCTGTATTAAAAGGAGGCCTTAATATCCCTTAGATTTCCTTATGGACCCCGCTGCCACGGTAGGGTAGGACAAAAGATGTCATGCAAGTACTTATTGCAAGCACGTATGACTATATACGGAATACATGCCTACATCTCATTGATGAATTGGAGCTAGTTCTGTGTAGCTCTAGTATGTTACTGTTACATGATTGGTGTCATCTAAATCATTGTCTGGCACCGATCCATGGCCTATGATTTTCATATACTGAATCTTGCTAAGTACTACTGCTGGTACTACTGTTACAATCACTATAAAACTACTGCTGTTACCGTTACCGTCGCTACTACTATTTTGCTGTGCTACTAAAACTTTGTCTACAGATAGATAACCTGGTGTGGTTGAGTTGATAACTCAACTGCCAAGACCAATAAATATTATTTGGCTCCCCTTGTGTCGAATCAACATATTTGGTTAAAATACTTCCCTCGAAGACTGTTATGATCCCCTATACTTGTGGGTTATCAAGACTATTTTCTGGTGCCGTTGTCGGGGGGGGGGCATAGCTCTATTTATTGTGTTAGCAAGGTTATCCAATGGTCACTATGAAGAATCTAAAAGATACTAGAACCAAAATTGTACCCTCTAAGATGAGGGGAGGTAAGGAACTACTATCTCTCTGCTTTTGATTCACCTACTGTTTTGAATCAGCTTATGACACCACCAACTGCTACTTGTTCTGATATGTCTCAAGTACTTGATGATGCTACTTACGAAATTAATGATGATACTACTGCTATGCTTGATGAAACTGAAACTGTACGACTGAATGAATTACTTGATTCTCATATTGCTAAAGCTAGAGAACTTGAGAATTTTGAAATTGATGAACACTTTGATTCACCTATTACGCCTAGCTCTCCTAATAGATATGGAATGCCTGATGTACCTGAGGGTTATGTTATGAATGGGGAGATAGCTAGAGACTTCCTTGCTTGTAATGATAGAGATGATTTGAAGAAACTACTATTCAAACTGAAAGAAAAATCTATGATGGAGAAAATGAAACGTGATCCTAAATTTGCTACTTCTCCTATATGTGTTACAGATAAGGATTATGAATTCTTTGTTGATCCTGAATTAATCACTATAGTAGAATCTGATCCTTTCCATGGTTATGAAACTGAAATTGTTGTGTCACACCTCACTAAATTAATGATATTGCCACTTTGTTTGCTCATGACACTACTGTAGGATGGTCCAAAGACGACACATCAATCAGAGACCCTTCGACGAAACTGTGTTCGATGCACGAATCGCAAACGGTATAGTTCAAGATCCGTGCGATGGCGGACCCATGAAATACGATTCATAAAATAGTTGAGTGTGTGATCTATGACAGACAGTTTGTTCTTATGAACCGTTTGTGATTAGCAAAGATAACAGAAATGGTTACACAGATCCAGATGTGTGCGATAGTGGGCACACAGTTCACTAACATAAACTGTGTGCGATGATATAGAAGAACACAAACGATTCGGCATAACAAGATGTGTGCGATATAGGGCACACAGTCTACCATAAACTATGTGCGATAATATATCAGAACACAAACGATTCGGTATAACAAGATGTGTGCGATATAGGGCATACAGTTCACTACCATAAACTGTGTGTGATGATATAGCAGAACACAAACGATTCAGCATAAAAAGATGTGTACGATAGAGGGCAAACATGTGAGTAATCAGAATCGTATGCGAACACCAGAAATAACACAAACGATTGGTGTTAATAACCTGTGTGTGTTGTGGGGAAACGCTTGATGGTATACAATTTGTCAGCGATTGATGAAATCATCACCGACGGGTTTCGTAGTTTTTTCCGTGTGTACTGTGATTTTCTCTGTCTGCACAACATCTATGCTGCCTACAGGTCACTCGGGTAAACTATTTGCGATGAGCCAAAATAACACAAACGGTTGCACAGATCAAGATGTGTGCGACAGACGGCATGCAGTGTGCTCGGATGAAATGTGCGAGCCAAAATAACACAAACAATTGGGCGTAACAAGATGTGTGTGATGCCCAGCAAACAGGTCAGTAATCTAAATTGTGTGGAAAGACAGAAAATAACACAGACAGATAATAACACAGATGATTCCTGGTAATAAGCATCTGATTCAGAAAATGATAGCACAAATTATCGTTCGCACTCCTACATCATCAAGTAAACAACATAATAGCGACATTACATATCAACAAGGTTCAGAAAACAGCAAAATGGAAACAGTTACTCGTCGGCATTGTTGCGGGGCTGGCCTGTTGGTTTGCCAATGTTGAAATATCGTCTGCACTCATGCAACATCCTCTCTTTGGAAGACGGATCCACTTTCAGGTCGGCGATGACCATGTTCTTGAACGCTTCATAGGCCCGGCCTTCCCTCTGCTCCTGCTCCATCACAGTAGCTCCGGTCTCATGGAAAATCCCGTCCATGGCCAAATGCGTGCGTGTGGCCCTCTGACAACGGAGATATTCAAAGCGGTTGTAAACAAGAAAGCCAAGAGTTGCGCGCTGTGCTAGAGTGGTAGCATCCTCTAAGGAGGCTGTTGTCCTTATCGCGGCAAAATCCACGCGAGCCGCCAAGGCAACGGGGAATTGATCGGCGCATGATGCCCTTTCGAAGGCCATAGCCGCGCGTTCCGCGTACAGAACCGCGCTTACCCGCCACTGATCTGATGTAACCTTCAACTTTTCCGCTCTTGCCGCCAAGGCCTCCGGACCCTCGGCAGCGCATACCGCCACCAAGGCCTATAGACCCTCAACTTTTCCCAGATCTTTGGACCCTCGGCAGCGCGTACTGCCGCCGCCACCGCGGGCTCCTCCACGCATAAGATCTGCCTCAACCGCATGCTCCTCCGCCGCGAGCTCCTACGCGCAGATGACATGTCTAATGTTGAGGATTTTGTGGAGGCGAGGACAGTGGGGAGAAGAAGGCCAGATTTGGGGGATGCGAAAGGGGAAAGAGATGATGGAGAGAGAAGATTTGTGATATTTATTTATGACCCTATACACGATTGCAGACGGTTGCTACATTTTTTCCGTGTGCGATTATGTTTGCACCAAAAAAACGAATCGCCTCCAATGAGTGAGGCAACCACACACGGCTTTAAACTACCAACTGTGTAGCACGACTCGCCGCCCATCGTCACCATACCCTCACTCACCAATGGTGGCTGGTCGTCGCTCATGAGCTCCATTTAGTCTTCCCGCCCTTGAGCCAATCCTTCCCGCGCAAGCGCAAGCGCCAGCCACAACGGTAAATTGTAAAATCCCTAATCCCCTTGGCCTTGGCAGTAGCTAGCTATAAATAACACATCGATGTCTGGCAAGGGCGAGCTGAGTCAATGATCTCCTGGCTAGTTTCCACACATACCGTCAAACCCCCAATGCCCGATGACAAGATGGAGTTGGGCGACGACGGAATCCAGGCTGCCGGCGCGATGGTCGGCTTGAGGGTCGACGGTCATGCCACCACCTCTCCCGAAGACTGCCAGAGGAGGCAGGAATCATGACACGAGCAAGCCAGCAGGTTAGCCGGGGTCATCTTGAAAGCAGCTAGGGATCGCCAGTGGGCGCTATTGCGGGCTCGGCGCAGAGTGCGACGGATGGTGCGGGCGGCGGAGCGGGACTAGCGTCGCCGCAAGGACAACTACGGCAGTGGTCGCTGCACGAGGCGCAGGCTTATGTCCCAAATGAAGGAGGATGCAGCTCCGGACGCCGGGGGGAGGGGGGCTGGCGGCCGTTGCTGCAGCACTGGCGATTGCCAGTGTCTCGTCGGTCGCCAGGACGTTGTACGAAGACCCGGCGGACGCCGCAGTCCTGGTGAGAGCCACGTCCGAGGCAGTAGCGGCGATCACCAATGTCGAGGCTGACCCTTCCTCGGTCGATCGAGGCGTAGGTCATCGACTTTGGCGACCTCCTGTCCTCCTGAACCAAGGAACGACACGATATTTATGGACGATGGCAGTTGTGCTAGCTGCGTCGGCTTTAGGGGCAGTTGCACTTTTGTGCGCGCAGTTCATATATATTATATTGATGTAAAATAGCGAGCTAATGTTTTGTAAATTACTCCGCCAACTATGTGTTGTACCAGTTTGAGCATGTAAATGTTCAATTGAATTGTTCATGCCTGATTTGTGCTTGCAATGTGGACAATACGACGACTTTTTTTCCTCGGGTGATTGACACGGACATACGAACTGCGATAAGGGATGCTCAAATATTTGGCAACATTAATTACCTGGTTCTGCATTAGAAAAAAACGGCCCAATCCCGCAAAAATCCCCAATCGAGCAGTGTCCAGAAAGTCAGCGCCGACAGGCGTCGGCGAGGGGATGAAACAAAATGCGGTGGCCTTCGTCGTCGGCGCAACCGGCTGCGACAGGCATCGTCGAGCTCGAAGATTTGTGCGGGCTGAGGTGGAGAACGAGCAACTATACAGCAGTGCGAATGAGGACGAAGGGGGAGAGGGCCGGGGTAGAGGGTCCGCGTAGGGAACGGTTCGTAAACATGAACAGTGTGTGATTAATGGCATTAAAGTTTTTGTTGGCAGCTTAATTTAGTGCATGTATGAAATAAAATCCCAACTACAGTATACGGGTGTGACGGGAGAAGTGTGGATTTCCCTTCGATCGTGGTGCATCCTATGGTGCGCATGCGCGAACCGTGTGGCTGGGGTTCTGGCCAATCAAAACACAACACATAATGGGGTGAACGCACAAGGCATTCGCAAAGTAACTGTTTGCCCAAACAAATCACAAAGTTTCAAGGGAAACCCATATTTCCTTGGTCGTTTCCCCATTATTATTTTTCTACGATCATCATACCCACTAGAATGCATCGTGTCCAAAATTTGACATTTTTTCAGGCTCGTTTACCATATTTAGTCCTTTTTTGTACTTTCTAGGCCTTTTGTGCTTGTAATTCAAGTTCGAATGTTCTGTACATGAAAATGTGTTCAAAAAGGACTCGAATATTCATAATTGTGTCATTGAATAACTTTTCATCTATTTACAGGAAATTAATAGAATTTTAAATGATATGTGTGGGAAGAGGCAACCAGAGATGTGTCGTTTATTTGTTTTGTAACTCTAGAAAATGGGAAACATGCCTAAAAAACATGTTACCTCGTGTGGTGCCTAGGCATGAACTCAATATGATGCGGTGAATATTTGAGGAGGTATGGATAATGTCGTCATACGCACTCTTCATATGCCGGACCATCACCTATGGAGTTCCATGGTTCGGGAAGCGAAATCGCCATGTTTTGAAGGGGAACCCATATTTCCTTGGTCCTTTCAACTTGATTTATTTTCTACGATCATCATACCCACTAGAATTCACCCTGTCCAAAATTTGACATTTTCTTAGGCTTGTTTACCGTATTTAGTCCTTTTTTTGCACTTTCTAGGCCTTTTGTGCTTGTAATTCAATTTCAGACATTCTGTACATGAAAAGGTGTTCAAAAAGGACTTGAAAATTTGTAATTGTGTCATTGAATAACTTTTTATGTATTTATAGGAAATTAATAGAATTCTAAAGGATATGTGTGGGAAGAGGCAACCACAGATGTGTCGTTTATTTTTATTGTAACTCTAGAAAAATGGAAAACATGTCTGAAAACATGTTACCTCGTGTGGTGCCTAGGCATGACCTCAATATGATGTGGTGAATATTTGAGGAGGTATGGATAATGTCGGCATACGCACTCTTCATATACCGGACCATCACCTATGGAGTTTCATGGTTCGGGGAGTGAAATCGCCATGTTTTCAAGGGGAACCCATATTTCCATGGTCCTTTCAACTTGAATTATTTTCTACGATCATCATACTCACTAGAATACACCGTGTCCAAATTTCACATTTTCAGGCTCGTTTACCATATTTAGTTTTTTGTGTACTTTTCTAGGCATTTACTTCTTATAATTCAAGTTTGAACGTTATGTACATGAAAAGGTGTTCAAAAAGGACTCGAAAATTCGTAATTGTGTCGTTGAATAACTTTTCATGTATTTATAGGAAATTAATAGTAATTTAAAGCATATGTGTGGGAAGAGGCAACCACAGATGTGTCGTTTATTTGTTTTGTAACTCTAGAAAAATGGGAAACATGCCTGAAAAACATGTTACCTCATGTGGTGCCTAGGCATGACCTCGATATCATGCGGTGAATATTTCAGGAGGTATGGATAATGTCGTCATATGCACTCTTCATATGCCGGACCATCACCTATGGAGTTCCATGGTTCGGGGAGCGAAATCGCCATGTTTTGAAGGGGAACCCACATTTGCTTGGTCCTTTCAACTTGATTTATTTTCTACGATCATCATCCCCACTAGAACGCACCGTGTCCAAAATTTGACATTTTTAGGCTCGTTTATCATATTTAGTCCTTTTTTGTACTTTCTAGGCCTTTTGTGCTTGTAATTCAAGTTCGGATGTTCTGTACATGAAAAGGTGTTCAAAAAGGAATCAAAAATTCATAATTGTGTCGTTGAATAACTTTTCATGTATGTACATGAAATTAAAAGAATTTTAAAGGATATGTGTGGGAAGAGGCGACCACAAATGCGTCGTTTATTTGTTTTGTAACTCTAGAAAAATGGAAAACATGCCTGAAAAACATGTTACCTCGTGTGGTGCCTAGGCATGACCTCAATATGATGCGGTGAATATTTGAGGAGGTATGGATAATGTCGTCATACGCACTCTTCATATACAGGACCAGCACATGTGGAGTTTCATGGTTCGGGGAGCGAAATCACCATGTTTTCAAGGGGAACCCATATTTGCTTGGTCCTTTCAACTGGAATTTTTTTCTACGATCATCATACCCACTAGAATACACCGTGTCCAAATTTCACATTTGTTTAGGCTCGTTTACCATATTTTGTCTTTTTGTGTACTTTTCTAGGAACTTACTGCTTATAATTCAAGTTCGAACGTTCTGTACATTAAAAGGTGTTAAAAAAGAACTCAAAAATTCGTAATTGTGCCGTTGAATAACTTTTCATGTATTTACAGGAAATTAATAGAATTTTAAAGGATATGTGTGGGAAGAGATAACCACATATGTGTCATTTATTTGTTTTGTAACTCTAGAAAAATGGAATTGCCTGAAAAACATGTTACCTCGTGTGGTGCCTAGGCATGACCTCAATATGATGCGGTGAATGCACCGTGTCCAAAATTTGACATTTTTCAGTCTCGTTTACCATATTTAGTCCTTTGTTTGTACTTTCTAGGCCTTTTGTGCTTGTACTTCAATTTAGGCATGGTGTGGTGTGGTTATACGACACCAGTATGCTTTGGCAAATATTTGAACACCAAGCAAAGTATCATGTACTATCTGATACTACCAGTTTTCCACAAATACAGCTTTAACGGGAAACATTTTGTTACAACGAACCGTTTGCAAAACATCCGATGTACACGAGAGAGTGAAGGCTTGAAATTTTTCCGACGCGGGATCACCAATTTTCTCTTTTCTCGCACACGGGTATTTGATGCGCTTCGTCTGCGTTGCGTGTTCCCCCCCGTAAGGTTCGAGTTTTGCCGCCAAATTTTCAATAGGCGCGCGATTTCAGAAGTTCTTCCTCCCCCATACCCACCCATCAAATTTCCCCCTATCCCCCACCGCCCCTCTAACTGCAGCCCAAACCGCCGCCGTCGCCGCAACCAAATCTACGTTCTGCCCCAGTCTTGCTTGTCGATCTAGTGAGGTAAACTTCGATCTCCATCACCGCCCCGGCCTGATTGCTCAGATGGAGTCGGCAAACCACCCTCATCCCTCCACATCCCCACCCCCTATCGCCGAGCATCCCCGCATAAGCCCAACCACATATCATGCGGAGGTCGAGGAGCTGATCATGGTGGTCGATGGCGCGGTGGACGCTACGTGTGCCGACCCGGAGGAACACCTTTCCGCCGACGCTGCCAACTTGGTGCGGGCTCTGGCCGACATGAAGTTCCCCACGCTTCAAACACTTACTCGTTGTTTGTACACGTACATACTGTAGCGGTACTGATCCACGCTTCGATCCGCAGGAATACCTCACCGCTGACTTTGGACGGGCTCTAGTCGACATGAAATGCCCAAGCAACTACCCCTCGGGATTTACCAAGTATGAAATGTCCAATTCATTATTACGAATACTAGTTGCAATGTTTACCCGTGTCAATTTCAGTTTCAACTTTACACGTTTAAATTGCCATGTTAGGTTGTCTGTACTATGTAGTTAACACGTCCGTTGTTCATTTAAGTTATGCGCACTATGTTGTTCCACTATGAACTGTGCAGTTCAATTTCACCAATACCAGTTACAAACTTACAATGCCCATGCTAGGTTGGTGTTAAGCCTGCTGTAGTGAACAATTATATCCATTTTTTACTCTGTCCATTCGGTACCGTGCTACTCTTCGCAAAGAAGATATCACTGGAGATGATGTCCTTCAATTACCATTAGATTTTTTGTGTGGATGTTAACCCTGCTGTAATTGACATGCCTTTCCATGTACTTACACGGTGTCACAATGCACGATGATGTTGTTTACCATCAAGGTTAGTAACATCCCAATATCTTATACTCCCTCTATCCCATAATATAAGAGTGTTTTGACACTATAAACGCTCTTATATTATGGGACGGAGGGAGTAGTATTTTTACATCATTTGTTCAATTACAGTTTAGCTTCTAACATTTACTTGATGCTTGTAGGTACATATGTTATCGGTACTGATCCACGCTACGACCAGCAGGAACACCTAGCCACCGACTTTGTGCTGGCTCTGGCCGAGTTAAAGTACCCCAGCAACTACCCCTCGGGATTTAGCAAGTATGAACTGGCTCACGATGTTTAACCGTGTCAATTTCAGTTTCACTGGTACAAGTTTTAATGACTATGTTAGGTTGTCTGTACTCTGATGTTAACACGTCCGTTGTTTATTTCAGTAATGCGCACTGCTGTTCAAGTATGAACTGTCCAGTTTAATTTCACCAATACCTGTCCCTTTGTTACCGTGCTACTCCTCGCAATGAAAATATCACTGGAGATAATGTCGTTTAATTAACATTTGCTATTTTTGGTGGATGTTAACCCTGTTGTATTTAACACGCCTTTCTATGTGCTTATGTAGGGCTACGATGTGCGATGCTGTTGTTTACCATCAAGGTTAGTCACATCCCATTTTCTTATAATATTTTACATCATTTGTGTAATTGCAGCTTAGGTTCTACTCCCTCCGTCCCATAATATAAGAGCCTTTTTACACTACACTAGTGTCAAAAAAACTCTTATATTATGAGACGGAGGGAGTAACATTTATTTGTTGCTTGTAGGTACAGATGTCAGCGGTACTAATTCACGCTTTGACCCCCTTTGCATATGGGGCAATGAGATAAACATGAACAAACATCAAGTGAGGAAACTAAGAAAAATTGTTAGGCAGAAGAGACATCTGATTGGAATTAAACTCTTTATTTATACTTTATCCAAGACATCAGTGAACTTTAGGATGGTAAGTAATATGTTGCCTTCTTTTCCATCCCAGAACAAATTCCTCTACTAGACATGAATACCTGAAAGTTGTCTCTTTTCAATGGTTTCCTAAGGAATTTACTCAAGATTACCTAGCAAACTACTTGACCGAAGTGGAGGCAACAAAAGTTATAGTATATAATTCATGCTACCATGATAATGGTCTAGAAGTCTTCCTGGAGGCGGTGAAGGATGGACGGGTGGTCATCACAAGGGGTTGGACAAAAGTTGTGCGCACCTTTGGCATGGAGGAGAGCTCATTATGGGTATTCCACTTCTTCAACACCATCGACAGCCAAAAGCATTTACAATTCTCTCTTCACCTTTACCGCCTCTAGTACTACATATTGTGGTTCATCATATTTAATCTTATACCGAACTATGTAACCATCGAACATGTACTGAGCTTTTGATTTATGCATTGGCTGTTGAACCATTGTAATTAGGGTATGTATTGATGGATGTGAAATCCACATTTCATAATTAAAAATTTGAAATTTCCAATTTTAATAATAAATTAACGAAAATAAGTTATTAGGTAATAAATTACAGCGCACACAGTTAGAACGGTTAAACCGTGTGTGATGGTGACATATGTCACACACGATTGTTTGAAGAATAGTGTGTGTGATTATCAGCTTTACAACACACGGTCGCATATTTTGCGCGTGTGGGATGCGCGTACTGTCACACACGCGTTTGCACATCATAACCATGTGTGCTTGCCATCAATAGTACAAACGGTTCCAAACATACATGCGTGTGTAGTTTAGGTTGATAAGAAGACGGTTGGCATATGTTTCGCGTGTGTGATCCGAATAACTATCGCACACAAATATATCTAAGCCATCGTCTCGGATGTGTGCTTTATCACAAATATAACATCAAAGTGTGGCATGTGGGATAGGCTACGAATTCGCATACGTTTATGTTAGGCGAATCGTCCACAGGCGCTCGCACCATCGCAGACGATGTTTTGGTGTCGTGTGGGATGACCCCCGTATCGCCCATAGGCAAGGCGACGGTTCGGAACTACATCGCAGAAAGTGGTTAAAAACTGTTTGTATAGCACGTAACGGTACCAGTGTGAGGAAAAGATGCGTTATTATTATATCATTAAGCTTTTTTCCTTTTTCGCTAAAAGGCGATGCTAAGAAATGGTTCCTCACTCTTGCTCCTGGTTGTGTGTGTAGCCCCAAGGATATGATCTATTACTTTACTTAAAAATATTTTCCTGCTCATAAGAACAAGCTGCTTTACAGGAAATATCTAACTTTGTGCAAATTAAAGAAGAGAATCTCCCTCAAGCTTGGGGGAGGCTTCTCCAGCTACTAAGAGCTTTGCCTGATCAGCCTCTTAAGAAAAATGAAATACTTGATATATTTTATAATGGACTAACTGATGCTTCTAGGGACTACATAGATAGTTTTGCTGGTTGTGTTGTCAAAGAAAGAACTATTGGGTAGGCTGAAGAACTATTGGATAATATTTCAAAGAATGCTAATGATTGGACACTTCCTGAACCACTGCCGAAACTTATTCAAAAGAAGAGAGGTATTCTATTCCTCAATCCAGAAGATATGTAAGAGGCCAAGAGAACTATGAAAGAAAAAGGTATTAAATCTGAAGATGTCAAGAATTTACCACATTTTGAAGAAATACATGGACTCAATATCCCTACACATGTAGTAGAGGTAAATTCTCTCCGTAGATTTGATGAAAGTGATATCCCTTATACTAAGACTCTGAGTCAATGCATGGATTATTTTGATAATTATATTGTTAAGCAAGAACATTTTAATAATTATGTCAAGGATCAATTACAATGCAATACTATGATGAGAAACCTGGCATGGTGACCCACCCACCCACCCACCTCTCCGGCGACTCCATGGCGATCTGGGCTTCTAGCCGGCTTTCATCCCTTCCCTTCCGGCCATTAGCTCAGGTGATCTCTCCCGAACCCGGGAATACCATTCCCGATGGGTTCGGGCTCTGGCTCCACCCTGGTTCTGGATTTTTCTCATGGCTTGGCTTTTGCGGATGATATGTTTCAGCAATCTGGTCTCTCGGTGCATCCTATGGATCATCGGCGCTCTTTCATCATGGTTGTCTCATTTAGCAGACATGCTTTCCGATTGACTAATGATTCTGTTGCTGCCGCCCTGGAATCGATGATCGGTGGGTCAGCCATTGATCTTATGGTTGATTGCATCAGGGACAAGGTTTTCTCCTTTAGGGTTTCTTGCAAACAAGTTGGGTTTCATATCCTTGATTTGCGTTCGTACAAGTGTTCTAGTTTTAAGTGCTTTTTTCATCTTTGGGGCAATGGTGGCCCAAATTGGTGGCGTGAATTCAGATTGTGGAAGAAACAGTGTGATGCTGAGTGGATTCTGGTTAGTCCCTCTAAGAGGCGTTCTGCTTTAGGTCTGATGGCAATGCATTCTAGACCTCCCAAATCTGCCATTAAATCTAGTTCTTCTGTTCGTAAAAAGCTTTCGTTTGCAACCCTACAGCATTATGACGTATGCAAAGGGTATCGTTGCCCTGCCTCGCAAGATGAGATCATTGCTCTTCAATATGCAGGGTATAATCTGCCACCCCATGAGCGAGTTGTCATTCATCCGTTGCCGCCGGCAGATCTTTAGTGGACTGTTGCTTCGCCGTACATCACTTTTGGAACGGTCCCTCAATCACCGCCGGTTTCCTTGGTTTGCTCCGGTTTGGACGGTGCAATGAGCGGGAATCTAGGACCTTCAAATATTCGGACTTTGAATACTGTTTCTCCTTTGATTGCGGCGGCCCAAGTTCTTGGGCCGGCTTTGGATCAATCTCCTTCTGTTGGGCCTGGCGAGTTGGATACTGATCTTGGGCCCCGAATTCCCTCCTCCCAGGAGGCCTGGGAAAATTTTGAGAATATGGTTAATGATATGGTTTCCAGGGTTTTGACATGTACAAATTGTGACTGTCACGGTCATCTAGCTGCTAATTGCCCATCGTTGGAGACTTGCTTGTCTTGCTGCCGGGTGGGACACACAAAATCTGGGTGTGCCTCTTTTGCCTTAGCAAATAAGCTTGTTTGAAAAAGGAAGCGCCCCACCTCTGTTTCAGATTTCTCGGGAACTACTGCTTGTCTCGACGAAACCGCGCAAGTTGCAACGCCGCCCTGTCCCGTCCCATCACATTCAATCTCTCCAAGCCCTACTCCTCCATTGGAGCCACCTCCACGGACACCTCCACCGCCAACGTCTCCGCCTCCAATGGCCAACTTTGAGCTTGACACGGAGCGTTATGTCCCTGCTGGTCACCAAATCATCGATGGCGGCCCTCATCGTCTTCCTCGGACCATCGTCACTCCGGCGACGCCCGTTGTTCGCCGACATGAGCAATACCTCGTGGACGAAGTCATGCCTGCGCCGCCTGTTAACCAAATTGATCAGGTACGTCAGCAAGTTGTGGAGCTGCTCAACAATCGAGGTTTTCATGTTCGCTCCGCGCAACCTTGGATTACTGGAGTGGGTCTTTTCGAGCTGAGGGATGCTGGGGAGTGCTTTGCTGCAGTTCAGATGGTTCCGCAAGACCTAGGAAACCACTCGTTTGTTTGTTTTATGAAGCATAATGAAGGAGAGGGCTTCCGTGCCGCTGCTGGTTTTCGTCAAGGTTGTATCATGTTTCTTGGGGTTCCTTTGGATTTGAGGAACACAAACGACTTGAGGGCGGCGGTTAATACCTTTGGAGAATTTCACCATTGGGTTAGTGATGACCCCTATCTTGTGCGATCGGTGGTTTTTACTTCTTTCCCAGAGGATGCTTTAGTACCCCGCAGCGTGGTTTTTTCTGAATATGCTTCCTGGGGTGGGGTGAAGGTTTCTTGGAGAGCTCCTCTATATATTCTTGGTGCTAATTTCGCACAGCAACTGCCGCAGGATGAAGATCCCATGCCCCTCAATGGCAACCCCATCAGCTGCCGGGGCAACTAGTACCTGATAATCTGCTGTTTGCCCTCCCTCTTTACCCGGCTCTGGGATGGAATGATGCCCCTCCGCCGCCAATGCCAGAACACCATGAGGAGCCGCAGGAGCAGCATGATGCTAATGGTTGGGGTTGGAATGCTGAGGAGCCCGCTATTCAACTGGAAGAGCCAGTTCAAGATCAAGAGTCAATGGTAATTGATCAGCCAAGTTCCTCTGGTTCAGTCCAGGTTCTAGAGGTTATGAATCATCACAATGATATGCAAGTGGAACAGCTACCGCTCCCGGAACAAAATCCTCTGGCTATTGTTCCCTATCATCCGCCTATCATACAGCCGGTGAATATGATGATTGGCATGGTCAGGGTGGTCTATGGGCCACCACTGCCTCCTGTCATGGCCTGGAGAAGGACTTTTGAGACACTCATGGATGTTCTTAATCCTCCAGTAATTCCCAGGCAGCTTCACCTCGCGCCTGCTGATCCTATGGTGCTCTCAAAGCGTTCCTGGTCTATTGCTTTTGATGATGTCAGCTGGGTTTCTAAGATGGTTTTTTTGGCAGATAGCAACACTGTCCCTGCATTCCCGATCAGGCCTCGTCCTGTTGCTAGAGTTCTCTTCACTGACGCCGTGCACTCAGTGGCTGAGCAGGTGGATTCAGTGCCTGTTCCTGAGGAGCAATTCTCCTTCTCTGCCCAGCATATCAGGAAGAAAGCTTCTCGGAAGAAGGCCACTCCCATTGTGGACACTGCAGTTAGCAGGTGCACCCGCAGCTCTGTTAAAAGGGATGGCTTCAAGCCAATTTTACAGGAGCTGCCCTCACCAATGCCCAAGAAGAGGAGGCCACGTTCCAAGCCAATGGCGGAGACGCTCCATATTCAAGAGGAAGAGGACCCAACAGGCGATGATCACTATCAAGAGGAGATTCCACCGGCAACACCGATCAGAGTGATCCAATCTGTTGGTCTGGGCCTGGGAATTTCCCCGGAAAAACTGACGATGGAGCTTCTTATGGAAGACCCGGCTGCTTCACCCAAGAATGTTGCTGATGATTAAGATGAACGACTCTACCTGGATCGGAGGGGTTCCCTTGTTGACCCCCATAGTTGTTAGTTTTTGTTCTGAACTCTGTGGTGCTTGTGCTTATTTTGGTTATCTTGTAATGGTGACTACACAACTACCCTCGTACCAGTCGCTGTGCGACTGTACTTTGGCTATGCTCGTTTTATGTTCTTATGGATCAACGATCTTCTAGAAGTTAGCATGTCCTTTGTTGGAATGTGCGAGTGCTTAATTCTGATGCGCGTCAGAAAGCAGTTAGAAACAAAATTGATGAACATTCTGCCTCTGTCGTATGTCTTCAGGAAACAAAAATGCAGCACATTGATCATAGATGCATTAGAAACTTCAGCCCCAAATGCTTTGACTGTTTTGCTTATTGCCCTTCCATGGGGGCCTCAGGTGGCCTAATTGTGCTCTGGAATTCTTCTTTCTTTGATGGTGTGTTGCTGGATACGCAACGTTTTGGCTTGATAATCTCTTTTACTTCAAAGCACAACAAGGAAAAGTGGACTCTGGTCAATGTATATGGACCTTGTCAGGGTGAAGCCAGGGACCTCTTTGTTAGTTGGTTATACAATTTGGATATACCAGTTGAGGAAAACTGGTTGTTGCTTGGGGATTTTAATTTCATAAGATACACTGAAAACAGAAATCTCCCCAGGGCTGATGTTAATGATATGTTCATCTTCAATGAAATCATTGGCCATCTTGGTCTTCTGGAATTACCTCTTAAAGGAAGAGCATTTACATGGTCTAACATGCAGGATACCCCCCTACTAGAGCTGTTGGATTGGTTTTTCACATCTACTAATTGGATTTCTTGCTACCCACTGACACAGGTGTTACCTTTGGCCAAAACTGCTTCAGATCATGTGCCATGTGTGGTCACCATTAACACCACCCTCCCCAAGAGCAATCTCTTCAGATTTGAAAACTATTGGGTGGAGCTTAATGGGTTTCTAGAGTGTGTGGAGAGTTCTTGGAAGGCCGCTTCCAGGAAAGGACATATAACTGCAATCATCATGGATAAATTTAAGTCTTTGAGACAGGCTCTGAAAAGATGGCAAATAGGTTTATCAAGGATCAAAATCTTAATTGAAAAATGCAATCAGGTGATCTTGCTGCTAGATAATCTTGAGGAGTTGAGAACCCTATTCAGGCCTGAGGCAAATTTCAGGGTAATTGTGAAACTGCATCTTGAACACTTGCTTCATTTACAGTTTCTATACTGGAAAAAAGGGCCACCATCAAGAAGATAAAAGTGGGAGATGAGAATACTAAATTCTTCCATGCAATGGCCACTAAGAGTTATAGGAGAAATTCAATTTCCTCCCTTAAGTTGGAGGACAGAACTTTCACTACTGATCATGAGCAAATTGTTGGAGCTTTTTGGTCAACTTTCAAAGGCAGGATGGGACATTCACATGGCATCAATCTTGCCTTTGACTTGGCATCTTTGCTAAGTAGGGTGGAGGGTTTGGAGGATCTTACCATGCCTTTTACCAAAGAGGAGATGGATAATACTGTTAAGGAAATGCCCATAGATAAAGCTCCTGGTCCTGATGGCTTCAATGGTTTGTTTTTCAAGAAATGTTGGCATATAATCTGTGAGGATTTCTATACTCTTGCAAATGATTTCCATGGTGGATCTGCCCAACTTGAAAACATGAATTCCTCATTTATTACTCTGGTACCAAAGAAGGGCTCACCTGAACAGGTTGGGGATTTCAAGCCTATTTCATTAACTGGGATGGGTTTAAAATTTCTCTCCAAGATGACTGCCAATAGGTTTCAGCTGCAAATCATGAAGTGCATTCATAAAAACCAATATGGCTTCATCAAATCCAGGACAATACAGGATTGTGTTGGTTGGACGCTGGAGTATCTGCATCAGTGTCATCAATCAAGAATGCCAATTGTTATTCTAAAGCTTGATTTTGAGAAGGCTTTTGATTCCCTTGAGCATGAATTCATTTACCAGGTTCTAAAGCACAAGGGTTTTAATGATAAATGGATTCTTTGGGTCAAGCAGCTGCTTTCCTCTGGTTCCTCATCTGTCCTGCTAAATGGAGTTCCTGGCAAGAAGTTTGTATGTAAGAAGGGAGTGAGGCAGGGTGATCCCATGTCACCTTTACTATTTGCTATTGCTGCAGACTTTCTTCGGACCTTAGTTAATGATTTGCTTTTGAAGGGCAAAATTGAGCTGCCAATCCCTTGCCATGATAAGGATTATCCAATTGTGCAGTATACTGATGACACTCTTATTATCATGCATGCTGATGAGTCACAATTACTGGAATTAAAGGCCATGCTTCTCATGTTTTCTCAATCCATTGGTCTTCACATAAATTACCATAAATCTGCTATGATCCCTATCAATGTGAATCAATATGAGTTAAAGAGGCTTGCTGATTCTGTTGGATGCAAAGTTGGCACCCTGCCTTTTACTTATTTGGGCCTGCCTGTTGGCACTACTAAGCCAAGAATTGTTGATCTAATGCCATTCGTGGACAATATGGAGAGGAGGCTAAGTTCCTCCTTCCTAGCTCAAGGTGGAAGACTGCAGTACCTTAATTTTGCCCTGTCTTCAGTGCCAATTTTCTTTCTGTGTAGTTTGGACATACCTCCAGGCATCATAAAGCAGTTAGTGAGGATTCAGAGACAGTGCCTCTGGAGAAGAAATGGCCAAGACCAAGCTCCTGCCCTGGCTGCCTGGCATTTGGTGTGTAGGCCAAAGAAAAAAGGAGGACTTGGAATACTCAATCTTACAGTGCAAAATGATGCATTGTTGCTTAAGCATGCTGATAAGTTTTCAATAAGGCTGATGTGCCTTGGGTCAATCTGATATGGAACACCTATTATCATGACAAAGTGCCACAAGGAACAGCCTTGTGTGGTTCTTTCTGGTGGAAAGACATCTGTAAAAATTTGGATAGTTTCAGGGCTGTTACTTATGTACAACCAAATAAAGGGGACACTTTCCTATTTTGGTCTGACTCTTGGATAGTGGATAACTCCAAAGTGCCCTTGGCTAACAGGTTTCATAGATTGTTCTCTTTTGCCCTGGATCCTTTTGCCACAGCTCAGGAGGTGTTCACTGCCTCTGATGCAAATGACATAACCAGCTTGTTTCACCTGCCTTTATCTGAAAGAGCCGTTGAGGAGTTGCAAGTTGTACAACACTTGCTTCAGACCTTACACAGGGATCAATCGGTCAATGATGTTTGGTGATGGAAGGAAGATGGGAAAGGATTTTCAGCCAAGAAATTCTATATGCATGTCCATCAATCGCTACCCTGTAACCCTTTGCTCAATTGGATCTGGAAGAGTTGTTGTACTATGAAAATCAAAGTTTTTGCATGGATGCTAATCATGGACAGGCTGAACACGCAGGACATGCTGGAGAGGAGGCACTGGAATGTTTCTGAGTCCAACCTCTGTGTCCTTTGCCACGATAGGATTAAGGAGGATAGGGATCATCTTTTTTTCACTTGCATGTTCAGCAATAGAGTTTGGAATTATCTTCAAATACAGTGGCAGGGGGACTCTATGTGGGATATTTCCATAAGAGCAAGAAGAGACTTCCATCAGCCTTTTTTCAACGAAGTGGTTTTCACTGCTTGCTGGAACATTTGGACCACAAGGAATGCTAAAGTTTTCAGAAATGAGCGTCCTAGTTTCAATAGATGGAAGTATAGTTTTAAGCATGACATTTCTCTTTTAGCCTATAGAATTAAGGATAGCTTTAGGGATGACCTGTTAAAGTGGGTGTCCTTTTTACCCCCTTGAGGTTAGTGTTCTTTCTCTTCTTACACCTCCTTTTTTAGCATAGGACCTATAAATTGTAATCTGTGATATGGAATAAAAGAAAAGCTGTGGGGTGTTTTGCCCTACTGTAGCCGGTCAAAAAAAACGCAATACTATGATGATAGATCGCTTGAGTGACTTGATGTTTAGAATTGGTAATGATGTTAAAGGTCTAGGTAAGCATGCTTCCATGGTTCGTACTCACAAGTTGCTAAGTCACAAAATGATTTGCTTGCTGAAATCAATGAGAATATGAATGATCATGTTGTTAGAGTAATGACTAGAGGAGGTAGAATGACTCGGGAACTTCTTTATCCTAAAGGTCATCCTAAAAGAATTGAACAAGATTCTCAGAGAATTAATGTTGATGGACCTAGTCCTTCTAAAAATAAAAAGACAAAGAAAAATGATAGAGCTATGCATGCTTCTTGTGAACCGGTTATAGAAAAACCTACTGAGAGTCATAATGATGTTTCTATTTCTGATTCTGAAGCACAATCTGGTGATGAACATCCACCTAGTGATAACGATAATGATAATGTGCATGATGATGCTCCACTAGATAATGATAAGGAAAATGATAATGATGCAGAAATGGAACCCGCCGAAGATCTTGATAACCTAGCTCCTAAGATTAAACGTTATGATAAGACAGACTTTGTTGCTAGGAAACATGGTAAAGAAAGAGAACCATGGGTCCAGAAACCCATGCCTTTACCTTGTAAGCCTTCTAAGAGTAAGGATGAGGAGCATTTTGAGCACTTTGCTGAAATGATTAGACCTGCCTTTTTGCGCACTCACTCGACTGATATTTTGAAAATCCCTCCGTATGTTGAATACATGAAAGATATTATCACTAATAAAAGAAACATACCTGAAACTAAGATTTCCACCATGCTTGCTAATTATAATTTTTATGGTGGAGTGCCTATGAAGTTGGGAGATCCAGGTATACCCATAATACCTTGCTCCATTAAACAAAGTTATGTTAAAACTACGTTATGTGATTTAGGAGCCGGTATTAGTGTTATGCCCTTCTCCTTATATAAAAGACTTGATTCGAATAAACTCACACCTACTGAAATATCTTTGCAAATGGTTGATAAATCCACTGCTATACCCATTGGAATTTGTGAGGATGTACCTCTTGTGGTTGCAAACGTTACTATCTTAACAGACTTTGTTGTTCTTAAGATGCCCAAGGACGACAAGATGTCGATTATCCTCAGTAGACCCTTTTTAAATACTGCATGGGCTATTATTGATTGCAACAAAAGCAAGGTTACTTTTCTTGTCAATGTCAAACAGCATACAATGCACTTCCTGAAGAAACAAGCTTTAGTGAATAATATCAATGCCATTGAGCAAGTTACCACAATCACTTTTGGGAAGTTTAAATTTCCTCTTCCTACTACCAAGAAGAAATATGATATTCTCATTGTTGGGGATATGGAAATCCCTATTGAGGTAACTTAGTGCTATATGAAAATTCTTCGGTTTCACGTCAACCGGAAACAGTTATTAATAAGACTTGATCAACCTTATTAATGGATCCTTTTTGAAAGACATGCGATCGATGAATCTAGTAAGCACCACCTTCTGTACCCTTAGTTTATTTTCTATTATTTTGAATTTAATAAAATAAAATGCCATGATTATCCTATTTTCTGAATTACCCGTGCAATAAAAATGACAAAAAAAGTCTCAGATTGCCACAAAAATTTTACATGATTTTTTTCTAGAATATTTAAAAAAAATTGGAGCAAAAAACACCTCAGGGGGGTGCACCTGTTGGTGCCAAGCCATCAGGGCGTGCCCACCCCCTGGGCACGCCCTGATAGCTTGGGGGGCCCACATGCACCCCCTCATTTATCCCTTCGGCCCACTGCTTCTTCTTCCTCTAGAAAAAAATCCTGGTTACTCTGTCTCTCGTGTTCTAGCTCCCAAACCTGAGATTTTTGATCTCTTTGCTTGGAACTCTATTTCTGAAACTGTTTTGAGGGATTGCTCCTTGGTATGTGACTCTCCCATTCCTCCAATTATTTTTTTCTTTAGTGGTTTATATTTTGCAAATTTAGTTGCACTTGGTGCTACTAAAAATGATCTTGCATGTTGAATTTTTTGAGTAGTTTGAATGCTTGATATGGCCTTTAGGCATCTATATGAGTAGTTGCTACCAATCTTACAAAGTTTTATTGACATAATTTTGTGGTCCAAAAATTTCAAAAAATTTATCTTAGGAAAATGAATATCTTTAGGTGCGGTTCTATGCATCGGAGTCCCAAGGGTGTTATTGGGAGTACCCAGGGCCAAGACATCAACATCGTTCGCAGCATGGAGGTTAGGCCATGCGAATGGCCACACACACCTTTCATGAACGAAGCAGGTTCCTACCAAGAGTTCACGCAATAAATTGCAAACATCGGGATGAACAATTTCCTCGCAGACGAGTGTGATTAATACTATCTCCTCATTAACTCCTTTGTGCAAAATTTCTATTTCTGGAGAAACTCGATATCCCCATGGTGCACTTTGATTTATACGCGAAACATTTTGAAATACCATTCACCAGGTTCTATGAAATACGCTTGATTCCGTCTGATGGGGGATTGAATGAGCCTAGGCCAGAGGAGTTCGAGGACTTCCTCCTCACTTTGACTGTGGGTGAACGAAGGGGCGCGTTGAACGCCCAAGCTACTTGCTTGCATTTTCTTGCTGTGCACTAGTTTGCTTTATTCATAGGGAAATGCTTAATTGCTATGGAGCAGGGTGGCGGTCTCAGTGCCCCCACCCTTGTTATTTTGTGCTGCACATTATTTGGTGATAACACATACAACTTAGGAGCTATCGTTGCGCGTCGGTTCCATGGTAACCGGACTAGGGGAAATGTCCATGGTGGCATTTATGCCACTCGTTTAGCTATGCACTTTAATATCAATATACATCCCACTAATTATTTGTTACCTAAGATTTATCTTGATCACAAGTCTATGATAGAACACCACTTTATCGATGAACCCAAGCCTTCGCACCACGTTCCACACAATGTGGTGTATAACGAGAGGACTCATGATGTTATTGAACTGCCTGCACCCTCTTTGTTTAACTATCATGCCAAGCATGGATATGTTGTCATGCCATCAGATATAATTGCTTACCGGAATGAGTTAGCTGAGGCAGAGGCCGCGGCCCAGGCTTGGGACGCTCAGGTGCCTCAGCCTAACTATGTTCCTCCTGGACCCGATGGCTGCTTCGAATGGTGATCACCAAGCTAGGACAAAAGCCTAAGCTTGGGGGAACACTTATTTCTCACCGACATTATATTCATGATCACACACTTCATTTCAATTGTCGGTATTCATCCTCTTTCACTGTATATCCATGTTAGTTTTATTTTTCTCCTTTCTTCTTGTGTGTTTGAAAACCTTTGAAAACCCAAAAATATTTCTCACTTCTTTTCAGTTTTTCTTTCTTATTTAATTAGTCTGTAGTATTAAAAGAAAACCCAAAAATATTTCCTTTGCATGTTGGGATCTTTCCCGTGTAAATAGTTTTTCTCATTCTTGTTTTTCCATTGTTCATTGCTTTGTTCGAGAAAACCAAAAACTCCAAAACCATTTAAGTGTGTTTCTATGAATTTCTTTTCTTTTGTTGAGTCATTAAAAAGGAGAAGACCACGATGAAAATTTTGAGTGGCTATCATATGCATCAATGTTGATCTAACGAAGGGCCAATATTTTCTTGTTTTCTCCTTTGTATAAATTGTTTCGCAAATTCTAGCTTAGTCTACAACACACTTGCACTATTATTATTATCACATCATTCGATCGTGCAAGTGAAAGTCAATAATGATGATATTTGATGAAGTGATCGTGGTAAAGGAAGCTGGTATGAACTCTTCTTGTTTTCCGTTTTGGTAATTATGTTTAGCTCGTTCGATCTTGATTCAGCATATTATGAGTAAACATGTTTATGACGACAATTAGAGATTATAGTTGCTCATGCCATTCTTAAATAGCTAGGGGTGAATAATGATTTATCTTATGTGTCAACATGCATTAAAATGGTTGTGATGTGGTATGGTAGTATGGTATCCTCCTCTAAGTAATTCGAGCGGTTTGACTTGGCACATGTGCAGACATGTAGTTGATTCAAATCCAATGTAGCCTTCATGATATTTATGTTCACACTGTTTATATCCTACTCATGCTAATGTTCAATGTTAACTATTCGCAATGCATGATTATGACCGTTTTTTAGCTCTCTAGCTGGTCGCTTCTCAATCTATTGCTAGCCTTCACCTATACTATGAGGGAATGCTACTTGTGGATCCGAAATACTTAAACCCAAGTTGTTCCATATGAGTCCACCACATCTATCTACATAAGGTATTACCCTGCCGTTCCAAGTAAATTTTCATCTGCCAACTATAAACATTCAAATAAATATCTACTTTGTGTGCTCATACAGCTCATGGAGCGACGGGGCGGCCATTATATTCCATGCTAAGCATGTTATTCTCAAGATGGGCATTTATTTGCCCGTAATTGCACGAGAGAGGCTGGTAAAAAGGATGCCCAGTCCTGCATAATCAAAAATAAACTAAACAAAACTCCTGGGATAGTTCATATGTTGGAGGGCAACCGTGGATTCGGTCGGCCATGTCGTGTGTATGTATGGTGGATGGGAGTAAACTTTACAATTCCGCTTGGGAACCGCCAATAATGTGTTTGGCATGTACAATATTGAAAACTCAGTCATGACGTTGATAGGAAAAGCACACCACCAAAAATTACAATTTCATCCCAGTTCTAAACTCTGAGCTCTAGCACCTTGACAAATCAATGCTTCCCTATGTGAAGGGCCCTTCTATTTACTTTTATGTTATTTCACTTTTACTCTTGAGTCATCATCTTCTCGCTAAAGCACCAGACCGGATAGCACTATTGTCTTTTTATGCATTGAGACTAGTTAATGTTGGATGTGAGCATGCCTGGATCTCTTCTACCCTGAATTATTGTTTAGTCGCTACTTGAACCTCAGAGGTGCTCCACATTTATGTTTTGCGGTCTCAGAAAGGGCTAGCGAGATACCATATCATCATATTATATCATGATTGTTTTGACAAATTGTTGGCATGTGAGATATTTTATTATTGCTCATTAGTTGGTTATGTAATTTCCATGAGTAAATATAATAGCTAGGTGTTATCATTCATGTGGTTATTTATGATTTATGCTAAAAACTTGAACACTATCTAAGCATATATATGGCAACGAGAACAAAAGAGTTTGTAAAAGTTTTCTTATCACTTTCCGTTTATCAACTTAATTGCTTGAGGACAAGCAATGAGTTAAGCTTGAGGGAGTTGATACGTCTCAAACATATCTACTTTTCCAAAGACTTTTGCTCATGTTTTGGACTCTAATTTGTATGATTTGAATGAAACTAACCTGGACTGACGCTGTTTTCAGCAGAACTGTTGTTTTTGTGCAGAAATAGAAGTTCTCGAAATCGAACGAAACCTTTTGTTGATTTTTTTGGAATAAAAAAAATAATGGAGCGAAGACCCACCAGAGGGGGGCCACCTGTTAGTGCCAAGCCAACAGGGCGTGCCCACCTCCTGGGCGTGCCCTGATGGCTTGGGGCCACCTCGTGGCTCCTCCGACTCTAGTTCACATCCTATCAATTCCTATTTGCGGAGAAAAAAATAAGAAAGTAGTTTTCATCGCGTTTCACAAGACGGACGCCACCTCCCCTTCTTCCTCGGGAGGGCTGATCTGGAGTCCGTTTGGGGCTCCGGAGAGGGGGATTCGTCGCCATCGTCATCACCAATCCTTCTTCATCAGCACCGCCATGATGCTCACCACCGGGAGTGAGTAATTAATTTGTAGGCTTGCTGGACGGTGATGGGATTGGATGGGATTGATCATGTAATTGATTTATTTTGATAGGGCTTGATCCCTAGTATCCACTATGTTCTGAGATTGATGTTGCTATGACTTTGCTATGATTCATACTTGTCACTAGGGCCCGAGTGACATGATTTCAGATCTGAACCTATTATGTTTTCATGAAGATGGGAGTGTTTTAGATCCTATCTTGCAAGTTGTATGCACCTATTACGTGTCATGATCCGATACCCCAAGGTGACAATAATTGGGATTCTTTCCGGTGATTGCCGTACTTTGAGGAGTTCAAGTATTCACCATGTGTTAATGCTTTGTTCTAGCTCTCTATTAAAACGAGGCCTTAATATCCCTTAGATTTCCTTATGGACCCCGCTGCCACAGGAGGGTAGGACAAAAGATGGCATGCAAGTTCTTATTGCAAGCACGTATGAATATATACGGAATACATGCCTACATTGCATTGATGAATTGGAGCTACTTCTGTGTCGCTCTAGTATATAACTGTTACATGATTGATGCGATCTAAATCATTATCCATCACCGATCCATGGCCTACGCTTTTCATATACTGAATCTTGCTAAGTTACTATTGTTGCTACTACTGTTATAATCACTATAAAACTGTTGCTGTTACCATTACCGTTGCTACTACTATTTTGATGTGCTACTAAAACTTTTGCTACAGAGAGATAACCTGGTGTGGTTGAATTGACAACTCAACTGCCAAGACCAATAAATATTCTTTGGCTCCCTTTGTGTTGAATCAAAAATTTTGGGTAAAATACTTCCCTCGAAGACTGTTACGACCCCTTATACTTGTGGGTTATCAATGATCACGATTATGCACACGGTTGGTGTAGTTTAATTAGATTTAGCGTCAAGTTTTCTATTATTGGGTATTATAAATTTCCAAGTTGCCACATAACCGCGTGCATGAATTTTGAAAAGATTTAACCCTGCAGGGGTGCTCCAACTCATCCATCACAAACTAGCCACAAGCTACGATGGAAAACCTCAACCGTGGGAGAACCCATAGTATCCTCGGAATCCTGGTGCACAAGACATTCGTTAAATGTAAAACCAATCAAGCAAGACCGCCCGGCAGGCCAGATCCCGATAGGAGCCACACCTATCTCTTTCTCAAGACACTACCAGATAAGCGAAGCGTATAGTGGCCAAATTAAATACCCAAGTTGCCCCGGTGTGGCCCCGCACGGCGCTCTATTTTGGACCAACACATATGAGGAGCAGTAGCCAGGTTTGTTGATTAATTATCCACGGGTCCGAAAAGTCCATATGCAATTTTATTAGTTATTAGGCAAATGTAGTACCAATGTTGGGCCTTGCTGGAAGAGTTTTATCCCAAACAAAAATCAAGGGGGTCCCCATAACAACCCCAAGCATGTTAGGAGCGCTCAATATGGAACATAACACCGGTACTAGGAAACTAAGTCTCAAGAGTGGAACAAAATAACAGGCAAAAGGCCGAGCCTTCCACCCTTTGCCAAGTGTATAGATGCATTAATTAGATAGCTAGAATAACGTGATATCCCAAGATACCCATGTTATCACATGGATCAACCTGCACCTGCAACTAGCAATGCTATAAGAGGGGCTAAGCAAGTGGGAACTTAGCCAAACAACGGTTTGCTAAGATGTGGAGGGTTAGAGGCTTATCATGGCATTTTGGGAGGCTTGACAAACAAGTGGTAGGTAGCGAGACATAGCGATGGAATCAAGACAACTAGCATAGCAATTATAGTAGTGTTATCCAGGATAATGATCATCTTGCCTGCAATCCAGCTTGGAAGAAGAACAAATCCGTGAAGTAGATGAACAGGCGTAGTCAAACGAATCCTCACACTCCGAAACGGTTTCAGAACTCTAGTGAGAAGAAGCAATTCGGAAACAAACAAATGACCCGGTAAAATATTCTTGGCATGATGCACAATCAAGTTGGATGCATGTCCAGTTTAAAATATGCATGGCATGGCAAGGAAACAAACAATCACTATACATTAAGTTGAGGAAACTCTACATTCCAATATTTAGTCCTCTCCCGTTTATGTACATCGCAATATTAAATTTTGTTAAACATGGCAAGAGATGAAGCACAAGTAAACTACCTATTTAGACAAGTTTAAATGAGGCTGAAATCAACAAATAACAATTCTGGAAATCCCCATATGCAATTTTCGAATTTGGTACTGTTATGCCCTGAACACAATTTTAATATTGTTAAATAGCAAAAGTAAGTGCGCCAAGTTATTCTACACATTTTTTAGTCAAGTTACATATATAATTTACTTATTTCGGAGCTACAGTTTTTTAGTTATGAAATAAACTATTTTAGCATGGCATTTATGCAAATTAATGAAAACAACAATTATAAACATTTTAATCATGGATGGAAGTTGGATATCGTGAAATTACAAGAAATTCTACACAAGTTACATATAGGACATGTTTTATTTTGATGCATGGTTATTTAATTATTAACATTTTAAAATGATGGCATTTCTATAATATGCATGTCCTGCAAATATGACGAAATTCGCAGATTTGAAAAAAACATCCACGGCTGAATCTGAATGTTACTGGCCTGTATAGTTGAGCACACTATAATACATTGCGCCTATGGGCAGTAAATAGGCAGAGGTGGTGGAGCTCACCCATGGGCCCAAGATCTGATCGGTGCCGCGTCTAGAGGCTGGCCTGGCTGGGCCTGGGGGAGGCCGACCCAGGCTTGGGGCATGGCATGGGGGCCGACTCTTGCTGCTACTGGAGCTGACGAGGCCTGGAGGCATCGTCTCCCATGGACACGGGCACATGAAGCAGGGCAGCGACAGATCAAAGGACTTGGCACTTCGGCGGGCAGGACGGCCCAGAGGAGAGCAAGGGTGGCCAGAGTTTGGCGGATCCGGGCAGGGGAAGCCTGTTCCCGGCGGTGAAGAGTCTTGGGGCGGCGGAGCCATGGTGTTCAATTGTGAGGTCCTCGTGGGCGACTGGCGGAGCTCCTACTGCGGTGGAGTACACAAAGAGAGAGATAGTGAGGGAGAGAGGGAGAAAGAGATAAGGAGGAGGGAGAGGGCGCGAGGGGGCAACGCGAGGTGGGACTCCGGTGAAATAGCTGGCCGAAGGCTGATGGATGAGGTGAGGAGCTCGACTCCTCGATCGAGCTCTGGTCGAGGGTGCCATGAGAGCTCCTCTCCCATGGATTGGCTGCTGCTGCTGCGGGCATCGACAAAGGCGGTTGCTTGTGGCCGGACGCGTCCAAGAAACAGGGGTGGAGATATTTGGATGGATAAATGGATTGATAGGTGGGGACTGGCCGGCGTTGATACCAGGGTAGACCAGGTGGTGGCTTTGCGGCTGGTGGTTGGATCGGGTCCCGAGGAAGAAGAGACAGGTGAAGTGTTGGCGGCTAGGAGGATCCCTAGAAATTAGGGTTTCTTCCGATGACTGCACTGCTATTATTTATATGCCGGATCCAAAAGTGGTCTAATAGAAGCCCCATGATTTAGATCGGATGGTCGAGAATAATAGGTTAGGAGAGTCCAATGGAGAAACCGAAGATGTTTGGGGTATTTCGGGGTTGAACTAGTGATACGTCTCCAACGTATCTATAATTTTTTATTGTTCCATGCTATTATATTATCATTCTAGGATACTTTTTAGGCAATTACTTGCTATTTTATATTATTTTTTAGCACTAACCTATTAACCCAGTGCCAAGTGCCAGTTGCTGTGTTCTGCATGTTTTTGGCTTTTCAGGAATACTGTACCAAACGAAGTCAAAATACCCCGAAACTTTTTTATGATTGTTTCTGGACCAAAATAAGACCTGGAAGCTTCGGAAGGAGACCGGAGGGCACACGAGGTGCCCCCAAGCCAACATGGCATGCCCAGGGGGTGGCCGCGACCTGATGGCTTGGGGCCACCTCCACGACCCTCTGGCCTATAAATTCTCTAATATTCCAAAAACCCTAGAGAGCCTCCCGAAACACTTTTTCCGCCTCCGCAAGTCTCTGTTCCGCCGTGTGCCGATCTGGAGCCCTGTTCCGGTGCTCTGCCGGAGGGCCTCTACATCAACCTTGCTGCCCTCATGGTGATGTGTGAGTAGTTCACCACAGACCTACGGGTCCGTAGTTAGTACCTAGATGGTTATCTCTCTGTCTATGTTCTTCATTGCCAAGATCATCGCGATTCCCGCGGTGATCTATCTTATGTAATCAATCTTTGCGCTGTGTTTGTTGGGATCCGATGAATTGTGGGTTTATGTTCAGATTATTCATGAAAAGATATTGAATACTTGCTGGTATTTTATTTGCATGATTCTTATAGATTCGTAATGCTCTCTGATCTATCGGCTCGGTTTGGCCAACTAGATTGATTTATCTTCAAGTGGGAGTGGTGCGTTGTAGATGGTTTAATCTTGCGGTGCTCAATCCCAGTGATAGAAAGGGACATGACACATATTGTATTGATGCCACTAAGGATAAAATGATGGGGTTTATTCATATTGATTGGATGTACATTGTCTACATAATGTCATCATCCTCCAAGCATTACTCCGTTTTTACTTAATACTCTAGATGCATGCTGAATAGCGGTTGATGGGTGGAGTAATAGTAGTAGATGTAGGCAGGAGTCGGTCTACTTGTTTATGGACTTGATGCCTATATACATCATCATTGCCGTGAATAAATATTGCATGATTATGCGCTTTTCTATCAATTGCCCAACAGTAATTTGTTTACCCACCGTATGCCTTCTTCGAGAGAGAAGCCTCTAGCAAACACTATGGCCCCTGGTTCTCCTCACAATTATAATTACAAAAAGTCTAAATACCTTGATGCCATTATTTACTTTATTTTTATTAACAATTTATATTTATCAAATTATCTATCTATCACTACTTATCATTTGCAAGTAACGAGTTCAAGGGGATTGACAACCCTCTTGCCCGCGTTGGGTGCAAGTGTTTGCTCTTTTGTGCGTAGGCGCTGAAGACGAGAATTTGCGTGGTTCTCCTAATTGTTCGATAAGCTTGGTTCTCACTGAGGGAAATACTTACCTACGCTTTGCTACATCATCCCTCCTCTTCGGGGAAAGTCCCAACGCAGCTTACAAGTATCAGGAAGGATTTCTTGCGCCGTTGCCAGGGAGCATCACAAAACTCCTATCAAGTACCTTCTAACAAATTATCATTCACTGGTTCTACCTTTTACTTGCCTATTTATGTTATATTTATCTTTGTCACACTAAAACAAAAATTAAATGCAAAAATTTAAGATAAATGGATCCTCATACACTTACTAATCTTTTCAAAAAACCCGAGTATGTTGAAACAATTACTTGTGAGAGCGCACTAGATTATCTTTATGAGGTCTTGTTTGGAAATCGTGAATCTAGAAATTGTGATGAAGTGTTAAAAGAAATTTATAAAGTGATTCATGATAGTTCCTTGAATTAAAATCATGATTGCAATTTTGTTAGTATAAATTCTATGAATGTCAATTGTGCTAATGATCATGATTGGGGTGATAATCATGATGTTTCTTATGATCTTGATAATTCTAGGCTTCATGATGAATCTATTATTGATAATGATATTTGCAATGCTACTAAAAGTGGGTTTGGAAGAGCGTCAACTTTAGGTAATAATGGTCCCACTAGTTTTTAGAATGATCAATCTTATGAATTTTTTTGTTAAAGTTGGTTTGGAGAGGGCATGACTTTAGTTCATGTTAATCCCACTATCTTGGAAGATTATAAGATTTCTATGCATATGGATCATAAAGAGAATGTTTTGCATGACAGTTATGTTATTGAGTTTGATTATGATCCTACTTGTAACTATTATGAGAGACACTGCTGGAATCATATCGTTTGCCATCCGCCTGGTCTTTGCCGTCTGCTGGCAGACGGCAAAGAAAGCCTTTGCCATCAGCTTGCGGAAAACAAACAGCAATGGGCTGGGTGGGGGCCATCCGGGGCAGACGGCGAAGGACTGGGTGGGGCCGTCCGGGGCAGACGGCAAAGGACTGGGTGGGAGCCGTCCGGGGGCAGACGGTAAAGGGCTTGGTGGGGGCCGTTAGCCACCTAACGGTGCTAACGCCAGTACTACGCCGTCCAGCCGCGTTGCCGTCTGCAGGCTGACGGCAAAAAAACTTTGCCGTCCGCTGTGCTAAGGCAGACGACAAAGAACCCCTTTACCGGAGTTTATTCGGCCCAAAATTTGGCCGTCCGCTGGCTGACGGCAAAGGCCTTTGCCATCCGTGGTTGAGCCTGATTCCTGTAGTGAGAGGGAAATATAGTTATATGAATTTGCATGTTACTCAATTATCTCTCTTTGTGTCGAAATTATTAATGCTTCACTCTTCCTATTTGCATAGGCTAGATATTAATTCTCTTAATAATTTGTTTTCCATAAAATGCCTATGCATTGGAAGCATTTTAGACTTAGATGTGTTTTTCATATGACATATGATGTTCTCTTTGTGCTTCAATTCCTGACTATTATATGAGCATCATCATTATCCCAAGCCTATCTTCATGGCTATAAAGAAAGGGCTTGTTGGGAGACAAACCCAATATTTTATGTTATTTTTTGATAACATGATTCTTGCTACTGTCATGATTGTGTTTTTATGTTTAAATTAGTGTTTGTGCCACGTAAAGCCTTTGGGATGACTTGCATGATGAGTAGAATTGATACGGTGCAAAAACAGAAACTTTTGTGTCCAGTAGAATTTCTCTGATTTTACTGGAACGTCTTTTTTATCTGAAGTGTTTACACAGTATTGGTATACAAATTCCTCAGGTTTTCCGCATTTTTCAGAATTTTTGGAGTTACAGAAGTATGGTGATTGCACAGATCATTACAGACTGTTCTGTTTTAGACATATTCTTTTTTTACTTGCATCGTTTGCTTGTTTTGATGATGCTATGGATTGTATCGGGGGGTATAAACCATGGAGAAGTTAGAATACAATACCTTATGCAATAATAAACTATGAATCAATTTATAACAGTACCTAGAGTTTTTGATTTACCTATCATACTAACGGAGCTCACGAGTTTTCTGTTGAGTTTTGTGTGCCGAAGTTTTGAAATTTTGGGTGCTATCACAATGGATGAAGGAATAAGGAGCGGCAAAGAGCCTAATCTTGGGGATGCCCAAGGCACCGCAAGGTATATTCTAGGAAGAATCAAGCGTCTAAGCTTGGGGATGCCCCGGAAGGCATCCCCTCTTTCATCTCAATCCATCGATATGTCACTTGGAGCTACATTTTTATTCATGACATGATATGAGTTTTTCTTGGAGCGTCTTGTGTTTTAGTTTTCTTTTGTTTTAGTTTTACACAATCATCGTTTGCAGGACACACCTATTTGAGAGAGACACATGTTCACCATGATTTTTTAGAATACTCTATGTGCTTCACTTATATCTTTTGAGCTAAGCAGTTGCTCTAGTGCTTCACTTATATCTTATAGAGCGCGAGGGCATATAGATTTTATATAAATAATTGCACTCTTGTTCTTGACTTAAATTTATTTGAGAGTCTAATGTATAGTGACAGTAATTTGCATGGGTTATAAGTGTAGTCCAAAAATAATAGCTATTCGAGGACTGCATAATCAAAACCTTCATGTAGCACATAAAGGAGAAATTGTGTGTCGTGACCTCGATCCTAAGCCATATGAGTCTAGCATGTAACACATCATATCACTTTGTGGCCTCACGCATGCTAAGCTCCACGGTTGCAACCTTACCTTGGCCAGGACCGTTTGCGCCTTTTGGCTCACATATATGAATATATCGCTAGCAATCATATGTGAAAGAACCCGGGTCGACATGGGTAGTTATAGACCCAAGTGGCACTACCGTACATGAACATGCATACATAAGCCAACAATGCATGTGTCAGTCATCAACGTGTGTAGATGAGTCGTAGCAAGCTACATGGACTCCATTACACCGCATGACATTTCTCCGTAGGGACAGACACAACAGCAAAGAAGGATACATGTCGGCCAATCAATGTGTCTGGAGCAGTAGCAAGCTACCATGGCTTAGTGCAAGCACAAAGAGGCATTTCCTTATAAAGAAGGCTACCATAGGCACACAACTAGGTGTCGAATCCCACACATACCAATGCATTTCAAACATACACGCAATATGCACGATATGCGTAGATACTACATGGCATCACAACATAACTCTATGACTCAAGTATTCATTAATGACTCATAAGAGCCAACATAGTGTGATATTACAAACAGGGGTCACATGACCCAACACTCAAAGTCATACAAGCAACAAGCGGAAGCATAACATGTCTGGGTACAAACATCTACTAAAAGTGGCTGGAGGAGTCTGAAAATCTAGAACGACCCTTCCAAAGGAGCAAGACCTCTGTCTGGGATTCCAAAGCTGATCGTTCAACGTCAAACTTCGCGTAGAAACCATTAGTGAGACTAAGATCTCCTCTACAAAAAAATAAATTAAGCAACCGTGAGTACAAAGGTACTCAGCAAGACTTACACCAGCACTATCTACACATGCATCATTATCAACAAGGGGGTTGTGGAGTTTATTGCAGCAAGCCAGCTTTGACTCTTGGCTAACCTGCACTACGACTATAAGTACTTTCTCTGAGGTGAGGGAGCTCACACGAGTCCACATATTCACTACATCAATACACCACTATGGATCCTCTCCCGTCTTTCTACGAGAGGGCCATCCATAGCACTCACACTTATCTTGCGCATTTTAGAGTATCCATTTCAATTGTCTATGAACCACGTAAGCTTTCCATGTAGTCCATATCTGCGGACGCAGCTATTCGAATAGATGTGTTAACCCTGCAGGGGTATACTTCTTCACACACGCTCTCACCACTTATCACCATATGCACGTCATGCATCTCGGCAACCTTCAAGCGGAATCACTGGCGTGGGCGTCGGCCACAACCATTAACCACACAAGACTCTAGTCCAGGTTTAGCGCCTGTTTGAGACTAAACCCGCAAGGAAATCTGGCCGAAGTTTCCTCTATGGCCCTAAACGATGTGAGCAGGGTTCCACAAGCCCACCATTCGGGTGCCACTTGGTACACCAGCACTTTTCCTACAAACACCAGAAACTAGTTGCAACTCCTGGACAGACATCTAGGCGATTAATAAGCTGAGAGGGACCGAGTTACCGGAACCCAATGTGTGGTAGTATTTTGTCTTGGATAACATACACATAACTCAGTTCTTAAGGACGGTTCCAATGAGAAAATCCACCATGTACTCCTACATGGCCTCTCATCACACGTTTACCAAATCGGTTTCACACACTTAGCTCTCACACAGCAGGACATGAACACATCCATTCCGATTCATCACCCAGATGGATCAGACCCGACACGACTCTAAGCATAGCAGACACAGTAAGGAAGCATGGATGAGTAGGCAAAACAAGGCTCAAGCAGTTGCTACTCATGCTAAGTGGTTTCAACTATTTACTGTGATGAAGATTGGTCATGCAAAGGAATGGGTTCAACTACCGGGAACATGTCAGTTGAATCATTATTGTCCTAATGCAGTAAAAGAGAGAGGATTGAGAGAGTGGGTTTATATCAGTATGCTCAAGGGGGGGGGTTTCTTACCTAGCACTTCTGAAGATAATCTACTCTTCATTAGTGAAATCGATTTCATCCTCGGAACAACGTCTACCGAGGGGGAACAAACATCGGCAGACAAAGAAGGAACAACATTCAATTCACGGAAATCTAACACTATGATGCATGATTTATGACATGGCAACATGCTGTTGTTTGAGCCAATGCATCTAGCAACAAGATTAAATGAAGTTGGTTTGAATCAAAGATTCACATTGAAACTTCATATGTAGTAGTTCAAATGTCATTTAATTGATTTGTCCAAAACATAGGACGTAATTTTTTTCTAACATGCTTGAAAACGCCATCGACAGATTCATTGCATTTTTCTGATAATTTTTCATATATAAATTATTTTCATCTGACTTACAAATTATTTTCTATGATTTTTAGAAGTTTTAAACATTTTCTGAAAATAAGAAATCATTTATGATTAATTAAAAATCCAAAAAACCATTTACTGCATCTGCATGACACCAGCCTGGCGTCAGCAGGTCAACTGAGCCGTCCTGAGTCGAACCTGACCGGCAAGACCCACATGTCAATGACACATGGACATCTTCAGAGGCTGACCAGTGGGGCCAGGTCAACGCTGATGTGGCCAGGTCAAAACTGACACATGGGGCCCATCAGTCAGTGACACGGAAGGTTAAACATGTTTAATTAAAGTCTAAGTAAGTATTAACAAGGCCGGGGCCCACTGTCAGTTTCTGTGGTGGTTAATTAGCAACGTCATTAGATGCTAATGACGTTGCCACATCGGACGCGCTGACGCTTAGCCGCCGGCGACCATTTGCCACGGCGGAGGCACATCGGGTTTGGAACGGGTTTGGCTCTACGACGGTTTTGCGCTACGGGCCACGGTTTTGGAACGGGTTTGGCTCTACGACGAGCTAGAATCAAGCCGCGTCTAATGGTGCAGGTTGCTGGGTTCGGGGACGCCGGGAACGTCGTCCGCGTCGAGCTTTGCGGTGGCCGGGGTTCGGGCATGCTTGGATTCGAGACTAGAGGGCACAGGAGGAGGAGCTGCTGGTGGCTACGGGCTCGTGGGGAGGCGCTGAGCACTCTGGCGTGCTCATATGCGACCTGCAGCAGCTAAGGACATGGCAGTGACAAGGTCAGCGGCGGCGGGCTCACGGCTGTGGCGGCTGTCCTACTTCCACTTGAAATCGAGAACGGGAATGGAGGGGAAAGACGAAGGAGCTCACTGCGTAACCGATGGCGTCAACGGCGAGCTCGGGGAAGCAGGGATTGCGGCGAATCGACTGGAGGAGACCCGCAGTACCGAGGTTGAAGACGACCACACGGGCGACGGCATAGGGCGACCGGGGGCCTCGATATTCTACGCGGTGAAGCTGGGCTCGACGACGGAGCTATGGGACACGTCGTCTCAACAAAAGGTGGCCGGTGGCCGCGGTGGTGCACGTACGGCGGCGACGATTCCTCTCGAGTCCGAGGGGGGGTGTGACGAGAAGGAGGAGAAACGGGCGAGAAGGAGAGGGATAAGGTTAGGAGGGTTTGGGCATCTCTGTGGCGCTCTCAGCGGTCTCCAGCAGCAGCAAGCAGGCAGGAGGTGGCTGGGCCCGACGTGCGCTGCTTCTCCTCTGCCTACTAGCGAGAGGAGGGAGATGACTCGCAGGGGAGGCGCTGGTGGGCTGGACCAACTGGGCTGCCAGGTAAGTCATCTCTCTCCGCTTTTCCTATTTTATTTATGTTTTCCAATTTCTGTAATTTGTTTTGATTTAGTTTCAAAACAAAATCATTTTTATAAACCATGGAACTTTTTATGGACACTCGCTGAATTATTTTAGAGGCCCTCACCAAGTTTCAAATTATTTGGAGCGATACAACTATTTGTAGGATTTATTTGCTCCAACTCAAATACATTATGAGTTAAATCAATAACCCAATATGACATGTAAAAATATGCATCACCTCTGGTTGATGTTTCCACCTTTTTCAGAAATGATGAGTATTTTAGAAGGCCATTTTGGGTTCATTGAAAAATTATTTTAGGTCGAACCTATTTGAATTAAATTTTGTGCTTGGTTTTGAGCATCCCCATTTCAAATTTCATTTTAAAATTAACATGATGCCAAGAGGTTGATGCAACTATTTACAAACAATTCCATGGCTGTGACAACTCACCCCCACTAAACAAGAATCTCGTCCCGAGATTCATGCGTAGGGTAAGAGGAAGAGGGGACACTAAACTATCACAATATTCATGATCCAATTGCCCTTCTCGAAGATGTTGATTCATTGCATCATCTTGATTTTGGCGTCCTTGCTTTTTAGATCCTCATCTAAAAACAACGAAAAAGGAACGAAAACTATACGAGAATCGATCTTCTCGAAGACCGAGCAACTCACGATCAACTCACAGAATGAGATGTAAGAATGTCTCTTGAGCTGAGATACAAAATACATATCGAGAGCGATGGAAAGAAGCAGAAGACGAAGGTTCAATTTGGTAGGAAACAATTCCACACTTAATACAGATGGTGAAAAGGTTTCAATGTAGCGAGGAGTTAAGTTGCTCTTGATACCATAACGAGACGTCTTATGAGAGGTGACTCATAGAATTATTCCCTTAAGCGGCAAAAAGAATTACTTTTGATACAAAGATCATTGAAACTCTTTGTACCAGGGGAGTTCGAAGAAATGGCATACTCAGTTTGGAAAGGAAACTAGAGTTATCGAACTACTCGGCAAATGGATGGCACATTCCAATTGATACCGAAGATATAAGCTAGTGTCTGAGCATGCTCTCAAGAACTTGAGCATTTCCATATTCATCAAGGTTCTACCAACATCCATGCAAAGGATCCTGGCAACACCTCATACTACCATGATGAATATCGATGGAGGATGCGGATGAAAAGAAAGACAAACACTTTCTCAGATTTCGGCTTAGCTATGCCAAGGGAACGAAATCTGGATGCTAGACCTAGAGACATTTAGACTCTACTTCTAATGTTCTCCTTGATTAATTGGTGTAACCTAGAACATAAAGTAAGGGTCGGACTTCGGAATCTCAAAGGGTCCATGAGGAACAACTTCTAGAATAAGTCATACGTAGTCCTCATGGGGAAGTGGCTAACGTTGTTGATACATGAGATCATAGCAATAGGTCTTCCGGCTAGGTGTGTTAGCCACGACGTCCACTTTGCCAGTTTAGTAAGACCAATATTATAATTATTGGGAGATGCTTCAACCATCATATCTGCTCGAGATTTAGATTTGATTGGAGAAAAGATGTTTCAGAATCAGCATGTCTGACAAGAAAGTTTGCAACACAAGTCGAAGAGATAACGTTGCAAGATTCTCAGGAAATGTACTACGGAAGTTAGCTCCAAAATATGAGTTGGATTGCAAGACACATGTGTACACACTGTCCAAGACAATTGTGATCACATAGAAGTCTTACAACAAAACACTACCGAGTTCGGGTTGGGAACCATCATTAAGGATATCGAGGTCTTTGCGTAAGTCCAAGGATTAGCTCTCACGCATAGACTTCTCTTTCTTGAACAAATCAATCAGTGGCTTGTCGTGTTAGGAGATACATATGGAATGGAGGTAGCTAATCTCTCAGACCATAGAATACTTCGCACATGCATGACTGACTTGGGATGATTCCAAAGAAAGCAAAACTACTTTTCTCGAAGTCACAGCGGCAACTTCTAACAAATGCACGTGAACTTAGAGGAAGTGACTTCTTACACCAACATATACCTCATGAGCTAACACGACAATGATGCTTACAAAAGTTTCCAACATTTGTTTTATGTTCATCATGAATCATGGAGAGGATAAACAATGTTGTTGATGGGTTCAACAATAGTTCCTCGAGGTTTCCATGAAGATGGAAGTCCATAACTATGTGAACAAGGTGATAGCATTGGTCAGCCTAAAAGATATAACGATGTATGCTCGGGGAAACCTCCACGAGTAAGACAACATTACAGAGATCTTTGGTTCTGAGTTTCATTTGACGATAGCCCATACTCAAATCAAATATTAGATAAGATAATGGATCCAACAAATGATCGCAAGGATCAAGCGATGAAGGTATCATCTCTCTTAAATACACCACACACACAGATACAAAGATATCCCTTCGAAACGAACCAGGTTAGGCAAAGCTTTTATCTTCCAACCCTCCAAGTTGTTATTTAGCTTAACCAACTAGCTCAGGGGTATCCAACACAGATTTTTGGAGAAAGGGTGGTTCACAAGAAAACCAACTTGATCACAAATTCAACGTAACTGTCAGGGAACAACCTGGTAATACTTCCAAGAAGATATTTGGAAAATCACAAGCACCGATATGTTATTGAGCTCAAGAACATTCTTGCTTTTCAGGGTAGGACGATATGATCAAAAGAGCTTGGCACCAACCTAACTCATTGATAGAGGAGTGCGCCAGGAAGAATGGACTAGGTAGCACGATCAATCTTACAATGATGATTCAATAACCAACACGCTAAGAATGAGAGTATTGTCCATTAACTACCATGCAATGGGGTTGCTAGGAGTATTGATTTCACACATCATGGTTCACTTGTTGGTATTCCGGTTACAACCAAAACGGAACCGAGGAATGAATAATGATGGCGAGAAGTATCACTGTATCAAGAATTCATAAGAGGTGGTGCCATTCTCATGACATTCTTAACATAAAGAGGGTAATACTCCAGGATAGAACAGAATCATAAGCTAGATTGGCATTTGATCTGTGGGATACAACTGCTTTGACCCAATCCTCGAAAACGGATGAGGTACCGGAGTTTGTTTCTCTTAGATATTCTGAAATAGAATGACTTGATGAACCACAAGAATAATAGGCATTGATGAATACAAATGAACAACTACTCTTGACTATCCACTGATAGATAAGGTCAGGATACAACTAAAGAGGGGCAACTCAAGGAGCACATAATTTTCCTGAGTTGTAGATGCATAGGTTAGCACGTCGAACAAGTTCGACATAATTCTTCCAGATAAGCCATGCAGAAAGGAAGGATTGGCAGAGTCACAATATAGAATGGAGAACTCATCAAGAGCACCCTTGTTGTGATCTTTAGTTCACAAAGAACTTCCGCCGTAATTGTTCATGGTATTGGAAGAATGTTATACCACGGACCTCGAAGACTAAAACAAGGTTACCAATCATCCTAAAGGAACGAGCAAATACTATCAACACGAGTGAGCAGAATGAATCATGGGTTCAAGAACCCAGAGATAGAATACCTACTACTATATAACATCACGAGATGTTTTAAAAAATGATGACCGGAACCATCACACTAGGAACACAAAACATAACTAGATTACTGGGTGGTTCTGTGAGATAACATGGTTTCCATAACACCTTCAGCAGATACGCCGAGGGTAATAGAGTACCTCAACATAACAATTTGTGTGTCTAGTCTGGGCAAAAGACATCGGGAACAGGAGGAAGGAATTTGTAATTGCATTAGATTTTCATAAACCTTGGACAATTCGGTCATCATAACGGCTATATGGGCATGAAATATGAGGCAACTTGTAAGACAACTAACAACATAACAATTGAATTCTTATGGAGACACTGATCCAAGAAGACATCAACTTTCCTATAAGTCTCCAGCATAGTAACTCGTCATCCTGATAGATAGATGAGAAAGCCTAGTTCTTAAACCCCGTAGAAAAGAAGAGGGTGACTCAGAAATAGAATCACACAAGGAAAGGAGTAAAAAGAATCTTACGTTCCCATCCACAATCAATTCCCTTATATAACTAAAGAATTGCTAGACTCAACATCGACCAGTTTGGCTTGGTAATCCTACATGCAGTCAAGATCTGATACCCATGCTGCCGGGACCCCGATCTTAAGCCATACTAATCTAGCATGTAACACATCATATCACTTTGTGGCCTCACGCACGGTAAGCTCCACGACTGCTACCTTACCTTGGCCGGGACCGCTTGCGCCTTCTGGCTCACGTATATGAATATGTCGCTAGCAATCATATGTCAGAGAGCCCGGGTTGACATGACTAGTTATAGACCCAAGTGGCACAACCATGCAGGAACACGCATACATAACCCTACAATGCAGGTGTCAGTCATGAACATTTGTAGACGAGTCATAACAAGTTACATGGACTCCATTACACCGCGTGACATTTCCCCGTAGGGATAGACACATCAGTAAAGAAGGATACATGTCATTCAATCAATGTGTCCGAAGCAGTAGCAAGCTACCATGGCTCAGTGGAAGCACAAAGAGACATTTCCCTGTAAACAAGGCCACCATAGGCACACAACTAGGTGTCGAATCCCACACATACAATGTGTTTCAAAACATACATGCAATATGCACGATATGTGTAGATACAACATGGCATCACAACACAACTCTATGACTCAAAGTGTTTATTAAAGACTCATAAGAGCCAACATAGTGTGATATTACAAATAGGGGTCACATGACCCAACACTCAAAGTCATACAAGCAACAAGCGGAAGCATAACATGTCTGGGTACAAACATCTACTAAAAGTTGCTAGAGGAACCTAAAAATGTACAACGACCCTTCCAATGGAGCCAAACCTCTGTCTAGGATTCCCAAGCTAATCGGTCAACGTCGAACTTCGCGTAGAAACCATTAGTGAGACTCAGGTCTCCTCTACAAAAACATAATTAAGCAACCGTGAGTACAAAGAAACTCAACAAGACTTACATCAGAACTATCTACATATGCATCATTGTCAATAAGGGGGTTGTGGTGTTTATTGCAACAATCCAGCTTTGACTCTTGGCTAACCTGTATTACGACTATAAGTACTTTCTTTGAGGTGAGGGAGCGCGAATGAGTCCTCATATTCACGACATTAATACACCACTATGGATCCTCTCCCGTCTTCCTATGAGAGGGCCATCCATAGCACTCACACTTATCTTGCGCATTTTAGAGTATCCATTTCAATTGTCTATGAACCACATAAGCTTTCCAAGTAGTGCATATCCGCGGACGCAACTATTGGAATAGATGAGTTAACCCTGCAGGGGTATACTTCTTCACACATGCTCTCACCACTTATCACCATATGCACATCATGCATCTCGGCAACCTTCAAGCGGAAGCACTGGCATGGGCGAATGAGTCCAGGTTTACTACCTATTTGAGACTGAACCCGCAAGGAAGTCCGACTGAATTTTCCTCTATGGCCCCAAATGATGTGAGCAGGGTTCCACAAGCCCACGATTCGGGTGCCACCTTGTACACCGTGCCATTGTGCATCTACCGTACTAGAGCCCACCCCGTCGGGCAGCGCTAAACATGGCCGCCGGTACTTTTCCTAGAAACACCAGAAACTAGTTGCAACTCTTGGACAGAGATCAAGGCGATTAATAAGCTGAGAGGGGCCAAGTTACGGGAACCAAACGTGTGGTAGTATCTTGTCTTGGATAACATACACATAACTCAGTTCTTAAGGACGGTCCCAATGAGACAACCCACCATGTACTCCCAAATGGCCTCTCATCGCTACCTTTACCAAATCGGTTTCACACACTTAGCTCTCACATAGCAGGACATGAACACATCCATTCCGATTCATCGCCCAGATGGATCAGACCTGACACGACTCTAAGCAAAGTAGACACAGTAAGAAAGCATGGATGAGTAGGCACAACAAGGATCAAGCAGTTGCTACTCATGCTAAGTGGTTTCAACTATTTACTGTGACAAAGACAGGTCATGCAAAGGAATAGGTTCAACCTCCGGGAACATGTAACAGTTTAATCGTTATTGTCCTAATGCAGTAAAAGAGGGGGGAGCGAGAGAGTCGGTTTATATCAGTATGCTCAAGGGGGGGGGGGGGGTTGCTTGCGTGGCACTTCTGTAGATAATCTGCTCTTCATCAGTGACATCGATTTCATCGTCGGAACAACGTCTACCGAGGGAGAACAAACACTGGTAGACAAAGAAGGAACAACGTTCAATTCACGGAAATGCAACACTATGATGCGTGATTTATGACATGTCAACATGTTGTTGTTTGAGCTAATGCATCTAGCAACAAGATTAAATGAAGTTGGTTTGAATCAAAGATTCAAATTCAACCTTCAAATGTAGTAGTTCAAATGTCATTTAATTGATTTGTCCTAAACAAAGGACATAAGTTATTCCAACATGCTTGAAAAGTCCGTAGACAGATTCCTTGCATTTTTCTGATATTTTTTCATATATAAGTTATTTTCATCTGACATACAGATTATTTTCTATGATTTTTAGAAGTTTTATCATTTATGATTGATTTAAAATCCAGAAAACCATTTACCGCGTCTGCATGACGTCAGCCTGGCATCAACAGGTCAACTGAGACGTCCTGGGTCAAATCTGACCGGCAGGACCCACATGTCAGTGACACAAGGTCATCTTCAAAGGCCGACCGGTGGGGCCAGGTCAATGCTGACGTGGCAGGTCAAAACTGACACATGGGGCCCATCAGTTTGTGACACGGAAGGTTAAACATGTTTAAGTAAAACCTAAGTAAGTATTAATAGCGTTGGGGCCCACTGTCAGTGGCTCTTGTGGTTAATTAGCTACGTCATTGGATGCTAATTACGTTGCCACGTCGGACGCGTCGATGGTTAGCCGCCGGCGACCATTTGCCGCGGCGGAGGCATGTCGGGAATGTGCTACAGACCACGGTTTTGGATGGGGTTTGGCTCTACGGTGAGCTGGAATCAAGCCGCGCCTAATGGTGCAGGTTGCTGGGCTCGGGGACGCCGGGAACGACGCCGGCGTCGAGCCTTGCCACAGCTGGGTTTGGACATGCTTGGATTCGACACTAGAGGGCATAGGAGGAGGAGCTGTTGGTGGCTACATGCTCGTGGGAAGACGCTGAGCACTCTAGCATGCTCATATGCGAGCTGCAGCAGCTATGGACACGACAGCGACAAGGTCAGCGGTGGCGGGCTCATGGCTGTGGCGGCTGTCCTACTTCAACTAGAAATCGAGCACGGGAATGGAGGGGAAATATGAAGGAGCTCACTGTGGAACCAATGGTGTCAACGACGAGCTCGGGGAAGCCGGTATGGCGGAAAATCAACCGGAGGAGGTCCGCGGTACCAAGGTTGAAGAAAACCACGCGGGCGACGACATAGGGCGACCAGGGGCTCAATATTCTATGCGGCGAAGCTGGGCTCCATGATGGAGCTATGGGACACATCGGCTAGGCGAAAGGTGGCCGGTGGCCGCGATGGTGCACGAATGACAGTGACGGTTCCTCTCGGGTCTGAGGGGGGGAGTGATGAGAAGGAGGGGAAACGGGCGAGAGGGAGAGGGATAAGGTAGGGCTGTGTGGGCGTCTCCATGGCACTCTCAGCGGCCTCCAGCAGTAGCAAGCACGCAGGAGGTGGCCGGGCGCGCCGTGTGCTACTTCTCCACTGCCTACTGGCGAGAGGAGGGAAACGACTGACAGGGGAGACTCTGGTGGGCTGGGCCAACTGGGCTGCTAGGTAAGTCATCTCTCTCTGCTTTTCCTATTTTATTTCCGTTTTCCAATTTCTGTAATTCATTTTGATTTAGTTTCAAAACTAAATCATTTTTATAAACCTGAAACTTTTTATGGACACTCACTGAATTATTTCAGAGGACCTCACCAAGTTTCAAATTATTTGGAGCAATAAAACTATTTAGAGGATTTATTTGCTTCAACTGAAATACATTATGAGTTAAATCAGTAACCCAATATGACATGTAAAAATATGCATCACCTTTTTTTCAGAAATGATGAGCATTTTCGAAGGACATTTTGGGTTCAGTGAAAAGTTATTTTAGGTTGAACCTATTTGAATTAAATTTGGTGCTAGGTTTTGATCATCCCCATTTCAAATTTCATTTGAAAATTAACATGATGCCAAACGGTTGATGCAACTATTTACAAACAATTCTAGGGCTGTGACATTGTGGGTTAATGATACTGATGTGGTAATATGAAAGGGTGGTTGTTGGTTAGTAGAAATATCAATAGTTAAAAGCTGTTAGTTTGTTGGTCATCTAAATATTGGTTATGGCATGGTGATGACGTGTGAGCATTCTTATTCCTCGTTAAAAACCTAGTGCTGTTTAGGTCGGGGGCGTGCGATGGTTAACTCGTACCAACCTCCTCCCTAGGGACATGAGAGTAGTACTTTGCTTCAAGAGAGCTAATAATGCTTTGCAATAAGTATGTTTTGTCATTTTCATATACTAGTGGGAATTTTTCATTATAGAATTTGGCCTTTATATTCCGATGATGGGCTTCCTCAAATGCCCGAGGTCTTCATGAACAAGCAAGTTGATGCACTTCTACTTAGTTTTATTTGAGGTTTCATACACTTATAGCTCTAGTGCATCCGTTGCATGGCAATCCCTCCTCCTCGCATTGATATCAATTGATGGGCATCTCCATAGCCCGTTGATCCACCTAGTTGAGGCGAGAATTTCTTCTCCACTTTTACCCCTTTTAAACCTACCACCATATTCTATTCCACCTATATGCTATGTCCATGGTTCACACTCATGTATTGAGTGAGGTATAAAAAGCTGAAGCACATGAAAAAGTACGATCCAATTGCTTGGCTTAACACCGTGGTGCTTGACATTTGTATTTATGTGGTGACGACGGAGCCATGCCGTGCTAATATGATAAAATGAATGGGTGGGTAAACATTCTTTAAGGATCATATATTTTGAAAGTTGATGATTGTGTTTTTTATGCTTATGGATATTACCATGTTAATGTTTGTTAATTCAACGTTTCTCAATGATCATACCTGAAAAGATTACATGTTGGGTAGCATGTCACATCAAATTTTTTGTTGTTATCATTAACCTACTCGAGGACGAGCAAGAATTAAGCTTGGGGATGCTGATACATCTCCAACGTATCTATAATTTTTGATTGTTCCATGCTATTATATTATCATTCTAGGATACTTTTTAGTCAATTGCTTCCTCTTTTATATTATGTTTGAGCACTACCTATTAACCCAATGCCAAGTGCCACTTGTTGTTTTCTGCGTGTTTTTGGCTTTTCAGGAATACTATACCAAACGAAGTCAAAATACTCCGAAACTTTTTGATGATTGTTTCTGGACAAAAATAAGACCTGGAAGCTTCGAAGGGAGACCGGAGGGCACACGAGGTGCCCGCAAGCCAACAGGGCATGCCCGGGGGGGGTGGTCGCGCCCTGATGGCTTGGGGTCACCTCCCCGGCCCTCTGGAATTGATATCTGGCCTATAAATTCTCTAATTTTACAAAAACCCTAGAGAGCCTCCCAAAACACGTTCTCCGCCGTCGCAAGTCTCTGTTCCGCCGTGTGCCCATCTGGAGCCCTATTCCGGTGCCCTGCCGGAGGGGGGATTGATCACGGAAGGCCTCTACATCAACCTTGTTGCCCTCATGGTGATGTGTGAGTAGTTCACCATAGACCTACGGGTACGTAGTTAGTACCTAGATGGTTATCTCTTTGTCTATGTTCTTCATTGCCAAGATCATCGCGATTCCCGCGGTGATCTATCTTATGTAATCAATCTTTGCGGTGTGTTTGTTGGGATCCGATGAATTGTGGGTTTATGTTCAGATTTTTCATGAAAATATATTGATTACTTTCTGGTATTTTATTTGCATGATTGTTATAGCTTCGTAATGCTCTCCGATCTATCGGCTCGGTTTGGCCAACTAGATTGATTTATCTTCAATTGGGAATGGTGCACTGTAGTGGGTTTAATCTTGCCGTGCTCAATCCCAGTGATAGAAAGGGACATGACACGTATTTTATTGCTGCCACTAAGGATAAAACGATGGGGTTTATTCATATTGATTGGATTTACTTTGTCTACATCATGTCATCATCCTCCAAGCATTACTCCGTTTTTACTTAATACTCTAGATGCATGCTGGATAGCGGTCAATGGATGGAGTAATAATAGTAGATGCAGCAGGTAGGAGTCAGTCTACCTGTTTATGGACATGATGCCAATATACATGATCATTGCCGTGAATAAATATTGTATAACTATGCACTTTTCTATCAATTGCCCAACAGTAATTTGTTTACCCACCGTATGCCTTCTTCGAGAGAGAAGCCTCTAGTGAACACTATGGCCCCCGGGTCTCCTCACAATTATAATTACAAAAAGTCTAAATACCTTGCTGCCATTATTTACTTTATTTTTATTTACAATTTATATTTATAAAATTATCTATCTATCACAACTTATCGCTTGCAAGTAACACGTTCAAGGGGACTGACAACCCTCTTGCCCGCGTTGGGTACAACTGTTTGCTCTTTTGCGCGTAGGCGCTGAAGACGGGAATTTGCGTGGTTCTCCTATTGATTCGATAACCTTGGTTCTAACTGAGGAAAATACTTACTATGGTTTGCTGCATCATCCCCTCCTCTTTGGAAAAAATCCCAATGCAGTTTACAAGTATCAACCAGACCCACTGGTCATGGACGGGCGTTTCGGGTTCGGGGAAGTTACCGAGCATGCGCGAGGGGTCTGTGCAAAGTGCATAGAGGCTAGGCATTTAGCAGAGAGGGATAGTGCGGGCAGCCTGACAACTAGTTTTATTTACGAAAAACGTCCGACAATTTGACCGGCGATAGTGTCGCTATAGGTTTAACGGTTGGGATATTAAACAGACTCCGAGTGCGACAAAATTGGGTAGGCGGTCTACCTGCAATATATTAACACTGCTCGCCAACTTTCGACCCATTCCGAGACCATTTTATTCCCACTTATAAAACAATATTTTAACGATGTCGCTGGCGCGTGCGAGTGTGTTTGGTCTCGAAACGGTCAATGACAAGAACGGGAAGAACCGACAACTATGAACGGATGCAAGTTTTGTAAAAGTGATGGAAACGGAGTGCCGATGCAATGCGAATGATGCAATGATGAATGCGACAAACAAATAAATCACACGGTGACAACAGAATATATCGAATGCATCTGGATCGCCGGTCTCGGGCAGTTACCACTCTACCCCACTACAAAGAGATCTCGACCCGAGATCTTAGAATGAGAAGAGGAAGAGAAAGAAGAGGTAAAACTTAGTTTCTTCTTTGACAAACGAGTGAAAAAACCAAACTTGGGGGCAAGGATATGAAAATGGGATGAGGAACAAGCAAGAATTTGAAACCATTATGGTTGAAACAAGGTAGGGAATGAACAAGGAGAAAGAATTTGGGCAGCACTTCGGTTGAAATGAGAGGCAAAAATTGATAATATAAAAATAGTTTGAAAAGAGAACACATCACTCTGGTTAAATGGATAAGCAAGGAAAGAACATGATCTTGATAAAACGAGATGATGGGTTGAGGGAGCAACGTCACAATGCCTCCGGAACAAAAGAATAGAAGCTAGATCTTTGGAAATGAAAGAACAAAGAAGAAAATGACAACTTCTACAACAATTGAATTTGCAAAGCATCCTTACAAACAAGGATTGAACGGATTTGTTGGAAAATCAACAACAAAAGAAAGGTTGTTGTGGCCTTATAGAAAACATCCCAAAATTTTGAGGTGAATACCTGCCACTAACGGACACAATTGATTTGATTGAGATCAAAAAGGAGATGAATAGTTCTTTCACTGAGATGACAATGAAAACATGGATCATTGATGAGCACCATAATAGCAACAATCCTTAGGACAAGTTTTATATGATATCTAAACCAAGATAACTCTGAGAAGGAAAAGATGGGTTTAAATATCTCATTCTTGACAAAAAACTATCGAGACTCCTCATTAATCAAGAATTCTATAACACCATCTCAAGATAAGGGAAAAAGAGTTGGACTTTGAAATGGAAGACAAATAATACTTGACGTCCTCCAACAAGGATCTTGAAGAACACCTCGAGAATGAATTAAATCCTTGACGAAACACCATGAAGAACCTTTTGGAAGAGCTCCGGAAATGAAAGGGTTGATAGAAAAGTATTGAAGGTTGAAACAACCAAGATTGAAGCCTTGCTATGATTTTGATGGAGCTTTGCGACGATATAATTGATATTGCTTGGAACTCTAGAAAAGAGAAGCTGAACAACATAGAACCCAGAATATGATATCTTGAACAACTTCGGAAAATGATTGAAATCACCTTGATGAAATAAGAATAAGAATTATGTTATGCCTATCCTTCATCAATTTAAATTGATGACATGCAACGAATGTGGCATACTACTTATTCTTATTGAAAATGATTGAAGAGAGATAACACGAACTTGGAGAAATCTTCAACGAAACACCGGTAAGAATTTGAAACGAAGCGGATACTTCGAATGTATTGGGATACAAGAGAATGAAGAGACCACGATTTGACTATAAGAAGGAGGAAAACCTCGAATGAACGAAGAGACATCAATTAGGAAGAACTAGAGAACGAGAGCTGAAAGCTGAGAGCGAGGAAATCTTCGAAAATGATGGACTTCGGAGGATCGAGAATGAAAACAACTCTAAAATGCTCCGGATAGACAAGAAAATATTTTTTTATGAATGGAAACAATTCGAGAAGATAGCATCAACCTTGAACTATGAATCTTCATGAGAATGGATAAAGATTTAAGAGAAACTCTCCTTCGGTCTTCCAAGCTGAGAATGACGATGAGGAACACCACCAAGAATTACTGAGCTACTCCGAAATAATAAGAATAGAATGGTTCGGCCCACGATGAAAAATGATTCGAACGCATTCTTGGAGAAGGAATGTGACCGATGGAAATAATTCTTACGTCACACTCGAAAAAGAATTTGAGAAGAATCTTCAGGAAAGATTAGAAAATCCAGGTAAGATCCTAGAAAAGACCTGTGGGTTATGGGCCCACTCAAAGAGAACACTATTGAAACGATTGCTTAGAAAGAGAGACTACACCGGTACAAATTAAAACTTGATGCGATTGAGAACCTCGAAATAATTTGAAATAATTTTGAATGAGAACACGAATCTTCTGAGATATATTGCCTCTCCGCATAGAATAAAGAGAGATTAATAAATAAGAGAGGTTTGGCTAAGAATTTCCAATAAGGGAAAACATTGGACAATTGACAAAGGATATGATGAACACCAAATACTTGCCTTTAATTCACCAGAGAAGAAACAAGAACAATGAATGATGAACTTAGCACATGAGCATCTTCATGATGAATCACCAGATAAAAACATGGGAGGAAAAGAATGAAGAGACTTCACATGAATACAAAGGAACTTGATTCGAGATGTCCGGCTCCGAAAGAAAAAGGGTGGGAGGGTGGGGAAAAGAAGAATAACCCCAACTTTTCACGCCCGAAATGCGGTACTATCCTCGCGATGGCTCGAGTGCCTCAATAAGGATAGAAGCGCATTTTGGGTCGCTTTGCAAGAATGGAAATCGTCACAATACATGTAAAGAAGAGATGAGTATATGGAGTTGGCTTACACTCGCCACATGCTACAACATAAAGATCTCAATACATCAATACATCACAATCATCATACAGAAGAGCAGGATCCGTCTACAGATGAAATCAAACGAAAAATAAGACAACTTAGGACGGATGGAAAGAACTCAGGAAGAAAATGAGGATAGATCTTGCAATATTGCAAAGGATTGAATTGACTTTAAGAGAAGAACTCGGGATGGAAAAGAATTTGACGTGACAATTTGATTGATCAAAAGGATTACGCTCCCATAGAAAATATGAGAACACAGCTTAGGAAAGATATGAAACCAACATTTGACATCGAAGCAACTCGAATTACCATACTCCAACGAAACAATGGATGAGGCTTGAGAATTAAGATAGAAACAAATACATAACAGAGATTTTTCTCGATATCTTCGTGTTAAGGCTCGCACGGGCTCGATCTTACAGTAGACATCATGTACATGGCAATGCACATGACATACGAAGCGTCCCCGAATCGTAGAAAGCTACAATGATTATTTAAGACACAACAAGAACCGCTGTAAGAATGACCGTCGGCAAGCGAACCACTAGATGTCGAACCCCAACCTCACATCATGCATCTGTTGGTATATAAACATAGGTAACTACTTGAATTCCCACCTAAGAACTCCCTAAATCCTTTTGTTATGCAATCAGGTCCACGGATACACGGAGTAAAATCCATCACTCAACTCCTAGCATGATACTACTCTTCAATTTATCACATCCATCAACACATAACTAGCGGCCTCGGAAATTCATTTACCTTAGATCCTCGTAACCACAATGATACTAAACATGGCAGTACATCTACACGCTCTCTCCAGTACTGGGTGACACCAAACGCCTCTCACAAGGAATAGTATTGAAGCGATTTCAAACATCTGCATCCTGAGATACTAAGGAAACTGAACGATAGAGTGTGTGACAAGAAAACCTTGGAGCTCAACTCCCGGGACACTGCCACAACCGCAAAATGACAGGAGGCACCAAGAATAGAATTGCATCACACCGACATCGTAGAGGTTACAAAATACCCACGTGATCCTAATTTGTTTTGAGTGAGAAGAGGAATAGAATTAAAATTCCTACGCCACGAACCCTCACCAGAGCGACGAAGGGACGAGGAGTAAAAAGAATTCTTACTCTCCGATATATAACTAGACTCTAAATATAGTTTTCTTCTAGACTCGACAACGACCAAGTTCAATCCATCAAGGAGGCTTCTCGGTGGGTACGGCTCTGATACCAACTTCTCACACCCAAAATGTGGTACTATCCTCACAATGGCTCGAGGGCCTCAATAAGGATAAAAACGCATTTCGGGTTGGTTCGCAAGAATGGAAATCTTCACAATACATGTAAAGAGAAGATGAATATATGGAGTTGGCTTACACTTGCCACATGCTACGACATAAGGATCTCAATACATGAACACATCACAATCACCATACAAAAGAGCGGGACCCGACTATGGATGAAATCAAATGAAAAAGAAGACGACGTCTACCCTGGCTATTCCCAGGCTGCCGACCTGGAACCCATCCTATGATCGATGATGACGAAGAAGAACTCCAAATAGAATAGTCATCGCTCTCACGTCAGAGCATCGCATTACCTGTACCTGCATCTGTTGTTGTAGGAATCTTTGAGCCACGGGGACTCAACAATCTCATTACCAAGGGTATCAAGACTAGCAAAGCTTAATGGACGAGGTATGGTTAAGTTGTGAGCTTGCAGCAGCACTAAGCATCTTATATCTGGCTAACTTACGAGTACAAGAACAAGAAGAGTAATCTACGCATAAATGGATGTGAACTAGTAATGTAACATCCCAATTTTTTTAAATTAGGATGTTAATAGGATCATCGTTTTGCATATCATATTTTTATTGCATTTTGGAGTATGATGTTCAAAGACTTTCCGCTCAAGGAAAATAAAAGAGAGAGGATAATATGACGTCCTCAAAATATAAACGAGTGGGAAAGTATTGAATTATATTTGGTGTTTTTAAAGTGCATTGAAAAATTATTTTATTTCTCAAAGTTAAGTTATTGCATAAGAAAAATATTTTCTAAATTATTTGAGCAGAACAAAATGTTCACTATGCTCTATATATTCAATAATGATTTATAAAATTATTTTGCTATTTTACGTTCTCTGATTGGTGGAGTTTAAAACTCAAATCATTTTCTGTTAAAAAAAACACACGCACCCACGCATGGCCCAGCCAGGCCGGCCGACCCAACCAGGCCGACCCAGCCAGGCCGAGACGCCCCCGTGACCCAGCGCCCAGCGCCACGCTCGCTCACCTCCCTCTCTCTCCCGCACGCACCTGCCAAGTGGGGCTGACCCCATCGGCCCCAACCTCCTGCGCTCGCCACGGGATAAGCCAGCGAGCGCAGCCACCCTGTCGGAATCAGGGCTCCGTAGACCCAAGAAGGTTCGACCTCTGGGGCGTGTGCGAAGATCCCCACCAGATCAAGCCCCAAGCTTGTCACCCCACAGCCTAGCCTTGCCGAATGTGCGCGAACGAGCGAGAAGATGAACACAGAGATTTACCCAGGTTCGGGCCACCTTGCGGTGTAAAACCCTACTCCTGCTTTGGGTGGATTGGCCTCACGAGGAGGGTCGGGGATTAACAAGTACAGTGGTGAGCGACCTCGCGAGGGCTCTTGGGTGTGGGTGGTTCGGTATCTCTCAGCCTCTCTCTCTCTACGGTGGAGGCTAGTTCCTATTTATAGTGGCCTTGGACCTCTTCCCTTATCGCTTAGGCTGGAAGGGATTCCACAACGGACAAATTTGAAAGGGGATAGGAGGTACAACTTATCCTAACTAAAGGTGGTCTTCGCCTGCAAAGCATATAGGCGTGATGCAGGGGTGGGCTCGGCGATGACATCCGTCCTCCCAAGCTCGTGGTCTTAGTATCGTTGCACTAGAATGGAAACCTTTGGGGGATCCCTTGGGAACCCGCGTACGTTCTATCCTCCTTAGCACCAAAGGGGAAACTATCCCCTCTGCGCCCGCTGGCCTTGGTCGTCATGGCTCACGTCATCGCTGCCTCCTGAGGCTGGGCACCTGCTTAGGAATCTCCGCTTCGGTGGAGGCAACCTGGGGAGGTGTTGGCGTTGTTCTCCTCGCGAGGCCGGGGCCCTCAAGAGGGTCTTGTCTTGGGGAGGCTTGCTACCAGGCCGTACCGGGCCGTCAAGGTGGGCCACGCGCTGGGCCACAGGCAGGCAGGTCTGGGTACCCCCATTCCCAGAACACCGACAGAAGCCCCTGGGCCCAAGGCACGCTCGGACTGGCTTCGGGGCGAAGCCAAGGAAGGAAGGCCGAAGCGCTGCGGGCCCCAATCGCCTGTGGGCCAGGCTTGACGCGTGACACATGACAGGGAGCGGACGCCTCCACTTTCCCACGTCGCCTCGGTAACCGCCTGTCGGGACCCCGATCCTAAGCCATATGAATCCAGCCTGTAACATGTCACACCACTTTGCGGCCTCACGCACGGTAACCCACGGCTGCCACCTTACCTTGGCCGGGACCGTTTTCGCCTTTTGGCTCACGGATATGAATATGTCGCTAGCATTCACACGTCAAAGAACCCGGGTCGACATGACTAGTCATAGAACCCAAGTGGCACATCCATACAGGGACAGGCATACGTAACCCAACAATGCAGGTGTCGGTCTCAGCGTGTGTAGACGAGTCATAGCAAGCTACAGGGACTCCATTACGCCATGGGACATAAATGTCATCAACTGCGCGTAGACGAGTCATAGCAGGCTACATGGACTCCATTACACTGCGAGACATTTCCCCGAAGGGACAGACACAACAGCAAAGAAGGATACACGCCGGTCAATCAATGTGTCCGGAGCAGTAGCAGGCTACCAAGGCTCGGTGGAAGCACAAAGAGGCATTTCCCCGTAAAGAGTACTACTAAAGGCACACAACTAGGTGTCGAATCCCACACATACCAATGCATTTCAAACATACACGCAATATGCACGATATGCGTAGATACTACATGGCATCACAACATAACTCTATGACTCAAGTATTCATTAATGACTCATAAGAGCCAACATAGTGTGATATTACAAACAGGGGTCACATGACCCAACACTCAAGTCATACAATCAACAAGCGGAAGCAAAACATGTCTGGGTACAGACATCTACTAAAAGTGGCTGGAGGAGCCTGAAAACTACAACGACCCTACCAAAGGAACCAGACCTCTGTCTGGGATTCCCAAGCTACTCCGGTCAACAACGAACCTCACGTCATAAGGATCACTATTGAGACTGACGTCTCATCTACAAAAACATAAATGAAGGAACCGTGAGTACAAAGGTACTCAGCAAGACTTACATCAAAACTATCTACATATGCATCATTATCAATGAAGGGGGTTGTGGAGTTTATTGTAGCAAGCCAGCTTTGACTCTTGGCTAACCAGTACTACGACTACTAGTATTATCTTTGAGGTGGGACAACGCACACGAGTCCACATATTCACCAAATCAATACACCAATATGGATCCACTCACGTCTCCCTACGAGAAGGCCATCCATAGCACTCACGCTTATCTTGTGTATTTTAGAGTATCCATGTCAAATTGTCTATGAACGACATAAGTTCTCCAAGTAGTCCATATCCGAAGACGCGGCTATTCGAACATATTCATAACCCTGCAGGGGTGCACTTCTTCACACACGCTCTCGCCACTTATCGCCATGTGCACATAAAAAGGCACCTCGGCAACCTTCAAGCGGAAGCCCAGCGAGGGAGTCGGCCACGACCATCAACCACACAAGACCCTAGTCCAGGTTTATCGCCTATTTGAGACTAAACCCGCACGGAAGTCCGGCCGAAGTTTCCGCTACGGCCTCAAACGATGTGCGCAGGGTTCCCAAGCCCACCGTTCGGGTGCCACTTGGTACACCGTGCCACTGTGTATCTACCGCACCACAGCCCACCCCGTCGGGCAGCGCTATGCACGGCTGCCAACAATTTTCCTACAAACACCAGAAACTAGTTGCAACTCCTGGACAGAGATCTAGGCGGTTAATAAGCCGAGAGGGGTCGAGTTACCGGAACCCAATGTGTGGTAGTATCTTGTCTTGGATAACATACACATAACTCAGTTCTTAAGGACGGCCCCGATGAGACAACCCGCCATGTACTCCTACATGGCCTCTCATCGCTACCTTTACCAAATCGTGTTCACACACTTAGCTCTCACACAGTAGGACATGAACACTGCCATTCTGATTCATCGCCCAGATGGATCAGACCCAACACAACACGACTCTAAGCATAGCAGGCACAGTAAGTAAGCAAGCATGGATGAGTAGGCACATCAAGGCTCAAACAGTTGCTACTCATGCTAAGTGGTTTCAACTATTTACTGTGACAAGGACAGGTCATGCAAAGGAATGGGTTCAACTACCGAGAACAGGAACAGTTGAATCATTGTTGTCCTAATGCAGTAAAAGAGAGCAGGAGCGAGAGAGGGGGTTTATATATGCTCAAGGGGGGTTTGCTTGCCTGACACTTCTGAAGATAACAATGAGTCTTCATCGGTGATAACGATCTCAACATCGGAACAACGTCTGCTGAGGGAGAACAACCACCGGCAAACAAGAAGGAACACATTCAATGCAATGCAACAAACATGATGTATGACATGGCATGTTAAGGTACTGAATTGACCTAGAGCAATAGGTGAACATATTAGTTGAAGTGGAATTCAAACTTAGTTCAAACTCCAACTCCAATGCTATTTCATACATTACCCTAATCATGAAATGTCCTACTTGGTGATGTTAGTTTGCTCAAACATGCATGATAGTAAAGCATGTTAAGGTACTGAAATGTCCTATTTCATACACACCCTCTGCCTTCTGTCCCGAGGTAGGGGACGACTGGCGGGGTCACATGGGCTGGGCCGGCTAATGGGCTAGGTAAGTGGGCTTCGCAGGTAAGTTCTGTTCTGTTTTATTTCTTTGTTTTGTTTCCTTTCTATTTTCTGCACCGTGTCTTGATTTAATAATGATACTAAATCATTTTCATAATTACTGAAATTATTTATGGGCACTGTTTGGATTATTCCAAAAGCCCCCAAGAGTTTTCAGAAGTTTTGGAGCACTCAAATTATTTACAGTAAATAAATGCCCCAATTCAAATACACTATGGGTTAATTCAAAAATCCAGAATGTCCTAGAAATATGTGCATCATTTTTGTCAAAGGCTTTCACCTATTTCAAAAATCATGAACTTTTCTAAAGACCATTTGGGATATGTTGGAGAAAATTTTATTTGGGCCAATTGAATTAAAGTGATGCTAGGGTTTGATCATCCCCATTTCAAGTTAATTGGAAAAATTAACATGATGACATGGATGCCAATGCCACTATTTACAAGTAGTATTCTAGGGTTGTGACAACTCACCCCCACTAAACAAGAATCTCGTCCCGAGATTCAGGCATAGGGTAAGAGGACTGTGGGGACACTAGCTATCACAATCTTGATGATCCAATTGCCCTTCTCGAAGATGTTGATTCACTGCATCATGTTGATCTTGACATCTTTGCCTTCGGGGTCTTCACTCGAGCAATGATAAGAAACGGAAACTCTACAAGAATCGATCTTAACGAAGATCGAGCAACTCGTGATCAACTCATAGAATGAGATGTGATAACATCTCTCGAGCTGAGACACAAAACACACATTGAGAACGTTGGAATGAGGCAGATGACGGAGGTCCAATTGGTAGGCAACAATACCACGCTAAAGGAGATGGTGATGAGGTTTCAAAGTAGCAAGGAGTTAGTTGCCCTTCATACCATAACGACACCTTAGGAAAGGTGACTCATAGGATTATCCCTTAAGTGGCAAAAAGAATTACTTTTGATACAAAGATCAATGGAACTCTTCATACCAGTCTAAGGCAATTCACAAACGATCGTTTGAAGGAATTCGAGCAAATGGCATACTCAGTTTGAAAAAGAAACTAGAGTTATAGGACAGGTCGGTAAACGGAAGGCACTTCCCAATTGATACCGAGGTATAACCCAGTGTCTGAGCGTGCTCTCAAGAACTTGAGCATTTCCATATTCATCAGAGCTTTACCAGCATCCATGCCAAGGATCCTGGCAACACATCATACTACCCCGATGAACAGCGATGCAGGATGCAGATGCAAAGTAAGACATCACTTTCTCAGATTTCACCTTAGCTATGCCAAGGGAATGAAATATGGACGATCGACCGAGAGACATTTAACACTCCGTTTCTAATGTTCCCCTTGATGAAATAGCATAACCAATTATCGAAAATGGTTGGTATCTGTAGCATCAAGTAAAAGGTCGGACTTCGGGGGATCCAAGGGTCCATGAGGGATAACTTCCAGAGCAAGTCATCCAAGGTCCTCATGGGGAGGTGGCTAATGTTGCTGATACAAGATACTATAATAATAGGCCTTCCGGCTTGGTGCATTAGGCACAACATTGCTTTACCGGGTTATAGGTAGACCAATATTATAATACTTGTAAAACATCCCAACCATCATATCTGCCTGAGATTCAGATTTGGTTGGTGATTGGATACTCCAGACTCAGCATGTCCGAGGGAGAAAGTTTGCAACACAAATTAACGAGAGGATGTTGCGAGATTCTCGGGAAATGAACTACGGAGGCCAACTCCAAAAGATGAGCTGGATTGCAAGACCCATGCGAACACAGTGTCCAAGACAATCATGACCACATGAAGTCTTACAACAAAACACTACCGAGTTCTGGGTGGGAACCATCATTGCGGATAACGAAGCTGGGTGCAAGTCCATCTGGTACCTTCAAGAATAGCACATAACTTCTTTTCCTTGAACAAGTCAATCAGTGGCTTGGTGTGCTAGGAGACACATATGGATTTGAGGGGGCCAGCCTATCAAACCATAGCATACTTTGCACGTGCTTGACTGACTTGGGATGATTCCAAAGGAGGCAAGATAACTTTTCTCAAATTCACGGCGGCAACTTGCATCAATTGCACATGAATTTGGAGAAAGTCACTTCTTATACCTAACAAATACTTCATGTATGAGACACGAGGATATTGCCTACAAAGTTTCCAATACTAATTTAATGTCCGATATGAGTTATGAACAATGAAAATGTTGCCGATGGGCTCAACAAAAATTCATCAAAATATCCATGAAGACGGAATTCCACAACTATGTGAACAAGAGCATAGCATTGGTCAGACCAAAAGGTATAATGATGTAAACTCGAGGGATTAGCCACAAGTAAACAACATTGCGAGAACCCTTGGTTCTGAGTTTGATTTGACGATAGCCCATATTCAAATCAAAGGTTTGACAAGACAATGGATGCATCAGCTGATCACAAGGATCGATCGATGAAGACATCATCTTTCTCCAACACACACATACACACACAAGGATATCCCTTCGGAACGAACTAAGTTAGGCAGAGCTGTTAGTCTTCCAACTCTCCAAGTTGTTGTTAGCTTAACCAACTAGTTCCAGGGTATCCCACACCGAGTCTTGGAGAAGGGGTGGTTTATATTTAAACCAACTTGATCACAAGCTCAACATAACGGTCAGGGGACAACCTAGTAATACTTCCGAGAACATATTTGGAAAATCACGGACCACCGATATGTTATTGAGCTTGAGAACAATCTTGCTTTTCAGGGCAAGACCATATGATCTAAGGAGTGAAGGATTGACACAATCCGACCTCATTGATCGAAGAGCGCACCATGAAATATGGACTAGGTGGCACGATCAATCTTAGAATGGTGATTCAATAACCAACACGCTAAGATTGAAATTATTGTCCATTAACTTCCAAGCAATGGGTTTGCTAGGAGTATTGATTTCACACGTCACAGTTCACTTGTCAGCGTTCCGACTGCAACCAGTACGGACACCAAGGAATGAACAAGGATGGTGAGAAGTATCATTGCATCAAGAGTCCATAAAAGGTTGTGTAATTCTCATGACAGTCTTGACATGAAGAGGTTAACACTTCAAGGTAGAACAGAGTAAAAGCTGGATTGGCATTTTGATCTGTGGAATACAACTGCTTTGACCCAATCCTAGATATGGATGAGGTACTGGAGTTTGTTTCTCCTAGTCATTCTGAATAGAATGGCTTGACAGACCATAAGAATAGTCGACATCGATAACACAAATGCATGACATACTCTTGACTATCCATTGATAGCTGAAGGTCAAAATACAATTGAAGAGGGGCAACTCAAGAGAACATGATTTTCTGAGTTGTAGACGCATAGATTGAATATGTCGGACAAAGTTCAACATGTTTCTTCCAGATAACCCATGCAGAAAGGAAAGAATTGGCAGTCTCACAACTATGGAATGGAGGACTCATGAAGAGCACTCTTGTTGTGATCTTCAGTTCACGAGGAACTTCTGCCAGGGATGGTTCATGGTATTGGAAGAATGGCATACCACGGACCTTGAGGACTATCACAAAGGTTACTAATATCCTAAAGGAACGAGCAAATACTATCAACGGGAGTGAGCAGGATGATCCTTGGGTTCAAGAACCCAGAAATAGAGTACCTACTGACTAAGTAGCATCACAGCATGCTTTCGATAACGATGGCCAGAATCATCACACTAGGGACAAAAGACACAACTACACTGTTGGGTGGCTCTCTGAGATAACATGGTTTCCTAACACTTCAACAAATACGTCGAGGTAATAAAGTACCCCAACACGACAATTAGTGTGCTTTGTCTGGCCCAAAGACATAGGGAACAGGGGAAAGGAATTTGCAATTGCATCAGATAATTTAGAAACTTTGGATAACTCGGACAGCATAACGGCTGTACGGGCATGAAATGTGAGGCATCCTGCAAGATAACTGACAACATATCATTGAATTCTTATAGAGACATCGATCCAGGAAGACATCAACTATCCTATAAGTCTGCAACATAGTAACTCGTCATCCTGATAGATAGATGGGAAGCCTAATTCTTAACCCCGTAAAATATGGAAGAGGGTGACTCAGAATTAGAATGACACAAGCAAAGGAGTAAAAAGAATCTTACGTTCCCTTCCACAATCAATTCCCTTATATAACTAAAGCAGTTCTAGACTCAACATCGACCAGTTTGGCTTGGTAATCGTACAGGCAGTCAGGCTCTGATACCAAAGCTATCGGGACCCCGATCCTAAGCCATATGAATCCAGCCTGTAACATGTCACACCACTTTGCGGCCTCACGCACGGTAACCCACGTCTGCCACCTTACCTTGGCCGGGACCGTTTGCGCCTTTTGGCTCACGGATATGAACATGTCGCTAGCATTCACACGTCAAAGAACCCGGGTCGACATGACTAGTCGTAGAACCCAAGTGGCACATCCGTACAGGGATAGGCATACGTAACCCAACAATGCAGGTGTCGGTCTCAGCGTGTGTAGACGAGTCATAGCAAGCTACAGGGACTCCATTACGCGGTGGGACATAAATGTCATCAACTGCGCGTAGACGAGTCATAGCAGGCTGCATGGACTCCATTACACTACGAGACATTTCCCCGAAGGGACAGACACAACAGCAAAGAAGGATACACGCCGGTCAATCAATGTGTCCGGAGCAGTAGCAGGCTACCAAGGCTCGGTGGAAGCACAAAGAGGCATTTCCCCGTAAAGATTACTACTAAAGGCACACAACTAGGTGTCGAATCCCACACATACCAATGCATTTCAAACATACACGCAATATGCACGATATACGTAGATACAACATGGCATCACAACATAACTCTATGACTCAAGTATTCATTAATGACTCATAAGAGCCAACATAGTGTGATATTACAAACAGGGGTCACATGACCCAACACTCAAGTCATACAATCAACAAGTGGAAGCAAAACATGTCTGGGTACAGACATCTACTAAAAGTGGCTGGAGGAGCCTGAAAAGCTACAACGACCCTACCAAAGGAACCAGACCTCTGTCTGGGATTCCCAAGCTAATCCGGTTAACAATGAACCTCACATTATAAGGATCACTATTGAGACTGACGTCTCATCTGCAAAAACATAAATGAAGCAACCGTGAGTACAAAGGTACTCAGCAAGACTTACATCAGAACTATCTACATATGCATCAGTATCAATGAAGGGGGTTGTGGAGTTTATTGTAGCAAGCCAGCTTTGACTCTTGGCTAACCTGTACTACGACTACTAGTATTATCTTTGAGGTGGGACAACGCACACGAATCCACATATTCACCAAATCAATACACCACTAAGGATCCACTCCCGTCTCCCTACGAGAAGGCCATCCATAGCACTCACGCTTATCTTGCGTATTTTAGAGTATCCATGTCAAATTGTCTATGAACCACATAAGTTCTCCAAGTAGTCCATATCCGAGGACGCGGCTATTCGAACAGATTCATAACCCTGCAGGGGTGCACTTCTTCACACACGCTTTCGCCACTTATCTCCATGTGCACGTAAAAAGGCACCTCGGCAACCTTCAAGCGGAAGCCCAGCGAGGGAGTCGGCCACGACCGTCAACCACACAAGACCCTAGTCTAGATTTATCGCCTATTTGAGACTGAACCCGCACGGAAGTCCGGCCGAAGTTTCCGCTACGGCCTCAAACGATGTGCGCAGGGTTCCCAAGCCCACCGTTCGGGTGCCACTTGGTACACCGTGCCACTGTGTATCTACCGCACCATAAACCACCCCGTCGGGCAGCGCTATGCACGGCCGCCAACACTTTTCCTACAAACACCAGAAACTAGTTGCAACTCCTGGACAGAGATCTAGGCGGTTAATAAGCCGAGAGGGGTCGAGTTACCGAAACCCAATGTGTGGTAGTATCTTGTCTTGGATAACATACACAGAACTCAGTTCTTAAGGACGGTCCCGATGAGACAACCCGCCATGTACTCCTACATGGCCTCTCATCGCTACCTTTTCCAAATCGTGTTCACACACTTAGCTCTCACACAGTAGGACATGAACACTTCCATTCCGATTCATCGCCCAGATAGATCAGACCCGACACAACACGACTCTAAGCATAGCAGGCACAGTAAGTAAGCAAGCATGGATGAGTAGGCACAGCAAGGCTCAAACAGTTGCTACTCATGCTAAGTGGTTTCAACTATTTACTGTGACAAGGACAGGTCATGCAAAGGAATGGGTTCAACTACCGAGAACAGGAACAGTTGAATCATTGTTGTCCTAATGCAGTAAAAGAGAGTAGGAGCGAGAGATGGGGTTTATATAAGTATGCTCAAGGGGGGTTTGCTTGCCTGACACTTCTGAAGATAACAATGAGTCTTCATCGGTGATAACGATCTCAACATCGCAACAACGTCTGCTGAGGGAGAACAACCACCGGCAAACAAGAAGGAACACATTCAATGCAATGCAACAAACATGATGTATGACATGGCATGTTAAGGTACTGAATTGACCTAGAGCAATAGGTAAACATATTAGTTTAAGTGGAATTCAAACCTAGTTCAAATTCCAACTCCAATGCTATTTCATACATTACCCTAGTCATGAAATGTCCTACTTGGTGATGTTAGCTTGCTCAAACATGCATGATCATGGCATAAACAGATTCCTTGTATTTTTCTGATCATTTTTCATATATAAATTATTTTCATCTGAGTTATAGATTATTTTATATGATTTTTCAAAGGTTTATCTATTTTCTGGGATTTCCTGAATTCTTTAATATCAAAAAATCCATTTACTGCGTCAGCTAAACGTCAGGGTGACGTCAGCAGGTCAACTAGGCTGACCAGGGTCAAACCTGACACCTGGGACCCGCATGTCAGTGACTCACCATTAATTGTGGGTTAATTAACTAAACATGGGGTTATTTAAATGTGGGTCCCGGCTGTCTGTCTCACAGGGGTCACTAATCAGGGCAATTAGGCCCTAATTACTAAACCATGTCAACGCCGGCCGGGGCTAGGCCGCCGGTGACCAACCCGACGGCAGAAGCTCGCCGGAGTTGCGCTATGGGCGATGGATCGATGTGCTGATGCTACCAGGGGGTAGCCCTTCCTAACGCGCGTCTAAAAAGTTAGGCCAGGGGGTCACGGCGTCACCGGAATCACGTCGGCGACGAGCTCTGCGGCGGCGGCGCTCGGGCTTGCTTGGTGGCCGGCGTTAGGTAGCACCAGAGGAGGCCCTGGTGGTGGCTTCGTGCTCCATGGAGCTATGATACGCCCTCTGGTGTGCTCGGTTGTGAGCTCCAACGACGGTAGCTACGACGGCGACATGGTGTGGTGGCGGCTGGCTCCAACCATGGCGAGACTATGCACTAGCGTGAGAAATCGAGCAGGGAAGAAGATGGAAAATGACGATAGACTCACAGCGAGCTCTTGCAGATGATCAGCCTGCTCGGGGAAGGCTTGACTGCTGCGAATCGAGGATGGGGAGGTCCGGTGACCGGCGGCAAGGAAGATGTCGATGGCAAGGCTGAAGGGCACTCGGGGACTCAATCTTGAGTTCAGAGATGAGGAGGACATCGGCGGTGCTCCTAGACGCGCTGCGGGGTTGAGGGGAGGGCAGTGGCCACGCCGTTCACAGCGGCGAGCTCGCGGTGGCTCTCGGGCGGGCGAGAGAGAGAGCCAGAGGAGGAGAGGGAGAGGGATGCGAGGGAGGGATCGATGCATACGGCTCTAGGGGGGTCGCGTGGCATCATTAGGGGAAGCCGGGGCAAGCAGGCAGGGAGGAGGTGGCCAGGCGTCTGCTTGCGCGCCGCGGGCACACGCCCTCTGCCTTCTGTCCCGAGGTAGGGGACGACTGGCGGGGTCACATGGGCTGGGCCGGCTAATGGGCCAGGTAAGTGGGCCTCGCAGGTAAGTTCTGTTCTGTTTTAGTTCTTTGTTTTGTTTCCTTTCTATTTTCTGCACTGTGTCTTGATTTAATAATGATACTAAATCATTTTCATAATTACTGAAATTATTTATGGGCACTGTTTGGATTATTCCAAAAGCCCCCAAGAGTTTTCCGAAATTCTGGAGCATCAAATTATTTACAGTCAATAAATGCCCCAATTCAAATACACTATGGGTTAATTCAAAAATCAGAATGTCCTAGAAATATGTGCATCATTTTTGTCAGAGGCTTTCACCTATTTCAAAAATCATGAACTTTTCTGAAGACCATTTGGGATCTGTTGGAGAAAATTTTATTTGGGCCAATTGAATTAAAGTGATGCTAGGGTTTGATCATCCCCATTTCAAGTTAATTGGAAAAATTAACATGATGACATGGATGCCAATGCCACTATTTAGAAGTAGTATTCTAGGGTTGTGACACCGCCCCGACTGACAAGGGCTGGAGCGCGCTGCGGGGCCATCATTGCCCGGAATGCGGAGGGATGCCGGTTGGCCTTCGGTCAACTATAAGTGGGCGAGGGGGGGGGGGGCAGAGCCCCCCTAGCCCGTCTTCATCTTCTTGCCTCTTTGCTCCAATCTGCCGCTTCCGCGACCATGGCACCAGTGAGGAGGTTTTCTGTTGCTGAGAAGGGGAAGGGCTGCCTGGAGGGACTGGACTCGCCGCCTCCCAAGAGGGGTCGTGGTCGTCCCCGTGAGTACACCGCGATGCCGGCGGTGGCCCCCCGAGGGCGCGGGCGCACTCTCATGCGGGCCGGCGTTGCCTCCGTTAGTCGCGGGAAAGCTCCCTCTCGCGCAGGCGGCCGCGGTAGTCATGGCACTCGCGGCCGAGGGAGGAGGCTCGCGGCAGGCACCCGGCCGCCCCGCCCGCGATCTCATTCGGTCAACGCTGTCCAAGAGTTCGTGGTGTGGGAGGAGAGGTCGGCCATCACCTGGCTTCAGCTCGCGCGCTTCTTCGCAGGGGCGTTGCCAGCCGGAGGGCCTGTCGGCCTATGGCTGCAGGCCAATTGTTGCTGCAGCGAAGCCTCGTGGGTGGAGGTCGAAGTCACTCCCGCGGACTACGTGTTCTTGAACCACGGGTGGAAGACGTTCACCCACGCTTGCAGCCTGTACGGTAGGTGTACCCTCCACTTCAAGTATGACGGGGCGGCGATGCTCTTCGTCAAGATCTTCGGGGAAGACGGTAGGTGCTTAGGGTGCTGCCCGGAGGGCGACATCGACCACTTCTCCGCCGATGATGATTATCGCGGCGGCGGCGTCCTTGGCGGTGAGCTTGCCCTTGGCGACGGACGCAACACCTCCAGCAGCAGCGACACCTCCTCCAGGGGAAGATCGAGCGACAACGACTATGACGAGCCACCACGCCGGCGGGCCCGGACCCAGGAGGGCGGCGAGCCGCCGCGGCGCCGTGCCCCTGCCCTGGAGGCCGTCGATCCGCCATGCCGCCGTGCCACCATCAAGGAGGAGGAGGACTCCGACTGAGCGCGAGCGGTGCCGGGGCCAGGCCTCAGGAGTAGCGGCTCTCGGGAGGCCATCCTTTGCTGTTTTTTTACTTCTGCATCAAGAATCACGGAGGGCCCCGAGGGGGCGTGTAATGAACTATGGCGCTTGTGACTTTATGTTAGCATTTTGTTTTTATCTCGTACTTTGGCATTTATATTGCTACCAATGGAAAGTTTCTGCTTGTCGCGATTAGGATAACTTAGCTTGGCGTACTCATGGCGGGTTCCTGCGTCGCGAGGTGCGGCTGGGGCGCCGGTGCAGCTTGGAGGTCTTGCCGAGGGGGACATCTTCCTTGTGGACCAGGCAGTTTCACAGCTTCGAGAGACACCCGCCGCTCATGAGGCTCCTGGGGTGGCGAGGAGTCAGGGCCTCCGGAGGTGCTTCCTTAGGGCCCCACCTCCCATGAAGGTGCTAAAAAGTGCTTTATGTAGGGTTAGAATTCCTTGATAACGAGCCGAATAGTGACTTCCCTTCCCTTGGTCGTCTTCCTCCCAGCGACCATTTTTGGTTGGAGCCCCCGTGTGAGGGTTGATCGTCGCTAGTATGTCGGGTCGCGACGCCCGGCAAGGCCAGGAGATGAGCGCTCATGAGGTTGTGGGCCTGAGGCAACATGCGCCTGCTGGCTCGCTCGAGAGCGTCGCGCGAGGATTAGAACGCCAAAGCTTTGGCTAGGTGCACACCGTGCCCAGCCCCCGCTTGCGGGGCGCTAAAGAGAGAGAAAGCTGGCAGGTGCCAAACTTTTAAAGACGAGACATCAAAACGAGAAGCGCTACAAAGGAGAAAAATTCCCACCCCTTTTCCAAATAAAGACGCGAAAGCTTCAAGTTTCATTCCAAAAGACGGAAAATTTGGTTTACAAAAGATAGCAAAGAACAGTCGCGTCCGGCACCTAAAACTAGTCTTCGTCTTCCCCCAGCGCGGAGCATGGGGCTTCCACTAGGCGTGGGCATAGTCATTGGGGGACCGTGTCGTCCGCCAGCGCAGAGCATGGGGCTTACACTTGGGCGTGGGTGGGGGCCCCTCCGCGTCCTCGAGGGACCCCGGGCGTATACAACCCACTCATTATTACATGAGAGTGTCACGGGTAGAACTTCCGGAGGTGCTGGATGTTCCACGCATTCTGGATGGGGACTCCATCCTTTGTCTCCAGGCGTCCAGTGCCAGGCCTGGAGACACGAGCGACCCTGAACAGGCCCTCCCACATGGGCGAGAGCTTGTACAAGCCCTCCGTGGAGAGGACCCGCCTCAGGACGAGGTCACCCACCTCGAGGGTCCTGGAGCGGATGCTGCGACAGTGGTAGCACCGCAGCGCCTGTTGGTACCTCGCTGCGCGGAGCGAGGCTTGGCGGCGAGCTTCCTCCCCGAGCACGAGATTTATCCCCTGTGAGGCATCTTGACGCTCCTCGTCGAATGCCAAGACACGCGGGGAGCGATGCTTGACCTCGTGCGGGAGGACCGCCTCTGCCCCGTAGGCGAGGAAGAATGGGGTCTCGCCGGTGGGCTTAGTCGCGGTGGTGCGGATGGACCACAACACGGACTGAAGTTCACCGAGCCAACCCCTGCCGCAGGCCTCAAGCTTCTTCTTGGAGCTCCTTGCCTTGAGGCCCCTCAGGACCTCCGTGTTGGCACGCTTGGCCTGGCCGTTGCTCCGAGGGTGCGCCATTGAGGCGTAGCATATCTGCGTTCCAAGGTTTGCACAATATGTTCTAAAGAGGTTGCTTGTGAACTGTGAGCCATTGTCGGTAATAATACGGTTGGGGCGCCGAAGTGGCTCACGAGGCCCTTGATGAACTTGACGGCCGAGCCGATGGGGATAGTGCGCACGGGCTCCACCTCCGCCCACTTGGTGAACTTGTCGATGGCGACGTAGAGGTAGCCGTAACCGCCGGCCGCCCGAGGGAAGGGCCCAGTATGTCCAGCCCCCAGACCGCGAAGGGCCAGGATCGGACCAGCTTAGTGGCGTCTTGGAGCGCCGTGGGCCAGTAGAAGCCGCTGCGGAACACCTTCCCCACGAGGGTACGAGATGAGGAATGGTGCCCGCAATCGCCTCCGTGGATGTCGGCCAGTAGCTCGCGCCCCTACTCCTCGGATTTGCACCGCAGCGAGACGTCGTTGGGGCGCCTGCGGTACAACTCGCCGTCCTACAAACAATAAGCAGTGGCGTGGCGGACCACGCGTTCCACGTCCTCCTCCTTCTCCGGCAAGGCGCCGCTGAGCAGGTATACCTTGACCTCCTCGGTCCAATCGCCGGCCTAAGGTTCCAGTGACAGAAGCAGGCGGCTTCTGAGGCCGGACCACAGGCCGGGGCGCCTGAGGGCGGGGCCGGTGGCAGCTCCTCCTGAAGCGACACCGGGCCTGCGGCTGGGGGTGCCGCAGACGGCTTGAAGAGCCTCTCTTCGAAAACTCCAGGCTCCCGAGGCTCGCCTCGCGATGCCCTCTTGGCGATGTCGTCTGCTTCCTTGTTCGCGCCACGCGGGACGTGCTGCAATTCCATGCCCTGGAAACGCTTTTCAATCTTACGTACCTGTTCCAAATATGCCTCCATGTGCTCGTCCTTCGGCGTGTACTCCTTGTTGGAGAAGTTGACGAGGAGCTGGGAGTCGCCCTTGATGGTGAGGCACTTGATCCCCAGGGCGGCAGTGGCCCTGAGGCCAACGATCAAGCCCTCGTATTTCGCGATGTTGTTGGAGACCTTCTCGCCATGTTGGAAGCAAAGCTGGATGACGTAGTAAAGCTTGTCTTGGGTCGGGGAGATGAGCACTACTCCAGCCCCCGCGCCCTGCCGTGCGAAGGCTCCGTCGAAGTGCATGACCCAACCGTCGGGCACCTCATCGCCAGGCGCGAGGGACTGGCCCTCGTCCAGCCCCTGGTCGGGAGCGTCTGTCCATTCCGCCACGAAGTCTGCGAGGGTCGTGCCCTTGATGACCCTAGTTGTGCTAAACTCCAGGTGGAAAGCTTGCAGCTCGATGTTCCACTCTGCAACCCTTCTAGCTGCGTTGGGGCTGCGCAGCACTTTCTCCAGGGGTACGCGGAGACGACCTTGATGGGGTGGCACCGGAAATCGTGGCGCAGCTTCCTTGAGGTGACGAGGAGCGCAAGCAGGAGCTTCTGCTGCATAGGGTAGCGTGCACGCGCATCCCGCAGCACGGTGCTGACGTAGTACACCGGGTGCTCGATCAGGGACGAGGTGTTAGCGTCGCCCTGCTCCTCATGAGGCTCGAGGGACTCAGGTGCCCCAGGTGTCGATGGAGTGACGTGGGCCTCAGGAGCGCCGTCCTGAGGCGGCGTGCGTTGCGTAGCCCTGCACGGGTCGCCCTGCCTTGCGCCTGCGCCAGCGTGCTCCTCTCGAACTGCCACGAGCGCCACACTGGCCGAGTGGGGTGGCCGCCAAGTAGAGCACTAGGGCCTCGCGAGGACGAGGCGCCACCATGACGGGTGGGCTCGTGAGATACCGCTTGAGGTCCTCGAAAGCCACTTCCGCCTCAGGAGTCCACTCGAAGGGGCCCTTCCTTTTCATGCGCTTGAAGAAAGGGAGGGCGCGCTCGCCCAGCTTGGAGATGAATCGACCCAAAGAGGTCATGCAACCCGCAAGCTTCTACATTTCCTTAAGTGTCTGAGGCGGGCGCATTTTCCCGATTGCTTTGACCTTCTCTGGGTTGGCCTCGATTCCTCGGTGCGATACCAAGAAACCGAGTAGCTTGCCGGACGGGACCCCAAAAACGCACTTTTCCGGGTTGAGCTTCAGGTTCTCTTGACGCAGGCTAGCGAATGTCTCCTCCAGATCCTCAATCAGGGTCCTCGCCTCTCGCGACTTGACCATGATGTCATTGACGTACGCCTCCACATTCCTTCCGAGCTGCTTCCCCAGGGCAATGCGCATCAACCGCTGGAAGGTCGCACCGGCATTCTATAGCCCGAAGGGCATGCAAACGTAGCAGTACACGCCACACGGGGAGAGAAAGGCCGTCTTCTCGACGTCCTCCACCACCATCTTAATTTGGTGGTAACATGAGAAGGCATCCAGAAAGCACAACAGATCACACTCAGCGGTGGAGTCCACGATCTGATCGATGTGCGGGAGTGGGAAGGGGTCCTGAGGACAAGCCTTGTTGAGGCTCGTGAAGTCGACGCACATGCGTTCCTTCCCACCCTTCTTGGAGACGATCACTAGGTTGGCCAGCCAATCCGGGTGCCGTACCTCCCGCACAACACTAGCTTCCCGCAGCTTGCCGACCTCTTGGACGATGAACGCTTACTTCTCTTGTGCTTGTCGCCTTGCCTTTTGCTTCACTGGGCGCGCATCGGGGCGCACCCTTAGGTGGTATTCGATCACCTCTCTCGGGACGCCGACTAGGTCGCACGCCTCCCAGACAAACATGTCCTTGTTCACATGGAGGAAGTCCACCAGTGCCTTCTGCTACTCCGGGGGAAGCCGTCGCCAATGGTGAAGGTGTGGCCCGCGTTCCCGTCGTCAGCTAGCACCTGCTTCGTCTCAGCCCGGTCCCGAGAGAACAATTGCTTCTTCTTCGCGGGTGCAGCCTCCGGAGCCAGCGGAGTGTCCTCCGGAGCCTGCGCGACGCTATCGGCGTCAGGGCGCGAGGCTGCCGCGGCCTTGTAGACGAGCTTGAGGGCCCGAACCGCGTCCTTATTGTCTCCAACCACGGTGATGATGACGCTGCTGCCAGGCATCTTGATGATGTTGTTGCCTGGGTGTGTCGCCGCCATGAACTTGGCGAGGGCTGGATATCCTAGGATGGCATTGTACGGGAGGCCTATGCGGGCCACGTCGAAGTCGGTTAGCTCGGTGCGGTAGTTGTCGCGGGTGCCGAAGGTGACGGGGAGGCACACCTGCCCCAGCGGGGTGGCGGAGCCTCCGACCACCCCTGAGAAGGGCCTGGAGGGCGCGAGCTGGTCGTAGGGCATCTGGAGCATGTCGAAGGCCTCCACGAAAAGGACGTTGAGGCCGGCGCCGCCGTCGATGAGGGTCTTGGTGACCGCAATGTTACTGATGGTGGGCGTGCACAGCATGGGGAGCACACCAACAGTGACCGTCGTCCTGGGATGGTCCCTGGAATCGAAGGTGATGTCAGTTTTCGGCTTTGCCCTGTTCCGTGGGGCCTCGAGCCGCGGCTGAGCTGCGCCCACCCGGTGGAGAAGCTGCTCGACATGGCGACTGGACACGTGCGCCTGCGACCCGCCGAGGATGCAAGCGACCGCAGGCACGGCCAGGCAATCCGCGGCGTCCCCGCAGGCCACGGGCCGCCAAGCCTTGGGAGCGGCGCCCGCCATGGAGATGACGAGGCGAGGGCAGAGCACGGTTGGTAAAGATGGAACTTCGACATGCCTCTACCTGGCGCGCCAAATGTCGGAATCAGGGCTCCACAGACCCAAGAAGGTTCGAACTCTGGGGCGTGTGTGAAGATCCCCACCAGATCAAGCCCTAAGCTCGTCACCCCACAGCCTAGCCTTGCCGAATGTGTGCGAACGAGCGAGAAGATGAACACAGAGATTTACCCAGGTTCGGGCCACCTTGCGGTGTAAAACCCTACTCCTGCTTTGGGTGGATTGGCCTCACGAGGAGGTTCGGGGATGAACAAGTATAGTGGTGAGCGACCTCGCGAGGGCTCTTGGGTGTGGGTGGTTCGGTCTCTCTCGGCCTCTCTCTCTACGGTGGAGGCTAGTTCCTATTTAGAGTGGCCTTGGTCCTCTTCCCTTATCGCTCAGGCGGGAAGGGATTCCACAACGGCCAAACTTGAAAGGGGACAGGAGGTACAGCTAATCCTGACTAAAGGTGGTCTTCGCCTGCAAAGCAACTGGGCGTGACGCAGGGGTGGGTTCGGCGATGACATCCATCCTACCGAGCTCATGGTCTTGGTCTTGTTGCACCGGAATGGAAACCTTTGGGGGATCCCTTGGGAACCCGCGTATGTCCTTGCCTCCTTAGCACCAAAGGGGAAACTGTCCCCTCTGCGCCCGCTGGCCTTGGTCATCATGGCTCACGTCATCGTTGCCTCCTGAGACTGGGCACCTACATAGGAATCTCCACTCCTCGGGAGGCAACCTGGGAAGGTCTTGGCATTGTTCTCCTCGCGAGGCCGGGGCCCTCACGAGGGTCTTGTCTTGGGGAGGCTTGCTGCCAGGCCGTACTAGGCCGTCAAGGTGGGCCACGCGTTGGGCTGCAAGCAGGAAGGTCTGGGTTCCCCCGTTCCCAGAACGCAAACAAAACCGCACCGGCCGCACGAAGATTGCGCGGATGACGCTTATCCGCAGCACCCCTAGCCGCGCCTATAAAAGCCTCTCGATGCCCTCGTTCCATTCAGCACACCCGCAACTCCTCTCGCCGTTTGTAGCCGCCGCCGTCACCATTCGCATCTCGCTGCCCGGAGCTCCTTCGCCAGAGGCTGCGACGCCAGTGAGCCGCCATGGCTCGGTTTCTTCGCAGAAATCGGTTCCTCATGTCTTCCTGCATCTCTCTGACATGTTTTCATCCCCTAGGACGCACCGGAGACGCAACCCCGACGACCTGCGCCACCGGAGTTCGCCAGAGCACAGGAGCTCCGACCGCTCCGTCTTGTCATCGCCGCCGTCACGCGCCACCACCGCCCGAAGGCCCTCGCCGAGCCGCATCACCCCCGCCTCTCCACTCATGCCGGCAATCGCCGGAGCCGCCGCCTCGCCGATGCCGAGTCCCTGCCCGACGTGAGCTCCTCGCCTCTGTAAGCCGCTGCCTTCTCCTTTTGCTCGTGCATAGAGTAGACTAGTTTCTTTTTCTTTTTAGATCGGACCGATGCTTAGATCCAAATTGGTTTTTGGTTTTTAACCGGTACGCGATTAACCGCGGTCTCTTTTTAAATAACCGGGCCGGTTTTCTTTAGTTAGGTGATTTGCGGACGTCCACCGCATAGCATCCGTAGTGAACACCGTGAGACAATCAGAGCCGGCCATGTGGCACCTTAGTCACGAACAGCCACTATTTAACGTTTAAAAAAAACCTTGTCGTGGCAGTTTTTTTTTCAGATTTGGCTCAAAACTTCAAACGGCCTTAACTTTTTAACCGTAGATCCAAACGAGAAGAAACCGGTGGCCAAATTTTCGTCTCGAATATCTCTATCCAGAGAACCTATCATTGCAAACTTTTGCAAGTTCAAATTTGAATTTAATTCAGATTTGAATTCAAACTCTATTAGGCCATAAGTCCTAAACGGTATATCCGTTGGAATTAATTCTTTTTGCACTGCGTCACATAAGCTAAATCCTATGCCATGAACCTTTGCCACAATATTTTCTACACAATTAGTTTCTGTTCATTATAATTTTACTAGTATGCCTTGTAGGAACGCACGTCACGAATTTTGAACCATGTTTTTCACTCGTGGTTTTATACTTTGAAATTTTTCATGCTAATGACGTGTGTTGGATTTTATTTGTCTTTTGGAAATATTTTTGTTGCATGTTACTCTGAGTTGTATGAATGTTTGTTTATGTGTTTGTATTTTACTTTTGCGATAGATTGTCCGGAGTGCGAAGCAGAGTACTACCACTCACTAGAACTTCACTCCCAGCACGAAGGCAAGTTACATCTTGCTCATACCTGTTTTTACCGATGTTTTATATATGCACGTAGTCCTTTGTTGTTGGATTGCATGTTAGGAAATTATGCTGTATGACTATGCTTTGCACCCAGTAGTTCATTTGAGGTAGGTCTGAACCGTACATCTTTGTCGCCACCGTGTTAAATTATAATGCTTTGCCAAGTAGACGTGGATTGGGGAGTGTCTTCACATTGAGATATGAGTGACAAAGTAGTAATTAGGACCAAGACTTTAATCAACTACCTGGGTGGAAATTGGTTTGTATGGTGGCAAAGTACAGTGGGAACAATTATGGAAATCCACGGGAGTGCACACTAGTGGTCCGTCCACCCAGGCTCAAAGGGATCAACCTTGTTTTCATGTCTAGAAGCTTCCGTGTGCAGCCACAAGCCAATATGGGCTCTGGCTTAGTTGAGTAGATAGTGTGACCTCTTCCAGGATAGGCTAGCAGATGTAGTTGATGTAGGTGTACCGGCCTATCCGTGGGTTAGGGGAAATGCTTTCGAAAGACTATGTCTTGATCTTCCGATCAAGGAGGTGGTCGAGTCTTGTGGGAAAAAGTGCGCAACCTCTGCAGAGTGTCAATCTAATCGATTAGCCGTGTCCCCGGTAATGGACAAATTTGAGCTTTTAGTAGTGGAAATGCAGGGAGATCTCATCACTCTTAATTTAACCAACTGGGTATTGATGCAACTTTGGGAATGGATTGAGTTGGGGTTTCCATCTCAGTCCTATGATATTCGTAGAGATAGAATAAATTTTGATAGGAAAAAACTAGCTTTATGCAAAATTAAACTTAGATCTTTCCACCAGCCAAATTGCATGTACAAGTAGGCTCATTACACTCTTATGATGTGACTTGACAGTACATTCCATGTACTGACCTACACGGTTGCAACCTATCATGTTGCAGATTTGTCCGGCAAGGAATAAGGTGCGATAGGTCATTGTCCTGCACTCAGCTTTGCTCGTGGAGTTGATGGACTCGTTACACTTATTTTCTTCTGTAGTATTTGTTTTATTTGGCCGTAGGCCACATTATTATAATAATTACTCTTTTGAGGATCTTGATGTAATAAAGTGTGTGATTGAACTCTGTTATAAATCCTCGAACACTGTGTGTTTCAGCATACTGATCAAGGGATGACACTTAAGCACAGAGACTCCGATCCTTACCAGGTCAGGTCGCTACAAGATGGTATCAGAGCACCCGTTGACTGTAGGATGTGACCCTAGAAAATGGAAAGCCATAGGATAAAAACCCTGTTTTACAACTCTATTATATCACCTGCTTTGGTCTTATGCTTCTCCCTGCTTCATTACTAATTTCTCCCCTCTTTCAAACTATAGATGTTGGCTGCCATCGTTGAGTTTGCTCATCCGGACGCGACCATCCCCTTCGGAAGGTAGCTGGTGAATGTCGTGGGTCATCTGCGCATTGCACTGCCCACCTTCACCGGGACGTTCACGGCCACTCTACCTGAGGAGATGCGCTGGAGGATTGACGTCCACATTCCTGGGCGAACATTTGGAGATGCCACAGAGCCGATCGACTTCTACGTGGATGTAGAGTCATGGGGCATTGGCAAGGGGATCGCTGCCCTCTTTGCCCTTGGGCGCATCTGGGAGGAACACCGCGAGGATCTCAGGAGGAGTAACTACGTCATGTACGTGCGCCACGACTCAGATGGGGATGTGGTGCGCACCAGGGAGGATATCATCAGCGGGATGAAGGAAGAGATGGGACTCGGCCTCATAACCACCCACAACCTAATGACCCGCAAGGCCGAGCTGGAAGAAGAACTCCAGAATGCTCGCGCAGAACACGGGGAGGAGCTCGATGCGCTGCAGGATAAGTTCGACGACTTGAAGCTTCAGCTAGAGGAAGCCGAGGAAAAGCTCTATAATGGGGAGAATCTCTAGGAGGACCACTCTCACGGGGCCTACGTCAGTCAGGACAAGGACTATGAGGACGATGATGAGGAGATATAGAGTGATGCAGCTGGAGCTAATATCAACATGATAGACTTGGTCTCTTCCGATGACGAGTAGATTTAGACCACCATGAGAGATTAGGATTCGATATTCGACTAGTATTTGATTTGATTTATTTGTGGGACCTTGTCAAATCTTGTGACATGGCTCACGTTAGATTTGTTCGTGTGAACTCTTTGATTGAATTGAATTGGAGTGATTTGGATTTTTATTGCTATCATTTGCATATGGGTAGTGTATCCCCCTTAGGCCTAATTCTATCTATACCTCATCTATGCTGACCCAACAGATGTCAGCAAGGCACGACCCTTCCGGGAGTGGCTCAGGGAATGATACCCCACCCGCTTTGGAACAGTTACTTCAGACTCAGAACCAGATGATTCAACTGTTGATGCAGAATATGAACCAGAACAACAACAACTCGCCTCCACCGCCACCTCCACCTCCACCACCAATTGACAGCCTTACCCATTTTCCGAGGCTGAATCCTTAAATCTTCACGAGCAGCCCGGAGCTGATCGTCGCAGATGACTGGCTTCACAACATGGGTAGAAAGCTGGCCACAGCAGGATGCACAGATTAGGAGAAGGTGAGGTTTGCCTCTCACCAACTAGATGGACCAGCAGCTTCGTGGTGGGAGAACTACACTGCCACATATCCCATGGAGAATGTGAGTTGGGCTCAGTTCCAGCAGGCGTTCCGCACTGCTTATGTTTCAGTTGGAGCTATGGCTCTCAAGAAGAGGGAGTTCCGTAACTTGCGCCAAGGAGGTCACACAGTGTCAGAGTATGTTGATGACTTCAGCAGGTTGTCATGGTATGCTCCAGGTGACGTGGCTATTGATGCAGCTAAACAAGAGAAGTTTCTGGAGGGACTGAACAATGAGCTGGGAGTTCAGTTGATGGTAGCAACTTTTGAGAACTATCAAGAGTTGGTGGACAAGGCAATCACTCAGGAGGGCAAGCATCAGCACATGGAAAACCGCAAGAGGAAATATGGTCAAGGCAAGTTTCAGTCTGGAGTTCAGCAGAAGACTCGCTCCGCACCCTTCTCAGGATATTCTGGTTCACTACAGAGTAAGTTTGGAGGGCACAACCATCATAACCATGGTGGTCATTCTCAGCATGGAGGCAATGGACACAACCACAATGGCCATAAGAATGTCAATGGGAATGGGGGAAACGGGAATCACCATCATCCCAACCCTGCTACCCAAGTGAGGAAGGATCTGAGTCATATCACCAGCTTCAAGTGCAAGAAGACGGGGCACTACTCCAACGAATGCCCCGAGCTGCACAATTGGAATGGCAATGGAAGTTCTGGAGGCAAGAAGCCCAATCCTTTCACTAAGGGGCATGTGAACCATGTCAATGTGGAAGAAGTCTGTGAGCAACTGGATGCAGTGATTGGTAAGTTCTTGGTTAATTTATTTCCAGCACTCATTCTATTTGACACTGGTGCATCGCATTCTTTCATATCAAGGGGATTTTTGGATAAGCATAAGTTGCCTACCGTAGCTCTTAAGTCACCTATTCTAGTGAGTACCCCAGGAGCAGAGTCTATGACTAGTCAGGGATGTTTTTCCCACAGATATGATCGTACTTGAGTCACAAGGGCTAGATGTGATCCTAGGTATGGATTGGATGTCCAAGTACGAGGGAAACATTGAATGTGTCAGTAGATTGATTTTTCTCACCACCCCAGAGAAGAAAAGGATCAAGTATGTATCCAGGCTCAAGCCTAAGAGGACTCAGGTGAACTCTCTTACGGGAGTTGTCCAGGAAGAAGTACCAGTGGTAAAGGATTATACCGATGTTTTTCCATGGGAGTTACCCGGTATGCTACCAGATCGGGAGATTGAGTTTCCGATTTAGTTGCTGCCAGGCGCCGGACCTATCTCCAAGAGTCCATACAGGATGCCCGCTAATGATCTGGTAGAAGTCAAGAAGCAGATTGAAGAGTTACTGGAGAAAGGATACATTTGCCCGAGTTCATCACCTTGGGGAGACCCAGTACTCTTAGTGGAGAATAAGGATGGAACCTTGAGGATGTGTGTAGATTACTGTTCTTTGAATGAGGTGACCATCAAGAACAAGTATCCCCTGCCGGTGATCAATGATTTGTTTGACCAGCTAGAAGGAGCTAGTGTTTTCTCACAGATCGATCTTCGATCGGGTTATCATCAGTTGAAGATCCCTGAGAAGGATATACCCAAGAAAGCTTTTACCACGAGGTATGGGCTTTATGAGTATACAGTCATGTCTTTTGGTTTGACTAATGCCCCTGCCTATTTTATGAGCATGATGAACAAGGTATTCATGGAGTTCTTGGATAAGTTTGTTGTGGTATTCATTTATGATATATTGGTTTTCTCCAAGAACGAGGACGAGCACGCAGAGCATCTGCGCTTAGTTCTGGAGAAGCTCAGAGAACACCAGCCTTCTGCCAAGTTCAGCAAATATTGGTTGAAGGAAGTCAGATTCCTCGGACATGTTGTGTTAGGGGAAGGAATAGCCGTGGAACCTTCCAAGGTAGAAGCAGTCACTGAATGGCAGGCACCCACATCAGTCAGTGAGATTCGCAGTTTCCTTGGACTTGCCGGATATTATCGGAGGTTCATTGAGAATTTCTCCAAGATTGCAAAACCCATGATGGAGTTGTTGAAGAAGGACACCAAGTATATTTGAACTGAGGAATGTGAGGCCAGTTTCCAAGAGTTGAAGAAACTTAGGTTACGGCCCCAGTGCTAATTCTGCCGAATATACACAAGGATTTTCAAGTGTACTGCGATGCTTCATGCCAAGGACTTGGAGGCATTCTTATGCAAGAAGGAAAGGTTGTAGCTTATACCTCACGTCAGCTTCGACCTCATGAGTTGAACTATGCCACACATGATTTGGAGTTAGCAGCAGTGGTACATGCACTCATGACTTGGAGGCATTTTCTTATCGGAAACCAATGTGAGTTTACACTGATCACAAGAGTTTGAAGTATATCTTCACGCAGAAAGAGTTGAACCTCAGGCGAAGGAGATGGTTGGAGCTCATCAAGGATTACGACATGAGTTTGCATTATCATCCAGGAAAAGCCAATGTCATGGCAGATGCTTTGAGCCGTAAGAGTTATGTTAAAACTCTTATCGCAGGAGGACTACCTCAGGAGTTGTGTGATGAACTTAGAGATCTGCAGTTGGAAATAGTTCCAAGAGGTTATGTTGTCACACTCGAAGTCCAGTCCACTTTGTTGGGAAGAATCAGAGAAACCCAGAAGTTGGATCAAGGTATTGCTGAGATAAAGGAGAGGATCACCAAAGGAAAGGCCGAAGGATTCTATGAGGATGAGAATGGAACCATATGGTTTGAGCAGCGTATTTGTGTGCCCGATGATCCACAAATCAGGAAGTTGATTCTTCAGTAGGCTCATGATTCGCCTTACTCAATACACCCGGGAAACACCAACATGTATTTGGACTTGAAGGAAAGTTATTCGTGGACCGGTATGAAGAGGGAAATTGCTGAGTATGTAGCAGTGTGTGATGTATGTTAGAGGGTAAAGGCAGAGCATCAGAAACCAGCAGGTTTACTTTAGCCATTGCCGATACAAGATTGGAAATGGGATAAACTTGGCATGGACTTCATCACGGGATTACACAGGACCCGTTGAGGTTATGATTCCATTTGGGTGATAGTTGATCGCTTGACCAAGGTTGCTCACTTCATCCCAGTGAAGACTACCTATACAAGTGCTAAGTTGGCGAAGATATATATGACCAGGATTGTGTGTCTGCATGGAGTTCCGAGGACCATTGTATCAGATAGAGGAACACAGTTTACCTCAAAGTTTTGGCATCAGTTGCACGAAACTTTGGGTAACAGGCTAGAGTTCAGTACAGCTTTCCATCCACAGATAGATGGGCAGACAGAGAGAGTGAATCAGATTCTGGAGGACATGTTCAGAGCTTGTGCGCTAGACTATGGGTCTAGTTGGGATGATAACTTACCTTATGTAGAATTCTCATACAACAACAGCTATCAAGCCAGTTTGCAGATGACCCCTTTTGAGGCATTGTATGGGAGGAAGTGCAGAACACCATTGATGTGGGATGGAGTTGGAGATCGCAAATTGTTTGGATCGGATTTGATTCGAGATTCTGAGGAGAAAGTCAAGCTCATCCGTGATAGACTCAAGATAGCTCAGTCTAGACAGAAGAGTTATGCCGACGCTAAACGCAAGGAAGTGATTTATGAAGTGGGAGATAGAGCATATCTTCATGATGTGTTTCACGTTTCCCGGCTGAAGAAGTGTCATGCAGAGATGGCAGATATTCCTTTGAGAGATACAATGCCACTAGAAGCAATTCAGTTGGAGACCGATCTGACTTATGAGGAGAAGCCTGTTAAGATTCTTGAGACTACCGAGAGAATCACTCGTACCAAGATCATCAAGTTCTGCAAGGTTCAGTGGAGTCACCACACCGAGAAGGAAGCTACATGGTAACGAGAAGAAGACCTGTGTTTCACGTTTCCCAGCTGAAGAAGTGTCATGTAGAGATGGGAGATATTCCTTTGAGAGATACAATGCCACTAGAAGCAATTCAGTTGGAGACTGATCTGACTTATGAGGAGAAGCCTGTTAAGATTCTTGAGACTGCCGAGAGAATCACTCGTACCAAGATCATGAAGTTCTACAAGGTTCAGTGGAGCCACCGCACCGAGGAGGAAGCTACATGGGAACGAGAAGAAGACCTCAAGCGGGACCACCCACACCTTTTTGCTGGCCAACCCAAATCTCGAGGAGGAGATTCATCTTAAGGGGGGTAGGTTTGTAACATCCCAATTTTATTAAATTAGGATGTTAATAGGATCATCATTTTGCATATCATATTTTTATTGCATTTTGGAGTATGATGTTCAAAGACTTTCAGCTCAAGAAAAATAAAAGAGAGAGGATAATATGACTTCCTCAAAATATAAATGAGTGGGAAAATATTGGAATTATATTTGGTGTTTTTAAAGTGCATTGAAAAATTATATTATTTCTCAAAGTTAAGTTATTGCATAAGAAAAATATTTCTAAATTATTTGAGGAGAACAAAATGTTCACTATGCTCTATATATTCAGTAATGTTTTATAAAATTATTTTGTTATTTTATGTTCTCTGATTGGTGAAGTTTAAAACTCAAATCGTTTTTTGTTAAGAAAAACAGATGCACGCACGCATGGCCCAGCCAGGCCGGCCAACCCAACCAGGCCGACCCAGCCAGGCCGAGCCGCCCCAGCCACCCAACGCCCAGCGCCACGCTCGCTCACCTCCCTCTCTCTCCTGCACGCACCTGCCAAGTGGGGCCGACCCCATCGTCCCCAACCTCTAGCGCTCGCCACGGGATAAGCCCGCGAGCGCAGCCACCGCACCAGCCGCACGAAGCTCGCGCGGATGACGCTTATCCGCAGCTCCGCAACACCACTAGTCGCGCCTATAAAAGCCCCTCGATGCCCTCATTCCATTCAGCAGACCCGCAACTCCTCTTGCCGCTTGTAGCCGCCGCCATCACCATTCGCATCTCGCTGCCCGGAACTCCTTCGCTAGAGAACTGCGACGCCGGTGAGCCGCCATGGCCCTGTTTCTTCGCAGAAATCGGATCCTCGTGTCTTCCCGCATCTCTCTGACATGTTTTCATCCCCTAGGAGGCACCGGAGACAACCTGCGCCACACCGACGACCTGCGCCGCCGGAGTTTGCTGGAGCACAGGAGCTCTGACCGCTCCGTGCTGTCGTCGCCGCCGTCCCGCGCCACCATCGTCTGAAGGCCCTCGCCAGCCGCATCAACCCCGCCTCTCCGCTGATGCCGGCGATCGCCGGAGCCGCCGCCCCGCCGACGCCGAGTCCCTGCCCGACGCGAGTTCCTCGCCTCTGTAAGCCGCTGCCTTCTCCTTTCGTTTGTGCATAGAGTAGACTAGGTTTTTTTCTTTTTAGATCGGACCGATGCTTAGATCCCGATTGGTTTTTGGTTTTTAACCGGTACGCGGTTAACCGCAGTCTGTTTTGAAATAACCGGGCCGGTTTTCTTTAGTTAGGTGATTTGCGGACGCCCACCGCATAGCATCCGTAGTGAACACCGCGAGCCAATCAAAGCCGGCCACATGGCGCCTTAGTCACGAACAGCCACTATTTAATGTTTTCAAAAAAAAATCTTGTCATGGCAGTTTTTTTAAGATTTGGCTCCAAACTGCAAACGGCCTTAACTTTTTAACCATAGATCCGAACGAGATCAAACCAGCGGCCAAATTTTCGTCTCGAATAGCTCTATCCAGAGAACCTATCATTGCAAAAAATTTCAAGTTCAATTTGAATTTAATTCAGATTTGAATTCAAACTCTATTAGGCCCTAACTCCTAAACGGTATATCCGTTTGAATTAATTCTTTTGCACTGCGTCACATAAGCTAAATCCTGTACCATGAACCTTTGACACAAAATTTTCTACACAATTAGTTTCTGTTCATTAGAATTTTACTAGTATGCCTTGTAGGAACACTAGTGCACGTCACGAATTTTGAACCACGTTTTTCACTAGTGGTTTTATACTTTGAAAATTTTCATGGTAATGACGTTTGTTGGATTTTATTTGGCTTTTGCAAATATTTTTGTTGCATATTATTTTGAGTTGTATGAATGTTTGTTTATGTGTTTTTATTTTACTTTTGCGATAGATTGTCCGGAGTGCGAAGTAGAGTACTACCACTCACTAGAACTTCACTCCCAGCACGAAGGCAAGTTACATTTTGATCATACCTGTTTTTACCTATGTTTTATATATGCACGTAGTCCTTTGTTGTAGGATTACATGTTAGGAAATTATGACGTATGACTATCCTTTGCACCCGGTAGTTCATTTGAGGTAGGTCTGAACCGTACATCTTTGTCGCCACCGTGTTAAATTATAATGCTTCGCCAAGTAGACGGGGATTGGGTAGTGTTTTCACATTGAGATATGAGTGACAAAGTAGTAATTAGGACCAAGACTTTAATAAACTACCTGGGTGGTAATTGGTTTGTATGGTGGCGAAGTACAGTGGGAGCATTCATGGAAACCCATGGGAGTGCACACTAGTGGTCCATCCACCCAGGCTCAAAGGGATCAACCGTGTTTTCATGTCTAGAAGCTTCCGTGTGTAGCCAACAGCCAATATGGGCTCTGGCTTAGTTGAGTAGATAGTGTGACCTCTTCCAGGATAGGCTAGCAGATGCAGTTGATGTAGGTGTACCGGCCTATCCATGGGTTAGGGGAAATGCTTTCGAAAGACAATGTCTCTATCTTCCAATCAAGGAGGTGGTCGAGTCTTGTGGGGAAAAGTGCGCAACCTCTGCAGAGTGTCAATCTAATGGATTAGCCGTTTCCGCGGTTATGGACAAATTTGAGCTTTTAGTAGTGGAAATGCAGGGAGATCTCATCACTCTTAATTTAACCAACTGGGTATTGATGCAACTTTGGGAATGGATTTATTTGGGGTTTTCATCTCAGTCCTATGATATTTGTAAAGATTGAATAAATTTTGATAGGAAAAAACTAGCTTTATGCAAAATTAAAGTTAGAGATTTCCACCAGCCAAATTGCATGTACAATTAGGTTCATTACACTCTTATGATGTGACTTGCCAGTACATTCCATCTGCTGACCTACACGGCTGCAACCTATCATGTTGCAGATTTTTCCGACGAGGAATAAGGTGCGATAGGTCGTTGTTCTACACTCAGCTTTGCTCGTGGAGTCGATGTACTCGTTACACTTATTTGCTTCCGCAGTATTTGTTTTATTTGGCCTTAGGCCACATTATTGTAATAATTACTCTTTTGAGGATCTCGATGTAATAAAGTGTGTGATTGAACTCTGTTATAAATCCTCGAGTACTGTGTGTGTCAGCATACCAATCCAGGGGTGACACTTAAGCACAGAGACTCCAATCCTTACCGGGGCAGGTCGCTACAAGTAATGATCAAGAAGTGATCCTGAACACATGCTTACGAGTCAAACATAACCCCACCGTGTCCTCTTCTTGGTTCAAACCTCACAAGAAGAGACGGTCATGGTTATGCACACAGTTGATGTATTTTAACTAGATTTAGTGTCAAGTTTTCTGTTACGGGGTATTATAAATTTCCAAGTTGCCACATAACCGCGGCATGACTTTCAAAAACATTTAACCTTGCATGGGTGCTCCAACTCATCCATCACAAACTAGCCACAAGCTGCGGTGGAAAACCTCAACCGTGGGATAACCCATAGTATCCTCGGAATCCTGGTGCACAAGACGTTTGTTAAAGGTAAAACCAATCTAGCAAGAGCGTCTGGCAGGCCAGATCCCGATAGGAGCCGCACATATCTCTTTCTCAGGGCACTACCAGATAAGCGAAGCGTACAATGGCCTAATTTAATAGCCAAGTTTCCTCGGGGTGGCCCCGGACGGTGCTCTATTTTGGACCAACACTCATGAGGAGCTCTGGCCCAGTTTGTTTATTAATTATCCACGGGGTCCGGAAAGTCACTATGCAATTTTATTAGTTATTAGGCAAATGTAGTACCAATGTTGGGCCTTGCTGGAAGATTTTTATCCCAAACTGAAACTCAAGGGGGTCCCCATAACAACCCCAAGCATGTTAGGAGCGCTCAATATGGAACATAACACCGATACTCGGAAACTAAGGCGGCAAGAGTGGAACAAAATACCAGGCAATAGGCCGAGCCTTCCACCTTTTACCAAGTGTATAGATGCATTAATTAAATAGCAAGAATAATGGGATATCCCAAGATATCCATGTTATCGCATGGATAACTTGCACCTGTAACTACCAACGCTATAAGAGGGGCTGAGCATGCGATAACTTAGCCAAACAATGGTTTGCTAGGATGTGGATGGTTAGAGGCTTATCATGGCATTTTGGGAGGCTTGAAAAACAAGTGTTAGGTAGCGATACATAGCGATAGAATCGAGACGACTAGCATAGCAATGATAGTAGTGGTATCCATGGTAATGATCATCTTTCCTGTAATCCTGCATGGAAGAAGAACGAATACGTGAAGTAGACGAACGGGCATAGTCGAACGAATCCTCACACTCCGAAACGGTTTCAGAACTCTAGCGAGAAGAAGCAAACCGGGAACAAACAAATGACATGGTAAACACCACAACATATTCATGGCATGATGCACAATCAAGTATGATGCATGTCCCGTTTAAAATATGCCTGGCATGGCAGGGCAACAAACAATCACTACAAATTAAGTGAAGCTCAATATGCAACGAGTTGCATATTGACAAAACTCCACTTTCCATTATTAAGTTCCGTCCCGTTTACTTACATGGCAATATTAAAAGTTGTTAAACATGGCAAGAGATGAAGCACAAGTAAACTACCTATTTAGACAAGTTTAAATGAGACCGGAATCAACAAATAAAAATTATGGAAATCCCCATATGTAATTTTTGAATTTGGTACTATTCTGCCCTAAACACAATTTTAATGTTGTTAAACATTAAAAGTAAGTGCACCAAGTTATTATACACCTCTTTCTAGTCAAGTTACATTTATAATTTATTTATTTCAGATCTACAGTCATTTAGTTATGAAATAAACCGCTTTAGCATGTCATTAATAAAACAACAATTTTAAACATTTTTATCATGGATGGAAGTTGGATATCGTGAAACTACATGAAATTCTACCCAAGTTACCTATAGGACATTTTTTATTTTGATTCACGGTTATTTAATTATTAAAATTTCAAAATGATGGCATTTGTGTAATATGCATGTCCTGGAAATATTACGAAATCCATAGATCTGAAAAAAATCCACGGGCCAAATCTGAATGTTACTGGCCTGGACAGTTGAGCGCACTATAATAAATTCGCTTATGGGCAGTAAATAGGCAGAGATGGTGGAGCTCACCCATGGGCCCAAGGCCTGGTCGGTGGCGCGTCTTAGAGGTTGTCGTGGCTAGGCCTTGGGGATGCCGGTTCAGGCACGATGCGTGGCAGGTGGGCTGATGCATGCTGCCACTAGCACTGACGAGGCATGGAGGTGTCGTTTGCCACGAGCACAGGCGCATGATGGAGGGCAACGGTGGATCAGAGGACATGGCGTGACGACGAGCAGGACGGCGCGGAGGAGAGCAACGGTCGCCGAAGTTCGATGGATCCGGGCGGTGGAAGCTCATTCCCGGTGGTGAGGAGGCTTGGGGCAGCGAAGCCATGCCATTCAACGGGGAGGTCCTCATGGCGGCTGGCGTAGCTCCTGCTGCGGTGGAGTACACACACACAGAGAGAGAGAGAGAGAGAGAGAGAGAGATCGTGAGGGAGATTGGGAGAAAGAGAGAAGGAGGAGAGAGAGAGGGCGCGAGGGGGCTACCCGAGGTGGGACTCTGGTGACCTGGCTGACCAGAGGCTGATGGATGAGGCGAGGAGCTCAACTCCTTGGGTGAGCTGGTGTCGAGGGCGCCATGAGAGCTCCTCTCCCATGGATTGGATGCTGCTGCGAGCGTGGACGAAGGCCGTTTCTAGTGGCCTGACACGTCCAGGAAACAGGGGAGGAGTTGGTTGGATGGATCGATGGATTGATAGGTGGGGATTTCCTGACATTGAAACAAGGGGAGGCCAGGTGGCGGTTTGCGGCTGGTGGTTGGATCGGGTCCCGAGGAAAAAGAGACAAGAGGAGTGGTGGCAGCTAGGAGGATCCCTAGAAATTAGGGATTCGTCTGATGACTGCACTTCTGTTTATATGCCGGGTCCATAATGGGTCTTATAGAAGCCCCATGATTTATATTGGCCGGTCGAGAATAATAGGTTAGGCAAGTCCAATTGAGAAACCAAACATGTTTGGGGTATTTCGGGGTTGAACCTAACCCACTGGTCCTGGACGGGCGTTTCGGGTTCGAGGAATTTATTGGGCACGCGCAATGGGTCTGTGCAATGTGCAAAGAGGCTAGCATTTAGCTGAGAGGGAATATGCAGGCAGCCTGGCAACAAGTTATATTTATGAAAAAAATCCTACAATTTGACCGGCGATAGTGCCGCTATAGGTTTAACGGTTGGGATATCAAACGACCTCCGAATGCGACAAAATTTGGCAGGCGGTCTACCTACATTATATTAAGACCGCTCGCCAGCTTTTGACCCATTCCGAGACCATTTTATTCCCAGTTATAAAACAATATTTTAACGATGTCACGGGCGTGTTTGAGTGTGTTTGGTCTCGAAATGGTCAATGACATGAACAGGGAGGACCGACAACTATGAACGGATTCAAGTTTTGTAAAAATGATGGCAACGGAGTGCCGATGCAATGCGAATGATGTGATGATGAATGCAAAAAACAAATAAATCACATAGTGACGACGGAATATATCGAATGCATCTGGATCATCGTCTTAGGCTGGAACAAATCCCAAAATAAAATACGCCACAGGTGCATCGATGTTGTTCAAGCAATTCCAACGGGCTAAAGAACGTCAAAATCGGAGTTCATATGCCGGAAAACTCCTTTTCGGAGTGGAGCGCATCCGATTCGCCTCGGGGAGGTCCACCTCTGGGTGTTCCACTTCCTGGCACCCCGTCTTCGTATACACGGGGATGGAGGTAGCGGGAGCACCCGCACCAGTACTCACCATTGGATACTAGAAGGGGGCCTCCTGCTGGGGGCTGATGATGGTAACATCCATCTCCAGCGTGGAACTTGTCGTTCCCTCCGCAACTGGCGCTAGATTCGCCTTCTTGGCCATACGCTGCGCCAAGGTCTCCTCATCCCTGCGGAACGCCAACAACAAGATTCAGATAAACACATTTCGAGAATTCAAGACAAGTAAAATAATGGGGACGTATACTTACTCTTCCTCCTCATCCGAGTTGAGGGCCGACAAGAACCAGATATCCTTTTGGCTGGCGATAGAAGCGGGTGGTGGAGTAGGAGTCCTGGCGCACGTTGAGGATGCGGTAGCGCTCAAAGACCCTGCCCCCTTGGCGGAAGAACCTGTCGGGCGTTTTGAGCTGGTTTGCCTCGTTTGCCGCGGGCGAGAAACGTTGGCAGTGGGGTCCTCTTCCTCCTCCTCTTCGTCGACTGGCGGGGATGGACGTACCAGTTCCCCAATGAAAGTCTTCCGGAGGACACGAGCCATTTTGTTCTTTTGGGATGACGGGGGCTTGGAGTTCCAAGTCTCCTGCTCCCCGGCGACCCCGGGCTCCTCGGCCCCGGCAGGACTCTCCGGCAAGTCACTTGCCGCCACCTCATCAGCCTCCTCCTCTTCACCGCCACCTTCCTCTTCACCATCAGACGCCACAACACCGGAGCTACTGCTTCCTGCCATCAATCCCGCCTCCATGACTCTCTTGCCTATCCACCCGAGTTCAGCCTCGGTGGTGTCGTGGGCGAGTTTGCCTTCATCCCTGACAGCGACCTCCGTCAGGTTGTCGAACCACTCTAGCACCCCCTCCTCCGGTGGCGGCTGCCATGTGGAGTCAACTCCATCCACGTTGTGGGATGGAATCATCGCCATGATCGTGTCCTTGATAGAGTTGTTGCGGAGCGGTATTATGCCGGCGGCAATCTTGAACTTGGCGTCAATGCGGAAGAGTTGATGCCACAAGCATGAGAGCTCCATCACCATTAGATTGGCGGCAAGCCCAGTGTGCAGCCGCATCAGCTCCACGGTGTTGACGTATTCCCGCGTGAAGCGCCCGCGGTCCTATAGAGGGGCGATGTGGTGGCGAAGAAAATCGGCACCCACCATGTCAGTGGTGAGCCTGACAACCCTCAGGCGAAGGATGCGAGCTACAACAATCTCCAGCTTCTGGTTATTGGCGTCAAGGGCGCTCCAGTCGTTTATATGGACCGGCTTAGCTTTCTGGACCCTGCAGAAGGCAGGGATTTCCTTATCCTTGATGTAGCACCATTCTGCCCGCCACTCCTCCCCCTTCTTCCACAGGTTGGCGGTGGGATAAACTTCCTTGTGGGTGTCCTTGGGGATCCACGTGACGCTGCCGGAGAGAGCATCCCCTTCTACCCGTGGATAAAAGAAATGGCGGAACAATGCTACGTTGGAGACTATTCCTACAAAATTCTCAAAAAAATGTGTGTATACTAACAAGGTGGTCAAGATATTGGGAGTAAAATCTAAAAGCCTCATGCCATATGTCAGCATCAGGTCAGTGAAGAAAGCGGAAAAGGGGGAAACAGCCCGCAGTAGAAGTACGCCATGAAGAATGGGTACTTCTATACGTTGGGCTGGGTGCTGCCGGGGAGCACAACCGGCGCGGTCTGCATCTTGTTCTCCTTCCCCCCACATATGTGTGTACCAGTCGATGACATCGTTGGCGGTCAGCACCAATGGGAAGAAGACGATGCAGGTCCGCCGAGCTACCGCGATGGCCTCCTTCCTTGCCTCTGCATCGGGGTCGGTGGCCTTCTTGGCCCTCTTCTCCTAGGCCGGGGCGGCGGCGGATTGCTTCCTCTTGGGCTCCATGGCGATCTCGAGAGGGACCAGCGGTGGAGATGCGATAAGATGGCAGAGCGGCGGACTTGCTCCATGTCACAAGAAGAACAAGACAGCGGCGGCAGAATGGGGAATAGCGGGATAGGATGAGTAGCACCTCTGTGAATCCCCTTCTTATAAGGTGGAATACGCAGAGGTTGGCTCTCCCCCGCCTGACGTGGACACGCCGCACCCCAGGCACCGTTTCGTTCCATCTCTCCCACGCCCTGCATTTAATGCGCATCGTGGGTGGGTGGTAAAAGGCATCATTACAACCATAGTAAAACCTGGCCACGTGTGTCTGTGCACTGTTTTGGGCCTAACCCAACGACCTCATGGACTCAAGTGTGGCCCAGGCCCGGGGGATCCTGTCAGTGTACAAAGAAATGGGTCCCTTAGTACCCTGACTTGTGCACAGACGATAGCAGCCTCTCAACCGGCTAGCCTTGCCGGGATTCTACTATATTCAAGCCTTGCCGGTAGGATCCCACTACCAAGCCACGCTCCACGTCACCAGGCTGATTGTCACCCATCAGTGAGGTGTCGAACGGGCATGCTATTAGGTAGGGCCTGTCGGGGCACATGGCAGCTCCCGGGATTTACCCCAACTTTACCGACACCTGTCCTAATGGCGTGGCAGAAGAATAACAGGTAGCTGGGCTGGCAGCACAGAAGGAGAGGCCATGCTTGCCGGGAGACGACATCGGTGTGACACCTCACGGCGCATTTAATGCACCTGTCCTAATCCGTCAGGGTTATGCATTCACCAATGTAGCCCTTGTCAGTAGTTTGACCACTGTCGACACCACTATTTACCTCATGTAATTACCATTTTATCCATTGTGGCGACCCCTTTGTCTATAAAAGGACGCCCTTGACGACCTTGACAAGGGTCAAAACCCTGCTCATTTGCATGCGTAGTCGCACTCCCGAGCACCCTGCCGGACAGCTGCACTCCCTGTAACTTGAACTACACTTATAATCCACAAACACACATGATGTAGGGTATTACACCTCCGAGTGTCCCGAACCTGTATAAACCCTCTATGTGCTACTTGTTGGTGTTTCTCTTTGTGCATGTTGATCCCCACAGTCGAACAGCAAGGGGCCTTGCTGGTCCCATAGACCTCGCTTGTCCTCAAGCGTAAGCCAAACTCGATAATCATGACCACATGCTTACAGAGAGAGAGAGAGGTGTTGATAAAATAAAATACAAACACGAAAGCATAATGATCATTATCATAGCAGTAATATAATATCATAAAACTTCTCATGAACAGGTAACAATCTATCCACATGCTCAAGTATGAATCATAAACTTTATTGAAAACTAAAAAAAATATGTTAGTCATTGAAACAATTGCAATCCATCATATTATCAGAAAGAGTCTATGTCAAAGCTTTTTTTAGCAAGTTCACATAGTCAACTATCATTTAGTCTTCTATGATTGCTGACACTCACGGCATATTTGCGAAGCAAAAAAGTTTCAATAAGACACATAGGAAGATATGGGTTTGTAGTTTGTCACCACCAAACAACTTATCTCAGGGGTAATGTCAACAATAATAACTCATGATCACCTACAACCAACTCGATATATGTGTCTGGATCTTTCCCCACCACATGATGCTTGCTAAGTAGAGAATATTAAGAATGGAATAGGAATTAACATTATTGACTCTCGCATAAAAATAAATACCAAAAATTCAAAGATAGGACATTCGCAGAGGGAATCAGAGGTTGTCATGCGCTTATTATTTGGATGTGCAAGCTCTTTATGATAGAAAAATTTATTATGCAGTCCGTCGCTTTAATTTCTTTGCCATCACAAGTTCGTACAAAGCTTATTGTCCCTTCCAATAAAATATCATACATATTTAGGAGCGTTTTTTATTGCTTTTGCACCGATGACAATTTACTTGAAGGATCTTATTAATCCCGTAGGAAGATACGGTGGACTCTTATGGCAACAAAACTGGGTTCAAGGGTTTTTTGATGCACAAGTAGTATTTCTACTTGGTGCAAAGTTTTGGCTAGCAAAAGGATAGGAGCAAGCACCACATGTTAGAGGATCCATCACAATATAACTTCTATGTGAATATAAGAAAACACAACTCATTACGTTGGCTTCCTTGTCCAACGTCAACTATTTGATCATGCATAGAATATTTAATGGGGGTTCACAATCATAAAAGATATCCAAGATAGTATATTTATATGTGAGACCTACCTTTCATTTTTTTCATGAATTGCATCAATGACCAATGCTATGCTCGTTAAGTTCCAACAAATTTTAACAATTATACTCTTTTTATGTGAAGTCATCACTACCGATGGGATTAGTATATGATCTTTTTATTCTTTCCATTGCTAGGATTGATGCAAGAAAGTAAAGCAAACAAACTCAAACTATTATTTATTATATAAATCTCACACACAATTACATAGATAGATAGATCATGAAGCAAACACTCAAACCTAAATCATACTAAAACTTTATTCATCTAAATCATAGGATAACTAAGGATCGAACTAAAACAGATAATGATGGTAAAAGTGATGGTGATACGATATCGGGACACCTCCCCCAAGCTTGGAACAAGCTAAGGGTGGTGTCCATACCCGTGTACTCAAGTTTGTTTCTTCACTGATAGTGGTGATCAAGTGGTTGCCTTGTTATTATCGATAAAAAGTACTACACCCCACAGGTCCTACATCTCCTAAAGTAGCCGCCGAATCATTGCAGTGTTCCTTCGCAACTCCACCAACACAACAACAACAACAACGACAACAACAACAACAACAACAACAACAAAGCCTTTAGTCCCAAACAAGTTGGGGTAGGCTAGAGGTGAAACCCATAAGATCTTGCGACCAACTCATGGTTCTGGCACATGGATAGCAAGCTTTCACGCACACCTGTCCATGGCTAGTTCTTTGGTGATGCTCCAATCCTTCAGATCTCTCTTTACGGACTCTTCCCATGTCAAGTTCGGTCTACCCCGGCCTCTTTTGACATTATCCGCATGCTTTAACCGTCCTCTATGCACTGGGGCTTCTGGAGGCCTGCGTTGAATATGTCCAAACCATCTTAGATGATGTTGGACAAGCTTCTCTTCAATCGTTGCTACCCCAACTCTATCTCACATATCATCATTCGGGATTCAGTCCTTCCTTGTGTGGCCACATGTCCATCTCAACATGCGCATCTCTGCCACACCTAATTGTTGCACATGTCCCCTTTTTGTCGGCCAACACTCAGTGACATACAACATCGGGATCGAACCGCCGTCCTATAGAATTTGCCTTTTAGCTTTTGTGGCACCCTCTTGTCATAGAGAATGCCAAAAGCTTGGCGTCACTTCAGCCATCTGGCTTTAATTCGATGGTTCGCATCTTCATCAATATCCCCATCCTTCTACAACATTGACCCCAAATATAAAAAGGTGCCCTTCTGAGGCACCACCTACCCATCAAGGCTAACATCCTCCTCCTCCTCGTGCCTAGTAGTATTGAAAGTGCACCTCGTGTACTCGGTTTTAGTCCTACTAAGTATAAAACCTTTTGATTCCAAGGTTTGTCTCGATAACTCCAACTTCCTTTTGACCCCCATCTGACTATCATCGACTAGCACCACATCGTCTGCAAAGAGCATACACCATGGGATATCTCCTTGTATATCCCTTGTGACCTCATCCATCACCAAGGCAAAAAGGTAAGGGCTCAAAGCTGACCGCTGATGCAGTCCTATCTTAATCGGGAAGTCATTAGTGTCACCATCACATTTTCAAACACTTGTCACAACATTATCGTACATGTCCTTTATGAGGGTAATGTACTTTGCTAGGACTTTGTGTTTCTCCAAGGCCCACCACATAACATTCCGCGGTATGTTATCATAGACCTTCTCCAAGTCAATGAACACCATATGCAGGTCCTTCTTTTGCTCCCTATATCTCTCCATAAGTTTTCGAACAATAAAATGGCTTCCATGGTCGACCTCCCAGGCATGAAACTAAACTGATTTTTGGTCACGCTTGTCATTCTTCTTAAGAGGTGCTCAATGACTCTCTCCCATAGCTTGATTGTATGGTTCATCAGTTTAATTCTACGATAATTAGTGCAATTCTGAACATCACCCTTGTTCTTGAAGATTGGTACTAATATACTCCGTCTCCATTCTTCTAGCATCTTGTTTGCCTAAAAAATGAGGTTGAAAAGTTTGGTTAGCCATAATATCGCTATGGCCCCGAGGCCTCTCCACACCTCAATGGGGATACAATCAGGGCCCATCGCCTTGCCTCCTTTCATCCTCTTTAAAGCCTCCTTGACCTCCAACTCCTGGATTTGCTACACAAAACTCCTGTCAGTATCATCAAAGGGGTCGTCCAGTGCAATGGTAGAGCTCTCACTCTCCCCATTGAACAGCTTGTCAAAGTACTCCCGCCATATATGCTTAATTTCCTCGTTCTTCACCAGGAGTTGATCTGCTCCGTCCTTGATGCACTTGATTTGGTCAACATCCCTCGTCTTACTCTCTTGGATCTTGGCCATCTTATAGATGTCCCTTTCGCCTTCCTTCGTTGCTAGCCGCTGGCAGAGGTCCTCATACGCCCGCCCCCTTGCTTCACTCACAGCTCACTGTGCAGCCTTCTTTGTCATCTTGTACTTCTCTATGTTATATGCACTTCTATCCGGGTATAGGAGTCTGAAACAATCTTTGTTCTCCCTAATTGCCTTCTGGACATCATCGTTCCACCACAAGGTATCTTTAGCTTCTCCTCCACTTCCCCTGGACACTCCAAACTCCTCTGAGGCAACCTTACGAATGCAAGTCGCCATCTTCATCCACATGTTGTCTGCATCACCTCCTTCCTCCCAAGGCCCTCCTTAATGACCCTCTCCCTGAACGCGTGAGCTACCTCCCCCTTGAGCTTCCACCACTTCGTTCTAGCGATTTGGCACGCTTGTCCCGCTGGACACGAATCCGAAAGAGGAAGTCAGCAACCACAAGCTTATGCTGAGGGACAACACTCTCTCCAGGTATCACCTTACAGTCTAGGCATGCACGCTTGTCTTCTCTTCTCGATAGGATGAAATAAATCTTGTTAGAGTGTTGACCACTACTGTAAGTCACTAGATGTGATTCTCTCTTCTTAAAGAGGGTGTTAGCTACGATCATGTCGTAGGCTAGCACAAAGCTTAAGACATATTCTCCTTCTTGATTCCTGATGCCATACCCAAATCCCCCATGCACCCCTTCAAAACCTGTGTTAGATGTGCCCACATGGCCATTTAGGTATCCTCCTCTGAAGAGCCTCTCGCCAATTGGTACACTCCTAACCACGTCCTCTATGCCTTCCCAGAACTCCCTCTTGGTGTTCTCATTGTGGCCTACTTGTGGGGCATACGCGCTGATAACATTGAGAACTAAGTCCCCAACTACCAGCTTGACCAGGATAATCCGGTCCCCAAGTCTCTTGACGTATACCACTCCATACTTGAGGCTCTTTCTGATCAAGATGCCTACTCCATTTCTGTTTGCAACCGTCCTCGTGTACCACAGCTTGAAGCCGGTACCCTCCACCTCCTTCGCCTTTTGTCCCCTCAATTTGGTCTCTTGGACGCAAAGGATATCAACACCTCTCCTCACCTCTGTATCAACTACCTCCCAAAGCTTACCTGTCAGAGACCCTACGTTCCAGCTACCTAAGCGAATCCTCCTAGGCTTGGCTACCATCCTTACCCTTCGCACTCGTTGACTTAAATGCGAAGACCCTTGCTCATTTTCCCGTACACCCGGGCACCGATGTAGCGCGCCACTAGGGATGCGATAACCTGATCCTCGCTCACTTGCCACCGTATCCAGATCGCGATACGACACGCCACCTGGTGGGTGACGGCCCGACCCTTCCCCATTTTCCACCACACCCGGGTTCCGATGTGGCGCGTCGCTGAGAGGGTTACGCCCCAACGAAAATCTTTTGGGTTTCATCTCCATAAGAGTGGCTGAGTTTTGACGTTGGCTCGCCAAGCCTATCATAACCCTCCTCCCTTACCTGGTCTTGGGACCGGCTATGTTGAGACAACATAAGCGGAGTTCCTTCACAACTCCACCGTAAGATGTTTATTCTCTGGCCACCAAGAACTCTTTCCTGCATCACTTTCACTTGGATGAGAGATATCCCAATTGGACGGTATATGCATACAAGAGGTTTTCTCGACCCCATAGTTATGGATTAGATTATGAATTTTTTTCCCATGTAACCTGCCAAGGGGCCTCATTGGATTGGACCCATCTTGTACACCTTGTAATGGTTGACTTCTTCTCCCAACGGGTGGACAAGGATTTGGAGAGGTAGAGATGCCAGCAAGCGTTCCTCGCTCCGAAGCGGGGGTTGCACCTCCAAGGAGTGTCCAGAACCTTCTCCTGTAGTGATTTCCTCGGTTCCTTCTCATTCAAGCTCCATATGCAACAACCAAGCATCATCCCCAACGTTGTTGGAGGAGGCCGATGACATAGCCTTCGGGAGCTCGATATCCTGCCAGAAGATAGCTCAAAATAAGAACAGAGGGAAAACTTGCGATACGGTGGTCAAAACATCAAGGAGTATATATAATGAATTTTCCCGTGCAAGACAAGTCTACGAAAGGAAAACTGAGTCGGGAAAGTCCACGAGGGGCCCACAAGCCACCCTGGCACGCCCTGGGGGTAGGGCGCGCCCCCATGGCTTGTGGCCACCTCATGCATTTCCTGACTTGTTATTATTTTTGAATTTTTTTATTTATTACGAAACGAACAAAAATTGCTTTTATGAAACATTTGGAATCGGTTTGCTTATCGTACAACATACGTGACGCTTTTCTGTATTCTGGAGCGTTCCCAAAGGACTCTTTTATGTGCTCCTCCGGTATCACTGTTTGGATAATATTGGTTTCCTTGTTGATGGGTGTACCCGAAATATAATGTTTAATTCTTTGACCATTAACCACCTTAGAATTTGTTCCTTCCGCGTTGTTGATCTTGATGGCTCCGGAGCGATAGACCTCCTTGACAATATACAGTCCTTCCAATTTGAAGAGGAGTTTACCTGCAAAGAATCTGAAACGAGAATTGTATAATAGAACAAGATCACCAATGTTAAATTCTTGTTTTTGTACTCTCTTTTCATGCCATCTTTTAAATTTTTTGTTTAAAGAACTTGGCATTTTCATAAGCTTGTGTCCTCCATTCATATAGAGAACTCATGTCAAATAACCGCTTTTCACTGGCAAGTTTGAAATCATTAAGTTCTTTAATTGCCCAATATGCCTTGTGTTCTAATTCTAGAGGTAAATGGAAAGCTTTTCCATAGACCATTTTATAAGGGGACAAACCCATAAGATTCGTATTAGCATTTCTATATGCCCACAATGCATCATCTAGTTTTTAGACCAATTCTTGATCTATTAAAGGTCATTTGTAGAATTAACTTTATTTCTCTATTTCTGAAGTTAACTTGACCACTAGATTGAGGATGTTATGGAGAGGTAATTCTATGGTTGACATCATATTTAGCTAAGAATTTACGAAATGCACCATGAATAAAATGTGAACCACCATAAGTCATTAAATATCTCGGGACTCGAAATCTCGGAAAGATAACTTCTTTAAGCATTTTAATAGAGGTGTTGTTATAAGCACTACTAGTTGGAATAGCTTCTGTCGACTTAGTGCCATAATCAACAACAATTAAAATATGAGTATACCCATTAGACGAACGAAAAGGTCCCATATAGTCAAAGCCCCAAACATCAAATGTTTAGATAACAAGTGAATAATTCATTGGCATTTCCTGACGTCTACCAATATTACCAATTCTTTGACATTCATCACAAGGAAGAACAAACTTACGTGCATCCCTGAAGAGAGTAGGCTAATAAAAACCATAATGTCATACCTTATGTGCAGTTTTGTCTCCCGCATGGTGTCCTCCATATGCTTTGGAATGATACTTCCGTAGGATTTGTTCCTGTTCATGCTCAGGTACACAACATCTAATAATACCATCTACTCGTTCTTTATATATATGTGGGTCATCCCAAAAGTAATTCAAAGAATATATTTTTATTTTGTTGGTATGTGATGTTCGGTGGTATATATTTAGAAACAATATATTAGCATAATCTGCATACCATGGACTATTGCAAGAAGTAGAAGGATTTATAACAGCTAATTGCTCATTAGGAAAACTATCATCAATAGGGAATGGGTCATGAAGAACATTTTCCATCCTACACAAATTATCTTCTATGGGGTTTTCAGCTCCATTCCTATCAACAATATGCAAATCAAACTCTTGTAATAGAAGAACCCACCTAATCAGTCTAGGTTAACATCTTTATTTTCTATGAGATATTTAATAGTAGCATGATCGGTGTAAATTATTACTTGAGAATCAACTATATAAGATCTGAATTTATCACATGCAAACGCAACAGCTAGAAATTCTTTTCAATAGAAGCATAATTCCTTTGAGCGGTGTTGAGAATTTTACTAGCATAGTGAATAACTTTCAATTTCTTATCAACTATTTGTCCTAGAACAATACGAACATCATAGTCAGTAGCATCACACAATATTTGAAAAAGTTAGGTTCCAATCAGGTGGTTGAACAATAGGTGCAGAAATTAAGGCTTGCTTAAGTTTTTCAAAGCCTTCTACACAGTCATCATGAAAAACAAATGGAATGTATTTTTCCAAAATATTGGTAAGAGGCCTAGAAATCTAGAGAAATCTATAATAAATCTTCTATAGAAACTAACATGACCAAGAAAACTTCGAATACCTTTAATATCTTTAGGACATGTCATTTTCTCAATTGCGTCAACTTTAGCTTTTTCTACCTCAATACCTCTTTCGGAGATAATCCCAAGGACTGTACCTTCATTCACCATAATATGGAACTTCTACCAATTCAACACAATATTAGTTTCTTCACATCTTTGTATAACTCGATCAAGGTTGTTTAAGCACTCATCAAAAGAGGTCCTGTAAACGGAGAAATCATACATGAATACCTTAACAATATTTTCACAAAAGTCAAAGAATATAGCAGTCATACATCTTTGAAAAGTAGCAGGTGCATTGCATAAACGAAAAGGCATACGTCTATAAGCATAGGTTCCAAAAGGACAAGTAAGTGGTTTTCTCTTGATATTCTTGTGTTACAGGTATTTGAGAAAAACCAGAATATCCATCCAAGAAACAAAAGTGTGTGTGTTACACAGTCTTTCTAGAAAATTGATCAATAAAAGGCAAGGGGTAATGCTCTTTTGTAGTAGCAAAAAATTGAGTTAAAAAATATTGTTCTAACGGAGCAATAGGGGGCACAACAATAGAAACAAGACGAATTATTTCATCTTTACTAGACAACTTCTTCATGCATATGTCTACTAAACTTGGAGAAATTAAATTCATGAGACACATGACAAAAGTTAACACTAACCGTTTCCCTAGTGCAATCAATTTTGGCATTAACAGTATTCAGGAAAGGTCTACCAAATATAATGGGACAAATATTATCTTGTAATGAACCAAGGACTAAGATATCAGTGGGGTATTTCATCTTACCATAAAAGACTTTAATGTCTCTAACAATCCCATGTGTTGGAATAGTCTCTCTGTTTGCAAGATTAATAGTGGCATCAATATCTTTTAACTCAACAGGTGCAATATCAGGCATAATTTCTCGATAAAGAGTAAATGGAATGACACTAATGCTAGCACCCATATCACATTAGACATGATAAGAATGATCTCCAATCTTAACAGAAACAGCTAGCATTCCAACAACAAGTCTATGTTTATCTTTAGAATCTTGTTTAGCAATACGAGATGCTTCATCACAGAAATATAGAACATGCCCATCAACATTATGAACTAATAGATCATTAATCATTGCAACTTTAGGTTCTACCTTTATTTGTTCAATGGGTGTATATGGTTTACTATTACTTTTATTAACCATGGTTGCAACATTAGCTTGTTCTCTAATCCTAACAAGAAAGGCTGGTTTCTCAATATAAGCAGTAGGCACAACTGGATCAACATTATAAATGATTGTTTCTTCTTTAGCTATAACAGGTTCTGATATAGGGCACACCCGTGTGTGTTGATATTTCACTAATTGGAGGGGATTCCACGAAGAACACAAGGGGAAAATGTGGAGAAATCAAAGGGAAAACACTCTATTAGACAAGATCCACACCAAGTACTCCTCAAATCACAAGGAATACATGAAGTGCATCAAGATCCAAGAACAACAATAAAAATAAACATACATGGGTAGTTCATCCAAATCTCAAGGAGAGATGGGCCTTGAATCCACTAGGGATCTTCCCTCTCAAGGGCCCTTGATATCCACTAGGTGATCTTCTCTCATGGAGGCATCTACTCCATGGGAGAGGTAGTGGAAGGAGCTAGGCTCAACTATCTATGAGCTAAACCATTGCTAACCCTAGAAATGAGGAGGTGGAGGAGTATATATAGTCCTAGGCCATGAAGGGGTAAGTGAGGGGTGAAACGGGGATACATGGGCAAAGCCCAACAGATGCACGCAGGCAGCCCCGTGTGCACGGGGTAAGTGGAGCCCGTGCGCACGGGGTACCCAGGGAGCCATGCACTTAGCCCGTGGTCACGGCCTTGTACCGTGGGCACGGGGTCTTCTGGGCGGCTCGTGCGCACGGGGTGTCCAAGGGTATCACTCCTTTTTCGGGACACCGTCTTCTTTCGTCTCCGCTTCCAGGCTTCCTCGCGATTGGTGTAGTTGCTCCTTGGTGCTTGCACTCCTCCTCGGCATCCGTGAAGCTCCGACAATACCTATGCATGCACACGAGAGGAATGTCAAGTAGTATACCATCCTTGAAGGTGTCAAGTGAACACGTGTAAAGGAGATGATTCACCTTTATGTATGTGAAGTAGTTGTGGCACGTGTCACTTGCCAAACGGACTCTTGTCATGGAGATGTCCGTAGGATGCTCTGCACCATCCCCTCCCCCTTGGGAAAGATCCGTCCTCGGATCAAAATCCAAATCACCATGGGAAGGAGATATCGTCGCCGTGTAGAAGTGGACGATCACCAAGCACTCATCATCATCAAGCTCTAAAGGGGAACTCTCCAATGTCTCACCGCCTAGTAATTCCTTCAAAAGGAGCAAATACGAAAAACACTTGGAAAAACAAATGTGGTTAGCGTTAGTGCAAAACCAAGCATTCAAGCAGCTATTCACCGAACAAGTGTCGTCATCATGCATAACATATGGTGTGACAAGGGATTGTGTCATGGTATGTAATCATACAAATTGAGCACAAGCAATGCAATCATGGAAACAAGTATGCCTAGGTGAGGTAGGCATGCCAATATGTGTGACAATATAACAAGCATCTACCGCAAGGTCATAGCACGCATGCACAAAGCAATCAACAAAAGGTCTATGGTAGGCATAGGAATCATTCACAACACCAAGTAAAATGAAGTGTCTATACACATGGGGTAATCCAAAGTATAAGGCAATCCAAGCATAGTGTGCATATGGTGTAGTGAAGATAGGGTGGCACTCAACACAATAAAATGAGCAATTGGTCATCATGTGTGAGGCAATCAAGTCAAGCATGTAGCAAGCAATCGTGCATGGAATTTGTGAAGAAATGACATTGGTGCAACCAAACATATGATACGAGAAATTAATCCACAAGTTGGATGCAACACACAAGGTATAGATGTCATGAGGCATGGAAAGATGGCAATCAAGAATTGAAGCAACATCGCTATCATGTGTGCAAATATGTGGTCCAAGATGACCAAGATATGTCATGGTACAAGCAACACAAATAGGATGATCCACAATATCCATGCCCAAGAAGGATGTCACCTTGAAAACTTGTCCTTGTGCGTCCTTCAAAATGTCGATGCGCAAGCTAGTGCGATGTAGAATCACGTCGGTGTAGCATGGCTCGCTCTCAAGAGCTCGTATTGTCAACTCACGTGAAGTGGAGGTTGACATGTAGTCAAAGTATCCTACACATACACACAACAAAGCAAAGAATGTATGTGCATGGTAGACAAACACATCATCCATCATGATGGTTCTCTTCTCTTGCACATAACCGTTAGGATCACAAGTACATGAATAAAAGGATGCAACAATGGCAATATTCATATCACTAGGCATATGGTGCAAACAAGGAAGGAAAGTATGCTTCACATGAGAGATGTCAAAATCTCCAATAATATGAGAGAAAGCTATGGGGGCAATCTCATTAGCAAAATGAATAGCATTGTTGCACTCAATACATGGCAAATCATCTAGCATGAGAATGGCAACACAAGGAGACATATGACAACAAGCAATATCAATCATATGTGAAGCATGGCAATGGTTGTCATCAACCGCATGAAATGAGCAAGTATTAATCATCGGTGACGCAACACATGAAGCAAGCATAGTAACCATGTCGTGCAAGTTAGTAGTACGAAGATGCAACATACTAGAGAAAATCATGGCAATCATGTCATATGAGCAAATAGTGGACATAATTAATGCACATGACATATCGCGAGCACGAACACAAAGCAAGATCAATATGTCATCATAGGCATGGGTCACAAAGCAATCATGACAATTGCAAATAATATCTCCACCAAGCTTACAAGTGCACATACAAGTCATATAATCAAGTGTCATGTGAGATGCAAAACATGGGTCACAAATGCATGTCAAGGTCATAGAAGTGAGCATATCATGCAAAGTGAACATGGCAATATGGGCATAATAAGTGTAATGAGTAAGAAGCCATAGCCATGTGAGAGCCATGTAGAAGAAATGCGCGAAGTATTTGCGCAAAGATGGTGGGCGGAGCGTAAGCACTCCATGGTGGCGCACGTCTTCATTGCTCTCTAGAGCCCGTTTCATCAACTCGTGCGCTTGCGAGGTTGACGAAGAATCATGTGTACCTACACAAAAAGGGGACACATGAAACAAAGTGTGTGCATGGTAAATGTACACATCATCCATCATGATGTGTATGTGCACATGAGAGTTAGCACAAGGTAAACAATGCTCAAAGTAATTTGAGGCATGGTATAGGAACATGTCATCCATCATGAAAGAATAGTTGCTGTGTATAACACGATGGGGACACAAATTGAGCATACAAGTATATGGCACATCAATAGCAATTTTATTCATGAGGGTCATATTGTGCACACATTTATGGGGATCATGCAAAGTGTAGGATGGATCAAATCTCCTAATAGATATGAGGAAACTATGGGGGTCTCCTCATGTGTAATAGTGGAAGCATAATATGGAGAATATGGACAACATCCAAAACAATGCATTTCCAAATCATGGAGATCATGGCATGGCATATGAGACTTATTGCGCAAATGATGCAAAGTAAGCATGGCAATATCATCACAAGAAAAGCAAATGCCAACGACCATGGGTTTGTCATCTATGCCATATGTGCAAGTTGGGTTTATTTTAATGGCATATGCATAGTTACTACGATGAGATTGTAAAGATGCAATATGGGAAATTTTACGCATAGCATATGACAAGTTTAGCGGGTTATCAAACATGATGTGACCAATAGAATTTTCACATGGTATCCTATGGAGTATAGCATCACAACTAGATAAGTCAACATGCTCATCATCATATTCATCAACAATTGGTGGCATATCTAAGCATGAAGAATACATAGCATGTGGTGTGTCCATAAGGTGATCAACATCATGTAAGCAAGCAATGGCAAGATAGTCCACTGGTGGGACAAGCAAAGAACCTTCACCTATGTTACCTTTAGAGCTCTGCTCATGTGATGTAGGTGAGGTGGGAAGTACCAACTCGTGGTCAACATCATGATGGAACCATGTGGGAGTGCATCATATTCCCCCATGGCCATCGTGTTGTCCAAAGGAAGGACGAAGTCGTCAAGGATCGGCACGTCATCACATATGGGACCTAACACCAAAGGAGAAGACACAATAGAGGTAGAGGTTAAGTTGTTACAAATCGAAATGGCCTCACATGCCCTATCAACTACCTCATACGCTCTATGTGGTGGTGGCTCACTCACTCCCTCTAGGTAGTTGCACTCATACTCACATGTGGTGGAGTCACTCATCTCACTCAAGTGGTGGGGGTTGTGGCTCTCCTCACATGGGAATTGGGGCAACGCATCATATATGGGGCTAGTAGTGAAGTCACTCTCACTCTCAATATGGTGGCAAAAGTCTCTCAACTCATCTCCAAATGCCGCCGTGGTTGAAGGGAAAATCCCATGCTCAACCTTCTTGTCACAGTCACCGTGGATGAAGGCCGAAGATGGCACATCATCACTCTCGTCTCCAAAGATGGAAACATCATCTATGCTCGTCACCTTGTCACTCGCCTCCCAAGCATGTTCCTTGAGTGGCTCCGTAGTCATAGTCGTCGCCGCGTCGTCTTCAAAAAGAGTCTTGGTAGAATCGGCATCGTCAATGCCACAAAGAGGGATGGCGGTGAAGTCCAACTTGGGAGCGTCGTCTTGGAGCATGTCGGGACATCTTGGTGGAACCATCCTCATGCTCGTAGTCATGGAGCTTGGTCGTCACGAAGTGTGCGCGCGGTCGAGTAGCCTTGGCCTTGAGTTCTCGAACCGCCTTGAGAGCACCAATGTATAGGTCATCGAGAGACTCGTAGGTGTTGTTGAATATAGTCTTGGCGATGTCGTTGTTCAATCCCGTCGTGAAGTGGAACTTCATCCAAATGGGGTCGTCCACTCCGGCTCGTCGCAAGGCTTTCGTCATCTCCATGAAGTAGTCGTCGAGGGACTTGGATCCTTGTATGGTGTTCTCCAATTGGCGTTGAAGATGTTCCATGTATGTAGAAGGCACAAACTCTCGTCGCATCGCTTTCTTCGTCTTGGACTAACTCATGTCTAAGCTCTTTGAAGGTGTGTGAAGCCACCATGTTAACGCGTAGTCATGGAAGTTTCTTGTGGCGCACTTCACTTGATCTTTGGAAGGGACTTGAAGTAGGTTGAGGCAGGTGTCCATATTGCGCTCCCACTGGAGGTACTCTTCGAGGTCATGAGTCCCATAGAATGGAATGTCGAAGTCGTAGTACCTCGTGGAAGTCGCGGTCTTGAGCTTGGGGAGCTTCTCTTGAGGTGCCTGTCGGCGAAGATGCTGCATATCCAAAGGCGAAGATGCCTTGAAGTCACTTGGCAAAGATGCCAAGGTAGGTGGTGAAGTCATCGAGCGGTGGATGGTGTCGAGCATGTGACCTTCACACTTGTTCTTTGTTGGACACGTTGATGTTGGCGTCGTTATTTGTTCATGTCTTTGATAGTGTCGATGCCGATGAGATCTTGCCGGAGATGGTAGCTCGGACGCATGTGCACTTGAGCGTCTTCTCGAAGATGAGGAAGACCTCTTGTCGGTGTTGATGCTGACCTTGAGCTCGTCCATTTGAGCATCTATCTTGGTGTCGATCAAGTTCTACATGGCATCAAACTTGTCGTTGTGGGCGTAAACCGAAGTAGATGTGTCGTCCCTATCCATAGAAGCACTCGAGAAGTTGTGAGAACGAGATGGAATGAACATACCAAAGTTACCTCTTTCTGAAGTTGTAGATGGATCTCAAAAGACCACAATGTATGCAAGGAAAAGAGTGCACTTGGCGAAAAACCTTGTCCAATTGTCACAACCTACACAAATGGCTTATAGTGGATCTCGGTGGGATAGTGGCACAAATTCATGCAAATTGAAGTCCAAGATATTGTAAATGTTGAAATAAATCCAAAGGACTCAAAATGCAAAGCAAGTGATCAAAAATATAGAGGAGGGCAATAGAGAAACACACGCGGTGGGATAATGGGGCTTGTGCAACTATAGGGATGAGCAATACAAAATTACCCAATGAAAACTAAGCTCGTGTTGCACAAACACAAGGAGAGATGCTAGCTTGATTGCACGTTTGGGCACGATTCTCGACTTGGCACCAATCCTGTTCATACAAGCAAAACTTTTCCTATTCTATGTATCCTCATGCACAAGTATCTCTTTTCATGCTCAACTCTTTTTGCTTATAAGCTTTTGATCTTTCTTTTTCTTGTTTAAAAGCTTTGTTTGACTCTTCTCATCCTTTCCACTATTCTTATTGAGCCTCAACCAAAGATATGAGACAAGTATCACAACATATGCACGGGAGCAAGAAATTGCACTATATGATATTTCAAATGATGCAACAATATGATATCGTATCACTATGGTGCACAAGTTTTCGCGAAGCCCGGCAATACTCGGATAGCTAGTCTCAATAGGTATGAAGGTAATTGCAAAGATGGTGGGGCTATCAAGGTGTAATGGAAAGGAAGGAAAAGGATGTAACGGAATGGATACCTTTGTCACACTTAACCTTTCTTGAAGTCGGGAGTAAACCGACCTTGCTTCCGGTTGAAGATGGTCTCAAAGGATGGATGGCCGTCGTCAATGTCGATCGTCGGTGGTGGATGTAGTCGATGGACGTTACAAGTCACCGGTGGTGGATGAAGAAGTAACCATCCCTAAGTAGCCGAAACACCTTAGGAGACTAAAATCACAACTCAAGCAACCACTAATGCAATTGGAGCCAAAATGGGTTAGGTTTCGGAAGCTTATGGTGGTGGTGCGGAAGTTATGGTGGAAGGCCCAATGCAAAGATGCTAAAATGTGAAACAATTTATGGGCTCAAATGATATTAAAACCAACATGAGCTTCTTGGGCATGTCGATTGCTTCAAAAAGAGCCAAAGAACACTCAAATCGGAGTTTGGGGCTGAAAGTTATGGGCAAAAACGTGAAGCGGTGGCGACTCTTCTGGAAGGGTCGTGCGCACGGGGTCTTAGGCCCATGGGCACGGTGTCCCATGTGCATAGTACAAGGCCGTGGGCACAGGGTGGTCAGGAACTTCGTGGGGGCCCCTGTGCATGGGGTGGGGACTCCGTCGGCACGGGGTAGGCGGAAATTTCACGATTTCGGGGCCCAAATTTGTTGGAGAAAAGAAAAATTAGGATATGGGGATGCAAAGGGAAGTGGATCTACTTCCTAAACACCAGATCCATGGATTGAAATCAACAAAAATGCACTAGGAACAACAAATCACAAAAAAGTTGGTATGGCACTTTTTGTGGGGATTTTCGAATTGGGACAAAAACACACAAAATTAAGGCTGGAAAACGAAGGCGGGGGCTCCAAATTCATGACAAACGTGGCTCTTGATACCAAAATGATACGGGGCACACCCGTGTGTGTCGATCTTTCATGAATTGGAGGGGATTCCATGAAGAACACGAGGGGAAAACGTGGAGAAATCAAAGGGAAAACACTCTATTGGACAAGATCCACACCAAGTACTCCTAAAATCACAAGCAATACATGAAGTGCATCAAGATCCAAGAACAACAATGGAAAAAAAGATACATGGGTAGTTCATCCAAATATCAAGGAGAGATGGGCCTTGAATCCACTAGGGATCTTCCCTCTTGAGGGGCCTTGACATCCACTAGGTGATCTTCTCTCATAGAGGCATCTACTCCATGGGAGAGGTAGTGTAAGGAGCTAGGCTCAACTATCTATGAGCTAAACCATTGCTAACCCTAGAAATGAGGAGGTGGAGGAGTATATATAGTCCTAGGCCATGAAGGGTAAGTTAGGGTCAAAATGGGGATACAGGGGCAAAGCCCAACAGATGCACGCAGGCAGCCCCGTGTGCATGGGGTAAGTGGAGCCCGTGCGCACAGGGTAGCCAGGGAGCCGTCCACTTAGCCCGTGCGCACGGGCTTGTACCGTGGGCACGGGGGTCCTGTGGGCACGGGGTCTTCTGGGCCCGTGCGCACGGGGTACCCAGAGAGCTCCTGGTAGGCTCGTGTGCACAAGGTCCAGGGAGGCCGTGCGCACGGGGTGTCCAGGGGCATCACTGCTTCTTCGGGACTTTGTCTTCTTCCGTCTTCGCTTCTAGGCTTCCCTCCCGGATGGTGTACTTGCTCCTTTGTGCTTGCACTCCTCATCGGCATCCGTGAAGCTCCGACAATACCTATGCATGCACATGCGAGGAATGTCAAGTAGTATACCATCCTTGATGGGGTCAAGTGAACATGTGTAAAGGAGATGATTCACCTTTATGTATGTGAAGTAGTCGTGGCACGTGCCACTTGCCAAATAGACTCTTGTCATGGTGATGTCCGTAGGATGCTCCGCATCAGGTTCCTTACTAGTTTCTTCAATAGGTGGGTGAAATTTAAACCACTTCTCCTTAGAGAGATGAACTTGAGTAGCAAATGATTCACAGAAAGTAGCTACTATCTTAGAGTGAAGTCCAAACTTTGCACTAAACTTATGAAAAGCTTCAGTTTCTATAAAAGATTTAACATAATCAAACTTAAGATTTATACCCGACTCTTTACCTTTGTCGATTTCCCAATCTTTAGAGTTGAGTTTAATCCTTTCTCGAACATCCCATATTAATTCAATAGTTCTCTTTAAAGGAACCAGTACATGCAGTGTCGAGCATTGATTGATTATCATGAGAAAGCCGAGAATAAAAGTTTTGTAAGATTATTTGCCTTGAGAGCTCATGATTGGGGCATGTGTGCATCATGGATTTAATCCTCCCCCAAGCTTGAGCGATACTTTCTCCTTCACTAGGCCAAAAATTATATATATATAATTCCGACCACGATGAACCAAATGCATAGGATAAAATTTCTAATGGAATTCTAGCTTCAATCAGTTCCAATCGCGTGTAACCACATCATCCAATAGCCTATACTAAATCAATGCCTTTCCCTCCAAAGATAAAGGAAGAACCTTCTTCTTGACACCATCTTTGGATAAACCCACAAGATTAAATAATCCACAAATTTCATCTATATATATCAGGTGCATATCCGGATGTATTATTCCATCTCCTGCATAAGGATTAGCAAGCAGTTTCTCTAACATACCCAAAGGAATTTTATAGTAAATATTTTTAGTAGATTCAGTAGGTCGAGGAGAGGCTCTTTCTATTTCTGTACCTGGTGAAGATACCCCGAACAAGCCCCTCAAAGTATTATCTTCCATAGTAACAAGTGACGATAAATTTCAGCAAGTAACAAGAGTGTTGATATGAGGCACACCCGTGTGTGTCGATCTTTCATGAATTGGAGGGGGATTCCATGAAGAACACAAAGAACACGGGGAAGAACGAGGGGAAATCACAAGGGAAACACTCAAGAACAAGTACAATCACACATCCACTAGACTCACATACACATAAGATCCACAAAGGTACAAGACCAACAAAGGGAAAGAGGATACATGGTAGAGTTCATCCCAAATCCCATAGGGAGATGAGGCCTTGGAATCCCAGAGGTTCTTCCCTAGATAGGGGCCTTGACATCCATAGGATCTTCTCACACGTGGATGTCGCAATCTCCAAGGAGAAGTATATGGAAGGAGCAATGCTGAACTAATCTATGAGCTAAACCATAGCTAACCCTAGAAAAGAGGTGGGGGTGGAGTAGATACAGTCTTGGCCACGAAGGGGTAAGTGGAGAAGGGATACAAGGCCCAAGGCCCGCGGCTGCGCACAGGAGGGTCCGGACGTCCGTAGGCTGTCGGACGTCCGACGTCTCGCGAAGGATCGGACATCCGAAGGACGTCGGACGTGCGTGGCTCGGTCGTACGGAGGTCTTCAGATTTCTGTCATTTCAGTGCGGGTGTCTTGGCGCCGGATTTCCAGATGGGCGCTGGAGTCTGTCGGACGTCCGGAAGGCGTCGGTCATCCGGGCGCTGTAGATTGTTGGACGTCCGGTGGCTTCCGGTCGTTCGGCCGTTGTGGACTTCTGCAACTCCGTCTTCTTCCGTCTCCGCTTCCAAGCTTCCTTCGCGGATGGTGTAGTTGTTCCTTGGCTCTTGAACTCCTCCTCGTCATCCGTGAAGCTCCGACAATACCTATGCATGCACACGAGGGAAGTGTCAAGTAGTATACCATCCTCGGAGGGGTCAAGTGAACACGTGTAAAGGAGATGATTCACCTTTATGTATGTGGAGTTGATGTCGCATGTGTCACTTGTCAAATGGAATCTTGTCATGGTGATGTCCGTAGGATGCTCTGCATCATCCCCTCCCCCTTGGGAAAGATCCGTCCTCGGATCAAAATCCAAATCACCATGAGAAGGAGATGGCGTCGCCGTGTGGAACTGGACGATCACCAAGAACTCATCATCATCAAGTTCTAACGGGGCACTCTCCAATGTCTCACCGTCTAGGAATTCCTTCAAAAGGAGCAAATATGACAAACACTTGGAAAAACAAAAGTGGTTAGCGTTAGTGCTAAACCAAGCATTCAAGTGGTGAATCACCGCACAAGTGTTGTCATCATGCATAACATATGGTGTGACAAGGGATTATGTCATGGCATGTAAGCATACAAATTGAGCGCAAGCAATGTAATCATGGGAACAAGTATGCCAAGTTGAGGTAGGGATGCAAATATGTGTGACAATATAACAAGCATCCACCTAATGGTCATAGCAATCATGCACAAAGCAATCGACAAAAGGTCTATGGTAAGCATAGGAAACATTCACAACACCAAGTAGAATGAAGTGTTTAAGCACATGGTGCAATCCAAAGTGCAAGACAATCCAAGCATAATGTTCACATGGTGTAGTGAAGATAGTGAGGCACTGAACACAATAGAAAGAGCAATTGGTCATCATGTGTGAGGCAATCAAGTCAAGCATGTAGCAAGCAATGTGGCATGGCAAATGTGAAGGATGGACATTGTTGCAACCAAGCATAAGATAAGAGCAAAAAATACACAAGTTGGGTGCAACACACAAGGTGTATATGTCATGAGGCATGGAAAGATGGCAATCAAGAATGGAAGCAATATCTCTAAAATGTGTGCAAGTACGTGGTCCAAGATGACCCGTATATGTCATGGTACAAGCAACACAAGTAGGGTGAGCCATAATATCCATGCTCAAGAAGGATGTCACCTCAAAAGCGTGACCTTGTGCATCCGTCACAATGCCGATGCACAAGCAAGTGCGATGTAGAAACGCATTAGTGTAGCATGGCTCACTCTCAAGAGCTCGAATGGTCAACTCACGTGAAGTGGAAGTTGACATGTAGTCGAAGTATCCTACACATGCACAAATAAAAGCAAAGAATGTATATGCATGGTAGATAAACACATCATCCATCATGATGGTTCTCTTCTCTTGCACATAACCGTTAGGATCAAAAGTGCATGAACGATATGATGCAACAATGGCTTTAGTCATGACACGAGGCATGTGGTGCAAAGAAGGAAGGATAGCATGCTTCACATGAAAGATGTCAAAAGCTCCAAGAATATGAGAGAAAGCTATGGGGCCAATCTTATTAGCAAGATAAATAGCATTGTTGCACTCAATACATGGCAAATCTAACATGCAAGAGGCAACACATGGAGACATATCACAATAAGCAATATCAATCATGTGCGAAGCATGGTAATGGTTGTCATCAACCGCATGAAATGAGCAAGTAGTAATCATCGGTGATGCAACACATGAAGAAATAAAATCGATCATGTCGTGCAAACTAGTAGTGCGAAGATGCAACATACTAGAGGAAATCATGGCAATCATGTCATGTGAGCAAATAGTGGGCATACATAATGCACATGACATATCACAAGCAAGAAAATGAGATATGAGCAAAGTATTGTCATTGCATTGGCAAGAAGTCTTATGTGCATAGCAATGGAACATCATGACTCTCCCAACACAAGAAGCAATAATAGCATGGATCGCAAGGTGAACATAGCAATAGCAACTAGGATCTCCACCAAGCATGCAAATACACATAGTAGTAGTATAATGGTGAATCATGGGTAAATGCAAGCAAGGGTCACAATCACATCGCATGATAAAAGCATAGAATGAGGCATAGCATGCAAAGTGAACACGGGAACATGATTATAAGATAACAAGTGGTATATTGCCTATAGTCATGTGAGAACCAAGTAGAATAGGTGCGTGTAGTCCTTGCACGAGGGGAATGGTTGGAGACACATTCCGGTGAATCCCAAAGCATCGGTGCTCTCAAGAGCTCTTTTCGTCAACTCATGGGATTGTGAGGTTGATGAGTAATCATCAGTACCTACACACAACAAAGGCAAAGGGAAAATAGTGTGCGCGTGGTATATGTATACATCATCCGTTAGGATGTGCGTGTGCTTGTGTTCGTTAGCACAAAATATCCAATGCTCAAATAAATGAGATGCATGATATAAGAACATGTCATCCATCATGAAAGGTTTGTTTTTATGTATAGCATAATGGAGACTAGAAATATGTAGTGCATCATGTGAATTATCGGGAGCATTGTTATTCATGATATGCGGATGGTGCACACAATAATTGGGTTCATGCAATGGATGGGATGGAACAAAATCTCCTAACATGTATGATGAAACTATTGGGGTCTCCTCATGTGCAATAGCAGAAGCATAATTCGGAGAATATGGACAACATCCAAAACAATGCATTACCATTTCATGGGGATCATGGCATGGCATATGAGAATTATTGCGCAAATGATGCAAAGGAAGCATCGAAATATCATCACAAGAAAAGCAAATGCCAACAACCATGGGCTTGTCGTCTATGCCATATGAGCAAATGGGATTAATTCTTATGGGATATGCATAGTCACTACGGTGAGATTGGAAAGATGCAATATGGGAAATTTCATGCATAGCATATGGCAAGTTTAGGGGATTTTCAAACATGATGTGACCAATAGAATTTTCACATGATAACCTATGGAGTATAGCATCACAACGAGGTAATTTGACATGCTCATCATCATATTCATCAAAAATTGATGGCACGTCAAAGCATGAAGAAGACATAGTATGTGGTGTATCCATGAGGTGATCAACATCATGCAAGCAATCAATGTTAAGATAGTCCACTAGTGGGACAAGCAAAGAACCTTCACCTATGTTACCTTTAGAGCTCTGCTCATGTGATGTAGGTGAGGTAGGAAGTAAAAATTCATGGTCAACATCATGATGGAACCATGCAGGGGGTGCATCATCGTCCACCATGGCCATCGTCATTCCCATTGGAGGGATGGAATCGTCGAGGGTAGGCACGTCGTCATGTAGGAGACCTTGCCCCAAAGAAGAAGACACAACAGGAGTAGAGGTTAAGTTGTTAGAAATCATAGTGGCCTCACATGCCCTCTCAACTACCTCACTCACTAAGTGTTGTGGCTCACTCACTCCCTCTAGGATGTCCTCACTCATATGGATGGTCGAGTCACTCAATGGGTGGTGATGGCTCTCAACCTCACATAGGAAATTTGGTATGTTTTCGTGTATGGGGCTAGTGGTGGTCATACTCATCCTCTCATAGGAAATGCACTCAATGTCACATATGGTGGAGACACTCATCTCTCTCATGTGGTGGTGCCTCTCCACACATGGAAACTAGGGCATCTCATCATATGTCGGTGTCGGAGAGATGTAGGTGCAAACGTCTCCATTCTCAACTCCTTGCTCCGCCACGGTTTAAGGGATAGTCCCATGCTCAACCTCCTCATCCATAACGCCTCCGAAGATGAATGTCGTAGGGTGTGGCAAAACATCAATCTCCTCCAAGACCGAAGGGACAAACCCAAGCTTGGCCTCAATGCTTGACTCCGAGTAGAAGTCGCATGTGGGCACCGTCTTCATGTTGTCGAAGAGGGTCGCGCTTGCCGCCGTGGTCGAAGGGAAAATCCCTTGCTCCACCATCTTGTCGCCGTCGCCATGGATGAAGGCCGAAGATGGCACATCATCACTCGTCTTCATGACCGAAGGGAAATTCCCATGCTCGGCCATCTTCCTTGGGATGCTTCTGAAGATGGAAGGGTTATCCATGCGTGTACTCGGCCGCCTTGATGTTGAAGTCGAAGCTTGTCCTTGGTGGAGTTCTTGGTCTTCCTGCACTTGTTTCTTGAAGGTGGCTTGCCCTTCACGATGATGGAGATCACGATCATGATGATTGTCATGGCGGTCTTCTCAAAGATGAGGACGTGGCCGACTTGTGCTTGCATCGGATGGGCGCTCCGAAGTTGTGCGACTTGAGCGTCTTCGCCTTGAAGATGGTGAAGGGGAAGAATACTTGTAGTTGGCTACCATGTGTCGAAGTTGATCCAAGTGAGCGTCCAACTTGTTGTCGATGTAGTCTCTTTTCCGAGCTTCGGAGTGTCGTATGTCGATGGCGAGTCGCTCAAGTTTTTGGTTGATGTAGTTGTTCATGTTGATGTAGTCGTCGAGGACCGAAGATAATGTGCTTTTCCTAGCCATTACAAGACTCGAGCAAAGGTGATTAGGAAATGAGATAAACAATACCAAGATACCGTTCCCAAAGTTGAGGATGTATCCCGTTTCACTCAATGTGAATTGAGAAAATAATGGAATTGGTACTGGACTTGTTCACTCACACCTACATGTAAAGCTTATCGAGTGGCTTGGTTAGGACAAGTGTCACAAAATTCAAGAAAATGTTAGTCAAGATATCGAATATGTTGAGGAAGATTCACAAAATTGCAATGCAAAGCAAATAGATCAATATCGATGGTGTCACTAGGAACACACACACGAATAGATAAATGGGATCCGCGCAACCAAGGAATGAGCACAAAATGTGAGAGACCTGGGAAAAGCTCGTGTTGCATGGATACTAGAAGAGACAATAGCTCGATTGCTCAAATGGGCTAGATACGCGCTTGTGCACCAACCTAAAAGAGTAAACATGCCATCTTCAATCCCAAGTATGCTATGTATGTATGATCCAAGAGTATGAACTATGCAAAATGCCTCAATGCTATTTCTATTGCTTACAAGCTCTTTTGTATTTCCTCTTTTGCTTAAAAGCTTTTTCTTTTTTTTTCTATGCTTGATGCTCGAACCAAGATATGAGACAAGTATGTTGGATATGCACGGGAGAGACTTATGGCACAATGTAGATAACAAGATGTTTGCACGCTAAAAGTAGCTATGCGGCATAAGAGTAACACTACGGTGCACAAGTAACGTCGCCCGGCAATTCTCAACTCGCTAGTCTCAATGGGTAAGGTACGCAACAGGCTCGAAGCGATCAATTCGATGGCAAGGAAATGGACAATAATGTCGTCGAAATTACCGTCCTTACTTACGGTTGGGGTGCCAAAAGGCAAAGTGGCCGATGTCGATGTTGAGGCCGAGGCGATGATAAGTAGTGGCGTTGTCGATGTAGGACCGTCCCTAATTAGCCGAAACACCTTAGGAAAGGGAAACCGCAACTCAACATCTCAAAAAAATTGGGTTATGGTGGCGGAAGTTTATGGTGGGATGCTTATGCGGAAGTTATGGTGGAGTCCAAGGCAAACTTGCCAACATTTCAAATATATGATGGAGTCAAATGGTTATGAATCTATTTTTGTGGGATGGAGGGTGTCAATAGCTGCAAAACAAGCTAAAAACGTCAAAATCAGAGTTCGGATGAATTAGTTATGGCCTAAACAAAATTCAGCCGAAGTCAGTTTCTAAATTTGTCAGACGTTCGAGAGTGACGGATGTACGGAGGTCGGACGTCCGGAAGGTCCGGAAATCTGAGAAATTGGCTCTGTTTAGGTGTTCTGGACGTCCAGAAAGTGTCGTACGTCTGGTGCTTCGGACGGGTCCGGACGTCCGGAAAGGGTCGGACGTTCGATGGGTCTGGGTCAGCTCGAGATTTCAGATCCGGGACGCGATTTTGGACGGAAATATCGATTTTCGGGGTCAAAATTGATGGGGAAAAAGAAAAATTAGGGGGGATTCCATGGTTGGAAAGCTAGATCTACTTACCAAACATGAACTCCATGGATCAAAATCAACAAAATCTCACAAGAACCAACAGATCACAAATTTTTTTGTGAGGCTATTTTTGTGGGGATTTTTGAATTGGGGCAAAAACACACAAAATTAGGCTAGAAAATGAAGGGGAGGACTCCAAATTCGTGAGAAACGTGGCTTTTGATACCAATATGATATGGGGCACACCCGTGTGTGTCGATCTTTCACGAATTGGAGGGGGATTCCACGAAGAACACAAAGAACACGGGGAGAACGAGAGGAAATCATAAGGGAAACACTCTAGAACAAGTCCAATCACACATTCACTAGACTCACATACACATAAGATCCACAAAGATACAAGAACAACGAAGGGAAAGAGGATACATGGTAGAGTTCATCCCAAATCCCATAGGGAGATGAGGCCTTGGAATCCCGGAGGATCTTCCCTAGATAAGGGCCTTGACATCCTTAAGATCTTCTCACACGTGGAGGTCGCAATCTCCTAGGAGAAGTATATGGAAGGAGCAATGCTCAACTAATCTATGAGCTAAACCATTGCTAACCCTATAATAGAGGTGGGGTGGAGTAAGCATAGTCTTGGCCACGAAGGGGTAAGTGGAGAAGGGATACAAGGCCCAAGGCCCGCGGCTGCGCACAGGCGGGTCCGGACGTCCGAAGGCTATCAGACGTCCGACGGCTCGCAAAGGACCAGACATCCGAAGGGCGTCTGACGTCCGGAGGTCTTCGGATTTCCGTCATTTCGGTTCGGGTGTCTTGGCGCCGGATTTCCGTATGGGCTCGGGCGTCCGGGCCCTGGAGTCTGTCGGACGTCCGGGCGATGTAGATTATCGGACGTCCGGTGGCTTCCAGTCGTCCGGCCGCTGTAAACTTCTGTAGCTCCATCTTCTTCCGTCTCCGCTTCCAAGCTTCCTTCGTGGATGGTGTAGTTGTTCCTTGATGCTTGCACTCCTCCTCGTCATCCGTGAAGCTCCGACAATACCTATGCATGCACACGAGGGACGTGTCAAGTAGTATACCATCCTCGAAGGGGTCAAGTGAACACGTCAAAGGAGATGATTCACCTTTATGTATATGGAGTTGATGTCACACGTGTCACTTGTCAAACGGACTCTCATCATGGTGATGTCCGTAGGATGCTCCGCATCAAGTGTTTCCTTACCAAAGGTGCTTCACTCCCCGACAACGACGCAAGAAAAGAGTCTTGATGACCCACAAGTATAGGGGATCAATCATAGTCCTTTTAGTAAGTAAGAGTGTCGAACCCAACAAGGAGCAGAAGGAAATGACAAGTGGTTTTGGTACAGAAGTTTGTGCAAGCACTCAAAGTAATGGTGATAGATAGTTTTGTAGCAAGGCAATTCGTAACAAGTAACAAGTAACAATAGTAGCAACGGTGCAGCAAGGTGTCCCAATCATTTTTGTAACAAATGACAAGCCAGAATGTACTCTTATATAAATCAAAGCTCTCTTGAGGACACATGGGAATTTTGTTTAGTCATGTTTCAGATTGTTTAGTTGGTTCACGTTTGCTACTTTGATAATTTGATATGTGGGTGGACCGGTGCTTGGGTCCTATTATTACTTGAACAGAGAAACCACTTATGATTACCCCCTCTCGCAAGCATCTGCAACTACGAAAGTAGAATTAAGATAAATATAACAATAGCATTAAACATGTGGATCCAAATCAGCCCCTTACGGAACAACTCGTAAACTAGGGTTTAAGCTACTGTCGCTCTCACAACCCATCATCTACTTATTACTACCCAATGCTTTCCTTTAGGCCCAAATATGGTGAAGTGTCATGTAGTCGAAATTCACACGACGCCACTAAAGGAAGAGCAACTTACATATCATCAAAATATCAAAATAATACCAACATCACATGATTGTTTAAGACAAGACTTGTCCGATGTCGTCAATAACAAAAGTAACTACTCACAAAGCATCAACATGTTCAAGTTCAGAGGTGTAATGAATATGCTTAAAGATGTAAACATATAATCTTCCACCAATTAAATGAACTACCATGAAATACAAGATGTAATCAACATACTAGCAACCCACTGGTACCAATCTGAGGTTTGAAGACAAATATTGAATACAAGAGATGAAATAGGGTTTTGGATGAGATGGTGTTGGCGAAGATGTTGATGAAGATTGGTCCTCCTACAATAGAGGAAGCATTGGTGATGGCGATGGCTTCAATTTCCCGCTCCCGAAGGGAAGTTTCCCTGGCGGAATCGCTCCACTAGAGAGCAAAAGTGCTCCTGCCCAGGTTCCACCTCTAGACGGCGGCGCTTCGTCCCGAAAGTCTTCTTCTGATCTTTTCAAGGGCAAATGACATCATATAGGAGAACATGGGCGTTGGAGGCCTGCTAGGTGGCCCACAAGCCAAGGTGGCGCGCCTTGGGAGGTAGGGCGCACCCCCATGGCTTGTGACCTTCTGGTAGACCCCCTCTAGTGGATTTCTTTGCCAATAATTCTTATATATTCCAGAATAATTATCTGTAAATTTTCATCTCATTTGGAGTTCCAAATAATATCCAGCTCTTCGGTGGTCCTTTCCGGTCTAGAATTCCAGCTATTGGCAATCTCCCTCTTTGGATAGAACTTGAAAAATAAGAGAGAAAAGGCATTAGGATTGCATCATAAAGTGTAATAATTATTCAAAACATAATAAATATCATTGGGAAACCATTATTCAAAATGGGCCTATCACTTTTGTGTGGTCGTCTCGGCGGGGTGCTTGCGCTTCTTCGGACTCTGAGCCTCGACGGTTTGGGCGAGAGCCATAGACATCACTTTGGCCGGTGCTCCAGGGTTCATGAAGAAATTGTCAAATGGAAATAAAAGGAAAATAAAACCATAATCGCAAACCCAAAAGAAGAAGAGAGAAGGAGTTAAAATCGGTCGCGGGGTTGCAGAAGATGATTGGAACGGAAGTATAGCAACACCATTGATGCGCTTACCTCTCCTTCTTTGGGAGAGAAGAATAATGAAAAAAGCGAGTTGGGGTTTTCTTGAAGAAATGAGGAAAAATATGAGGGAGAACCGAGTTGAGGTTTTCTTGAAGAGAGGAATACGAGGGAGAAGACTGAAATGATGGTTGCTTTGTCTGTCCAACTTACTGCTGGAAAGCTAGGGTTTTGTGATTTGACGACTCAGTGGACATTACTGCGGCGCTATGACCGGGGTGAGTCTACCGTGCAGTTGTGCACTCTACTAATTAGGTGCATGGAAAGTGGACCTGGATGTTGGATGTCCCACACGTTGTTGAAAGTAAGTATAGCAAGGTTCCCAACGACCGTGGAGGAGGATCCGCGCGGTACAACTTCTCCATTGTTTCTAAAGAAAAGTATTTTTGATTACTGCGCATTTCCACTCTTACGATGGAGGAGTGCGAAACATGGCAGCCACTTGAACTTACACTACTACTAGGCATGTGTAGTGGTTCATAGGCCAGTCTTATCTTGTTGCGCGTGTAGAAAGATATGACGATAGAAAATGATGCATAGTAAACTGATTATATCGACCAAAAGAAAATTAACTGACATGATCTGGACCATCTGATTTTAATCCAACAGTCAAGTTACGCCGTGACATGGATGCTTAAACAGAACTGAAGTCCCTCTGCATCTCCAGGAGTACGACAGTGTGGATGCAGGGTGCCACCGCCCGCAGATCCCGCTCCCTGTCGATGGGAGCCAGCTCGTCAAAGACGACGTCCAATGGCACAAATGGATTCCAGTGACAAAGCCCAGAGAGGATTCGCCTGCAACGGCGACAGCCGCCCGCCCCCCTCCTTGTCCAGCTCCACCACAACCACCGTGTGGAGACGGTTTAGATCCTTGGAGAGAAAGGTGAAGAACGAGACCTGGTTGGGAAGCCACGACTCATTGAAGTCGATGGGGTGTTCGAACGGGTTTAACCCGATAGCTGACACAGTCGCTCTGGTTTGACGGTAGGCATCACACAACGTCAACACGTGCATGGCAACATGGTCCAGCAAGCGGTTGAGGCGATCTTGGACCTCATCACGATCGGCATGCTCGCATTGCAGCCGGATCTCCATCACGGCAACCTGACCGCTCGTATATGCTGCTTCTTGTACAATGTCACCGACGCCTCAAGCATCTTTGTGGTGCACTCCTGCCGCTTTAGAAACTCTGTGAGCTCCCGCTCGTAACAGAGGAGCATGTCACTCTTCTCCTCCCTGAGCTCACGTAGCTCCACGTCCTTTGCCCGGAGCTCCGCATCCTTGGCATGGAGCTCCTCTGTCAGGCGCGTCACCTCAGACTCTGTCATCTAGTGCGCCACCATGGAACCCGGTAGAAGCAAAGGGGAAAAGAAGCAAAGGGGACGAAACAGCTGAAAGGCAATGCAATATATGAGAAGGCGGTGGAGCGGAGAGAAATCGATATTGTTTTCACCATGGGAAACCCCAGTCAATGCCTTTTCACATCAGGGAGTAGAGGGTTTTAATGGCGGAGTCATCATCACTAATTCCTATCGCGCCCAAAGACCAACACAACGCGGTGGTGGATATTTTAATTTACCTAGTAGTAGCAACAAGGAGGGGAAAACAAAAAAATCGCAGGGGCGATATGAAGCCGAGACCCTAGCCCCTAGCTGATCTTTCGCACTAGGAACTAGCCCAACTAGCTACCCACCATGCTTCACAGATGTACTCGACGGGAAAGGTGTGGTTTCCTGATTGTCCTACTCATTACTTACTTCGGCGCTACCACCGGAAATGACACAAAAACCGCGTGGTAGGGCGTCCCATGTTGCAAGCAAGAAAATAGACGTGCTAGTACCACCGAGGAGGAGCCAGAAACCGCGAGGTATGGTGTTCCACATCTCTACACGGAGGAAAATGTGCGTGTAAAAATATAGATGTAGCTATGGTTTGAACTCGGGACCGAGCCAGTCAGTCGAAAACACCCAACTAGCCAGACATTTCCTTACTAACATGGCACGGAGGATAGGTGTGTTTTGCTCCATCCACCAGCCACGAGGTCTATTATTCCTAGGTGATTCATCTTTTTCCCCAGCATTTTTATTGTTATAAATACATCTCGGTGAGCGCACACCACTCTTAGTGTTTGCACATGCGTCTAAAGGTAGAAGGAGAGGAGAGATAGATCATAGACAAGGGTGTCGGGGTACGACGATCTATGGGACCAGCAAGGCCCATTCGTGGCTCGGCTGTGAGGGCTCTAACGCGCAAAGTGCATCACCGATTCCTGCGTACGCGAGGGTTTAGACAGGTTCGGGCCGCCGGAGTGTAAAACCCTACGTCATGTGTTCTGGTGGTTTATGAGTGTTCACAATGCAGGGCGCAACAACCCCGGCAAGAGGTGCCTCGGGAGTGCAGCTATGCGTTTAGAATGAACAGAGTGTCGACCTTTGTAAAGTTAGCCATGGGCCTCCTTTTATAGACAAGGGGTTACCACAGTGGCAAAATGGTCTTTACATCTGGTAAACAGTGGATACTGCCCTCCGCCAGAGTGTCAGCAGTGGTGGTAGTGGGAAATCCCTAACCCTGACGGACTAGGACAGGCGCATTGAATGAGCCGTGAGGTGTCAAGCTGGCGACGTCTCCTGGCAAGGACTGCATCTCCTTTTGTGTCGTCCGCCCAGCTACCTTCTATTCTTTCGCCTCGCCGTGGGACGGGTGTCGTTAAAGCTGCGATAAATTTCTCCAGACTGCCACGCGCCCCGACCGGCTCCAGCTAACTGCCTGCCCGCTCGCCACCTAGCCGATGTAGACAACCAGCTCGGTGATGTGGAGCTAGGCCTTGGCGGGCGGAGTCCTTGGTGGGTGCGCTCACCCTTGAGCCCCCCGGCTAGGCATCTTGCCGGGTTTCTTAGTCCTTTGCTTGGTGTAGTTGGAGGAATGCTTCTGCTCGGCAAGATCTTGCCGGTCTAGAGGATGCGGGTGTCTGGTGCACAAGTCAGGGTACTAAGGGCCCCATTTCTTAGTACACCGACAAGAGCCCCCGGGCCTGGGCCACACATGCGTCCGTGATGTTTGTTGGGCTAGGCCCACAAACAGTGCACAGATGCACGCGGCCATAATTTCCTGCGGCAATGATGACTTTTACTGACCTTTCCCACGATGCGCAATAACTGCGAGTCGTGGGAGCGGCGGAGTGGGCGGCGTCCTGAAGGGGCGTGCTGGACAGGTATCGACGCTCCCTCGTGCCACATGTTCCCATGTGGGGTCGTGCATGGGGAAGGGAGACGGTCGCCCAAGCAGCGCGCTTGGTACCAAACGGTCGACTCCCAAGTCCTCCAGCATCACTTGAGCGTCTCTGCTCCCCCCTGTCACGTCCAACGTGACGCGTGTCATACACGAGGTCTGGTATTGGTTGAGAGGAGCAGTCGCGGGCGCTAACCAAGGGCCAGCGTGGGTCTAGCCCAGGTCACGAAGAGTCGGCCCTTCCCCTTCCCCAGCCCGATAAAGAGGGGAGGACCGAGGGGAGGCGTTGCTCATTTGCGCCCTCCTGCTCTCAGTCTATTGTCAACCGTCTTTTTCCCTCGTCTTCCACCATCTTCTCCAGCGCATCACCCTCGAGATGGCAAGGGGTCGCGGCCGCGCTCGTGGGTCGGGTGGCGCTGCGAGGGGTGCTCCGCAGAGCCCGATGCGAATTGTGGTGACGATGGTGGGGGCCGGGCCCAGCTCCCGTGGACGGTCAACGTTCGCGGGTCGTGGGCGGCTGGCTACGTTGATCCGCGGTGGTCGCGGTGGCTGGACGGCTCTGTCGAACCGCGATGGCCGCGGCGGCGGCCGCGGTGGCGCACCTCTCCCCCAGCCACACGCGGGAATCCATGCCGGGGTGGAGGTGCTGGAGATTGTTGTGGCGGTACCTCGCAGCACCCGGAGCTGGCTGCACCTCCCCGACCCATTTTCTCGGGCCATGGAAGGTGGCCTGCCTCAGAGGCTATGGTTGCGGGCGGATGGTTGCTGCAATGGCCCTGCCCGGGTGGCCGTCGACCTCTCCACCGGAGCGCCATGTTCCTGACGTGGGGGTGGAAGTCGTTCAACCGCTCCCATGGTCTGGGCGCCGGGCATCTCCTCCACTTCAAGTTTGATGGCTCCGCCACCCTCTTTGTGAAGATCTTTGGAGTGTCTGGCATCCGCCTAGAGTGTTGTGTGGAGAGTTTGAGCGGCAGCGACTATGACTCCTCCAGCGACAGCGACGACGACGGTAGCACCTTTGGCATCAAGCAGGAGGATTCTAACTAGGCGCGCATGGCATCGTAGCTAGAGTTTTAGGGATCCAGGAACGAGGCTCCATCCAGGAGACATCCTTTCCGGATCAATTGCCACATCGTAGTGGCAGATCTCCTCCCAGAGGCAGACGGGGTCGTTAGAGGAAATCGTACTCCGACTTGACCTCGTTGCCGCCGTCGCCGAGATTGGCGTTCTCCTTTTGTATTTAAACCGAGCTCGGCATCCTCCTTTTGTATTTAAATCGTACCCAATGTAACCCTGCGAGGAAATGAAGGGAATTATTGGGTAGCTTAAAAATACTGCAACGAGCTTGTTGTGTGTTTTATGAATGTTCGTTCCATTCTGCGAAAGAAGTTTGCGTTTATGTGTTCCTTGGGTCCTCTCACTTGCCAGGGGCACTTGCCGGCGCATACGCCATCCCTCCGGACACTTCTAAGGATAAATCTTGAGCATCCTGATAGAAGCGTTGCTTCCGGCAAGGCCGCCTTGCCATCTTCGCCGCGGCAACTTAGGTTGCTGGGCATGCTTCCAACACCCAAGCACGCAACGAATTTGACAAGGGTCCTTAGCGTGCAAGTTTTCCCACACAAGCAGGGAAAGGCTCGATTTTTTTGAAGAGTTTGCGCAACTTAGCTTTTTCTTGTCCAAAAGCACATTTCCTCCCTTGGTGGTTTTGGTAATTAATAACAACATATATCTCATTGGACTAATGTTTTCACTAAGTATATTTCAGGAAAAGTTCAATGATGGGATGGCTATAGATTGTGAGGAGACCCCAAGATGCAAGGAATGGAATTGGCAAAGCTTCAAGCAAGGAGACTCTACATTTTACTTTGTGAGAAATCACTTTGAGTCCATAGGAAAGCCAATACTATTAAAAGGGGGTGAGGTAATGTTGGTGAACAAATTGCTCCACGTGCACAAGTGCTAGCCACCAAAAACACCCACAAGCTCTCCCACAAAAATACTCTGTCTGAACCCTACTATACAAAATCGGTGCCAGCAAGTTTTCTTACTTGGCCCTACCGATTTTCCATCTCACACAAAACCCAGCCAAACCGTATCTTCTCGGTACAACCAAGTTCTTTATCGGTGCAACCGAGTTTTGGTGACAAACATTCTGGTGTCCCATTTTATAAAATCAGAATTTCTGAGTTTTATGATTCGGCGTCACCGATTTTGGAAACTGCCCTCGGCCACTCATATCGGTACTACCGATAATCATATATCGGTCTCACCGAGATTCCTAAGGTTGCCACATTTAGAACAAACCGGTACGGCCGAGTTTTACTTCGGTTTGACCGAGTTGGTCAATAATGGTGTAACGGTTGGATTTTTGGAGATGCCTATATATACCCCTCCACCACATCCCACTCGTAAGAGAAGCACTCAGAATAGTTCCCCACTTCCCATATCCAAATTTCAGAGACAGAACTACCTACCCTTGTGTTGAGATCAAGATCATCTACTCCAACCATATGGATCTTGATTTCTAGACTCCCCAAGTTGCTTTCCACCCAATCAATCTCTTCTACCAAGCCAAATCGGTGAGAGAGTGATTGAGTGTGGAGGAGTCTATCATCTTGAAGCACAAGAGCAAGGAGTTCATCATCACTATCAAGCATATTACCTTTTGGAGGGTGGTGCCTCCTAGCTTGGTTAGGTGTTGCTTGGGAGCCTCCTACTTCGTGTTGTGGAGTTGAACCAAGAAGTTTGTAAGGGCAAGGAGATCGCCTACTTCGTGAAGATCTACCAATAGTGAGGCTAGTCCTTCATGGACGGAAGCCGTTATGGAATAGTCAAGGTTGCTACTTCGTGGACCCTTATGGGTGGATCCCTCCGTGGACTCTCGCGACCGCTACCCTCCGTGGGTTGAAGACTCCATAAACGTGGATGAACGATAGTGCCACCTATCGGAACCACGAGAAAAATCTTCGTGTCTACAATTGCGTTTGATCTTCTAATCCCACCCTCTACTGCATGTGCTTGTCTTTACTTTCCGCTACTATACTCTTAGACATGCATGTGTAGGGTGTGCTTGACTTGCTATCATTGCTAAAATCTGCCCACAAATAAAATTGGGAAAACGTAGAACTTTTATTTGGTCAAGTAGTCTAATCACCCGCCTCTAGACATACTTTCGATCCTACAAGTGGTATCAGAGTTTTGGTCTCCATTGCATTGGTTTCACAACCTAGGAAAGTATGGCGTCTAGTGAGGGAAATTATCACCGTAGAGGTCCGTATTTTTATTGTACAAATTTTGTTAGTTGGAAGCATAAGATGAAAATGCATATTCTTGGTCATAACCTCGCCGTTTGGGGTATTGTTCGTGTTGGCTTGCAAGGTGATTTCTTTGGTGATGGAAAGGAACCGGATCGTGAAGCGACCACGGAAAAATTGAAGATGTTGCAATGCAACACTCAAGCATGCGACATTCTATTCAAGTGCCTATGCCCCGAAGAATTCAACAAAATTAGCCGTCCTGAGAATGCAAAGGAAATTTGGGACACTTTGGTTGATATGCACGAAGGTACCGATTCTGTCAGAGAATCTAAGTTGGTTGTGCTTCAAAGTCAACTTGAGGGATCACTAGAAGAGTGTCTAGAGGGGGGGGTGAATAGACTACTAGCAGGAATTTAAAACCTAAACTTTTCCCAAGTTAATTGGTTGGCAAATTTTAACAGTTTTAGCAAGCTAGCTAGTCTAATATACCCTACACATGCATGTTAACAAACATGGCAGCGGAAAGTAAAGACATTGCACATGAAGTAAAGAGTTGAGATAGGTAGATCAAATGCAATAGGAGACGCAAAGATTTTTCCCGTGGTTCCGATAGGTGGTGCTATCGTACGTCCACGTTTATGGAGTCTTCAACCCACGGAGGGTAACGGTCGTGAGAGTCCACGGAGGGCTCCACCCATAAGGTTCCACGAAGTAGCAACCTTGACTATTCCATAATGGCTTCCGTCCACGAAGGACTAGCCTCACTATGGGTAGATCTTCACGAAGTAGGCGATCTCCTTGCCCTTACAAACTTCTTGGTTCAACTCCACAACACGAAGTAGGAGGCTCCCAAGCGACACCTAACCAATCTAGGAGGCACCACCCTCCAAAAGGTAATAGGCTCGGCTATGATGATGAACTCCTTGCTCTTGTGCTTCAAGATGATAGACTCCTCAACACACAATCACTCTCTCACAGATTTGGCTTGGTGGAAGAGATGGGATTGGTGGAAAGCAACTTGGGGAGGCTAGAAATCAAGATCCATATGGTTGGAGTGGATGATCTTGACCTCAACACAAGGGTAGGTGGCTCTCTCTTAGAAAACTGGATGGGGCAAGTATGGAATAGTTCTGAGTGCTTCACTTTCGAGTAGGTGGTGGTGAAGGGGTATATATAGGCATCCCAAAAATCCAACCGTTACACACAAAATGACCAACTCGGTGACACCGATGTGTTAATCTCGGTGGTACCGAAGTGACCAAAAGGTGGCAACTTTTGAATCTCGGTGAGACCGATATATAACTCTCGGTTGCACCGATAAGGTGACCAGCAGTCAGATTGCGCGAACTCGGTGACGCCGATCATTACATCTCGGTGGTACCGATTCTTGACCAAGGCTTACCAGAGAGTTGGTCCAGAAACTCGGTGGCGCCGATCCACACTTCTCGGTGTTACCGATCAGGTGAATGGCTATCCAGAGAGTTGGTCCAGAAACTCGGTGAGACCGAAAGGCAAATCTCGGTGGTACCGAAGACTGAAGATGGCTAAACAGAGAGTTGGCAACCTAAACTCGGAGGCACCGAAGCAGAATCGGCTGCACCAAAAAGGTAGGGTTTGGCATGGGTCTGTCTGAGTATGGGGATCGGTGGCACCGAGTGAAGAGTGTTGGTTGCACCGATTTTGGATATTTGACTTTGGACAGACTTTTGTGGAAGAGCTTGTGGGTGTTTTTGGTGACTATCACTTGTGCACGTATGAGCATTTTGTTCACCAACAGTACCTTACCCCCTTTTAATAGTATTGGCTTTCCTATGGACTCAAAGTGATTTCTCACAAAGTAAAATGTAGAGTCCTCTTGCTTGAAGCTTTGCCAATCCATTTCTTGCATCGTGGGGTATCTCCACAATCTCCACAATCCTTTTGCCATCCCTCTCTGTGGACTTTATCTGAAATACACTAGGTAAAAGTATTAGTCCAAGAGACAATGTATGTTGTCATGAATTATCAAAACCACCAAGGGAGCATGTTGTGCTTTCAATCTCCCCCTTTTTGGTAATTGATGACAACATACAATCAAAGCTTCCAATAAAGATATGCATGGATATAATGAAGACTTTGAGAGACACATGACTTAGATTTGCTCCCCCTAAATGTGTTCAATCCCTTTAAAGGATAGTTGCTTTGGAATGCATAGACACACATATAGTAGAAGGGATATAATGAGTCATGTGTATCTTGGCTATATGTATCAAATATATATGAATGAGATGTATCCTTGTTCAAGACTTCACTCTTGCAAACAATATGTGCAAGAAGCAAGAGATCATCTTGACCAAGGGTATGATGCATATACTTACCTTGAGTTCTTGAGCATTCTAGTAGTAGAGATACACTTGAGAAAACAATGTTAGGAAACAGAAGAGTATTCTACTAAGCAAAAGCAATAGAACTCAAAAGTACCAAGATATGGAGAACATATATAGAAGATAGTATTTCTTAAGATTGATATGTCTCCAAGATCATTTAGAACTTTCTCCCCTAGGATATGAAAATAGTAGATCATCCTCTCCCCCTGAATCTTAGCATGTAGATATTGGGATTGGATAGGGTGAGAAAAATCTAAGATGAATAGTCAAAACAAACACATTTTATCCAAATATATTTTTCTCCCTCTACTTTGGTATTCTCACCTTGTTTATAAAAGTAAGCATAATATCTGCTCTCCCCCTTGATATTATGTCTCCCCCTTTGCATAAGCATGTATCTCCCCCTTTGGCATGAAGCTTTGTTATTCTCCCCCTTTGGCATTAATTTCCAAAAAGGTCAAACACAGGAACAGATACAGGGATCATTGACTAAGAAGGGATCCTTGAGAACAAGGGTCATTGAACGTAGGGTTCATAGAGACGAAAGCTGAGGGAATCATTGAAAATATTTTCTCTCCCTTTGAGATTTTGTAAGACTTCTCCTCCTTTGAGTTAGGGATCCTTGAATAAAGAATTTCTCCCCCTAAGGTTTTTTTAATAAGAAGGGATCATCGAAGTAACAAAAAAACTTGTAAGATCAAAAAGAATCATAGATTTGCAACTGCGAACATAAATAAGAAAAGAAAACAAATCGGTGTCTCCGAGACAAACAAATCGGTGGTACCGAGATGTTATGGTGCAGCTCATCTGCTAATTCGGTAGAACCGAGTTATTTGTATCGGCAGCTCCGAGGCTAAAACAGAAACTTGGCAATGGGATTTTGAAATCGAAATTTCTCAAACTTTGCCAATAACACAGATGCAAAAGTTTTTACCAAAGAATATCATCTCGAGAAAATTTGAGTGGTTCCAAGAAATTTTGCAAAATAAAGAATGAACCATCCAAAATACTTAACTAGATGATGGGCGGTGACTAGGTCACCTATATTAGAATATATTGACTTAGGAGCCAAGCAAGAATACTTGATCATAGGTCATACTCTACGTTAAGCTCAAAATGGGGTTACCATTTTTCGATTAAGCATTTTAATGTCTTCATATCATTTGAGTTGCTTTAGCTCATGACTTGGAGTAAAGCCTTTTCAAGGATATGAGTACATACCTTTGAGTGATGTTGATGACGTAGCTTGTAGGTGAACTTGTTGAGGATGCTCGAGGTTGATGAAGATCATCTTTGAGTTGGGAGCAATCCTTCTCGTTTTAGTACACTCGTCACCTACATAGGTTAGTCAAGCAAGGAAGAACAATATATATCCCTTTGATATGATACCAATTGAGATTTAGCTAATATGATCACATCAAGTATATATCAAGGATATGGTTGAGTTGTCTTCTTCCTTCCATCATCAAGAGAGCTTGTGGATACTTGGTAATGACAAGATTGCTTATGATTTGAGTTGATGGAAATCTTGTGGAATGAAAATCTTCCAAGTACCTACAAAGGATTAGGTGCAATACAAGGGAGCATAGAATTCCATGGCATTAGATAACATGTCACAAGATCATGGAAATATCAAGAAAGCTCATGCCCTTGCATGCATAAGAGTGAGACTAGCTCAAGTTTGAAGCATCAATGATGTTCAACTCACTCCTCAAATTGCAAAATGTTTTCTCATCAAGTGGCTTAGTAAAGATATCGGCCAATTGCTTGTTAGTGCAAACATGCTTAAGATCAATATCTCCTTTGGCAACATGATCACGAATGAAATGATGTCTAACTTGAATATGTTTAGTTTGAGAATGTTGCACAGGATTATGACCAATTTTAATAGCACTTTCATTTTCACAAAGTAATGGAACATGTTTAACATGGATTCCATAATCCTTAAGCGTTTGTGTAATCCATAGTAATTGCGCACAACAAGATCCAGCAGCAATATACTCAGCTTCGGCAGTAGATAGAGATACCGAGTTTTGTTTCTTGGAGGACCAAGACACAAGAGATCTACCCAAAAATTGACAAGTACCCGAGGTGGATTTTCTATCAACCTTGTCACCGGCATAGTCCGAATCGGAATAGCCAACAAGGTTAAAGGAAGATCCCTTGGGATACCAAATGCCAAAGTTTGGTGTTTGTATCAAATATCTCACAATACGTTTCACGGCCAAAAGATGACACTCTTTAGGTGCAGCTTGATATCTAGCACACATGCAAACACTAAGCATAATATCGGGACGAGAGGCACATAGATATAGCAATGAACCAATCATAGATCGATAAACCTTTTGATCAACCGGTTCATCCTCCTTGGTAAGATCAACATGTCCACTAGTAGGCATGGGAGTTTTCATACCTTTGCACTCTTGCATGTTGAACTTCTTGATCATGTCCTTGGTATACTTAGTTTGAGAGATGAAAGTTCCTTCTCTCGTTTGCTTGATTTGCAAACCAAGAAAGAATTTCAGCTCACACATCATGGACATCTCATACTTCTCGGACATCAACCTTCCAAATCTTTCGCTAAATTGTGGGTTAGTAGATCCAAAGATAATATCATCCACATAGATTTGACACACAAATAATTCACCATTAACTCTCTTAGTGAATAAGGTTGCATCAATTTTACCAATTTCAAAACCTTTTTCAATGAGAAACTTTGTTAGGCATTTGTACCAAGCACGAGGGGCTTGCTTAAGACCATAAAGGGCTTTACGAAGCTTGTAAACATGATTAGGTTGCTTAGGATTCACAAAACCAGGTGGTTGCTTAACATAGACTTCTTCTTCAATTTCACCATTTAAAAAGGCACTTTTAATGTCCATTTGATAAAGCATGATATCATGGTGATTGGCATAAGCAAGAAGAATGCGAATAGCTTCAAGTCTAGCGACGGGGGCGTAGGTCTCACCGTAGTCCATACCTTCGACTTGCGTATATCCTTGGGCTACGAGACGTGCCTTGTTGCATACGACTTGACCGTCTTTGTCTTGCTTGTTCCGAAACACCCATTTTGTTCTGATGATGTTTTACTCATCCTTGGGTTTTCCACGAGTGTCCACACTTCGTTCCTCTCGAAGTTGTGAAGCTCTTCATGCATCGTGTTCACCCAATCCGTGTCTTCAAGAGCTTGTTCTACGTTCAAGGGTTCAATGCTAGAGATGAAAGAATAATGCTCACAAAAGTTAGCTAGACGAGTTTTAGAGCGAGTGATTCTCCCTGTTTGTATGTCACCAAAGATTTGGTTTAGGGGATGGTTCTTGGTCACTTGTGCTCGAACTCGGTTCAGCTTCCGATTGTTGGATGGTGGAGCTTCTTCTTCATCATCATCTCCTTCGTCTTCGTTGTTGTTGAAGGTGTCGTTTTGTGGGGACCCCGACTCATAAGTCGTGATCACCGAATGTACGTGCACAGTGATCCCAGAGATCAATGCTCACTGTACACACATAAACTGAATAATAAGAGTCTTACATCCATTACGTACCGTTTTAACCAAATATGGCCTTTATGGCCAAGTCATCATATGACTGCAGCGGAAATCTTCAACGATAGTGTGAACCCAAGCCATCAGCCTTAACCCTACAGGCATTCTGACTGGGAAGCGTCCTAGCTCGCATGTTCGTCACCAAGGTAATCTTCATCATAACCTGATCTTTCATGCCTGGCCAATAAAATAACCAGTGGCAAGCCAATGAGTACTTTGAATGTACTCGCAAGCAACCCATGTTTGGAACAAGGTTGAACGGAGCATGATATAGCACTAAGTAGGTAATTTTGCAGAAAGCTAATTTTGAGTGCAGTGACATGATCAACTAACTTATGTAAGCATGCATCAACAGTTGGCAGATATCCAAATGAACAAGTTATAGATATCATCATAAGCAAGGGTTGAACATCACATGTTCAATCATCACGTCAAGTCATCTGACTTAACTCAAGTATTATCTCTGTGTCATCCACACACACCCACACACGCACGAGTTTAGTGAACACTGGACGTAGCACAAGAGCGGTCATCCAACTGTCCTTGACCGTGGACACGGCTATTCGAATAGTTTTACACTCTGCAGAGGTTCCACACTTTACCCACAAGACTCGGGGAACTTCTGTGTCATCCATGACTCGCGGTACATCACATACCCGAGGTAAGCTCCCGAACAATGCCTTCCCCCTGACGATACTAAACAAAGAGTCCACTCGATTGGTACATAGCCGTCATGATGTACATAATACGAGCCTCGCTCCAGATCGTACCATCCATGAAGGGACCAACGGTGTGCCCGGTGCCTGTGAAGACAGCGCATGATCGTCCATTCCGGTACGACCCCGTATCGAGAGTAACCACGCCACTCCCGCCACTAGTAATGCGTGCTCTATGCTAGTACCCCCCAAGGTAATCAACAAAGCCCCTTCCCATATATGGGTAGAGTGGTTGTACATGTAAGGTTGGAATAACGGTCGCAACTTACACCAATCCGTTTTTCGAAAACCACACACACTTACTTGCTCCGGTACACCACTTCTTTATTAAGTGGTAACCCAACTCAACATCATCTCCCTCGGGCAATAGTGGCACCTGACGGGGTTTTCGAAAAGTCTTTGAAACCATTTTGTTTCCATCACCATGCATATTCCCATCCCACTTGCGTAGCACTACTAGCAACCTAACTACTCCCACCAGCACAACCCTCATAAGAAGGTAAGGTCATGCACGATGCAAGTATCAATGGTAAGGTATCGGAGGCATCCCATCGAAGGGGGGGGGTACCTTATCAACATGATGAAATCATCGGATCAACAAGTGCTATATGACATGCAATAAAAGGGTTTATAGTCATGGTCAAAGGGCTGCTTGTCTGGCTCGGCAAAGTCTTCGAGGTCTTCACACGCTTCTCGTCCACTCCGATCATTCCATCTACTTCGTCAACTATCGCCGGAAACAATCATAATAAGAAACACGACAAGCAAAGAAATAAAAGTGCTCTATAAATAGGAGTTTTATTTTTCTTGGACACCTTGGGTCACAAGAAAAATAATCAGGAAGGTTTCATTGGATGTGGATCAAGGGGGATCTTTGGATGGTGGAAATGAAGGAATTGAGGGTCCTATAAGATGTCCACAGAAAATGTTTTAACAAAAATGAGTGGATGAGCCTAACAAACATGGCATGATTTTAGAAACATGATGGAAGTGGTTTCACTTGATTTGGAGTTGGTATGAATTTCCTAGGAATTTGCAAAGTGAGCATTGTATGAAGAAATGGTCCAATATATGACATAGCAGAATAAGTGTATGGAAAAATGTTCACCTCCTAAGACATAATCTCAGATGCACCTAGGAACTTGAACCACTCCATTTGGAGCTATAATGAATGACCTAGAGATTTTTCAATGTGGTCCTTAATAGTTCAAATTTGAATTTGAATTTGAATAGCATAGAAACTAGTGATAGAAAAATATGAAAGTTGTACCATTAAATAGCTGCGATTTCTAGAAATTTTTTGGGAGTTGGAATCATGTCATTTGGACAATTATTTTGCCTAGAGGAATTTTTGGAATATACTGGAAATTGGAAAAAGAAAAAGGTTACTATTCCCTATGGGCCAGAAGAGAACCAGCAGAGCAGGCCCAGGGAGGAAACGGCCCAGCGCGCAACGTTCCGTAGTGAGCCACGCAGGAGGCGTATTTGCAGAATACGCTTCCGCCGAAGCGGTGCGCGCGCGTCCAGGCGGTTTGAACCTGACGGTGGCCCCCATCCGTCAGTGAGAGAGGGGAGGGAAGAGAGTATGACAAGCGGGGCCCGCTTTTCATCTCCTTCCTTGCGATAGGGGGAGGCAGAGGAGCTCACCGCGGCGTCTCCGGCGACGGCAAGACGAACGGGAGGTACTGCTGGGCTCTAGGGGCTGCCGCAGATCGGTCGGGGTCGGAGAGGAGCGCCGGAGGGCCTTGGTTCGCCGGCGGCGAGAAGCCGAGGCAGAGGAGCTTCGCCCGCGGTTGATTCGGTCGCCCTGGGCTGCGAGGAGAGGATAAGGGAGTCGGGAGAGGTTCAGGGGAGCTTGGGCATCCTAGATCGAAGGAGAACGAGGGCAGGGGAAGTCCTTACCGCGATAACCACGGCGACCAGAGCCGGTGGGGCTCGTCTTGATCCCGGGTACAGGGAGCTGCGGAGAGGGGAACGAGCGGCGCAGGAGTTCGATTCGGCTCTAGGGAGAGGATCCAAAGTGGAGAGATAGGCCTGGGGGGGGGTCTTCTTATAGCCACGCGCCGGTGTGCCGTGGACGGAGTCCATGGCTTCCGCGGGGAGGGCTCTGGAGGCCAGCGGAGGGGGCCGGGGGTGGTCTGCGGTGCTCGTGGGCGTAGTGCATGTTGCTGGGGGCGAGAGAAAGAGCGGGGCGAGCTCGGGGCGGGCCCCGTAGGCGAACAAGGAGTGGCGGAGCTTTGCGGTGCTCGGGCACGCGCGATAGGGTCCGCCGGAGAGAGAAGGAGGAGGGGGACGACAGGATGCCGTGTTGTGGACGTCGAAGGGGACACGGGGGACACGTTGGGAGGCCCGAGGCTGTCGGGAGCTTCCATTGGGCGGCGGCTACAGTGCGGGTGCGCACTGTAGCGCGCTCTGGAGCGCGGCCTTTGCATGCCATGGCATGCCCATTGCGCCATGGTCGTGGCCATTTGTGTCCAGAGGGTCTAGGGGCAAGTAAACAATGTGGGGAGGCCCTTGGATTCCCTATGAGGCCAAAGGAAGAGGAGAGAGGTTGAGGGGAATAGAAAATGGGGCTGTCCAGAGTGGTAAAATGGGGTTTTGCCCCCCAAATAATTGAGCTATGAACCTGAAATTGTTACTGGAGGTAGTGGGAGATGAGGGTAAGGTGTCGTAAAAAGTTGAACCCAAGAAGAACAGTATAAGGGGGTCAAACAAGGGTTTTACCATTAGGGTAAAAAGTGTTTGATGATGGTTTGGCTAAGCAAATGGAGTTTGCTTGATAAGAAATTTAACAGGGGCAAATGGTGATTAGAAATAGGGTTGATCACCAAGTTTGAGCTTGATTGAAGAAAGTTCACAAGGTAACTTTGTGAAACCCTAGAAATCAACAGAATCAGATTTCTGTAGATCTAGTCATGCATTTTACTTCCCACAAATCCACCACTTGGTGTGGTATCATTATTTGGGGTTTAGAACATGCCCACAAAGTTTGGGGTCAAGGGAAGAAACTTCACAATGTAAAGTTGTTCATATATGGCTCTGGACAAGAATGGTTTTGGAATATTGTGATGGAGCAAAACAATTGGGGTTGAGATGAAACTTTGCAAGATCATCACATAGCACATGTGTGCCTTGCTGGAATTTTCTTGGAATTTATTGAGAATATTTCTTATAGAAATATTTCAAAAGCTTGATTTAAGCAGAAAGGGTTTTGAGGGGTTTTGCCCATTGTTTTGAACATGACCATGTGTTGAAACTCATATATATGGAAAATATATGTCCACTGAGTTTCCGTAAATTTTCTCAAATATTTTTAAAGCATAAAAATAATGTTTCCCTATAAAAGGCCATTTCTGGCCTTAAGAAAAAGCCTTTAAATAAAATAGTAAAATAATCTTTAAAAATAATATTTGGTGGTTTTGGTAAGTCATATATATAGTGGGTTCCAAACAAAGCCTTTGGGGGGAAAATCCACCCAATTTGAGGACTTGTAGTACAAACCTCACAGGGGTTTTGGAAAACCTAATTTGAATAAATCCATTTTGGCCAAAATAATATTTTATAAAAAAATAGTTTTATGTCCTATACACATGGCATGATCATTGGGCAAAGACTTGGAGCAAGGAGATGAGTTTTGAGAGTTGGAGGGATTTCATGAATATAGAGCACTAGCAAACAATCAAACAAGCAAGCAAATAGCACACAAGTCAAGCATTCATATGTACTCAAAAAGTTTTAATTGGCCCTAGTTTTTGAGTCAGGATAACTTAGTCATGAGGCAAATCACAGGCTGTGACAGACCTACCCCCCTTACAAGAATCTTGGCTAGGCATGGGAAAGATGCGGAAATTCAAAGGTGAGGTAGTCTTCACGTTCCATGTTGCTTCTGCTCCGGCGTGGTTGTCCTTTTAGGTCTTGAAGTGAATAAGGATATGTCTTCGAGTGCATCGTTGACTTCTTCTAAGGATGAACGGGTGTCTTGCAATATGCTAGGCTCGCCTAAAGGTCAAGGGTTTGGTAAACGAGGTTCTGGCAAGGGCCTGGCTTGCGTGTGTATTCCAAAGTCGGAATATGTGGCCAAGTAGCGTGTCTGTGTGCTGGTCCTGGGGTCGCTCACGTTGGTTAGTGACTTCTAGATGTCTTGCGTTAGAATAGGAGGGTCGAGTCTTGGTGTAGCTTCTTGTCGATGAGGAAGTCCTTGTCTTCCTTAAGGCAGGAGATCTTCAGTCGCAGTGGTCTTCATCCTCGAGAGTGTTGAAGCGTGTCATCGTGGGCTTCGCGTCGAGACCTTCTGCTTGAGTAAGTTGCCCAGGTAGATTCTTCATTTTTCTTTGGTCGTTTGTCCTCGTCGTCGCGGACGCGTGTTTCTAGCGGGTTTTCGAGTGCTTGGTCTACTGGTCTCTCCGTAGCAAGGTCTGTGATGAGTCTCGTCCCTAAGACTGAGCTTAGAGACTTGGTGTCAAAACTGGTTCCACCATCTGGAAGGTTTCCGAGGGGTTCTAAATAAGCTGACTATCCAAAGTATAGAATAGCCATCTAATCCCCAAGGTCCGAGGCTTGGCAAGCGAGGCGAACTACCTTTGACAGGTGGTCTATCATGATCGAGTCATGGTTTACGCCCTAGATTGTCTAAAAAGGGCTGATAATGAAGTCGTGACAGTCGTCCACTCCATTCCAGGTATCTGAAGGAAGTAGGGACGTCGTGCTCATCGTACGCCGTCAAGGTGGTGGAGTGAGTGGTGTTATCAGCTCCTCGGTTCCTTCCTAGTCAGGAACTAATAGGTGATCGTTAAGACAAGGGGATCTATAATCCTCTTGATGTTCAAGGGCTTCATCGTGCTTGGACGTCGGTGCTTCTTGGTATAGTCTAGTTGATGTAGCCGGCAGAGGAGTGGTGGTTGACTTCTTTTGCTTCTTCTTCGTTGTTGTCATGGCTTCGCAATCGTAGTGGTTCTTCACCTTGCTTGGGCAAGAAAGTCTTCTTCTGTAGGGAGGGTGCTTCGCGGAGTCCAACTCCTTCAAGGTGAGACCTTATACTCGAGAGGCATGGTAATGGGTGTCCCTGGGGCTTGTCCAAACAGGACTAAGGTGTTCCTTCTCTTATTGGGTAAATAAGTACGTCATTCGTGAGGACAACAACATTTTTCCCCAAGTATCACACAAGCACATTGCTAGTGGGATATGTGAGAGGAGCGGGCATTTTCTCTCGATGGTCACTTGTCCAGGGGTTTGTGGTCCATCGCAGTCTAGTTCTTCGTGTCCACCTTCCTTTTGAACAGGATTGGTGGTGGTTGAGGTGGAGTATCGACCATGGTCTAAGGACTTATAGTCCAAGGCCTTTGGTCATAATCTGACCGTGTTACGGCCCGGTGAAGCTTAGGGGGTTTCAAGGAGCTTAGGATGTGAGTGAACGTCTATCCTTGAGCACAGTTCTTAGATGCCAATAGTACTACCTACTGCTCCAAACAAAATCACCCTATCACATTGAAGGTATCATCTCATATAAGTCAACTCCAACATCACTCATGCTATTCAACTCCAAAGTTTGAGAGAAGGACTAAACCAAAATCTCATATGTTATTCTACAACTAACTCAAATATATCCCTACGTAAAAATCCTCGGGAAGCATACAAGCCGCTAAGCTTGATTGTGACACTACAAATCCAAGTGTTCACCTAATGTATCCATAGTCTAAGGTGTTGCATCTCTATGCTATGGAAACACGTAATAAACTAGTCCAAGATCTTGTTTCCTTCCTACCAATCCAATTAATCGATCCACGAATACCATCTACTATTACATGACCTATTATTGCTACAAATCCAATACCGGTGTCGTTCCATATATCTCCTGATTTCCTAAATCCCCAAATTCCAGAAAGAACTATCTCATCACAGTATAACCATCAATTCCCATCATGAGGATCTAGGGAATTCCAATGTTAGGTGCATATGCATCCTTGAATCGATTCTAACAACAATCCAATATTCCTGGTTTGTCTTCCACCGAGAAACATGGTATCAAGATCAAGATCATCGAACTAAATCCAAATTACTCCGAACCATGTGGTTTGATTGATCTTGAGCACCTATTAGAATCACCTATTTAAATCCAAGGTTTACATCTAGTAAGAATTCCCTACTAGTTACTCTAGCCACTATCATACCACTATCAATATTACTGGCCAAAGTCAAATCATTAATCCACCAAGAATTTCAGCTTGTAATCATATTTGTCCTACTAAATCCAGGTTACTCAAGGGAGAAGTAAGTTATGCTACTCTATCAACTTGATCCACCAAGTCCACTCACCAACATAAAAGTCTCGTAATCCACAAAAGGGTCTCAACTACTCCCTCAAGACATCTATTATGGCTAAATCAAATCATTGTCCACAATTCGTATACCCTTAGAATGATCCTCCCTATGGCATCAAGGTTCTAGTGCTAGCAAGAATGAAGGATGTGTGTTCACTATGATCACTAGCTCCATAGTGATCCCAGCGCTAAGCAGGGGTTATTGAAGCTCAATAAGTGCTCTAGCAAATCCGTGTATTAAACACGTGATCAGAGGCTTGTGTTGGGGAAACTTGTGAGGTCTAGGTTGGGCTAGGGAGGGTTTTCCAATCTTGAGGGAAAAGCATAACTCTACGGGGTTGCGTCTGGTTGAGTACGTTGTAGTCAAAGTCTTCGGTGTCAGTTGTTTGTCGAGGTGGATCCTTGGTGCATCTTGTCTTGCTGGTCTTCAGTTGACGAGAGGGGGAAGAGGGAAAGTAGCATAGAGGAGAGTGCCTAAGGGGGTGGTATAATGCAAGTGCAATCAACAAGTGCCGAAAAGGCAAAACACACTTATTAAGATAAGGTGGGTGCTTAGTCACGTACTTGTTTCCTGGGGCAAAAGTGCGACTTACACCAAAGCACAAACAAGCAAAAACAAGCAACACACAATCATGGTTCTGTCTGAACCATCATACGGACTTGACTTCGCATGGGGGATACACGACTCATCCTACCCTAGGGGTTCTCGGACTCAGTAGTCGTGCTTGCTTCGCGTCTTGGAGAGGAGTCCACTTAGTCTTCTGGGTCTTCCTCAGGGGTCGCTGTGTCTCTGGTTTGTTGTTCGTCGAAACGATCCTGGTTGCGCCTGAAGAGTCATTGACGACTTCGGGTCTGGTGAGTTGACGATGAAGGTGATTCCTCATGGCCGTTATTGACAGGGTCTTCTGGTGTCTTCGTAATCATGCCAATGCCTTCTTGTCCTTCAAGGCGTCAAGAGCTCCAAGTGGGCAATCCTTTATGCAATGACATCAACAAGGCATGATAGAGTTCAAACTTGTCGGTCATGTTGATAATATCGACACCGAGCGCGGGGGATGAAGAAAACCGTTTTCCTGCTCACAATGGTGAGGCGGACCAAATGGCAAGGTTCTCATCCACCGGTGGTTTCCGACACAACAACAAAAGATAGGGTTGCTCTATTAGCGATGCATATCATGACATTGCATGTCTTGTGCCCTAGTCATCGAAGGACAAGGTGGCATTATCCTTGGGCAGTGTCAAGGGTGTCACCATCTTCTGAGTCTTGATATTCTCATCCTTCGAGAGGGTATTATCCGTTGGTATCATCTTGTCGTGGTGTCGTCAAACTTGTGTTCAAGATATGTGGGCAGAAGTCCGGCAAGGTGGCTTCCTTCTGGTTTACCCACAAGGACCTCAAGGTATCCAATGGTCAGGGGCATAAGGATACTAACGACCAATGCAATGTTTTGAAAAAGTAGATGAGGAGAGCCAAGAGAAAAGTGGTGGAAGTGCTAAGGCAAAAACCTTTGCTTCCTTTGAAATTTTAGGAGAGGTGAGAATTATAGTAGTTTTGTAAGTGATTTTGAAGGGTCTAGAAAAATGGTTTCGTCCTAACTAACGTCCATGCTAACTAAGGGCTTCCTACAGTCAGGATGGCTCTGATACCAGCTCTGTGGGGACCCCGACTCATAAATCGTGATCACCGAATGTACGTGCACAGTGATCCCAGAGATCAATGCTCACTGTACACACAGAAACTGAATAATAAGAGTCTTACATCCATTACGTACCGTTTTAACCAAATATGGCCTTTATGGCCAAGTCTTCATATGACTGCAGCGGAAATCTTCAACGATAGCGTGAACCCAAGCCATCAGCCTTAACACTACAGGCATTCTTACTGGGAAGCGTCCTACCTCGCATGTTCGTCACCAAGGTAATCTTCATCATAACCTGATCTTTCATGCCTGGCCAATAAAATAACCAGTGGCAAGCCAATGAGTACTTTGAATGTACTCGCAAGCAACCCATGTTTGGAACAAGGTTCAACGGAGCATGATATAGCACTAAGTAGGTAATTTTGCAGAAAGCTAATTTTGAGTGCAGTGACATGATCAACTAACTTATGTAAGCATGCATCAATAGTTGGCAGATATCCGAATGAACAAGTTATAGATATCATCATAAGCAAGGGGTTGAACATCACGTGTTCAATCATCACGTCAAGTCATTTGACTTAACTCAAGTATTATCTCTGTGTCATCCACACACACCCACACACGCACAAGTTTAGTGAACACTGGACGTAGCACAAGAGCGGTCATCCAACTGTCCTTGACCGTGGACACGGCTATTCGAATAGTTTTACACTCTGCAGAGGTTGCACACTTTACCCACAAGACTCGGGGAACTTCTGTGTCATCCACGACTCGCGGTACATCACATACCCGAGGTAAGCACACGAACAATGCCTTTCCCCTGACGATACTAAACAAAGAGTCCACTCGATTGGTACACAGCCCTCATGATGTACATCATACGAGCCTCACTCCAGATCGTACCATCCATGAAGGGACCAACGGTGTGCCCGGTGCCTGTGAAGACAGCGCATGATCGTCCATTCCGGTACGACCCTGTATCGAGAGTGACCACGCCACTCCCGCCACTAGTAATGCGGGCTCTATGCTAGTACCCACCAAGGTAATCAACAAAGCCCCTTCCCATATAGGGGTAGAGTGGTTGTACATGTAAGGTTGGAATAACGGTCGCAACTTACACCAATCCGTTTTTCGAAAACCACACACACTTACTTTCTTTCGGTACACCACTTCTTTATCAAGTGGTAACCCAACTCAACATCATCTCCCTCGGGCAATAGTGGCACCCGACGGGGTTTTCGAAAAGTCTTTGAAACCATTTTGTTTCCATCACCATGCATATTCCCATCCCACTTGCGTAGCACTACTAGCAACCTAACTACTCCCACCCGCACAACCCTCATAAGAAGGTAGGGTCATGCACGATGCAAGTATCAATGGTAAGGTATCGGAGGCATCCCACCGAAGGGGGGGGTACCTTATCAAGATGATCAATTCATCGGATCAACAAGTGCTATATGACATGCAATAAAAGGGTTTATAGTCATGGTCAAAGGGCTGCTTGCCTGGCTCAGCAAAGTCTTCGAGGTCTTCACACGCTTCTCGTCCACTCCGATCATTCCATCTACTACGTCAACTATCGCCGGAAACAATCATAATAAAAACCCGACAAGCAAAGAAATAAAATTGCTTTATAAATAGGAGTTTTATTTTTCTTGGACACCTTGGGTCACAAGAAAAATAATCAGGAATGTTTCATTGGATGTGGATCAAGGGGGATCTTTGGATGGTGGAAATGAAGGAATTGAGGGTCCTATAAGATGTCCACAGAAAATGTTTTAACAAAAATGAGTGGATGAGCCTAACAAACATGGCATGATTTTAGAAACATGATGGAAGTGGTTTCACTTGATTTGGAGTTGGTATGAATTTCCTAGGAATTTGCGAAGTGAGCCATGTATGAAGAAATGGTCCAATATATTATATAGCAGAATAAGTGCAAGGAAAAATGTTCCCCTCCTAAGACATAATCTCAGATGCACCTAGGAACTTGAACCACTCCATTTGGAGCTATAATGAATGACCTAGAGATTTTTCAATGTGGTCCTTAATAGTTCACATTTGAATTTGAATTTGAACAGCATAGAAACTTGTGATAGAAAAATATGAAAGTTCTACCATCAAATAGCTGGGATTTCTAGAAAAAAATTGGGAGTTGGAATCATGTCATTTGGACAATTATTTTGCCTAGAGGAATTTTTGGAATATACTGGAAATTGGAAAAAGAAAAAGGTTACTATTCCCTACGGGCCAGAAGAGAGCCAGCAGAGCAGGCCCAGGGAGGAAACGGCCCAGCGCGCAACGTTCCGCAGCGAGCCACGCAGGAGGCGTATTTGCAGAATACGCTTCCGCCGAAGCGGTGCGCGCGTGGCCAGGCGGTTTGAACCTGACGGTGGCCCCCATCCGTCAGTGAGAGAGGGGAGGGAAGAGAGTATGACAAGCGGGGCCCGCTTGTCATCTCCTTCCTTGCGACAGGGGGAGGCAGAGGAGCTCACCGCGGCGTCTCCGGCGACGGCAAGACGAACGGGAGGTACTGCTGGGCTCTAGGGGCTGCCGCAGATCGGTCGGGGTCGGAGAGGAGCGCCGGAGGGCCCTGGTTCGCCGGCGGCGAGAAGCCGAGGTGGAGGAGCTTCGCCTGCGGTTGATTCGGTCGCCCTGGGCTGCGAGGAGAGGAGAAGGGAGTCGGGAGAGGTTCAGGGGAGCTTGGGCATCCTAGATCGAAGGAGAACGAGGGCAGGGGGAGTCCTTACTGCGATAACCACGGCGACCAGAGCCGGTGGGGCTCGTCTTGATCCCGGGTACAGGAAGCTGCGGAGCGGGGAACGGGCGGCGCAGGAGTTCGATTCGGCTCTAGGGAGAGGATCCAAAGGGGAGAGATAGGCCTGGGTGGTCTTCTTATAGCCTCACGCCGCTGTGCCGTGGACGGAGTCCATGGCTTCCGCGGGGAGGGCTCTGGAGGCTAGCGGAGGGGGCCGGGGGTGGTCTGCGGTGCTCGTGGGCGTAGTGCAGGTTGCTGGGGGGCAAGAGAAAGAGCGGGGCGAGCTCGGGGCGGGCCCCGTAGGCGAACAGGGAGTGGCGGAGCTTTGCGGTGCTCGGGCACGCGCGACAGGGTCCGCCAGAGAGAGAAGGAGGAGGGGGGCGACAGGGTGCCGTGTTGTGGACGTTGAGGGGGACACGGGGGACACACTGGGAGGCCCGAGGCTGTCGGGAGCTTCCATTGGGCGGTGGCTACAGTGCGGGTGCGCAATGTAGCGCGCTCTGGAGCGCGGCCTTTGCATGCCATGGCATGCCATTGCGCCATGGTCGTGGCCATTTGTGTCGAGAGGGTCTAGGGGCAAGTAAACAATGTGGGGAGGCCCTTGGATTCCTTGTGAGGCCAAAGGAAGAGGAGAGAGGTTGAGGGGAAGAGAAAATGGGGCTGTCCAGAGGGGTAAAATGGGGTTTTGCCCCCCAAATAATTGAGCTATGAACCTGAAATTGTTACTAGAGGTAGTGGGGGATGAGGGTAAGGTGTGGTAAAAAGTTGAACCCAAGGAGAACAGTATAAGGGGGTCAAACAAGGGGTTTACCATTAGGGTAAAAAGTGTTTGATGATGGTTTGGCTAAGCAAATGGAGTTTGCTTGCCAAGAAATTTAATAGGGGCAAATGGTTATTAGAAATAGGGTTAATCACCAAGTTTGAGCTTGATTGAAGAAAGTTCACAATGTAACTTTGTGAAACCCTAGAAATCAACAGAATCAGATTTCTGTAGATCTAGTCATGCATTTTACTTCCCACAAATCCACCACTTGGTGTGGTATCATTATTTGGTGTTTAGAACATGCCCACAAAGTTTGGGGTCAAGGGAAGAAACTTCACAATGTAAAGTTGTTCATATATGGCTCTGGACAGGAATGGTTTTGGAATATTTTGATGGAGCAAAACAATTGGGGTTGAGATGAAACTTTGCAAGATCATCACATATGACATGTGTGCCTTGCTGGAATTTTCTTGGAATTTATTGAGAATGTTTCTTATAGAAATATTTCAAAAGCTTGATTTAAGCAGAAAGGGTTTTGAGGGGTTTTGCCCATTATTTTGAACATGACCATGTGTTGAAACTCATATATATGGAAAATATATGTCCACTGAGTTTCCCTAAATTTTCTCAAATATTTTTAAAGCATAAAAATAATTTTTCCCTATAAAAGGCCATTTCTGGCCTTAAGAAAAAGCCTATAAATAAAATAGTAAAATAATATTTGGTGGTTTTGGTAAGTCATATATATAGTGGGTTCCAAACAAAGCCTTTGGGGAAAAAAATCCACCCAATTTGAGGACTTGTAGTACAAACCTCAATTCAGGGGTTTTGGAAAACCTAATTTGAATAAATCCATTTTGGCCAAAATAATATTTTATAACAAAATAGTTTTATGTCCTATACACATGGCATGATCATTGGGCAAAGACTTGGAGCAAGGAGATGAGTTTTGAGAGTTGGAGGGATTTCATGAATATAGAGCACTAGCAAGCAATCAAACAAGCAAGCAAATAGCACACAAGTCAAGCATTCATATGTACTCAAAAAGTTTTAATTGGCCCTAGTTTTTGAGTCATGATAACTTAGTCATGAGGCAAATCACAGGGTGTGACACATTTCCTTGAGGTGGTGGTGAAGGAGGTTGTGGTGGATCTTCATGATGCACTTCCTCCTCTTCATCATCTTGTCGTGTACCGCTTGTGGATGCCTCCATCTCATGTTGTGGTTCACCTTGTCGTGAAGTAGGGGCCTCCACTTGAGTTGATGAAGTACTTTCCTTCACCTCCATGGGACGAATCTTGCCGATGGACAAGTCTTGGATAGCTTCCGAAGGGTCCTTATCACCTACATCATTTGGCAATTGTTCGACTTGCGAACCATTAGATTCATCAAACTTCACATCTACCGTCTCTTCAACTTTTCGAGTGAAGTTATTGTAGACACGGTAAGTGTGAGAGTTCGATCCGTAACCGAGTAGGAATCCTTCATGAGATTTAGGAGCAAATTTAGTACGACGATGCTTATCAAGAATGTAGCACTTTGAGACGAATACCCGAAAGTATCCAACTTGGGGTTTGTTACCGGTGAGTAGCTCGTATGCCGTTTTATCGAGAAGCTTGTGCAAGTAAAGTCGGTTTGTGGCATGACATACTGTTTCCACGGCTTCTGCCCAAAAGTGTCTTGGCGTCTTGTATTCGTCAAGCATCGTTCTTGCCATCTCAATAAGCGTCCGGTTCTTCCTCTCAACAACTCCATTTTGTTGAGGTGTGTACGTAGCCGAGAACTCATGTGAGACACCTTCTTCGTCAAGAAAGGTATCCACATGGGTGTTCTTGAACTCCGATCCGTTATCGCTCCGAACCTTCGTGATCTTCACTTCAAACTGATTTTGCGCTTTGGAGCGAAGTTCTTGAAGATCTTTTGAACCTGCGACTTATCATCAAGAAAGAATACCCACGTAAATCTGGAAAAATCATCAACTATAACTAGACCATAGGAATTTCCACTGAGACTCTTGTAAGCATTGGGACCAAAAAGATCCATGTGAAGTAACTCAAGTGGTCTCCTAGTAGTCATGATATTCTTAACGGGATGACTTCCACCTACTTGCTTTCCAGCCTGACAAGCACTACAAAGTCTATCTTTGTCAAAGATAACATCTTTGACTCCAAGAATATGATCACCTTTGATAAGCTTGTCTAAATTACGCATGCCAACATGTCCTAGTCTTCTATGCCAAATCCAACCTTTAGAAGATTTTGCAATAAGACAAGTACGAGGTTTGGATCTCTTAGTGAAATCGACAATGTATAAATCACCTCTACGGAAACCGGTAAAGACCATTTTATGATTATCTTGACGAAACACTTGACAATCTAGTTTCGTAAATAGCACATTAAAACCAAAGTCAGCAAGTCTAGATACGGAAAGAAGATTGTAGCCAAGAGATTCAACAAGCATAACATTTTGAATAGAGCTATCATGGGATATGGCCACCTTACCAAGACCAAGTACCTTACCCTTGGAGTTGTCTCCAAATGTTACGTACCTTCGTGGTCCATGGTTTGGTGTGATCTCTTCAAACATCTCTCTATCTCCGGTCATATGATCGGTACATCCGCTATCGAGAATCCACTCTTTTCCTCCGGACATGTAATCCTTGAAGTTTGCCATGAGACTTAGATTCTTCATGATCTTCTCATACTCGATGTCGAACAACTCATCTTCATCATAGTAGCCATGTTCCACATTGTCATCATCAAGTGGGAAATACTCGTCATAAAGAACAAGAGATTCGTTAGGATTGTGATCATGACAATGCTCAAGTTTATGAATGTGTAGGGCCTCTATAATAATATTGTTGATAGTTGTGACATCTCCTTTAGCACACATGAGGTCTCTAAGCTCAAATAGACAATCATCAAACTTGGGATCACTAGGCGTCATTTTGTGGAAGGAAATAGTTTTATGAAGAATTTCATCAAGATTACTCAATGAATAATTTGGATATCATTTCTCCAAATCATTCCACAAAGTATAAGCACATTCAAAATTCTTCATTTGATTGAGCACATTTCTAGGTAACGCTCTAACAATGAGATTAACAGTTCTAAGATTGCATAGCATATCAATTTCCTCTTCGTGTGTGGGATGTAAAGGATCAATGGGAGGTACATAGGGGCTCTTAACAAATTTGCTCAATTGAAATTCATTAAACAGCTCAAGCATCAACGTTTTCCATTGACTATAGTACTCTCCATCAAGAATAGGCACTCTACAACTCAAACTCCCTATACTAGACACATCCATCTTCCTCCTCGGTGATTAAACCGAAGGAATGGAGACCAAAGCTCTGATACCAATTGAGGGATCACGAGAAGAGTGTCTAGAGGGGGGTGAATAGACTACTAGCAGGAATTTAAATCCTAACCTTTTCCCAAGTTAATTGGTTGCCAGATTTTAACAGTTTTACCAAGCTAGGTAGTCTAATATACCCTACACATGCATGTCAACAAACATGGCAGCGGAAAGTAAAGACATTGCACATGAAGTAAAGAGTTGAGATAGGTAGATCAAACGCAATAGGAGACGCAAAGATTTTTCCCGTGGTTCCGATAGATGGTGCTATCGTACGTCCACGTTTATGGAGTCTTCAACCCACGGAGGGTAACGGTCGCGAGAGTCCACGGAGGGCTCCACCCATAAGGGTCCACGAAGTAGCAACCTTGACTATTCCATAACGGCTTCCATCCACGAAGGACTAGCCTCACTATGGGTAGATCTTCATGAAGTAGGCGATCTCCTTGCCCTTACAAACTTCTTGGTTCAACTCCACAACACGAAGTAGGAGGCTCCCAAGCGACACCTAACCAATCTAGGAGGCACCACCCTCCAAAAGGTAATAGGCTCGGCAATGATGATGAAATCCTTGCTCTTGTGCTTCAAGATGATAGACTCCTCAACACACAATCACTCTCTCACAGATTTGGCTTGGTGGAAGAGATGGGATTGGTGGAAAGCAACTTGGGGAGGCTAGAAATCAAGATCCATATGGTTGGAGTGGATGATCTTGACCTCAACACAAGGGTAGGTGGCTCTCTCTCAGAAAACTGGATGGGGCAAGTATGGAATAGTTCTGAGTGCTTCACTTTTGAGTAGGTGGTGGTGAAGGGGTATATAGGCATCCTAAAAATCCAACCGTTACACAAAAAATGACAAACTCGGTGACATCGATGTGTTAATCTCAGTGGTACCGAAGTGACCAAAAGGTGGCAACTTTTGAATCTCGGTGAGACCGATATATAACTCTCGGTTGCACTGATAAGGTGACCAACGGTCACATTGCGCGAACTCGGTGACGCCGATCATTACATCTTGGTGGTACCGATTCTTGACCAAGGCTTACCAGAGAGTTGGTCCAGAAACTCGGTGGCGCCGATCCACACTTCTCGGTGTTACCGATCAGGTGAATGGCTATCCAGAGAGTTGGTCCAGAAACTCGGTGAGACCGAAAGGCAAATCTCGCGGTACTGAAGACTGAAGATGGCTAAACAGAGAGTTGGCAACCTAAAATCGGAGGCACCGAAGCAGAATCGGTTGCACCGAAAAGGTAGGGTTTGGCATGGGTCTGTCTGAGTATGGGGATCGGTGGAACCGAGTGGAGAGTGTTGGTTGCACCGATTTTGGATATTTGACTTTGGACAGACTTTTGTGGAAGAGCTTGTGGGTGTTTTTGGTGACTATCACTTGTGCATGTATGAGCATTTTGTTCACCAACAGTACCTTACCCCCTTTTAATAGTATTGGCTTTCCTATGGACTCAAAGTGATTTCTCACAAAGTAAAATGTAGAGTCCTCTTGCTTGAAGCTTTGCCAATCCATTTCCTTGCATCTTGGGGTATCTCCACAATCTCCACAATCCTTTTGCCAGCCCTCTCTGTGGACTTTATCTGAAATACACTAGGTAAAAGTATTAGTCCAAGAGACAATGTATGTTGTCATGAATTATCAAAACCACCAAGGGAGCATGTTGTGCTTTCACAACTTGACAAGTTCAAGATGAAGGATGGTGAAGGAGTCACAGAGATGTACTCTAGGCTAGCTCTGATTACCAATGAGATTGTCGGCTTAGGAAGCGAAGAAATGACCGGCAAATTCATCATCAAGAAGATACTTAGAGCTTTGGATGGAAAGTATGACACCGTGTGCAAATTGATCCAAATGATGCCAAACTACAAAGATCTCAAGCCTACGGAAGTGATTGGAAGGATTGTTGCTCATGTGATGTCACTCAAGGACAAGGAAGAACTTCACAACAAGTCAAGCAGTGCTTACAAAGCCTCAAGTGATGCTCCCGCTACTTCAAGCGACAACCTTGTTACCAATGAAGAGATAAGCCTCATGGTCAAGAAATTCAACAAGTTCTAGAAGATTATAGGCAAAGAGAGAAACTCCATCTCAAGATATGAAGAGAAGCGTTCATCTAGTCGTGACCAAAATTGTTACAATTGTGGAAGGCCCAGACACTAATCCAATGAGTGCACGCCCCCCCACAAGAGAAGAGAAGAGTCACCTAGAAGAAAGAGCTCAAGAGATGAGTCATCTCGAAGAGAGAGAAGGAGTAGCGATGATCGTTATGAACGAAGACCCTCAAGGAGAAGTATAGACTCGGAGAAGAAGGACAAGTACACCAAGAGCTACTCAAAAAGAAGACATCAAGCTCATATTGGTGAATGGGTTTCCGGCTCCGAATCCGACAACCACTCCGAGAGAAGCTATCACTCCTACTCCGACTATAGTCAAATGGAGGTGTTGCCGGACTTGCACTCGTTTCCTCCAACTCCTACGACATATTTGATTCTCCAAATGAGGGGAGTGGAAGTTGCTTCATGGCTAAAGGCCTCAAGGTATCACACCCTGAATATCTTGATTTCAATAGTGATGAGGATGACTTACTTGGAGATGATGACTTGCTATTGGACAAATCTGGTGATATTAGTCAAAATGAACTTGTTAGTAATCACTCTGGACAAGATAAGTCATGTGACGATGATAAGAAAGAAATAGAATGACTAACTAAAGAATTAAACACTCTTAACTTAGCTCATGAATCTAGTTTAGAAGATCATAGAGAGCTTGTAAGGACTCATGAGAAGCTACGCTCCGAGAAGCTCAATTTGGAGCAAGAACATGAGTTTCTTAAAGCAATCAATGACGATCTCCGAAAGAAGACTTCTTCTTATCTAGCCAAACGACTACTCTTGTCTACATTTATTCCACAAGTTAAGACTAAGCAATCTAGTAACAAAGGCAAGAAAGGTTCTTCATCTAGTAACAAAAAATCTAATGATAAATCAAATGATGTTGTTTCTAGTAGCTCTATTGATTCCACTAACGATTCTGTTAGCCAAGTTACACTTGAGCAAGAAAACAATTTATTGAAAGGAATTATAGAGAAAAGTGTCTACAAAAGTCTTGCCAGATGTAAGCAATTCAAGGAGATTGTACGCAAGCATGGCGGATACCGGAAGAACCATGGCATTGGCTACTTCAACGCCAGTGGAGTCGAATGGGAAGAAGGTCAATACCCCAAGCCTAAGTTTGTTCCTCAAAGGGAGAAGTATGAACCTACTCCTCCCAAGGGAACAAGCTCTCAAGCTGACCTTCATCCACAAGACCACAAGGGCAAGGGCAAGCTTCATGATGACATTGACATACTTGAAGATGAGTCCCTAGCCATGGTGAAGTGGGTTCCCAAGGCTACTCCAAGTTCTACTTCAACTAACACTACTTCAACACCAAGGATCCCCATCAACTTGATGTGGGTCCCCAAGAAGAAGAACTAGAGAAATTCTTGAGGGGTGAATCCGCCAATGAAATTCACTCACATTCATTATTGGCAAGGACTAGTTGCAATCAACATCAACATTATGCAATAGTTCAAGGAGTCACACATTCCCTCAAAGGTAAGCAAGTAACAAGGTAATTAATGAATCCATGGACATCATCATGTATGCTTTGCACTCCATGTCCATAGATATCCTTGTATTTGTCTCTTGTGTTTGGGACTAACCCATGTAGGTGAGGAGAGTAAGAAACAAAAAGGATTGCTCCCAACTCAAGGTGATCTTCATCAACTATGAGCATCCACCACTACATCACCCACATGAAGTCTTCTACGACAAAACCCAAGGTTAGTTTATCCTTCTTAGGGGGGATGTCACATCAAGGGGGAGCTTTACTCTAATACTTGAGTTAAAGCATCTCTTAGAATGTGACAACATCAACAAGGTTTATGTAAAAGTGGCAACCCCACTTGTGCTTAAACGATGAGTATGACCTATGATCAAGTATTCTTACTTGGCTCCTAAGTCAATATACTCATATATAGATGACTACGTCATCGCCAATATGCTTGATAGATGCTAGAGTGTTTGTGCATGTGTGCCATGATTACATTTGACATCTTATTGTGTGAGCATGTTGGTCTGCATATCTTTACTCATTCTAGGATATCCAATTGTTGCTATTTGGCTTTTCGTTTTCTTTTGCCAATTGGATGTACAAGAATGCCTAGGACCCCTCTCTAGCTATCTATGCTTTCTCGTCTCAAGTTCTATTCATGCTACATCACAAAACTTGAACAAGCACTTCTCGAACCCTTTGTGTGAGGAGCACTCGGAGTATCGTGTCGACAAGAGATGCATTCCAAAACCTCTCTGTGAATCTCGGCGTAACCAACCCAAAAAACTCGGTTCCACCGAATCACTGAGTTGATCTAGGTTTTTGATCTCGATACAACCGATCGAGTATTCTCGGTCTCACCGAGTTTCTCTATCACCTGACAGTTAAGAAACTCGGTGGCACCGAAATGTTCCAATCAGTTTCACCGATAGTCTGGGGTATATAACTTGGCGGACCCAACTTTTGAAATTCATTCGCCAAAAGTCTGTTTCTCCAAACCCCGAACTGCTGCTCCAGATCCCCTGGTCATCGCCCTTGCCTCCCCGTGCGCCTCTGCCGATGGGAATCACTGATGTCGATGGAATCTTCGCCGCCGTTGTCGCCTTAGCGGATTCATCACCGAGTTAGGGTATGAATCCGGGTCCCTTGTGTGCTCCTCTTTCTGGTTCATGCCCATGAGGGTACTCTTATCGATAATCCACTGATGGCAATCTTCCTAATCCACCAAAAAATTCATTAGATTAGTGAACGAGAAAATTTTAGGTTTAGCCGTCTGCAAAACGCATCTTGGTGACACCGAGTCACAAAAATCGGTTATACCGATTTTGGTTCTAGGGTTCCTGAGAATGGTCTCGGTGAAACCGAGCGATCATTTTCGGTGACACCGAAGTGACTGCCATTTTTCTATGAAGTAGACCATATGTCTCGATGGATCCAAATTTTTTGACTCGGTGGTACCGAAATCCATTTTGCAGAAAGCTAAAGATAATAATTTCTTTGTTCAAATTTTGAAAATTTTCTGTGTTTTGTGATGCTCAACCCCACTGCTCTTCTAAGCTCTATTCACAGGGTCAGTATGTCAGATTTAGTGGATAACCAGAATGACTTCAAAGAGCCCAGTGTTAATGCAGATCAAGGCACTAGTCCTGAGGCCAGTTCTCCTTCTTCAGAATATCCAGGCACCCCAAGATCTCATGGGTTTCCCAAGGCTGCTACAAGAGCCAGGACAAAGTTGAACTCAGATGAGGAAGACCCAGACTTTGTGCGAGAGGAGGTTCTTGCTATGAAAAGGCAAGAGAAAGCAGAGAGAGCTGCAAAGAAGTCTGCAACTGAGGCCACCTCATCTAGGAGGCTAGTGAGAAAGGAGTATGCCAGCTCTGAAGTTGTGAGAGCACCAGAAAGTGCTAGGGCATCCATGTCCACTGAGCCAGCCAGGAGCTCCATGCCCAAGAAGGCAGCTGAGAAGAAGAGGAGCAGAAAGAGGATTGTACATGTTGTTGGAAGACCTACTTCTATGTATGAAGATCTAGAAGAAGCAGAAGAAGTGGAAGAGCCAGCTGCCAAGGTTCCTCCCAAGAAGAAGAAGAAGAAGCTTCTTGATGATGCCATGACCAGCGAGGCCCCATCCAATAGCAAGTCAGCTGCTCCCAAGAAGCCCCCAGCTCCTAAGCCCAAGAGGACAACCAGAGACATTCCAACTGCAGCAAAGAACAAGGGTTCCTCCTCCAGATCTGCTGCTGAAGAGGATGAGATGACTGTTTTGAGGAAGCTGAGACCTCACCTTATAGAGCACAATGACAACCATCCTATTGCCGAGGACATGAAGAAGAGGACGGATTCAGGGCTGAGGGAATGGAGAGCTATTGATCCATATTCTCAGAGGAGAAGGACTGCTGCAGACTACATATTCTACACCAAAGAGCAACAAGATTTCTATGAAACCATTCTCCTGGACAAGAGCCCAGCTATTAGTGATATGAGATATGTAGACTGGGACTACATTAAGAAGAATGAAGATTATTTTCCCCATGTGCAAGAGAACTTCAAGGCCATTGACATTGATGCATTTGTTTGTAGAGAGTTTACTACTTGGAATGATGAGATGATCATGCAATTCTACTCAACAAATCATTTTTATGGAGATGGCAGAATTGTCTGGATGACAGAAGGTGTCATGTATGAGTCCACAATGGAAGAGTGGGCTACCATCTTAGGAGCCCCAGAGGTAGAAGATGGTGATTTGGATGTGTACTCTGAGGCCAAGATGAATCATAACTCCATGGAAAAGATGTACAAGGAGATTCCTGCTGACTGTGTGCATTCACATAAGTTTGGCTCAGTATACTATCTGCAGGTAGGACTGACCACCACCAACATCATCATGAGGTATACTTTGATGCCCAAGTCAGGAGATGACAAGATGATCCGAGGACACTCCATCGATATGCTGCATCACATTGACCTTCACACCAGATTTAGGGTCATGGACTTGATTGTTGAGACTGTGAAGATGACTGCTGCTGATCAGAAGAGATCTTGTGGATATGCACCATACATTCAGATGCTTATCAACTCCAAGAAAGAGAAAAATGTGTATGCACTTGATCGACCACATATGCCACTCCAGCCAGAGTTTGTGGTGATGGATCCTAGTCATTCCACTTCATCTACTGCACAGGTAGAAGCTGAGGCAGCCAGAGCCACTAGTGCTCTAGTGCCAAGGACAAGGAGTGAGAAGATGGATCTTATTCTTAGCTCTATCCAAGGCATGCAGAATGACATTACGGAGATTATGAAGAACCAGAAGAGTCTGGAAAGGATAGTTGAGGACAAGTTCCACACACTGAACAACAAGGTTGATGGGCTGACAAAGACTGTTGATGAGCTCAAGAAGGAAGTGGATGCAGTACCCCTTCCTCACTCTTCAGATGACGATGATGATGATGATAGTGGCCCTCTCAGGCCCAACACTCAGTTCAAGACCCAAGCCAGATCTGCGGCAGTGCCTGCTTCAGAGTTGAGACCATCTTCATCAACCCCTGCTACATCTCCTTCAGTTCCATCATCTCCTTCAGCACCTCCAGTGTCTACTCGAACTCCTTCCATGACATCTGTAGAATTCTTCGCCGAAGCGGTTCTCTCGACTCCTACATCAACAACCGGAGGAGATCAGCCCAGAGAGACGATTAATTCTATACCTTTGAACTTTTTGGTAACTTGTTGCTAAAGGGGGAGAAGTTGTATTGATCATAGGGCTTCGAGAGAGAGAGAGTGTGTTGCTTTTTATCGCTCTCCAAAACTTTATAATCTTTTGGCTTACAGTTTGTGTTAAACTTGTTTGGTGTTTGGTCATATACTTCTTATGTGTTGCTACGATTTCCTATCTTTGAGATGCTTATGAGATGATCATTCACTTTTGCTTGATGTGTTGTGCTATGTTGTACATTCATATTATTCTCGCACACCACCAAGCTGTATGTGACATGGAAGAGTGCCCCATGAACCTAATTGATTGTGCATTTGCATTCAAACGCAAACTCGAAATAGTGCACAAATTTAGGGGGAGCTCTTGCTTATCACATACTTCTCAAAGTGATGATTTTATTCATTGATTATACCATATGTCGAAGCTTTGATCTATATGTTGTCATCAATTACCAAAAAGGGGGAGATTGAAAGCACATTTGCTCCCTTGGTGGTTTTGGTAATTAATAACAACATATATCTCATTGGACTAATGTTTCCACTAAGTATATTTCACGAAAAGTTCAATGATTTGATGGCTATAGATTGTGAGGAGACCCCAAGATGCAAGGAATGGAATTGGCAAAGCTTCAAGCAAGGAGACTCTACATTTTACTTTGTGAGAAATCACTTTGACTCCATAGGAAAGCCAATACTATTAAAATGGGGTGAGGTAATGTTGGTGAACAAATCACTTTGAGAAATCACTTTATGAGAAATCACTTTGACTCCATAGAAATCACTTTTACTCCATAGGAAGGCAGCCTGCCTCAGAGGCTATGGTTGCGGGCGGATGGTTGCTGCAATGCCCCTGCCCGGGTGGCCGTCGACCTCTCCACCGGGAGCGCCATGTTCCTGACGTGGGGGTGGAAGTCGTTCAACCGCTCCCATGGTCTGGGCACCGGGCATATCCTCCACTTCAAGTTCGATGGCTCCGCCACCCTCTTTGTGAAGATCTTTGGAGTGTCTGGCGTCCGCCTAGAGTGCTGCACGGAGAGTTTGAGAGGCAGCGACTATGACTCCTCCAGCGACAGCGACGACGACGGTAGCACCTTTGGCATCAAGCAGGAGGATTCCGACTAGGCGTGCATGGCGTCGTAGCTAGGGTTTTAGGGATCCAGGAATGAGGCACCATCCAGGAGACATTGTTTCCAGATCAATTGCCACATCGTAGTGGCAGATCTCCTTCGGGAGGCAGACGGGGTCGTTAGAGGAAATCGTACTCCGACTTGACCTCGTAGCCGCCGTCACCGAGATTGGCATTCTCCATTTGTATTTAAACCGAGCTCGGTGTCCTCCTTTTGTATTTAAATCGTACCCAATGTAACCCTCCGAGGAAATGAAGGGAAAATATTGGGTAGCTTAAAAATACTGCAACGAGCTTGTTGTGTGTTTTATGAATGTCCGTTCCATTCCGCGAAAGAAGCTTGCGTTTATGTGTTCCTTGGGTCCTCTCGCTTGCCAGGGGCACTTGCCGGCGCATATGCCATCCCTCCGGACACTTCTAAGGATAAATCTTGAGCATCCTGATAGAAGCGTTGCTTCCGGCAAGGCCGCCTTGCCATCTTCGCCGCGGCAACTTAGGTTGCTGGGCATGCTTCCAACACCCAAGCGCGTAACGAATTTGACAAGGGTCCTTAGCGCGCAAGTTTTTCCACTCAAGCAGGGAAAGGTTGATTTTTTTGAAGAGTTTGCGCAACTTAGCTTTTTCTTGTCTGAAATCACATTTCCTCCCTTGGTGGTTTTGGTAATTAATAACAACATATATCTCATTGGACTAATGTTTTCACTAAGTATATTTCGGGAAAAGTTCGATGATGGGATGGCTATAGATTGTGAGGAGACCCCAAGATGCAAGGAATCGAATTGGCAAAGCTTCAAGCAAGGAGACTCTACATTTTACTTTGTGAGAAATCACGTTGAGTCTATAGGAAAGCCAATACTATTAAAAGGGGGTGAGGTAATGTTGGTGAACAAATTGCTCCACGTGCACAAGTGCTAGCCACCAAAAACACCCACAAGCTCTCCCACAAAAATACTCTGTCTAAACCCTAACATACAAAATCGGTGCCACCAAGTTTTCCTACTCGGCCCTACCGATTCTCCATCTCAGCTAGAACCCAGCCAAACCATAGCTTCTCGGTACAATCAAGTTCTTTATCGGTGCAACTGAGTTTTGGTGTCAACCATTCTGGTGTCCCATTTTATAAAATCGGAATTTCCGAGTTTTTGATTCGGTGTCACCGAGTTTGCAAACTGCCCTTGGCCACTCATATCGGCACTACCGAGAATCATATATCGGTCTCACTGAGATTCCAAAAGTTGCCACATTTTGAACAAATCGGTACGACCGAGTTTTACTTCGGTTTCACCGAGTTGGTCAATAATGGTGTAACGGTTGGATTTTTGTAGATGCCTATATATACCCTCCACCACATCCAACTCGTAAGAGAAGCACTCAGAACAGTTCCCCACTTCCCCATATCCAAATTTCTGAGAGAGAACCACCCACCCTTGTGTTGAGATCAAGATCATCCACTCCAACCATATGGATCTTGATTTCTAGCCTCCCCAAATTGCTTTCCACCCAATCAATCTCTTCTACCAAGCCAAATCTATGAGAGAGTGATTGAGTGTTGAGGAGTCTATCATCTTGAAGCACAAGAGCAAGGAGTTCATCATCACTATCAAGCCTATTACCTTTTGGAGGGTGGTGCCTCCTAGATTGGTTAGGTGTTGCTTGGGAGCCTCCTATTTCGTGTTGTGGAGTTGAACCAAGAAGTTTGTAAGGGCAATGATATCGCCTACTTCATGAAGATCTACCCATATTGAGGCTAGTCCTTCGTGGACGGAAGCCATTATGGAATAGTCAAGGTTGCTACTTCGTGGACTCTTATGGGTGGAGCCCTCCGTGGACTCTCGCAATCGCTACCCTTCGTGGGTTGAAGACTCCATAAACGTGGATGTACGATAGCGCCATCTATCGGAACCACGGGAAAAATCTTCGTGTCTACAATTGCATTTGATCTTCTCATCCCTACCCTCTACTACATGTGCTTGTCTTTACTTTCCGCTGCTATACTCTTAGACATGCATGTGTAGGGTGTGCTTGACTTGCTATCATTGCTAAAATCTGCCCACAACTAAAATTGGGAAAAGGAAGAACTTTTATTTGGTCAAGTAGTCTAATCACCCCCCCTCTAGACATACTTTTGATCCTACATCGTCGCGCTTCTTGCCGCCGCCGAACGCGTCTGTAGGTGTCCGCACTGTTACTCCCCTCGGGAAGACTTGCACGCGGGGTCCCTTCTCCCTTTTAAGAAAAAAGAAAGAAGAGAAAATAGATTAGGCCACAAACCCACGATAAGTATGTACTTTTGACAAAGGGCTGCGAAATACTTAGCTTTATTAACTACGCACAGGGTCATCGCCTGGCTTTGTACAAAGGATTACATGCCTTGCCGGCATATCTTGCACAAAAGGGGTAGTCGGGCGGACCCGACAACCGCGCCTCACGGGTAGACCTTTCGAAAATGTTCGATATTCCACGAGTTTTGCACCAGAGTGCCATCTTCGATCTCCAGGCGGACTACCCGGTAAGGGCCTTCCCACTTAGGCTTCAACTTGTTTGATCCCTTCGCGGACTGAATCCGTCGAAGAAGAAGGTAGCCTTCCTCAACAATCCTGGTGCGCACCTTGTGGCTATGGTAGCGGCGCAAGGCCTGCTGGTACCTAGCGGCACGCAGTGCGGCCTGGAGACGATCTTCCTCGAGGCGCGTGGCATTGTCATGCCGTAGCCTCTCTTGCTGGTCCTCGTCAAAGTCCTACACTCTCGGCGACCCGTATTTGAGTTTCGTGGGGTGAAATGGTTCTGCACCATAGACTAGGGAGAAGGGTGTCTTGCCGGTGGCTCAATTTGGTGTCGTTCTGATCGACCAAAGAACCGCCGACAGCTCATCAATCTAGTGCCCTCCATCCTTGCGCAGCTTGTCGAAAGTACTCATTTTGAGACCCCACATCACTTCAGCATTTGCCCTCTCCACTTGCCCGTTGCTCCTGGGGTGGGCAACCGAGGCGAAGTAGACCTTGGCGCCAATATCTTTACAGTATTGCATGAAAGTGATGCTGGTGAATTGCGTGTCGTTATCGGTGATGATCCTGTCCGGGACACCGAAATGGCAAACAATCCCTCTGAGAAACTTGAATGCTGCCTGCGCCGTTACCTTTCTCACCGGCTCCACCTTAATCCACTTCATGAACTTGTCGATGGCGACGAACAAGAACTCGAAGCCCTCAGTAGCACGGGGAGGGGGCCAATGATGTCGAGCCTCCAGACCGAGAATAGCTAGGAGAGTGGCACGGTTTGAAGGGCTTGTGCTGGTTGGTGTATCTGCTTGGCGTGATATTGGCATGCTTCACATGTTGTTACCACCGCCAAGGCATCTTGAAGGCTTGTGGGCCAGTAGAAGCCTTGATGGAACACCTTCCCGACAATGGCTCGCGATCCTACGTGGGAGCCACAAATCCCCTCATGTATCTCCGCCAACAGCTACTGTCCTTCTTCCTGAGGAATGCATTTCAGTTTCACGCCGTTCAGTCTTCTCTTGTACAAAGTGTTGTCCACAAATTGGTGCATGCTCGACCGCCGGGCTACTCTTTTAGCTTCTTCCTGTTCCTCGGGAAAGTCCCCTGTCTATAGGTATTGGACAATCTGCTACGCCCATGTCGGAGCTTGTGGCTCGACAAAAAGGACTAAAGGCAATTCTTCCGCCGCGGGGACACTAGCTTCTACGACAAGGACCATCGGGTCTGTCGGAGCTTGGTGTTCCTCGGCACGCGGGCAGTCATTCCCAGCGACCCTCTTGGCGGCCACTAAAGGCACAGCCGGGAGATAATCACCAGAACTAACTTTCCTTTTCCTGTTTTGCCGCGCTGATGGGTTGAGCGAGGGTCATGTTAATCGGAGGACAAAAGTGCCTGGTTCCACAGGCAGCTTGTATGTAGCTCTCTTTGATAGGTCATCGGCAATATCATTCTCGGCACGGGGGACGTGCTCCATTTGCAGACCGTCAAATCGCTCCTCCAATCTTTGTACCTCATCAACATAGGCTTCCATCAGGGGACTATGATAATCCTTATTCACTTGGCGCACGACAAGTTGTGAGTCTCCCACACCACCAACTTTCTGATGCCAAGGTCGGCTGCTATCCTCAACCCGGCCAGCAGCCCTTCATACTCAGCTGTGTTGTTTGTTGACTCCTCCCTGGGAAAGTGCATCTGGATCACATACTTGAGGTGCTCCCTGGTGGGTCCAATGAGTAGCACTTCGGCACCGGCACCTTGCAGTGAGAAAGCTCCGTCAAAGTACATGACCCATTCCTGAGTTCCTTCCTTGCCATGAAGCGTTTTCTCAGGGATTTCTTTGTCCGGCGTCGGTGTCCATTCTTCTATGAACTCCGCCAAGGCCCTTCTCTGGATTGTCGCCGTACTTTCAAAGCTCAAGTCAAAGCTGGCCAGCTCCAACGCCCATTGGACGATCCTGCCGGTTGCCTCTGGATTCCTCAAGATATGCTGCATCAGGAACCAGGCGACGACGGGGATGTGGTGTGCTTGGAAGTAGTGGCACAACTTTCGAGAGTCCATAAGGAGGCCGAAAAGCATCCTATGCATCCCAGAGTATCTTGATCTAGCCCTCTATAGGAGGGAGCTGACAAAATAAACTGGTCGCTGCACCATCTTCTTCATCCGCACAACTTGCCGATTCCCCTCCTGCATCATATCTGTATCTGACTCTGGCTTGTTGGCTGCCGGTTTAGGGGCTTCTGTCTCATCTCCCTCAGCTTCCCTCTCTGCCACTAGTGCAACACTAACCACTTGGTTTGTTGCCGCTAAGTAAAGCAGCAACGGTTCCTCTGGTTTAGGCGCAACTAGGATTGGCTCGAGGACAGGTACTTCAGATCCTGCAGTGCTGCCTCTGCTTCCGTGGTCCAAGTCATTGGGCCTGCTTTCTTCAAAATCTAGAAAAACGGCAAGGCACGCTCTGCGAACTTGGGAATGAACTTGCTGACGACGGCGATGCAGCCCGCCAAACGTCGCACGTACTTGATGCAGTTTGGTGCCTCCAACTGCTTAATTGCCTCGATCTTGGCGAGGTCGGCTTCAATCCCGCGTTGCGAGACGAAGAACCCAAGGAGCTTGCCGGAGGGGACTCTGGAGACGTGATGTCTACTATGCAACCTTCTTCTTGTAGACTCGTGTTGGGCCTCATAGCGCAGAGTTTTGTAGGACAGTAGCAAATTTCCCTCAAGTGGATGACCTAAGGTTTATCAATCCGTGGGAGGCGTAGGATGAAGATGGTCTCTCTCGAACAACCCTGCAACCAAATAACAAAGAGTCTCTTGTGTCCCCAACACACCCAATACAATGGTAAATTGTATAGGTGCACTAGTTCGGCGAAGAGATGGTGATACAAGTGTAATATGGATGGTAGATATAGGTTTTTGTAATCTGAAAATATAAAAACAGCAAGGTAACAAGTAACAAAAGTGAGCAAAAACGGTATTGCAATGCTTGAAAACAAGGCCTAGGGTTCATACTTTCACTAGTGCAAGTTCTCTCAACAATACTGACATAGTTGAATCATATGTAAATCCCTCACGTGCGACAAAGAGTTCACTCCAAAGTCACAAATAGCGGAGAACAAACGAAGAAATTATTGTAGGGTACGAAACCACCTCAAAGTTATCTTTTCCGATCAATCGTATGAGCTATCCCTATAAGTGTCACGAACAGCCCTAGAGTTCGTACTAAAATAACACCTTAAGATACACATCAACCAAAACCCTAATGTCACCTAGATACTCCAATGTCACCACGAGTACCCATGGGCTTGATTATACGATATGCATCACACAATTTCAGATTCATCATGTTCAATCCAACACAAAGAACTTCAAAGAGTGCCCCAAAGTTTCTACCGGAGAGTCAAGACGAAAACATGTGCCAACCCCTATGCATAGATTCCCAAGGTCACGGAACCCGCAAGTTGATCACCAAAACATACATCAAGTGGATCAATAGAACATCCCATTGTCACCACGGATATCCCATCGCAAGACATACATCAAGTGTTCTCAAATCCTTAAAGACTCAATCCTATAAGAAAACTTCAAAGGGAAAACTCAATTCATCACAAGAACATAGAGAGGGGAAAACTCCATTTGATTCATCTATATGAATAAAGGTCGCGGTACATCAAGATCGTGCCATCTCAAGAACACGAGAGAGAGAGAGAGATCAAACACATAGCTACTGGTACATACCCTCAGCCCCGAGGGTGAACTACTCCCTTCTCGTCATGGAGACCGCCGGGATGATGAAGATGGCCTCCGGTGATGGTTTCCCCCTCCGGCAGGGTGTCGGAACGGGCTCCCGATTGGATTTTCGTGGCTACAGAGGCTTGCGGCGGCGGAACTCCCGATCTAGGTTTGTTTCTGGGGGTTTCTCTATTTATAGGAATTTTTGGTGGCGGAAACGAGTCCAGGGGGGCACGAGGAAGTCACAAGCTAGGGGGGCACGCCCTAGGGGGGGGCGCCCCCCAGGCTTGTGGCCTCCTCGGTCACTTCCTGGCCCAGGTTTTTACTCCAGTATTTTTTATATTTTCCAAAAATATTCTCCGTAAATTTTCAGCTCATTCCGAGAACTTTTATTTCTGCACAAAAACAACACCACGATAGTTCGGCTGAAAACAGCGTTAGACCGGGTTAGTTCTAATAAAATCATACCAAAATCATATAGAATTATTGTAAACATGGCATGAATACTTCATAAATTATAGATACGTTGGAGACGTATCAAGACGCACTTCTCAGGGTTGAGCTTCAGGTTGATCTTGCACAGGTTTGCGAAGGTTTGTTCCAGTTCTTGCACCAGCATGTCCTTGTTCTTGGTCTTGACCACTATATTATCCATCTAAGGTTCCACGTTCCTGTGTAGCTGTGGGCCTAAACCAATCTGGACTGCTCTTGCGAATGTGGAACCGGCGCTCTTCAACCCAAACGACATGCGTCGGAAGCAGTACGCATCGCAAGGGGTGATGAACGCCGTTTTCTCCTTGTCCTCCTTGGCCATGCATATCTGATGGTAGCCAGAGTATGCATTTAGGAAGGACAAGAGGTCGTAGCCAGCGGTTGAGTCAACTATCTGATCGATGCGCGGCAAGGGGAACGGGTCCTTTGGGCAGGCCTCGTTGACATTGGGGAAGTCGATGCAAAGCGTCCATTTCCCGATCGCCTTGCGCACAACCACAGGATTTGCCAACCAAGACGGGTGGATCATACCTCTGATCAAATCAGCTGCTTCTAGCTTTTTAATCTCTTCGGCAATGAACTCTTGCCGCTCTAGTGCTTGCTTTTGGACCTTCTGTTTGACGTGACGTGCGTGGGGACAAATGGCAAGGGGGTGCTCAATCACCTCCCTGGGAACATCGGGGATGTCGGATGGTTGCGAGGCAACTACATCGACATTCGCTAACAGGAAGGTGACGAGCGCGCTTTCCTATTTGCTGTCGAGGGTGGCTCTTATGGTGAAAGTGCCACCCTCGCCGTTCTCCTGCATGGCCACTTGCTTCGTCTTTGGGATGGTCACCCTGTCTTTCTAGCTCCTGGCAGCAGAGGTCTCAGGTAAGTCCTCGACGGGTGTGCCAAGCTCTGCCGTGCGCTTCCCGAAGTTCATACGAGACACGCCAGAACCAGAGTTCTTGTCCTTGTTCTTGCCCCGGGAGCTTTGCCGGCAGGAGCGAGTGCCTCGTCGGCAGACGCTGCTACTGCCTCCCAGAAGAGCTTGTTTATGCAGAGGACTGCATTCTTGTTGTCAGCTTGGATGGTGATGGCACTCATCGGCCCTGGTATCTTGAGCATGTTGTAGGCGTGGTGAGACGCCGCCATGAACTTTGCCAGCGCCGGTCGGCCCAGGATTCCATTGTACGGCAGCGACATCTTTGCGACGTCGAAGACGATCTTCTCCGTCCTAAAGTTGAGCTCGCCGCCGAACGTGATCGGCAGAGTTATGTTCACCTTTGGCTGAGATCTTCCCTGGTTGACCCCTTGGAAAGGTCCCGTTGGCTTGAGATCTGAGTTAGGGATCTGCAGGCACTTGATCACGTCTCGCGAAATCTGATTCAGCCCAGCCCCACTATCGACCAGCATCTTGGTGACCTTGAGGTTACGTATTGTTGGCGATACCAACGACGGCACACACCCGACGGCAGTGATGCGGTTAGGGTGGTCCTCAGCGTCAAAGATGATGGGAGTGTTGGACCACTTGAGGGGTTTCCTTGATTCTGCCGCTGGTTCTGCCGCGTTGACCTCACGGGCCCACTTCTTGAGTTGCTGGTGAGAGGAGTGCAAAGATGAGCCTCCATCAATGCACATGGCGTCCACAACCTTCTGGAACTCTGGGTCTTCAGACTCCTCTTCGTCTGCGTCGTCGTCATCAGATTTGTTGTCTCGGCATCTAGCAGGCTTCTCTTTTTGCTTCTTGGCCTTGCCAAGGCGGCCACCACGGCCGCCGCTGCTTCTCTTGCTGGAGCCACCCGCACCATCTTGACTTTTCTCCTCATCGCGCCTTTCGTACTCTTTCCTCTGCTTTTTGGCAAGTTGTTCTACTTGGCGGCAGCTGTTTATGTCGTGTCTCTTGGTGCGATGGCTCTTGTAGTATGGCCCACCGGGCTTCTCCCCTGACGCGGCCTCGTCGTCTCCGGAACACGCGGCAACAATCTTGCCGGACCCCTCGGACTTGGCCTTCTTGGCGAAGTCGGAGTTGCCGGCCCGTTCAATGGCCATCACTGCCTTTCCCTTGTTCTTTTTATTGCGCTTCCGGCCTTTATTCTTAGCGGCTGACGCGTCATCGTCGTCGGAGTCGACTTCCGCGCCAGCGTCTTCTCCGGGGAGTCTTCTTCCCTCTTTAGTACGTGTGCACTTCTCAGCCAGAGCATATAGCTTGGCGACAACCCACACCTTGTTGATGCTCATTTCCTCCTGCATCCGTCGATTGTGCACGTTCGTATGGAATGCGACAATCACTGTGGAGGGGTGGATGTCAGGGATGTTATGCTGCACGCGGCTGAACCTCTAAATGTACTTGCGGAGGGTCTCACCATCTCTGTGGGGAATCACATGCAAGACGCTGGGCTGCCCTGGGAGCAGGTAGCCCCCATGGTATGCACCAACAAACTGGTTGCACAGATCCGCCCAAGATGAGATGGACCCCTTCGGCAAGTTCACCATCCAACTCCTCATGTTGGGCTTGAGCGCCAGTGAGAAGTAGTTGGCGAGTATCTGCTCATCCCATCCCTCGGCAGCCTGCACGGCGATGGTGTAGATGCCGAGGAACTCCGAAGGGCTGATCTTGCTATCATACTTGTCTGGCGACTCGGGTTTGAAGGCCCTGCTGGAAGGCCAGCAAACTTGCCGCAGCTCACAGGTGAACGTCGGGCATCCCAGCTTAATGTAGGCTGTCGGGTACTCCCGGCGTGGGTTCGTCGATGGCTGGGTCTGTGCGGCCATCGGATTGACGGCGAGTTTCACGCCGTCTCTCGATGGTCATGCGGGCGTCCTCCTTGCGCCTATCCTTCAGGACATGGCATTGATCTTGGTCCCGCCGCGGGTCCGGCGAGGCGTATGACACCTCGTCTTGTATGTCGGTCCGGCGGGAGGTTCATTGCGGAGGTGACTGTACCGTAGGTGCCCCACCAGCGTTGCGTCTGGTGGATGGGCCTCCCGGAGGCGCTTTACGTGCGTGTGATGGTCCTGCTCCCTCCGGCTTGTCGCGGTTCGCGAAGCTCAGCAGACTCTGTATAGTCGACCTCCAGTCCTCCATCTTCTCCGGCACAGGTGGAAAGTTCAGTAGTAGTTGTGCCTGCGCTAGAGCCTCTTCCGTGGTTTTGGGCATGGAGCGGTGCGAGGCATGGGTGGCGCTCTTACTCCTGACAGTTTCAGGAGGAGCGTTCGGTCGCGCCGTCGCATGCTGCCCATCTTACCCAGGAGGTTGTTGTCTAGCTTGGCCCTGTGCGTCTTGGGAAGGACGCGTGGGGGTCTTGTACGCGCGTCGCTCGGGCTCGCCGTCTCGAGTGTGTTGGACGCGGTCGACCTGCAAAGGATGCGGTAGGGGTGCTGTCACCTTCACCGCTACTGCGGCCGCCGCCGCGGCCGCCACCACGGTCGCCGCCGCCTCGACATTAGCCCCCGACGTCGTCGGCCCATCCGCGTTCCTATGACAAGACGGTCCGGGTTGTGGCTTGCGGAGCTTGGTGTGGTGTTGTGGCTGCGCTCACCAGTGCGGTGTGCGTGGGGGTCGCCTTCGTCGGCGCTGCCGACGACTACCTGAGATGGTAGCTTGGACATGGTCAGAGCAGGCGTTGATAACCCACAAGTGTAGGGGATCATTTGTAGGCTTTTTCGATAAGTAAGAGTGTCGAACCCAACGAGGAGCTAAAGGTAGAATTAATATTCTCTCTAGTTCTATCGGCCACCGATACAACTCTACGCACGCTAACGCTTACTTTAACTAGAGCAAGTACGAAACTACTTTGCGAGAAAGAAACTAGAATTACTTAGTTGGTGTAATAGATAGTTTTGCAAGATAATAAAGAACAAGTAAATAAAAGATAGGGTCTGTTTAGATAAAGATTAATAAGTATGTTGTTTAGTAGAAACCTTTTTTGTGTAACGCAAGAGAAATATTGTCCATAGGCAATTGAATATAACATGTCAGATACTTATCATATGCAATGAGGGAGAGGCATACGCTAACACACTTTCCGTACTTGGATCATATACACTTATGATTGGACCTCTAGCAAGCATCCACAAATACTAGAAATCATTAAGGTAAACCCAACCATAGCATTAAACATCAAGTCCTCTTTACTCCCATACGCAAACAACTCCCATACTCGGGTGTAAGCTTTTGTCACTCTAGCCACCCACTATAAGCGAATCATGAACATATTGCAAACCCTCCAGAGTGAATCCTTCACGTGTGCGCCTTAGGACAAAAGAGATCTACTCAAACATCATAGGATAGCCACACATCATTCGATAATAATATATAACATTAAGCACCATGTTTAAGTAGAGATTACAACGGGGAATAGAGGTTTTTCACCGCTGCATAGAGGGGGAGAGAGTTGGTGGTGACGGTAGCGAAGTTGTTGGTGTAGATAGCCGTCACGATGGTTGCCCCGGCGGCGCTCCGGCGCCACCGGGAGAGAGGGGGAGAGAGCCCCCCTCCTTCTTGTTCTTCCTTGGCCTCCTCCCTAGGTGGGAGGAGAGTTTCCCCTCTGGTCCATGGCCACCTTGGCTCCCGGAGGACAGGAGCCCCTTCGAGATTGGATCTATCTCTATGTCTCTCTTCTGTTTTCGCGACTGTTATCAGGCCCTTCACCGTTTCTAAAATATTCGGAGATCCGTAACTCTGATCGGGCTGAAATTCTGAGGGGATTTTCACCACGAAAATATCTTTCTTGTGGCGGAAGGAGAGCCTCAACCGACTTAAGGGCTGGCCACAACCCATCAGGCCGCCCCCCAGGTCGCGCCCTGTTGGCTTGTGGGGCCCTCGGGAATCGTCTTGCATTGATTCTGACTGCCAAAATTCTCATATATTTGAAAAAAAAATCTCCGTAAATTTTTATCGCGCTTGGACTTCGTTTGATATGGAATTTCTGCGGAACAAAAAACAAACAAAAAGCACGAACTAACACTGGGCACTGAGTCAATAGGTTATTGCTCAAAAATAATATAATTTGGTAAATAATTACTCAAAAACTATCGTATAATGATAATATAATAGCATGGAACAATAAAAAATTATAGATACGTTGGAGACGTATCAAGGATCCCCAAGCTTAATTCCTGCTCGTCCTCGAGTAGGTAAATAATAAAAACAGAATTTTTTATGTGACATGCTACCCAATAAGTAATCTTTTGCATGTATGCTCATTAAGAAATGATGAATTAACAAACATTAACATAGTAATACTTATAAGCACAAGCAACAAAATCATCAATCTTTCAAAGTATATGATCATCAAAGAATGTTTACCCCCATTCATCTTATTATATTAGCAAGGCATGGCTCCATCTTCACCACATTAATACAAATGTCAAGCACCACGGTGCCCAAGTCAGGCAATTGGATCGTACTTTTTCAATATGCATCAACTTTTTATTCTTCACGCAATAAATGAGTGTGAACCATGGACATAGCATATAGGTGGAATAGAATGTGCTGGTAGGTTTCAAAGGGGTAAAAGTGGAGAAGAAAGTCTCGCATCAACTCAGTGTATCAACGGGCTATGGAGATGCCCATCAATAGATATCAATGCGAGGAGTAGGGATTGCCATGCAACGGATGCACTAGAGCTATAAGTGTATGAAAGCTCCTCTGAAGCTAAGTGGGTGTGCATTCAACTTGCTTGCTCATGAAGACCTTGGGCATTTGAGGACGCCCGTCATCAGAATATACAAGCCAAGTTCTATTATGAAAAATTCCCACTAGCATATGAAAATGACATAACATGAGACTCTCTATATGAGGAACAAGGTGCCAGTTTGAGGCACAAGTGTGGTAAAGGATAGTAGCAAAGTCCCTTCTCTCTTTTTCTCTCGTTTTTTTCATGGTGGGCTTCTTCTTTTTTCGCCTCCCCCAATTTTTTTATTGTGGGCTCATTTGGCCTCCCCCATTTTTATTTCCTTGCTTGGACAATGCTGTAATAATGCTGATCATCACACATTTATTTACTTACAACTCGATATGAAAAACTGATAGGATGATATGACTCTATATGAATGCCTCTCGCAGTGTACCAGGATTTGCAATGATCTAGCGAAGCAAAATATATCAAAAAATGGACAAGCCATGTAAATATCATGCTAGATATCTCACGATCATGCAAAGCAATATGACAATGGAAATTCAAGTCATATGAAGTGACGGTGGAAGTAGCATGGCAATATATCTCGGAATGGCTATGGAAATGCCATGATTGGTAGGTATGGTGGCTGTTTTGAGGAAGATATAATGAGGCTTATGTGCAACAGAGCATATCATGTCATGGGGTTTGGATGCACCGGCAAGACTTGCACCAATCCTCGAGGTGAGAATGTGCAAGGCACGGCACTGAAGAGGCTAGCAAAATATGAATAGGTGAGATTGTGTTTGTCCATGGTTTCACATTAGTCATAAAGAACTCATATACTTATTGCAAAGTTTTATTAGTTTTTATCACAAATCAAAGTACCACTTGCATGCCCTAAGGGAGGAGGTTGGGAGGAGTTAACCATCGCTTGCCTCCGACCCGAAACAACACTAGGATTTTAACGAGGAATAGAAATGCTCACACATCCTCACCATGCCTTTTTAATTTTTAGACAAACAAGAAATTAACACCTCTTAATACAGACACTTCTACGAATCCACAATGATGCACTCACACCCGTTCACATTACAACATCAATATCATTAACCCACAATTTCTCTTTAATGTGCTACATGAAGGTTTTGATTATCACTCCTTGAATACCTATTATTTTTGGACTAGTCTTATAACCCATGCAAATTACCGTCATTGTTTATTAACTCTCAAACAAATATAAGTGAAGAACGAGAGTTTAATTATTTCTACAAATGACCTGGACATGCTCTAATAAATATAAATGACACAAAAGAGCATTCTACAAATAACGGTTTTCTATATGTAGAGAAACAGGCATCCAACTTCAAATGATATAAGTGAAGCACGTGAAGCATTCTATAAAGCCATAATCAAAATATATAAGTGAAGTGCAAAGAGCATTCTATAAATCAACCATAGACTTTCCCAAACCAGCATGGTGCATTGATAAAAGGAAAGTAAAAGGCACACGACGCTCCAAGAATTTACGCATATCATGTGAACAAAACAAAAACCGAGACATATCGATAATTGTTGAAGAAGAAAGATGGGATGCCTTCCGGGGCATCCCCAATCTTAGACGCTTGAGTCTCCTTGAATATTTACTTGGGGTGCCTTGGGAATCCCCAAGCTTGATCTCTTGCCTCTCCTTATTCTTCTCACATCAACACCTCCTCGATCTTCGAAAACTTCATCCACACACAACTTGACAAAACTTTTATTGAAAACGTTAGTACACATAACACCAAATCCCATCATGTCTTGCCATACCATTATTGCATAATTATAATCTAACATTACCCACTGTGTACTATCACAATTATATGGCTCCCAAGTCAATGCGCTCAACAAGAATTCAAACATAAGCACGCAAAGCAACTATAACATCAATCTGTGAAAAACAGGACAGTCTGTAAAGATGCAGATGGAACATATAATTCTTTAAATCAAAATATTTTGAAAAGTAAGGACGTAATAAATAATTTGTATAACACTATTGTGTAAAAATTTCAGAATTTTTGCGCGCTCCAGTAAAATATGAAAATTAAAACACTACATCAAAAGTTTCTGTTTTTATACAACACATATCAAACAAGCAATTCAAACATCCTAAAGGTAATTCTTGGCACATTATTTTTATAATACAATGGATTTTTACAAGGGGATATTTATTTTTGTTGATAAGTTTCTGTAATCAAGATTCACAAAATTTCCATGGGCATGAACAAAGTTCAAGGCTAGCGCCCACTTCAACGATGCTCGTCTTTCACACTTTCAGTTCTTTTTTTGAAAAGGTTTTAAGTTCCCCACTTTATTTTATTTTTTTTAATTATTTTAAAAGTACACAACAGAAATAAATGACTCTCTAAAACTTCTAGGTTGTCTCCCAGGCAGCGCTTTCTTTAAAGCCATTGAGCTAGGCATATAGTGCTCAAGTAAGTGATCCACCCGGATCCCAAGGTATATCAAAGCCAATTTTAATTAACAATGATTTGTAATTAAGTAGTGAGCAGAAAGTGATATATATCATGTAACAACGAAGTCTAACTCTCTTCCTATGCATTGGCATGCTATACAAGAACAATTCATTCACATCAAGTAAAGGCCAATACATAGCATAAGTAGTTTCTTGCAATTTTATCGTATTGGAAACATAGAGAGGTGAAGATTTGGTTCCTCTCTCATAATAATTGCAAGTAGGAGCAGCAAGCACATGCATATTATATTCATCAAAATCATCATGTGTAATATTAAAACACAACCCATCAACATAGTCCCTAATAAGTGCAAACTTCTCCGATATAGTGTAGTTAGGACAATTCAAAAAAAATAGGACTATCATGTGTGGGTGCAATAGCAAAAATTTCATGCATAACATAAGGAACTATAGCAAGTTCATCTCCATAAGCATAATTCATATTGGCATCACGACCACAAGCATAGAAAGCATCAAGTTCATCAAAAAGGGATATTTCAAATGAATCCAAGGGATCATAGCAATCATCGTAGCATTCATCCTTCGCTATGTGCGAAGGGAAATTAAACAATGTATGAGTTGAAGAGTTACTCTCATTAGAAGGTGGGCACAGGTAGCTAATCCGCTTTTCCTCCTTTTGTTCTTCGTGATGAGGACATCAATACCATTGTTACACCCACAGCCCTTGCTGATATACATACTGGACCAGTTACTAGAGCTCGCGCACGCCAATGGAATTACCAGGTAATTTAGTTTCTTGGAAATCCTTCGAATGTTCATGAACATATGATGCTGCCTAAATTAGATACTTTTGTTTAACTTATGAATGAAGGGCCTAGCATGGACAAGAAGATTGGCCATTGGAGCGGGAACAAGCATGGAGAAGAAGGTGCACGCGCGGGAAAGAACATTGGAGCTTTGAGTGGTGATTTTCGCACTTTGAAGCCACCATAAGGAGAGCATGAAGGCTTGGATGAAATATTCAAGATGCCACTTTATAAATTTCGTCTGTAGGCTATTATAGGTGCTGCGCCACCTTATTTTTGGGCCAGGCCCATGTAATTCCGAAATACCTTATCATAGGCTGTTTTTAGGGTCCGTATGTGTGGGGAAAACTGAGTTAGGGTTGGTTTAGGACCCCTCCTCCAAGGGGCCATGAAATTCCCCTATATTCCCCCATATATGCAGCCCTTAGGGCACCGTTTAGACTTGGGTTTTGTTTAGATTACAAGTTTGCCATAGCTGCAACTTCGCGTTCTTCATTTGTGTTCCACGACCAGACCAAGACGTCACAGAACCCCACTTTCATCAATAAAGCTTTCCTCTTATATTCGCAATATCCAGATTGGAATCTTAGTTTCTTGCTTGTTCATCGTTTGCGTGCAGGAAACATGCCTTTCTGGTCAGGTTGATCGTGCTTCGGCGTGGCCAATAACCTCTCGAAGTTGGTTTAGTGATTGCTAACGTGCGACGTCCTCGCACGTTCGTAGTCGGATCGTCAAAGTCGACTCTACCAAAAATGATAGCCACATCTCATCGAAAGACAAGGACAACTTTGCCTCTATCAAGTGGTATCAAAGCTAGGTTGCTCGGTGAGATTTTACCAATTATTCGTTGTTTAGTTTGCATCTGTTCTTCATACCTACAATCTATGAAAAAGCCACAAAAAAATTAGGCTTAGATCATCATATCCGAACCAATCTGAGCCTTTGCAATTTTCTTTTCGGCATTTTATTTGTTGAATTTGCGGTTGCTTCGTTGTGTCAAGTTGCTAGTCTTAGCGTCTAGTTCTTTAGAGTTTCGAGTTCTGTTCACAATTTGTCACGCCACCGCAGCATCACCTTCAACGCTGCCATATACCTCCATCACACCAGATACATCACCGCTGCCATATACCACCACATATCCGCCATCACGCCAATCCGTGTCCACTTCCATCATAGATTCACCATGAGTCAATTTTTTTGTGCCTATCCTTTTTATACGACTTGGGAAGAGTTTTGAGACACTCGCCATTAGAGTGATTTTCTAGAAAACAAAGAGGAGCACAAAACAAGAGGCACCAAAAAAAAGAGAGAAAAAAATTCAGTGTGATCTTCCCTTGGTTACGTGTCGTGTCGTGATTAGTTGGTGTTCTAGTACGATCTAGCCTAGGACCAGCACGGTACTGTCGTTGAGCATCTTTTAAACTTTGCATCTCTGAACTGATTATTGCCGACCCCCTTTTACTACCATATTATAAGCCTTCCCAGCTCCACATACATCTACGTCGTGTGTTTGACTCTTCCTGGTAATAGCTCTATCCAAGCTTTGAGAGTTTTGACTACATCGGTTGCCGGTCACCACTTACTGCTGGGTAAGAACTGGTAAGAATTTGAGATTTGCTTGACAGATTTGTGACACACCACCACCACCACCACTTCCTAGTAGTCTGTAGGTTCATATTCTTGTGTGTTCCTATTGCTGCTAACCATGACAGGATCACAAGCCGATGAGATCAACTGTGAAGGCATGATGAACAAGGAGCTCCATGATAAATATCAACAAATGATGGGTGAACAGGTGCACTACTTGGTGACGAGCCTTGGAGAGGCTATGGAGAAGCTAGATGGTTTGGAGAAGACGTTGGACACCAAGATGGACGCTAAGTTCAATGAGGTGTTTGCACGTCTACCACCAGCTGCACCTGTCATACCTCGGCAACAACAACAGCGGCCGAATTTCGCGGGACAAGCACGACGTGTGCCTCTCGACCAAGGCCAAAATTCTGGTGACATTGCTACTCCCGAGGCTTCTGTGGCTGCTGCTGCAACTGTTGATCAGGATGCGGATTATGATGGTGATTACGATGATGAGGGAGAGGTTGCTCCAAATCAGCCCCAGGGGCAACCACCACCACACGCACCAGGTCATCCACATGGCTACATTCGCAACGGTATGGCTGCACCACCCCCTCAGGTACGGGATCATGACCATCTCCCTAAACTTAAATTGAATATTCCGACATATGAGGGTAGATATGTTCCTGATATATATCTTACTTGGGAGTTAGAAACAGAACAACATTTTACATGCTCACAATTTCCTAAGGATAGACGTGTTGCTGCTGCTGTTTGTGCATTCACTAGTTTTGCTTGTGTTTGGTGGTCCGAACATTTTAGAATACATCATGATAATATCCCTACTACTTGGGCTGCTTTGAAAACTGCTATGCGTAATAGTTGGGTTTCACCTTATTATCAACATCAATTGCTTCAAAATTTGCAGCGTTTAAGACAAGTAGAAAATTCTATAGAGGAATATTATCAGGAATTACAAACTAGCATGATTAGATGTGGTATTGTTGAGGAGAATGAAGCTATGCTTGCACGTTTTATGGGTTGATTGAATAGAGGGATTCAGACTATTCTAGAGTATAAGGAGTATAACACTATCACTCATTTATTCCATCTTGCTTGCAAAGCTGAACGTGAAGTGCAGGATCGACATGCAATGGCGAGAACTAATTTTTCTGCGGGTCGAGCTTCATCATGGACACCACGTACATCATCTACTTCCACAAGTCCTACTACCACACCACTTACTTCAGCCGCCAACTCCAACAGGGATACAAGGAAACAGGCATCGCCACCAGCCACTAGCAAGTGCACACCTTCACGGCCTGCACAGAGCTCTTCTTCATCCATGGCATCTACAGGGAAAACACATGAGGTTATTTGTCGTCGTTGCAAGGGTGGAGGTCACTTTGAGAGAGAATGCCCTTCCAAGCGGGTGATGATTGTTACTGAGGATGGTGGATATGCTTCCGCTAGTGATTATGATGAGGAGACTTTGGCTCTTATTACAAGTGAAGAACAGGGTGCCGAGGATACTGAAGACGAGACACACTATATGGCTGCTGACTATGTTGACAGGTATGAAAGTTTAGTTGCGCCACGTGTTCTGAATGTGCTGGTTACACAGGCTGAGAAAAATCAGAGGCACAACTTGTTCCATACAAAGGGAGTTGTGAAGGAGTGTTCTATTCGCGTCATCATCGATGGAGGGAGTTGCAACAACTTGGCTAGCATGGAGATGGTGGAGAAGTTGTCTTTAACCACCAGACCACATCCTCATCCTTATTACATCCAATGATTCAACAACAGTGGCAAGGTTAAGGTAACATGTACTGTTCGTGTGCACTTTAGCATTACTACATATTCTGATTATGTTGATTGTGATGTGGTACCCATGCAAGCATGCTCCGTTTTACTTGGTAGACCATGGCAATTTGATAAAAATTATGTACACCATGGTAGGACAAATCAGTATACTCTTGTTCATAAGGATAAAAAAATAACTTTGCTTCCTGTCTCTCGAACATATTATGAAAGATGACATTGCTAGAGCTAGTAAGCAAAACAGAAACAAAGTGAGAGTGAAAATCAGATTGTGGCAAAGGAATTTTAGCAACATAATAAGCCTAGTAAACAATCATCTAGTGTTACATCTGAAATAAAACTGAAGAGTGGTTGTTTACTTGCCACTAAATCTGACATTACTTATTTGGATGTTACTACATCTGTTTGCTATGCTTTTGTATGCCAAGAGGTATTATTTTCATTCGAGGAGATGCCTCCCTCTTTGCCTCCTGATGTCACTAACATTTTGCGGGAGTTCGCTGACGTCTTTCCACAAGATGTGCCATCGGGATTGCCACATATTCGAGGGATTTAGCATCAGATTGACTTACTTCCTGGTGCATCGCTACCCAACCATGCGCCATACCGTACCAATCCAGAGGAGATGTAGGAGATTATGCGTCAAGTACAGGAGTTGCTCGACAAAGGTTATATACGTGAATCTCTTAGCCCTTCTGTTGTTCCTATTATTCTAGTGCCGAAAAAGGATGGTACATCTCGTATGTGTGTTGATTGTAGAGGCATTAATAATATTACTATTCGTTATCGTCATCCTATTCCTAGGCTAGATGATATGCTTGATGAATTAAGTGGATCAACAATTTTCTCCAAAGTTGATTTGCGTAGTGGATTTTCCCTCATTGAGACTTTCCCTTATGTCACTAAACACAAGAAGGGTAAAGAAAATGTTATTGCTGATGCATTGTCTCGTCGTTATACTATGCTTTCACAACTTGACTTTAAAATATTTGGTTTGGAGACCATCAAAGATCAATATGTGCATGATGCTGAATTTAAAGATGTGTTGCAGAATTGTAAAGAAAGGAGGACATGGAACAAGTTCGTCATTAATGATGGATTTGAGTTCCGTGCTAACAAGCTATGCATTCCAGCTAGCTCCGTTCGTCTTTTCTTGTTGTAGAAGGCGCATGGAGGAGGATTAATGGGACACTTTGGCGTGAAGAAGACGGAGGACGTACTTGCTAAGCATTTCTTTTGGCCAAAGATGAGACGGGATGTTGAGCGTTTTGTTGCTCCCTGCACTACATGTCAAAAAGCTAAGTCACGACTCAATCTTCATGGTTTATATATGCCCTTGCCTGTACCTAGTGTTCCTTGGGAAGATATCTCTATGGACTATGTTTTAGGTTTACCTCGAACAAAGAAGGGGAGCGATAGCATATTTGTTGTCCACTGTGTTTGAATGGGGAAATGGAAGGAGAGAGAGAGGTCTTTGGGACGAGCTTGGATCAAATGTGTTTTGGCACCCACGTTTACCGCCCACCGTGTATGAATGTGGTGTGAGGCAGTTGTGTGACGTCTGGATGAAGTTACAAACCTAACCCTATTGAGAGCACTGGAAATCGAGCCGATAGGTTGTGCGTGTTAGGGGTAGATAGTCATTTCCATCTCCCATTTTTATTTGGGTTTCAGAAGCGAAGCGTTTTCTAAAAATTTAAAATACTGATTCTACCAACCAATAAATATAGAAAACTAACATATATATGACAACATATAGAGCCTATGGATCAATAATATCAACTACTCCTACATAACCCACGCTGCTTTTGTTTTGTAGAGCATATTTTATTTCTGAAAGCCTAGTAGAACATCTTGGCCTTTTCAGATGTGTGCCACTTAAGGCCCATCTGTATAACTATTTTGTTGAATACAACGTTCAGCCCTATTGGTATATTTGTAGGTCTGGAATATATCAAACAAAATGAAATGTCTTTGCCTCAGCAAAAAAAATGAAATGTTATGTACAGTCTTATCAAATATTACAGACACGTGCTCAGACAACAAAACAAAAAACAATTATTACATTATCTCTATAACAAATGATTCATTTCTATTACATGAACTAACAACATAAAGTTCATTCCACAATGGATAAAACATTTCACCTGTGATTTAGCAACTGGGATTTGAATTTTCTTCTTCCCGCCAGGTCCTTTACAATGCGGTCAGTCTCAGCTTGCTTCGTCCTGAAATCCACCAAATATTTAATGGTTTTCGTGAGTACTGCATGTGATTGTGTTGTTCGCTTACTCAAGATGTCAACTTCATCTCTAAGTGCAGAAGCACACACTCTTTCTACCAATAGTTCATCCTCTAGAACATCAACAGTTGGCAATTCATGATGCACCATTGGGCTGGTGCTACTGCTCTGGGATGATCCTATGTCCATGGGGACCTCGTTCTTTGTTCTTTGGCTAACCTGTTTTACAGTTACAATTGGATTCAAAAAAGTTGGCAGTTAATAAAACATCTCAACTGGAAGTTAGAACCGCAACCTAGTTAAACAACAAGGAATTAAAGAGTTTCCATTGGATGTTGAAAAGTATAACATGATTAGAGCAACCAGGTGCAAGAGCAAAGCAGTTAAACAAACAAGTTTTCCAAAAGGGACTTTTTGTGCCATTGGAGTTTCTCTGGGATCCTAAAGAGTTGAGTAGTCAGTAACTTTATTAGAGCAACAAGTTACAACAACAAACATGTTACACAAAGAAGTTTTTGAAAAACGTACCTGCGAGGCGATTCGAGTTCCGGTTTGATCCTGAGAAGTTGAAGTATTTAAGATGATTAAAGCAACAAGTTACGTCAGTAAACCAGCTAAACAATGAAGTTTTAAAAAACATACTTGTTGTGCAATCAATGTTTCGAATGGATCCTGAAAACTTGAAAGTTAGCAAGCGTAAATAAAATATTGCAAGGGCAAGAAGAAACTAACATCAAACTAGTAAAACAAACAAGTTTTTGGCAACTAAAAAGTCGGTAGAGTTCACTAGCAACAAAGACATCTCAAAAATTCATTGATGTAAGGAAAATGATTCTGACACATATATATAAGTTAAAAATACTATGTCCCTCATAAAAACCTGATAGTTATCTCCCGATGAACATGCAAGCATTACTGGTGCTAGAAGTAATAACAACTAACCAGTTAAACAAACAAGGTATCAGAATGTAAATTACACATGAATTTTTTGCACCATAGAAGTAGATATGACAAGCTATTTATGTTGTTAAGTAGCTATTTAAGTTCAGACAAACAGGTAATTCTATAAACAGTAGGTAACAAACACATAGATCGGCGCAGTCTATAATGGGATTGACAGGCTATGTCATTATGTAATCAGTAACAAACTAATTTAAGCCAAGCAAGGTAATTGAACTATTTTGTAATCAGTGGCTAACTAAAAATCCAAGAAGCAAGTATTTGAACTTACGCTAGCTCTTTGTACAGGCACAGTGCAACTTTTTTTCTGCTTACGAGCTTGTATGAAGGAGTCCATGGCATCACTTGCTTGGACACAGTCCCAATACTCCTTTCTTCCCACACTGCATTTTGGTATGTCGAATGGTTAATCTGATAAGATGGTGCGACCTTGATATATTATACGAGGACGGGTTATCAGACTAGTTGTAGCAATACACATCAGACTGGCTTTTACTATATATTCCAATTATATTTGGCATATCGAGATCTAAGTAATCTACAATAGGATGGAAAGACTGGCATCCTTCTCATTATTGTCCAACTTAGTTCATAGAAATAAGCAATTCAACAATTATGTGGGTAATCAAAAGTGCCACTGGAATACATTCCACTACACCAATATTATACGCAAACCACTCACGCAGGCCAATACGAATTAAGTGAAATGGAGGGAGTTACACTAGCTCAATGTACATGCTCACTGCAACTCTGCTTGCGCTTGGGTTGTTCCATGAAGAAGTCCATGTTACCACTTCCTTGAATGTGTAGGCCTTGTGCTCCTTCCTTCCCCTCTACATTTTTGACACAGTGAATGCCTGATCTAATGAGAGGATTGGCCTTGTTGTTGTACCGGAGGACATGCAAGAGTTAAAGTCAGAGTTGCATAGGCGTGTAATCTAAGAGAGCAGTAAAAGGCTATCCAAACATTGTCGAAACAGTACACAACACAGTGATCCGTGGATACCTAGTTGGGGCCAGCATTTGGGCATACTCGGCTAGAGTGTAGGTCACTTCAGAGCCATTGAGGGTGATGCACTTGTGTTAGCTGTCCGCCTACGGAGACAGATCTTCACTGGCGGCAGAGCACTACGATGCGGTGGATGAGGCCGTTGGTGAAGCACCAATGGGGGGGTGGAGGTTTGATGATGTGCTTGGTGAAGTAGCCCCGGTGAGGTAGAAGACGTCGTAGGTGAAGCAGACCTGATCAGGTGGAAGTTGTTGTCGTGAAGTACGTCGGCTACGGTGGTCGACGTTGTCGGTGGACAACCCGGTGCGGTGGACAAGGGGGTAGATGAGGCAGCTCCGTTGAGGTGCTGAAGAGCGACAGCCGTTGTCGTCGTCCGGTATAGAGGTGTGGAAATAGAGGCAACTAGGGGCGATTTCAAATATGGTTGGTTGGCTGCGAATTAGGGAATTGAGCACTCTTGGCATGGAAGGGGGGTGAGGGAGAAGGGGGATTTTGCAGGGCTGGAATTCGGGTCGCCAAATATTTTGATCCGAAACGCGGAGCCTCGGGTGGAGGCGAAAAGTTTTTTGTCGGTCGTTGTGGGGCCCTAGGGGTGCTGACAATGTGCATACGACACACGCCACCACCAAGACACGAGACTGATCTTCCTGGTACGCCTACATTTAAGAATGCAAAGGAGTATTTTTTTTCGAATTGGAAAATGAATCTGTATGTATTAACAAGCCCGTGTTTTCCTTGCAGATAATTACTTAATTATTCCTTCATAACTAGATACAAGTAATTAATTAATGACGATGTATTTTCTTTGAATTATAGTGTGTTTGTGAAAAGGCGAACTCCAATTCTAATGTGGATTTCGTATTTTAGGGTATCCACGCTAAGTTTTCAAATTGAAATTCATATGTATAAGATGAACACTATGGTGGTGAGAAAACTTTGTATGTATTGAAGCATATGACCAAACACACACAAAATACCATAACAATCGAGTCAATATAGTGCACCTACATTTCCAAACATTGTATGGCATGAATTTGAAATAATTACAAAAGCCATGCATTGTCCTCATTTCAAATTTTACAATGTACACTAAATTGAAACGTGATATTAAGTCTAGTACAAACTACATTCAAATGTTGTGTTTAGGTCTCTTCAAACAACCCCGCCACCCACCCACCCTGGGACACACACTACATACTTCCTCTACTGATCAATCATCATGTCTTAACCATCTTACAAAGATGTTAGTATCTGAGACATGCTCATTTTTTATCTCCATGTTTCGATCTATAGCTCTGTCAAATACACACACCCCTTCCCCCCAGCTCTCTCAGCAAATGTATTTCTCTCACACACCCACCATTGCACTCCATGTCGCTCTCTCGCTCTCTCTCCCTCCCTCCCACCCCCTCTCTCTATATACATGCATTGCCTCTCTAGATCCCCCCTCCTCATGAACATGCACCCACATTGTCTAACTAGGTCACTCTCTCGAGACTGTCTCACTCTTTCGACTGCACGACGTCCCACACTCGCTCAATAAATCTCTATTTATATATGTCTTGAGTGACCCCTCCTTCTCTCACACACAAAAGATATATCTCCCTATTTGGGCCTCGATCGACATTTCCTATAATCTCTCACGCACAATGTCTGTCTAAGTCAATCTCTCAAAATCTCTCTTCCAGCCCTCAGTCTTCCCAAAAGCTCTATCGCATGTTGTGTCTCTAGAGCATCTCTCTCTTTGGACCGCATGTCAAACCACACTCACTCAATCTCTCTCTCTCTTTATATATGTCTTGATTGATCTCAGTTTCTTGTGTTGTCTCTCTGACACGTAGACCTTACCTCTCCATCTCTCGTAGAGGCGGAGCTATGTACATTGCTAGTGGGACTATGCCTCCAACCTTGGATAAATTTGTGAAGGCATTTATTTTGATGAAAAAAATCTTGTGTTTTCTTTAATGATTTCAAAGAAGCTACAAATTACACACTAGGGCCCGCTAGTGATGGAAAAAATTTCGAACCATAAATTAAAATGATACAAACTACACATCGAGGATTCCCACCTGTCATGGAATAATTTTGGAGACATATGTAAATTAAAAATGACAAGGACAAGGACCAAACCGGCCGCCTGGTCCATCTAGGCACACGCCAATAGCCAACATAGGAACGTTTGTTGTATCTCTTATGGATAACATGTTTTTATAATGCTTTCTCTAGATTAGTGGGACCCTCTTGTGAGCATGTACCTCTTTGTTGAGTCCCTTACTGGGGGTCCTATGTTCGCAGTTTCATGTACTATACTAGTAGCATTTTACATGTTAAGGAACAAAAGTGTCATGACGGACAAGTTCAGGCACTGATGGTGTGTTTAAGTATTAAAAATATGTGAAAGAATAAAGGTACCGCCTAGTGCTCGAACAAGGGACCTCGTGGGTTATAGTAGTATTAGTCAAGAAACCAGCTCGCGGCCTACATATGTGATCGATGCTAGTATTTGGAATTGACACAGGTATTTAATACGAAATGTTTGCAATGAGAAAGAATACAAGTCGCTTGATGAATGTTTTTACACGCTTAATGACATTTTTATTTAATTTGATAGGGCTGTAGCAGAACACTCAATCGATCAACCATAGATTTCATTCTGTCAGACTGTGACTTCACATTCATACGATCGAACCAAAAATATTTAAATGAATAAAACTAGTTACAACGGTGGCGGACGTGTCTTGTGGCGGCCACGGCGGTGTCTTGTTCCGGCGTCGGCGTACTCCTAGACGATGGCCCAACCTTCCAGGAAGGCTGGAATGTTCTGGACTACGGCCTCCAAGAGCCAGTCAACCAGGGGGATGCGGCCACTGGCGGCGCAGCAAAGATGCGGTCAACAACGGCGATCCATGTCGCTGAGGGAGGCACTAGCACCGGTGTAGGGACATGCTCTAGCAACGGTGTGCCAGAACCATTCATGTGCACTAGCACAGGCACGGGGAGTGTGTCAGTGCAGGCGCTGAAACAGGCATGGGCACGGGCGCGAGCACTAGTGCAGGCGCATGCGTTGTGCCATGCACATGCCCGTGCAAGCCGGCGTGGGCCTCGTGGATCCCCGCGGCTTCAAGATGGGCGGAAATGTGCGACACTCAGCCCATCAATGCCACAGTCTTGGGTGTTAGCGCAGGCGTGGGGACGGGAGCTGTAATGGCCACACGGACAGACGCGGCGACTTCCCGTACGGCCATGCCAAACTCATCCGAAAGCTCCTTATGTTCTTGTGACTCCAGCTCAGGGTCTTCCTCGGGAAACTAGAAAACTAGGGGAAGCACCTCGTGTTGCGCCATGGCATACGGTGAGGTTAGGCTGATTGGAGGAAGATGACATGAGGATCGTAGAGGCAAAGAGAAGATTATAGCGAGAGCGGGGAGTGCGGCGGTGATTTAAACAGCGGCTCAGGCGCCATTAAAACTACAGGCTATAAGTAGTTGGAATGAAGGTGCGAGGTGGAGGGAGGTCAAAGGGTTCACCTCCCGGTGAGCCTGCGCAGCGACCTGCTCGCACGCCTCCTATCAACTCACATGCTAGCTGGCACGGCACCTCCCTATGAGAAATGGGACGCGTGGCGGCACCTTGGTCTAACTCCCATGTTTGGATAGTGAAACCATTCGCATTAACATGATAACTCTTTGTTCCAAAATACCTTGCTTGTTAACGTTAATGTGTGACTATTTTCAAAAGTAGCTTGTCTCAAATTGGACAAAAAATACCATAGCCTATTTGTGCCATATCACGATACTATGCCCAGTTTCATGAATTTCAAGTGAGTTTTGGATTTTCTGGAATTTAAAAACTAGGATTCAAAACAATATAAGTACATGCATCATGAAATAAATTTTCAAGCGATACATTTTTAGTTTAGTAGATGTTCATATTTTTAACATAAATTTTCATCAGACATTGCTTAGTTAGACTTCAAAGAAATTAGATATGCGGAGTAAAAATATACTACCTCCGTACGAGTGCATTAGTCACGTTCCAGAAATCAGATAATTCAGAAACACTTACAGGCGTGATACATTAAGTCATACTCCCTTGATAAAGAACTATAAGATGCTTATATCACTAGAAACTCTTATATTTCTTTAGGAAGGGAGTAAGTCATTTATGTTGCTTGCCATGAAAACTGGAATCGTCCAAAAGAGTACTCTAGTAGGAATGAACCAACGCAGCTCAATTCTAAACTCATCCTAGTGACTAGTGTACTGTACTATGCAATGGAGTTGATGGGTGACCTTGGGTAGCATCGACTGAGAGACTTGAACGTGCTCCGCGCGCTAGGTGGGTGGGCTATTACTAAAGAATCTCTCAATTGTTCATGGGCACTAATCATTGTGGACCGGGGACATAAGGGGAACTTCATAGGGCGGGAATTCTAGCCGCCAAATATTTCAATTCGAAACACGGAGGCACGAGTGGAGGCGCGAAGTTTTTATCGCGGTTCTTTTGGTTGGGGTTTGCTAATGTGCGTACCACGCACGCCACCACCACGTCACGAGCCTGGTATGGCTGGTAGGCCATCGGGTGCTACCATTTGAGAATGCAAAAGGAATCTTTTTAGCAATTGGTGGACTAATCTATATGTATTGCAATGCCTGCAAATAATTGGTCCTTCCAAAAGGGTCGGTAATCGCTTTATGACGAGTTCTTGAATTAGAGTAAGTTTGTGATATAGTGATCTCAGCGTGGATTTCACATTTCATGGTATCCACACTATGTTTTTGAATGCAAATTCAAATGTAAAACATGTATGGTGGTGAGAAAACTTATGATGTATTCAATCATATGACCACACACACACACAAATACAACAATAATCGAGTCAATATGGTCCATCAACTTTTCCAAGCCATGCATGCATGGCACAAATTCAAAAAAATGTAAGACATGCACGGTCCTCAATTCACACGTAAGACTACAATGTGAATATTAAGTGTAGCACTATGTACACTCAACTGTTGTGGTTAGGTCACTCCGTCGAACCCCCCTCCCACCTCTCACCACACATACTTCCTCTATCGATCGATGGATTTTCATCTTTCTGTTAACCGGCTTATAGAGCTAGTGGTATCTGACTTACACTCCTTCTTTCTCTTCATGCTTTGATCTCCATTTGTCCCACACCCGCCCTCATGCTCTTTGCAGATGTGTTCTCACACACATGATAAGGGGTGGCCTGATCTTCTTAGTTAGCTCATGGTGCCGATGATGAACTTGTTGGATAACTTGTGAGACACTCACGAACTCTCTGGTTTGTTCCCCCATTGCCAATGCGATCTTCAATCCTATGGATATTCGCAACACCACACACTTGCGCACGTGTCGTCAACTACGAACCGGTTCTGCAATCTCCTAATTCCCAATGGAACGAAAGATAGCACCTGACTTTCAGTAGGAAAACACCCTATCGAAACGAATTTGGTGTAGATAGATATTCCTGATCGATGCAAAGAGGAATATAAGTTCAGAGCAATGCTTAAAGCAATTCAATCTGGTAGAGATTTAATCAAAACATGGTATAACCCTAAAAGTGACGACTTACAAGGGTATATAAAGACCCATGGACTTTCAACCTAGTGTTGGGGTCCCAAACAACCTTATCTCTAACTTACATGACTCTATCTGGAAAACTGGCAGATACAACCACCGTATTGTTTTAACGACTGCGACTCGGTCACGACGAAATTGTGGCCGCTGGTATACAGTTTGGAAAGCACAAGATTCAGGCTTTCCAAATTGAATTTAAATGCCTTATTTGAAGCACGGACATGAATTCTGCACGTATATCAATTTCGGGCCTCCTGGCAGTCCATCTGAGTCTGACATGGAATATCTTGTCTTTAACATGTGTCCTCATTATGTGATGATGTTGCCACTTCCTCCCACACCTCCCTCGTGCGTGCCACCCTTCATTGTGCATAGCTTTTTGCCCATGGGCCTGTCTCGCCACTAAATCAATCCTAGTGATACGAAAAGTCCATGAGTTAGGCAGTACACGATTCTTCCGAATCGAAGTAACATGTTCAACTAGGAATGAATTCACCTTGTGGTATTTGTAAATGAGGTTCAATATTTCTTTCCAGCTTAAGCAAGCAGAATCATCATAGTTCGTGAATATATCCTCATCCTCCTCCCTTTCTTCAAGAAAATCCGTCTACGGCTTTGGGTAAGCTAAAAATGGGTGAAAGAAAAATAACAATGTGTATGCGTAGTATGAGCATATATAACATGTTGTATCATTTCTCTTGTCATGTAAAAGATTCTCAATATGCAATATGCAACTTAAATTGAAAGTATACAAGAGAAAATGTCCAAATGAGAACAAATAATATTTTAGGAATCGGCAATCATAAATGCATGTATAAGTGAAGCTCATATAGTCATGATCGAAATGAGGAACAAACATGTATAAAGTCTTATTGTTCAGTATTAAGTCCAATGTCCTCATAGAAATCGATGATCAAATTTTCTATAAGCAATGTCAAACCAATCCAAGAATTTCACATGCACAAATATTCGATACCATGCTTCAACTGCGCCACTCTGATATGTAGAACAAACATATGTATGATCATGATCGTTACTCGCGTCCTGTAAGATGCAACTCAGTTTGCAAATAGAAGTGAAGTTTATAGCAGTAGCATATAAATGCAACAAGTGTTGGGACAAACACAATGGACCAAATTCTACTATAACAAGATCACAACAATCCAACATAGCTGAATTATTTGTTCGCGGCAAGAAATCAACTAGACCAGAATAATATTTTATATTCTCATGAAAATTAGTTACTGTCCTAGAGCAAAACAACTTTGTCACATAGCATATAGGACTCAAAACAGCAAGTTTCAATTCAGCAATCCTATCACAGGTAATGCATATGTGATCCACGAGAAAATTTTCATTCATGGGATATTCACCAATTAAATTAAAAGTGAAAGTACAGGAATATGTGCTAGAATTCAGATGTGAAATTTTAGAAATCCTATTTATAGCACAACTCAAACTAATAGGTTCATTTAGCATGATGGAATACACAATATCAGCAGGTGGTATTCTTGTGTGAACTTCTTCATGTCTAAGTAGTACCACATGATCAAAATTCATAATTGGCACTTTATCACATGGTGTTGTAACATGAGTACAAATCACATCACAAGAATTAACCAGCAAAGGTTTAGACTTACAAAATTTTGTCATGGCTGGTTGTAGTTTGAAAACAGCACTATGTTCAGGAACATCCTCCAATGTAGAAGGAGGTACCACCGACACCTCTTCAAGTGATGCAGGTTGTTGCACATCTAGCTCCCTTTCTTCAAAAGCAACTTGCAATCAGAAGAAACAACACCAAAAGTGGAGATGATTACATTAGTAGAAATGTCCTCACATGTCCTATCATCTAATACACTCATGTTTTTTGTCTCTCTCATAATCTCAGAATGGATGATCTCAACCTCACGTTTAGGGGAATTACACAACTCACTTTTGATAACACTCACACTCGATTTGGCTCTGTGGCTCTGATTCTCACATGGGTTGTGATGCACATTGTGGGTAAAATGAAATATAACTGAAATGTCACTGTCCATGATAACCTTGTACTTAGCGGACAAACAAAACTCTTTTGTGCTCTCCCTTCGAAGAAGATAATATTCATGAAAGTTGTCAGCTGGAGTATGCAACAAAGCTCTTCACTTCATGTTCCACGAATCATATTTAAACATAAAAGGTGGCTGGGCAACTCGCCTCCCAGGAGCTCCCCCGGTTTCATCCTTCGTCGGTCGTCCGATCTGCCTCCTCGCGCGTCTGAGCCGTTCGATCCTCGCAGCAGTTAAACTCGATTTTCACCTCGCGGTCGTTTTCGTTGGCCAATGACGAGTGGGCTCGTCTCGGGCGTTGGTTGGCTGGGACAGCCGTGCCTGGGTGCAAAGAGATTTTGGCCAATCCTCTCAGCGCGATTCCGCAGCCAATCCTATCCTTGCCCCAGTCCCACTCCCGCACCAGCAGCCGCACGAACCCTAACCCACTTTCCCCTCGATCCCACAGCCTCTCCTGCCTCCTCCTCGCGTCACAACGTCCTCCGCCCTGGATCCTCGCCGCCGCCTGCTACTCCTACTCCACCACCGTTGCTGCTTCTCCACCATGCTGCTCTTCCACCTCTCGCCGATGTCGGCCTCATCGGCTTGCCGAGGTAGCACGGCGGCTGCCGCTCTCGACGGCGTCCTTGTGACCCGACCACGATAAACCCGAGCGCCATAGGCGGCTCATGTGGTGGTGCAGCGGACGGCAGCCTCAGCGGGCGGGCGACGGCGGCTGTAGCTGGTGCACGAGCTCGCACCCTAATGCGTCACTGCTCGAATAGCTCGCATCTTCACGGCCACCAAGTGCACATGTGAGTCCCCAACCATCTCTCTCTCTCCTTCTCTCCCATCTATCTGTCAAACATGGCCTTCCCCCCACCTTGCTCCTCACTCCATGGCATCTTGCTCTTGTTTCTAGGGTGCTACGTATTCTGTACACCTAAGACTGCCAATTGCATCTAGCCATGGTATGTAATTAGTAATGAGATGCATAAAGCTTGCTGGTACATGACATGTCGATTAAATTTTGGCAGGCCAGCAGTTAATTTTTCTGTGGATGAGTCCTTGTCGGATGGATGGTGACTAATGAGATGCAGTACAAGGTAACCAGGCATAGCTAAAATGCAGCTAGCAAGTGCTCCATCCAAAGGCAAATGTATGACTTACTTTCTTTTAACTTTCGCAGTGTTCAGATCTTTTCTTGTGTCAAGGATGCACAAAATGAAGTTTTTGCCGGCAGGAGCTTTTTTCGCTGTTTGCTCCAAGGCTTCAAATAGATAATGGGTACATTTCCTGCAGCTTTAGCATGATAATGCAAATGGTTTAGGATCCTTGCATAATTATTTTCATATTTCCTGGTGCAGTTTAAGAAGATGTTTGAAAAATTGTATCAGGTATGTCGACAACATAACTGGTCTCTCTGAAATATTTATCCCTTGTTGGTACTAAACAATTAGTAACATGTCAAAGAAATAAATATGCAAGCCCTCACATTTCCATCATGATTGTTGCTTCTTAATTGTGCAGGTTGAATAGAAGCCAGAATATCCTGAAAGACTTGGTGACATTGCTAACCTCACAATATCTTTGTATGGCATAAAAAAATGAAGAAACAAAGAAGGAATGTTCCAATATATCTGCAGAGGTGAAATATTAACTCCAGTTCAAGCGCACTTGCCTCGATGGCAAGAGACCAGTACCATCAGGTTTGCTTCCTCCTTTGCTTGGCCGCTTGCTAGGTTAGTGGTTCATCTTTCTTTTTCATAGCAACCTACATTTGTCTATGCCAAGAATTTGTTTCTGAATCAACATTTTAGTTGTCTACACCGGTTTATGAATTAAAATTTTAGTTGTTTCTGAATCAGCATTTTAGTTGTTTCTTAATCAATATCTTAGTTGTCTACATCTATCTACACCGAGAGCTTGTTTCTGAATCAACATCTTACTGATCCATCGGTTAAAGATGGAAATTATTTTTGCTTTGATTTCTGAATCAACATCTTAGCTGTTTATACTGAGCTTGTTTCCTTTCATTGCTGGGATGGTGTTAGCGAAGGCCAATTTTGCCAGGTCTTGCCTTATCAAATGGATGCAGAGTAGTTAAATGGAACCCGCAAATCTAACTTTCACTTAGAAGAGTATATCTTTCATGCACAGAAATTCTAATAATTTACTGCAATAACTGTGCCCTGTCCCCTTGCTTCATAGGGTATCATGTTCTTCCATGGTCTTCAGAACTTGTCACTAACTGAGATTGGTTTGCTTATTCTACTATTTCTTTTGAGTAATACCAAATTGACTTGGTTAACGATGTTACTGGTGGTATGAAGCTTTTATAGAAGCATTTGTTTGTTCTTGAGTTTAGGAGTAAGGAGTTCAAGGAGCAGTGATAGAATTTGGTGATCTGCTATGGTCTTGCACTCTTATGGATCTGCTGCTGAAAAATGATCCTTAGCTTCATTATCTATCTTGATTGATGTCTTTTCGTGAGGGTGGGTTTGGAGATTGCATCAACTTCTATTTGTATTTGCTTTTGTCATTGGAGTTCTAAATCAGATTTCAGTAAATGCACTGAGTTTGGAGCTCAGAATTTTCCAAACGTTCACATAATTTATATCATTTTTCAGTTGAGCCGGGGCTGCGGGGTCACTGCATAAATTATATTTGGCAACTCTATTTATTTGGCAAGTTTGATATACCGGTCTGCCTTGAGACCACCCACTGTCCATAAGCTTAGAGAAGGTGAGTGCATAAATTATATTCTCACTCTCCATGAAACATACTCTGAATTTGTTCAGGTCTTGTCTCGCTCACACCTCAAAATGCAAGTTTGGGAGCACGGTGATGGTATAACTGATAGCCCCTTGATCTTCGTTAATTTTTGTAGGATATGCATTGTGCTTGAACACGAGAAATCCTTTCCCTCCCTACATTATCTTTATATGTTATAAAATGTTACACATGTTTTGGTATTCCAAAACATTATTAACCCATAATGTAAATAACTCCAATGTATGATGATTTTCAGTGAAATGTCCTTTTATCTCCAGGCATTTCTTTTGTGTAGTGGATATACAAAATAAATTGTATGATTTGGACTGTAGGAGCAACTGTTGCTTGTGGGACTGGTGCTCGTGTAGTTGTTGCAGCTGTTCTTGAGGGCCGAGCTAAACATATCTGAAAAAGGTTTGTGCTTCATCTTTTTTTGCTTTCGACGACAAAATAACTTCTCATTTTGAAACACTTCTTAATTGTATAGAACTGTCCAAACTATTAATTTGCTGCTCCTGTAGGCTGATTAATTGACTTTGTGTAGTTGTGTTTCTCCCTCCTGGACAAGTTTTCTATCGCATACACACATCGGTTGTAGTAATAGTAGTAATTTTTTTGGAAAAGTATGACGGGTTTAATAGTAGTCATATTAGTTGTATGGAAATCAATTCATTTTATGCAGAAGCAAGTTTTACGACTAAATTGGAAGGAATTCTCTGATCAATCGAAACAAACTTTTAGCACACAGCGGAAAATCCTGAGAAATCGTTTATTTTCACAAGGTTGGGTACTTCTGTTAGTTGAGAAGATATTTCAGTTGCGCTATAGTCAGGAATAAATGTTTTTCTTCCTCTGATATATAGCAACAAATTCAGTTTATGTGTCCCTTGATTATTCCTTCTGCTTTTTGGCCTTGTGCTTTTCGCAGTACATGGTCCAGTAGTAATCGGGGACTCAGGGGAAGGGCAGTTCTATATGAGGTTGGCTGCTTCTAATTCGCATGTCCTCCTGGACCAGCTATGTATGAAAGCAGAGGCCCTCCAAATTAGATGGCAGTGTTTAAAATTAATGATTTATCACATGTGAATTGACTTTTTCTTTGTTCTTTCATCCTTTCTCTTTAGAATTAATGATTTACCCAGTGCTGCCCATTGCATGCTCACCAGACTTTAAAAAAGCTTCATCTTAGTTTGCTAAATGTTTTTTTTCCTAGTGAACTAGCTTCAGAACGATTGGCTGGTTTATTAACCATTTGATATTTTTTGTGCATTGCACGTTTGCTACTTGACAAATACTCAAAAAATAGTGTTCTTTTGCATCACCAACCTATGGAACCATGAGATCTGAACCAATGAATACGGAGAACATTAACTATGTTTATGGAGCACTATGTGTTCTATTGGAACAAGGTGTGATCTTTGTTTCACTACTTATTTGAACATGCATCTTGCTTTTCCGAGTATAATTGAGCATCTTCGGCGGCCATGGTTTACTGGTGTGTATATATTTTTTAATTGCAATTTTGCATGTCTATATTTCATTTCGATTACAATAATGTACTTCCTTGTTAGAAAGTTATAAGAGATTTTCGCACTGTGTCATGTCATCCTTGGTAACTAAAACTATTTTTTTGTTTGATAAGAATTTCTGTCCCGTGTGGTTATGCAGATTGCACAATAGGTGCCAAACAGGACAGCCAAGCTAGACACCGCTCTTATCTGCGAATTACTGTTTAAGAGTTTCCAGTGTGCGTATCATATTTTTTGGAAGTGTCTTGGATATCTATTTTTCAAAAGTTTTTCATTTAGCGCCGAAACTTGCTCGGTCCCCTCCCTCCCCTCTCCGTGCTACAGTGAAAGCAAGAGGAGAGAAGGAGGCGAATCCGTCCCCTCGTCCTACCGCGGGCGAGCCCGTCGGTCTTCTCTCCCTCCGGCCGCCGTTTTGGCGGTGGGAGGGCGGGGGTACCGCGGTGCTTTGCTCCGGTGGTGTAGATAGTAGGGGTAGGCTCCCCGGCGGCGCTGCTCTGAGGATGGTGGCGGTGCAGCCCCGCGGGAATAAGTGGCTCCGGTCTTCTCCTCCTCGTCGGCGATCTTGTGATTGGCGGCGAGCGGCTGTGAGCGGTGGTTCCCTGCGCGGAGGGTGTGGCGGCGACATCCTCCGTCTATCGGGTTTTTGTCCTCCCTCTTCGTCGCTGCATCGGCGAGTTCTCCGGCGTCGGTGTGGAGAGTGTGAGGTGCTGTACAGGAGCTTTTCGGGTGGCTGTCCTTCGCTGGAGGGGCGGCGTCTTCTTCCTCGGATGCAGACCGACCCGCGCACCCTCTCTTTTCTTTCTTCTTGTGGCACTGGTGGAGGAATGGCCTGCGGTGCCAGGGACGGCATCCCGGCCGATGTTCCGGAACTGGAGTTCAGTTTTCGTCCGCTTGGACGGACACTTTTGTGGCCCTCAAAGCCTTTGATGGCGATGGCGTATGCAGGTTCGACGTGCGGCACTCGATTTCCTCCCGTGGCTGCAGCTGTGAAGAGGAGGAGGTGCTCGGCGGTGGAGCAGCCGTGGATGAAGACGATGCTCTCTGCAAGCAGGGACCCAGAGGGGCCTTTTTGTTATTTTCTTTTCTCTGGGGTTGTTTGTGTAAAAGTGTTGGGTCAGCTGTGCTGGATGTTTCTGGTGGTGCGTGTGCGTGTCTGTATGTGCTGTCTTTGATCTGGAATGCACTTGCTCTTTCTCTCAAAAAAAAAGTTTTTCATTTAGTAGTAGTAGTACTCAATGCTCACCAGCAGCTTGTATGGCTTTGTTACAGATAGGTTCAACGGCTACATACCTTTAGCTGGAACTCTGTAACTCATTTAATTGTAAGTTGAGAACAGTATAATTGATCTGATCGCCAACTTGCTCAAGTTTTTCTGGTGCACAATACAACATTTATTCTGGGATTACCTGTGATTTACTCACTTTATGCTGCTTCGTTGCAGACAAAAACGATCAACAGTTGTATGGTTCAGGTTCAGACCAGGGGAAGAAGGAGGCTGTAGGGGAAGCAAGATCGATCCGGACCAGGCTACAGGGAGCCCTGGGAGTTCGCACGTGTGCCTGAACCTGTCCCCGTAGCCCAGCTTGAACTGAACCTGTCATGTTTGTTTCCTTTCATGTGTTGATGTGATGTTTCCATTTTTAATGTATATGGCGGTTTCAAGAGAAATCCTCTTTAATTGATACCTTTGGTGGATGCTAAATCCTAATTTTACCAACGAAGACTGATCTTTTCAAAGCACTCACGGTTGGTCATCTAAATAGCTTTTTTTTCAAACACACAAAAGATTATTCAAAAATAGACATATTTTCAGCGCAACATGGTTTTAGTATTGCATGATTTAACCGATATGCTTTCTACTTCCAGTATTGAATAAATGAAAATATTTTCATCGACAACATGGCTTTATCGGGTCTCTGCACCATTTCGCGCAACGGGTCAACTAGTTTTGTTGAAATCATGGCGAGGCTGAACCTGAAACTTTTGGCACCAAGGATCTCCCAACAGAACATGACAAGAAACAAGTGGCATAGGGGAGATGTTGCAACGCACGAACTTAGTATGCTCGCCAATAGTCATAGGAACTGCAACATTGTGCGAAATCAGCAATGTGACATACGATGAGCGCATGAGGTATGACATTGTACGAGCACATGTGAGTAGCTGCAAATTCTCTACAACCTCAATGTTGATCAAATTGGGAGTGGATGATCCGTTAATGGTGGCTGCAGCACGTCACTCTCCAATTGCCACATCATGGTGACATAGCTCAGCACCATCAAAGGTACCTCGTTCTTCCTCCCAAAAGGAGGCACTACAATATTTGTGGAGGAGGAAGTCCTATCTTCGGGTCTTCAAATTATTCAGCACCTTCTGCCTTGGTTAGTGAACAACAAGTATGTATAGGTGAAAACACTCAAATCACTCAAAATTGAACGAAACAAGGTAACTTACCGTTCCAAAGTGAATTAGAATAACATAACAACTTGTAGAGGCAAAATGTGTGCGTATGTGATGTAGCGAATACTAAGGGTGAAAACTATCACACAACAAACGAGGGTATATGGTAGAGCTTGGTTGGGATACCTAAAAACACTAATTTATAAATCCTAGTGCTAATTGTATGACAAAAGACCCACAAAAAAGCACACGGTGGAGATAGATGGGGCAAATGCAACTCTGAATTGAGCTCAAAATTATGGTATTTTGAATTGATTCTCTTGTTGCAATTGCACAGGAGAGACGCTAGCAAAACGCTGAAAGTATACGGGCACAAGATTGCTCAATCTACTAGTGCAATGAACATGGCAGAATTATTGATACACCTCTCCAAAACTATATCAAAATTTCACTTAGAGCTTTCTTTCCCTATTTTCTTTCTTTTTGTTTTTTTCTCGCTTTTTTTCTTATCTTTCTCTTTTGTTTCTTTTTTACCAAAAGAAACCTAAGCAATTAGTAACTAATCTGAATTTGCCAAAAGAAATGACGGACTCTCCAAATTCCTATCTAAGCAGCCCATAGAGCAAAGGATATGCTAGTCTCAATAGGAAAGTGCTACGCAAAAGAAGGAAGGCTGGCTATGGTTATCAAACAGAGATACAACCTGATTCGGATTGTTTATCTAAGCAAACAAAACTAACTCAAAGGAACAGACTTGAGAGAAACCGAACAACTCCGACTTGAGAACGACAATTATGGAGAAACGACTATAATTCCAAACAGAAAATAGGTTACACAAATAAAAGGCTACGACCAGCAACTAAAAGTTGGAACTGATGCTATCTAGGCTATGGCAGCGAACTCTAAACCTAATCTTTTTGGTATGGATTTTTGTGCATAGAATGAAAAGAAAACTAATCTAAGGGATTGATGGATGCCCATCGAGTAAACGCTGGAAATATGATACCAAGATGACAAGGGGTGGCCCGATCTTCTCAGTGAGTTGATGGTGTCAATGATTAACTTGTTGGATAACTTGTGAGACGCTCACGAACTCTCCGGTTGTTCCCCCGTTGCCAATGCGACGAATCTTCAACCCTATGGCTATTCGCAACACCACACACTTGCGCATGTAGCCGCCGACCATGAAGCAGTTCTTCAATCTCCCAGCTCCCAATGGAACGACGGATAGCACCTGACTTTCAGTAGGAAGACACCCCATCAAAACGCATTTGGTGTAGATAGATATTCGTGATCGATGCAAAGAGGAATATAATTTCAGAGGAATGCTTAAAGCAATTCAATCTGGTAGAGGTTTAATCAAAACGTGGTCTAACCCTAAAAGCCAGGACTTACAAGGATATATAAAGACCCTTGGACATCCAACCTCGGTTTGGGGTCGAAAACAACCTTATCTCTAACTTTTCTAACTTAAATGACTATCTGGAAAACTGCCAGATACAACCGCTGTATTGTTTTGACTCGGTCATGATGAAATAGGGGATGCGGATATATAGTTTGGAAAGCACACGAGTCAACCTTTCCAAATTGTATTTAAACGCCTTATTTGAAGCACGGACACGGATTCTTCACGTATATCAATTTCGGGCCTCCTCGCAGTCAATCTGAGTCTGACATGGAGCATCTTGTTTTAACTTTTGTTCTCTTCATGTGATGATGGTGCCATTGCTCCCACACCTACCTCGTGCTTGCCACCATTCCTTGTGCATAGCTTCTTTCGCTTGCACCCATCTCGCCATTAATCTAATCCTAGTTATACGAAAAGTCCATGAATTAGGCTGTATACGATTCTTCCGAATCAAAGTAACATGTTCAACTAGGAATGAATTCACCTTATGATATTTGTCAATGAAGCTCAATATTTCTTTCCATCTTAAGCAAGCAGAATCATCATATTTCGTGAATATATCATCATCAACACAACATCTGTGCCCTCCATGACGAGCTCTCTCTCACTCCCTCCCTTTCTCTCTCTTTCTCTCCCTCTCTCTCTAGACATATACATTGCATCTCAAAAAAAACTCCCCACCGTGCGCGCACACACAAAGTCTACCATGGCAAGTATCTGTTTATCTCTCTCCTCCAACCCTCACTAAAACTTTGTCGCAAGATATCTCTCTAGATCATCTTTCACATCTGAGTGTACGCTATCCCACACTCCCTTGATCTCTCTCTTTATGTGTGTCTCGATTAACCTTGCTTTCTCACCGTTTCTCCCACACATAGAAGCTCCCTCTCCGTCTCTCGCATAGGCGGATCTATGTTGATTGTCTGGGGGTAACCCCCCAAACCATGGATTAAATTGTGAAGGTCTTTTTTAGGAGGGGTTAGATTATATTTTTTTAGCACTTGTCCCCCATGCCCCAAACACCGATGGGTTGTGCTCCACTCCTTGTGAGAATGTCTATTGCTCCCACACCTTAGATGCTATATGGTGATACGAGCTCCTCGGAGCCGTCAGATTTGAGATCTAACAGCTCTGAGGAGTTCTGAATGTTTTTGCAAAAAAAATTAATGAGTTTGGGAACTGTGCACAATTAGTACAAAAACTACTTAGATACCATTGGCTCTTAGATCCAACGGCCTCGAACCTCGTATCACCGGCTCGCACACCTTAGATGCTATGGTGATACGAGCTCGTGAGAGCCGTTGGATCTGACATGGAGCGGCTCCTAGGAGGTTTTAATGGTTTTGGCAAGAAAGCTCTCAAATAGTTTGGGAAATGCTCACAAGTACAAACTACTCAGATGCCATTGGATCTCGGATCGAATGGCCTTGAAGCTCGTATCAACATAGCAAGGTGCAGGAGCATCTAACGTTCTTTCTTTCGGGAGAATATCAGGTGCATCCACACATTAGGTACTACAATAATACGAGCTCCCGGGAGATCCAACACTTCCAGAAGGAGGTCAGAATGTTTTTTGCAATCTAGCCGTCAAAGAGTCTGGGAACCACACATAAGTATAAAGACTACGCACAGACCATTGGATCTCAGATCCAACGGCCTAGATGCGTGTATCACCACAGCCTCTACGATGCGGGGGTCACGTGAATATCGGGTGCTCCCACACCTTTGATGCTATGGTGATACGAGCTATTCGGAGCCGTTGGATCCGAGATCAAGCGGCTCCTTGGAGGTCTAAATGTTTTTTTCTGCAAAAAGGCCCTCGAAGAGTTTGGAAATTGTGCATAAGTAGAAAGACTACTCAAATGCCATTGGATCTGAGATATAACGATGTAGAAGCTCTTATCACCATAGCATCTAAGCTAAGGGGAGCACTTGATATTCTCCGCCGCTGTCAGTTTTTTCCTTAAACTTGTACAATACACGAAATTGGTGTCGTAAATTGTTTAACCGTGCAAAGTGTTTCTGCAAAATATTCCGTAGTACACAGAAAGATCAGAACAGCACACGGGGTCCCACTTGTCATGGAACAAATTTAAACCCAAAAATAAAAAAATCACAAGTTGGAGTGTTTCTGCAAAAAAATTCCCTCGTACACAGAAAGAACGGAACAACAGATGGTGGTCCCACTTGTCATGGAACAAATTTAAACCGAAAAATAAAAAATCACAAGTTGGAGTGTTTCTGCAAAAAAAGCCCTCGTACATAGAAAGATCGGAACAACAGACGCTGGTCCCACTTGTCATGGAACAAATATAAACCCAAAAATAAAAAAATTACAAGTTCGAGATTCGAACAGGCAACCTCGAGTAGACAACCGTAGGTCGATAGCCAACTGAACTAGGAAAGGTTGTTTTCCTGTCTGTATAATTCTTCTTTATAGTACCGTGTGTAGAGCAGAGGGACTGGTTCGTCAACACGTGCCTCAACATTGACTTACTTACTGGCGGGTCCCTTTGTCGGTGTACTAAGAAACAGGGCCCTTGGTACCCTGACTTGTGCAGCAGACACCCGCAGCCTCCAGACTGGCAAGATCATCCTGGGTAGAAGCATTCCTCCAACTACAACAAGCAAAGGACCAAGAAACCCAGCAAGACGCCTTGCTGGGGGGGCTCAAGGGCGAGTGCACCCACCAAGGACTCTGCCCGCCAAGGCCTACCTCCATGTCACCGAGCTAGTTGTCTACATTGGCTAGGTGCCGAGCGGGCAGGCGGTTAGGTGGAGACGGTCGGTGATGAGGACATCCCTACTAATGTTACACCCACATCCCCACCAGCTACACATATTGGACCAGTTACTAGAGCCCGCACACGCCAACTAAATTATTAGGTACTTTTGTTTCTTGGAAATCCTTCTAATGTTCATGAACATATGATGCTGCCTAAATTAATTAGATACTTTTGTTTTAGTTATGAATGAAGGACCTAGCATGGACAAGAAGGATGGCCATTGGAGTGGGATCAAGCATGGAGAAGAAGGTGCGTGCGCGGGAAGGAACAATGGAGTTTCAAGTGGTGATTTTCGCACTTTGAAGCCACCATAAGGAGAGTATGAAGGCTTGGAAGAAATATACAAGATGCCACTTCATAAATTTCGTCCATAGGCTAATATAAGTGCTGCGTCACCTTATTTTTGGGCCAGGCCCATGTAATTTTGAAATACCACTTATTAGGCTGTTTTTAGAGTCCGTATGTGCAGGTAAACGGAGTTAGGGTTGGTTTCAGACCCCTCCTCCAAGGGGCCACGAAATCCCCCTCAATCCCCCCATATATACAGTCCTTAGGGCATCGTTTTAGACTTGGGTTTGTTTAGACTGAAAGTTAGCCATAGCTGCAACTTCGCGTTCTTCGTTTGTGTTCCACAACCAGACAAAGGCGTCACAGAACCCCACTTCATCAATAATGCTTTCCTCTTAAATTCGCAATATCCAGATTGCAATCTTAGTTTCTTGCTTGTTCTTCGTTTGCTTGCAGGAAACAGACGCTCGTGGTCAGGTTGATCATGCTCCGGCATGGTCAATAACCTCTCGGAGTTGGTTTAGCGATTGCTAAGGCATGACGTCCTCGCACGTTCGTAGTCGGATCGTCAAAGTCTACTCCACCGAAAATGATAGCCACCATCTCATCAAAAGACAGGGACAACTTCGCATCTATCAAGTGGTATCAGATTTCCAGGTTGCTCGGTGAGATTTTACCAGTTTTTCGTAGTTTAGATCGCATATGTTCTTCATACCAATAGTCCACGAAAAAGCCACAAATAAATTAGGGTTAGTTCATCCTATCCGAACCAATCTAAGCCTTTTGCAATTTTCTGTTTGGTGTTTTGCTTTGTTGAATTTGCGGTTGCATCGTCGTGTCGAGTTGATGGTCTTAGTGTCTAGTCTTTTAGAGTTTCGAGTTCTGTTCACAGGTTGTCATGCCGCCACCGCACCATATACATCACCGCTGCCATATACCACCACCACACCAGATAAATCACCGCTGCCATCTACCACAACCGCATATCTGCCACCAATCCGAGTCATATAGACAACCACATATATTCGCCATCACGCCAATCCAAGTCCACCTCCATCACAGATTCGCTGCCAGTCCGTGTTCCACCACCCCTACATACATCCGCCACTAGTCCGAGTTACACCAGATTCGTATCCGCCACCAATCCTAGTCCGAGTCCAGTATTTGCAGCTTGTTGTTGATTTGCAACATGTCGTGGGCAAGGCAGACTCCCCAACTTCAGTGCTATCCACAGAAGAAAAATAGTTCTAGTTTAAAATAATAATCTGGCTAGGCAGTTTTGAGACCATTCTAAGACTTTTTCGAAAAATATTTGTTGCCGAGCAAAAAAAATGAGAAAAAAAGGAAAAAAAATCAGAGTGTGCTCCGCCCTTGTTTACGTGCAGCGCCATGATTTTGTTGGTCTTCTAGGCTCGCGTCTCTAGCATAGTCTAGCCTAGGACCAGCACTGTACCATCGTTGAGCGTTTATTCAACTTTGCATCTCTCAACTGATTATTGCTAACCCCTTTTACTACCATATATAAGCCATCCCATCTACGTCGTGTGTTGACACCACCTGGCAATTGCTCTATCCAAGCTTTGAGAGTTTTTTACTACAACGGTTGCCGATCACCGCCTGCTGCTGGGTAAGAACTGGTAAGAATTTGAGATTCGCTTGACGGATTTGTGACACACCACCACCACCACCACTTCCTAGTAGTCTGTAGGTTCATATTCTTGTGTGTTCCTATTGCTGCTAACCATGACAGGATCACAAGCCGACGAGATCAACTGGGACGGCATGACGAACAAGGAGCTCCATGATATATTTCAGCAAATGATGGCTGACCAGGTACAAGACGTCGTGACCAGCCTTGGAGAGGCCATGGAGAATCTAGGTGCTTTGGAGAAGACATTCGACACCAAGCTGGATGCTAAGTTCAATGAGGTGCTTGCACGTCTACCTGCACCAGCTGTACCTGTCGTACCTCGGCAACAACAACACCAACAACGCTCAAATTTCACGGGACGAGCGCAACGTGTGCCTCTCGACCAAGGCCAATATTCTGGTGCCATTGCTACGGCTGCTACTGCCGAAGCTTATGTGGTTGTTGTTGCTGCTGCTACTGTCGTTGAGCAGAATGAGGATTATGATGGTGATTACGATGATGAGGGAGAGGTTGCTCCCGATCAGCCCCAGGGGCAACCACCACCACAAGCACCGGGTCGTCCGCATGTTTACCATCGCAACGGTAGGGCTGCACCACCACCTCAGGTACGGGATCATGATTATCTCCCTAAGATAAAATTGAATATTCCGACATTTGAGGGTAGTTAGTTCCTGATATCTATCTTACGTGGGAGTTAGAAACAGAACAACGTTTTACATGCTTTCAATTTTCTGAGGATAGACGTGTTGCTGCTGCTGTTTGTGCTTTTACTAGTTTTGCTTGTGTTTGGTGGTCTGAACATTGTAGAATACATCATGATAATATCCCTACTACTTGGGCTGCTTTGAAAACTGCTATGCGTAATCGTTGGGTTCCACCATATTATCAAAGTGAATTGCTTCAAAATTTACAGCGTTTAAGACAAGGAAAAAATTCTGTGGAGGAATATTATCAGGAATTACCAACTGGCATGATTAGATGTGGTATTGTTGAGGAAAATGAAGCTATGCTTGCACATTTTATGGGTGGATTAAATAGAGAGATTCAGACTATTCTAGAGTATAAGGAGTATGACACTATCACTCGTTTATTCCATCTTGCCTGCAAAGCTGAACGTGAAGTGCAGGATCGACAGGCAATGGCGAGAACTAATTTTTCTGTAGGTCGCGCTTCATCATGGACAGCACGTACATCATCTACTTCCACACGTCCTACTATGGCACAACTTACTTCAGCCGCCAACTCCAACAGAGATACAAGGAAACATGCACCGCCACCAGCCACCAGCAAGGGCACACCTTCTGGGCCTGCACAGAGCTCTTCTTCTTCCATTGCATCCACGGGGCAAACACATGAGATTATATGTCATCGTTGCAAGGGTGGAGGTCACTATGCGAGAGAATGCCCTTCCAAGCATGTGATGATTGTTACTGAGGATGGTGGATATGACTCCGCTAGTGATTATGATGAGGAGACACTGGCTCTTATTGCGAGTGAAGAACAAGGTGTGGAGGAGACTAAACAAGAGACACACTACATGACTGCTGACTACGCTGACAGGTATGAAAGTTTAGTTGCTCAATGTGTTCTAAGTGTGCAGGTTACACAGGCTGAGTAAAATCAGAGCACAACTTGTTCCATACAAAGGGAGTTGTGAAGGAGCGTTCTGTTCGCGTCATCATCGATGGAGGGAGTTGCAACAACTTGGCTAGAATGGATATGGTGGAGAAGATGTCTCTAACCACCAGACCACATCCTCATCCTTATTACATCCAATGGTTCAACAACAGTGGTAAGGTTAAGGTAACACATACTATTCGTGTGCACTTTAGCATTGCTACATATTCTGATTATGTTGATTGTGATGTGATACCCATGCAAGCATGCTCCGTTTTACTTGGTAGACCATGGCAATTTGATAAAAATTCTATACACCATGGTAGGACAAATCAGTATACTCTTGTTCATAAGGATAAAAATATAAATTTGCTTCCTATGTCTCCCGAACATATTATGAAAGATGACATTGCTAGAGCTAGTAAATCAAAACAGAAGCAAAGTGAGAGTGAAAATCAGATTGTGGCAAAGGAATTTGAGCAATATAATAAGCCTAATAAACAATCATCTAGTGTTGCATCTGAAATAAAACTGAAGAGTGGTTGTTTACTTGCCTCTAAATCTGATATTACTGACTTGGATGTTACTACATCTGTTTGCTATGCTTTTGTATGCAAAGAGGTATTATTTTCATTCGAGGACATGCCTCCCTCTTTGCCTCCTGCTGTCGCTAACATTTTGTAGGGGTTCGCCAACGTCTTTCCACAAGACGTGACACCGGGATTACCACCTATTCGAGGGATTGAGCATCAGATTGACTTAATTCCCGGTGCATCGCTACCCAACCGTGCACCATACCATACCAATCCAGAGGAGACGAAGGAGATTATGCATCAAGTACAGGAGCTGCCTGACAAAGGTTATATACGCGAATCTCTTAGTCCTTGTGCTGTTCCTATTATTCTAGTGCCTAAAAAGGATGGTACATCGCGTATGTGTGTTGATTGTAGAGGCATTAATAATATTGCTATTCGTTATCGTCATCCTATTCCTAGGCTAGATGATATGCTTGATGAATTAAGTGGCTCTACAATTTTCTCCAAAGTTGATTTGCGTAGTGGATACCATCAAATTCGTATGAAATTGGGAGATGAATGGAAAACAACATTTAAAACTAAGTTCGGATTATATGAGTGGTTAGTCATGCCTTTTGTGTTAACTAATGCACCTAGCACTTTCATGAGATTTATGAACGAGGTTTTACGTGCTTTCATTGTACGATTTGTGGTTGTCTATTTTGATGATATACTGATTTATAGTAGAGCTTTGGAGGAACACTTGGATCATTTGCGTGCTGTTTTTATTGCTCTACGTGATGCACGTTTGTTTGGTAACCTTGGGAAGTGCACCTTTTGCACCGACCGAGTATCTTTTCTAGGCTATGTTGTTACTCCACAGGGAATTGAAGTTGATAAAGCCAAGATTGAAGCTATTGAGAGTTGGCCGCATCCCAAAACGGTCACACAAGTGAGAAGTTTTCTTGGACTCGCTGGTTTCTATAGGCTTTTTGTGAGGGATTTCAGCACCATTGTTGCACCTCTAAATGAGCTTACAAAGAAGGATGTGCCTTTTGTTTGGGGTACCGCACAGGAAGAAGCCTTCACGGTATTGAAAGATAAGTTAACACATGCTCCTTTACTCCAACTTCCTGATTTTAATAAGACTTTCGAGCTTGAATGTGATGCTAGTGGAATTGGATTAGGAGGTGTGTTATTACAAGATGGTAAACCTTTTGCATACTTTTTCTGAAAAATTGAGTGGGCCTAGTCTGAATTATTCTACTTATGGTAAGGAATTATATGCTCTTGTTCGGACTTTGGAAACATGGCAACATTATTTATGGCCCAAAGAATTTGTTATACATTCTGATCATGAATATTTGAAACGTATTAAAAGTCAAGCAAAACTGAACCGTAGGCATACTAAATGGGTTGAATTCATTGAGACTTTACCTTATGTCATTAAACACAAGAAGGGTAAAGAAAATGTTATTGCTGATGCATTGTATCATCGTTATACTATGCTTTCACAACTTGACTTTAAAATATTTGGTTTGGAGACCATCAAAGATCAATATATGCATGATGCTGAATTTAAAGATGTATTGCAGAATTGTAAAGAAGGGAGAACATGGAACAAGTTCGTCATTAATGATGGATTTGTTTTCCGTGCTAACAAGCTATGCATTCCAGCTAGCTCTGTTCGTCTTTTGTTGTTACAGGAGGCGCATGGAGGAGAATTAATGGGACACTTTGGCGTGAAGAAGACGGAGGACGTACTTGCAACACATTTTTTTTGGCCAAAGATGAGACGGGATGTTGAGCGTTTTGTTGCTCGCTGCACTACATGTCAAAAAGCTAAGTCACGACTCAATACTCATGGTTTATATATGCCTTTGCCTGTACCTAGTGTTCCTTGGGAGGATATATCTATGGATATTGTTTTAGGTTTACCTCGAACAAAGAAGGGGAGGGATAGCATATTTGTTGTCGTGGATAGATTTTCGAAAATGGCACACTTTATACCATGTCATAAAAGTGATGATACTGCTAATGTTGCTGATTTGTTCTTTCGTGAAATTATTCGTTTGCATGGTGTGCCAAATACAATTGTTTCAGATCATGATGTTAAATTTCTTAGCCACTTTTGGAGATGTTTATGGGCTAAGTTGGGAACTAAACTGCTTTTTAGTACTACATGTCACCCCCGAACTAATGGACAAACTGAAGTAGTGAATAGATCATTGTCTACTATGCTTAGGGCTGTTTTGAAGAATAACTTGAAAATGTGGGAAGAATGCTTGCTTCATATTGAATTTGCTTACAATCGTCCGCTGCATTCTACTACTAAGATATGCGCTTTTGAAGTAGTGTATGGTTTCTTACCTCGTGCACCTATTGATTTGTTGCCCCTTCCATCTTCGGAGAAGGTTAATTTTGATGCTAAAGAACGTGCTGAACTGATATTAAAGATGCATGAGTTAACTAAGGAGAACATTGAGCGTATGAAAGCTAAATATAAACTTGCTGGAGATAAGGGTAGAAAACATGTTGTCTTTGCACCTGGAGATCTTGTTTGGTTACATTTGCGTAAGGATAGGTATCCTGAATTGCGCAAGTCAAAGCTAATGCCACGTGTTGATGGTCCTTTTAAGGTGTTAGAGAAAATAAATGATAATGCATATAAACTTGAGCTGCCTGCGGATTTTGGGGTTAGTCCTACTTTTAACATTGCAGATTTGAAGCCTTATTTGGGTGAGGATGATGAGCTTCCGTCGAGGACGAATTCAGTTCAAGAAGGGGAGGATGATGAGGACATCCCTACTAATGTTACACCCACATCCCCACCAGCTACACATATTGGACCAGTTACTAGAGCCCGCGCACACCAACTAAATTAGCAGGTACTTTCGTTTCTTGGAAATCCTTCTAATGTTCATGAACATATCATGCTGCCTAAATTAGATACTTTTGTTTTACTTATGAATAAAGGACCTAGCATAGACAAGAAGGATGGCCATTGGAGCGGGATCAAGCATGGAGAAGAAGGTGCGCGCCTGGGAAGGAACAATGGAGTTTCCAGTGGTGATTTTCGCACTTTGAAGCCACCATAAGGAGAGTATTAAGGCTTGGATGAAATATACAAGATGCAACTTCATAAATTTCGTCCATAGGCTAATATAGGTGCTGAGTCACCTTATTTTTGGGCCAGGCCCATGTAATTTCGAAATACCACTTATTAGGCTGTTTTTAGAGTCTGTATGTGTGGGGAAACGGAGTTAGGGTTGGTTTCGGGCCCCTCCTCCAAGGGGCCACGAAATCCCCCTCTATTACCCCATATATACAGTCCTTAGGGCATTGTTTTAGACTTGGGTTTGTTTAGACTGAAAGTTAGCCATAGCTGCAACTTCGCGTTCTTCGTTTGTGTTCCACAACCAGACAAAGGCGTCACAGAACCCCACTTCATCAATAATGCTTTCCTCTTAAATTCGCAATATCCAGATTGCAATCTTAGTTTCTTGCTTGTTCTTCGTTTGCTTGCAGGAAACAGACCCTCGTGGTCAGGTTGATCGTGCTCCGGCGTGGTCAATAACCTCTCGGAGTTGGTTTAGCGGTTGCTAAGGCGCGACGTCCTCGCACGTTCGTAGTGGGATCGTCAAAGTCTACTCCACCGAAAATGATAGCCACCATCTCATCAAAAGATAGGGACAACTTCACCCCTATCAGTCGGGGTGCGTGGCAGCCTAGAGAAATTTATAGCAGGTTTTACCACACCCGTCCTACAGTGTGGCAAAAGAATATAAGGTAGCTGGGCGGATGGCACAGAAGGAGATGCAGTCCTTGCCGGGAGACGTCGCCAGCTTGACACCTCACGGCGCATTCAATGCGCCTGTCCTAGTCCGTCAGGGTTAGGTATTTCCCACTACCACCTCTGCTAACACTCTAGGAGAGGGCAGTATCCACTGTTTACCAGATGTAAAGACCATTTTGCCACTATGGTAACCCCTTGTCTATAAAAGGAGGCCCATGGTTACCTTTACAAAGGTCGACACTCTATTCATTCTACACGCGTAGCTGCACTCCCGAGGCACCTCTTGTCGGGATTGTTGCGCCATGTATTGTGAACACTCATAAACCACCAGAACACATGACGTAGGGTTTTACGCTCCGGTGGCCCGAACCTGTCTGAACCCTCGCGTACGTAGGAATCAGTGATGCTCTTTGCGCATTAGAGCCCTCATAGCCGAACCACGAAGGGTCCTTGCCGGTCCACATAGATCGTCGTACCCCGACACCCTTGTCTATGATCTATCTCTTCTCTCCTTCTACCTTTAGATGCACGTGAAAACACTAAGAGTGATGCGAGCTCGCCAAGATGTATTTATAACAATAAAAATGCTGGAAAAAAATGATGAATCGCCTAGGAACAACAAACCTCGTGGCTGGTGGATGGAGCAAACACACCTATCCTCCGTGCCATGTTAGTAAGGAAATGTCTGGCTAGTGGGGTACCCCGACATCACGAAGCGGCCTTGCCGGTCCCATAGATCACCGTACCCCGACATCTTTGGCGCACCAAGTAGGGGCTTATCTTGCGTGAACCTTCGCTGATCTCTGCGCATCTTCATCAGCAGCTTCATCGACGCCCATGGCCCCCAAGAAGGCCAAGGGCACGGCGATGCCTGATACGTCTCCAACGTATCTAATTTTTTTGATTGTTCCATGCTATTATATTATCATTCTAGGATACTTTTTGAGTAATTATTTACCAATTTATATTATTTTTTGAGCACTAACCTATTGACCCAGTGCCCAGTGTAATTCCTGTTTTTTTGTGTTTTTTGTTTCACAGAAATTCCATATCAAATGAAGTCCAAACGCGATGAAAATTTACGGAGATTTTTTTTGGAATATATGTGAATTTTGGAAGTCGGAATCAATGCAAGACGATGCCCGAGGGCCCCACAAGCCAACAGGGCACGACCTAGGGGGTCATGATGGCTTGTGGCCAGCCCTTAAGTCGGTTGAGCCTCTCATTCCTCCGCAACAAAGATATTTTCGCGATAAAAATCGCCTCAAAATTTCAGCCCAATCGGAGTTACGAATCTACAGATATTTAAGAAACGGTGATGAGCCAGAAAATAGTCCCAAAAACAGAAGAGAGACAGAGAGATAGATCCAATCTCGGAGGGGCTCCTACCCTCCAAGAGCCATGGCGGCCATGGACCAGAGGGGAAACTCTCTTCCCACCTAGTGAGGACGACAAGGAAGAATAAGAAGAAGGAGGGGGGCTCTCCCCCCCTCTCTCCCGATGGCGCCGGAGCGCCACCGGGGCAACCATCGTGATGACGATCTACACCAACAACTTCGCCGCCATCACCACCAACTCTCTCCCCCTCTATGGAGCGGTGTAAAACCTCTCTTCCCCGCTGTAATCTCTACTTAAACATGGTGCTTAATGCTATATATTATTATCCAATGATGTGTGGCTATCCTATGATGTTTGAGTAGATCACTTTTGTCCGACGGGTTAATTGTGATATGATGTTATTTTATATGAGTTGTATGTTGATGTGGTGCTGTCCTAAGGTGCCTTCCATGAGGCGCACATGTGAAGGATTCACGCTGGTGGGTTTGCAATATGTTCATGATTAGCTTATAGTAGGTGGCTAGAGTGACAGAAGCTTACACCCGAGTAAGGGAGTTGTTTGCATATGGGAGTAAAGAGGACTTGATGTTTAATGCTATGGTTGGGTTTACCTTAATGATTTCTAGTAGTTGTGGATGCTTGCTAGAGGTCCATTCATAAGTGCATATGATCCAAGTACGAAAAGTGTGTTAGTGTATGTCTCTCCCTCATTGCATATGATAAGTATCTGTCATGTTATATTCAATTGCATATGGACAATCTTTCTCTTGCGTTACACAAAAAAGCTTTCTACTAAACAACTTACTTACTAATCTTTATCTAAACAGCCCCTAACTTTTATTTACTTGTTCTTTATTATCTTGCAAAACTATCTATTACGCCTACTAAGTACTTCTAGTTTCTTTCCCGCAAAGTAGTTTCGTACTTGTTCTAGTTAAAGTAAGCGTTAGCGTGCATAGAGTTGTATCGATGGCCGATAGAACTTGAGAGAATATTAATTCTACCTTTAGCTCCTCGTTGTGTTCGACACTCTTACTTACAGAAAAATGCTACAAACGATCCCCTACACTTGTGGGTTGTCAAGACCTTTTTCTGGCGCCGTTGCCGGGGAGCAATAGCATAGTGGTTGATATTCTCATGTGTGCTTGTCTGCTTTATCACTAAGTAATTTTTATTTTCTATTAATAGTTTTTTTCTATCTTTAGTTATGGATATGGAACACGAAACACCAAAAAAAGTAGTTGTACTTGCTACTCATGGAGATGGGGAACCTCCTAAAACCCTCGATGCTGGTTATGTGAAACACATTAATTACTACTTTGATAATCCTGAGAAATCCTCATTCAACTTGATAATGGGAGACACGTTGGATCAATGTGATTACTTTAGGGATTATCTCTTGTCTCAAAAAGGGAAACACTTATAGGATCAAATTAAAATGTTGCATTGGTATGCTTGGGATTTATGCATGAGAAGTGATTATACTTGTTGCTCTAAGAGTAAGGGTCTACACCTTCCCTTTCAATGTGAATTTAATGATAATAAAACCTTGGCTTCTTATGCTAATGGTATATATGATTACTATGATGTGGAACAAATAGAATAAATTGTTGCTTTTAAGGGTGCATATGAAATTGCTTCTTTGATTGAAAAGTATGATGATATTCCTTACAAATCTGAAAAAATTTCCATACTTAAATATTGCTATGAGAATTATGAATACAATGCCGATATTAATGAATTTATTGATAGAATGACTGCTGCCTTGGAAGAGACTAAAATTTTGCAAGAATCTATGGAAAATAAATTCCTGAAATTGTGAGCTCATTAGATTAAAAAGATGAGGAGGAGAGCGAAATGATAGAGGCTTGTCTTTTGATGAGATGTGTCTATCGTTTTTGGTAGAGTCGACATGACGATCCGACTATGAACGTGCGAGGACGTCATGCGTTAGCAATCACTAAACCAACTCCGAGAGGTTATTGACCACGCTAAAGCACGATCAACCTGACCACGAAGGCCTGTTTCCTGCACGCAAACGAAACACAAGCAAGACACTGAGATTGCAATCTAGATATTGCGAATATAAGAGGAAAGCTTTATTGATGAATGTGGGGTTCTTTGACGTCTTGGTCTGGTCGTGGAACGCAAACGAAGAAAGCAAAGTTGTAGCTATGGCGAACTTGTAATCTAAACAAAACCCAAGTCTAAACGGTGCCCTAAGGGCTGTATATATGGGGGAATAGAGGGGAATTTCGTGGCCCCTTGGAGGAGGGGTCCGACACCAACCCTAACTCAGTTTTCCCCACACATACGGACTCTAAAAACTGCCTATGATAAGGTATTTCAAAATTACATGGGCCTGGGCCAAAAATAAGGTGGTGCAGCACATATAATAGCCTACGGACGAAATTTATAAAGTGGCGTCTTGAATATTTGTCCAAGCCTTCATGCTCTCCTTATGGTGGCTTCAAAGTGCGAAAATCCCCACTGAAAGCTCCAATGTTCTTTCCCGCGCGCGCACCTTCTTCTCCATGCTTGTTCCCGCTCCAATGGCCATCCTTCTTGTCCATGCTAGGCCCTTCATTCATAAGTAAAACAAAAGTATCTAATTTAGGCAGCATCATATGTTCGTGAACATTAGAAGGATTTCCAAGAAATGAAAGTACCTGGTAATTTAATTGGCGTGCGCGAGCTCTAGTAACTGGTCCAGTATGTATATCAGCAGGGGCTATGGGTGTAACAATGGTATTGATGTCCTCATCATCCCCCCCTTCTTGAACTGAAGTCGTCCTCGACGGAAGCTCATCATCCTCACCCAAATAAGGCTTCAAATCTGCAATGTTAAAAGTGGGACTAACCGCAAAATCTGCAGGCAGCTCAAGTTTATATGCATTATCATTTATTTTCTCTAACACCTTAAAAGAACCCTCAGCACGTGGCATTTGCTTTGACTTGCGCAATTCAGGAAACCTATCCTTACGCAATTGTAACCAAACAAGATCTCTAGGTGCAGAGACAACATGTTTTCTACCCTTATCTCCAGCAAGTTTATATTTAGCATTCATACGCTCAATGTTCTCCTTAGTTAACTCATGCATCCTTATATCAATTTAGCACGTTCTTTAGCATCAAAATTAACCTTCTCCGAAGATGGGAGAGGCAACAAATCAATAGGTGCACGAGGTAAGAAACCATACACTACTTCAAAAGGGCACATCTTAGTAGTAGAATGCAGCGAACGATTATAAGCAAATTCAATATGAGGCAAGCATTCTTCCCACATTTTCAGGTTATTCTTCAAAATAGCCCTAAGCATAGTAGACAGTGATCTATTGACTACTTCAGTTTGTCCATCAGTTTGGGGGTGACATGTAGTATTAAAAAGCAGTTTAGTCCCCAACTTAGCCCATAAGCATCTCCAAAAGTGGCTAAGGAATTAACCATCACGATCCGAAACAATTGTATTTGGCACACCATGCAAGCGAATAATTTCACGAAAGAACAAATCAGCAACATTAGCAGCATCATCACTTCTATCACATGGTATAAAGTCTACCATTTTCGAAAATCTATCCACGACAACAAATATACTATCCCTCCCCTTCTTTGTTCGAGGTAAACCTAAATGTCTACTATGACATGACCGAAATCGATCTAGGAAAATAATTTAAATAGGGGAAGGTTTGTAACTTCACTCATACGTGACATGACCGCCTGTCTGCGCCATTCATACACCGTGGGCGCCAAAACGCCCTCTCCTCAGCTGGAATCTCTCACGGCAAATATTCGGGATATGCGTGATTCTCGTCCTGTCCCCAACTGAAAAATATCGCTCTAATGTATGAAATTTTAAACGGGGGCTAAGTTCGGAACTTTACCACATTTAGGACAAGCGCGTCCCAAAGACATGGTTCCCCCTACCCATATCCGTCCATTTTCCCATTCATACACCGTCGGCTCCAAAACACCCTCTGCACCCCAACGTCCTCCGTCTGCCACCCCATTCATCGCCGCCTTCCTCCACCATTGCAGAGACGCTACCCAGACCACGTCGTCCACTGCAAGAGATCTACGTCTCTCATTCATGGAGCTAGACCAGGAGCCTTGCATCCCATCCTCTCACTTCATCTGCACCGTCGTCCACCTTGTCGATGCCGCTCATACAACCTTCTCGTCCGCCACAACGGGACTCATCCCCCGATGGCTCCGTCTACCGATACAAATATGCTGCCCCATCGCCGACAACACTATCAACGTATCAGTAGAGGCCTACACAGCACCGGAAGAGAGGTGGTACTCTTTAATATCTAGCCAACTTTTTGATCTGAACTAGAAAATATATCGTCACTTGTTTACTCTACTTCCTTTTCAGCTCTTAGAATATTAGTAGTTAGGTTAAAGCAAACATTTGTTGCTAAGTAGCCATTGTGCGGTTTGCAGCGTCACATCTGCCTTGGCATGGTCAACATTATACTTATCATGCTTATGATGGCTATATGGTCAGCCTACGTTCTTCGTATCGTATTATCACTGCTCCACCCATCAAGCAAAAGAAGCATAGTTGTTCAAATACGAACCTGATATGATGTTGATATTAGTAAAACAGAGCGCGGACTAGGATTTTGGGTCAGCTTGTATACCATAAGAGATTAGAACATGGTCAGCCAGCCAATGCCTTTGCTATTGCTCATTAGGGTTCGTTGTGTACTGAGTGCTACCTAAATTTAATGCTATAGATGTTTCAGTAATCTTCAGTACCTGTAAAGTTGACAGGGTTTCAAAATTCCTGGCCTAGGAACAAACACTAGTCATGTTGGATTGTTGGTCATAATGACATGGACACAGATTACTACTGGAGGCTAGGTTTGTTGAAAATTTTACTAGTGTTTTTACTCATTCAATATCATATCCAATTATCCAGTTTGATTAGTTGCAAACAATAAGTGCTAGCCCAACATCTTGATTCAAATTTTGGACGGTCTCTTACTGTAGTTACGATTCTGCATGCATGTACAAGTAAGCTCACAAGTAATGATTGATTCACTATCTCTATGCTTGCCTTTCATATTTGTGGTTAATATTTTTTTAGGGTGGGCCACCCTGTTTCAAAATCCAGGATCTGTAGACACGAGTGAATAGTATTTCTATGTGTGATCTCTTCCATCATGTGTGGGCAACGAACATTGCATTGTATAGAAATAAAGGGTTATATCCACCTTTTTCATAGACTATGATCTTTTATCTGGATTACAATCTTCCTACGTGCTTGTGTCGCACTAGCAACACTCTACCCTTTATTCTAAACAACATGCCACTCATAATTCCAAAGTTTATTTGTTCAAATACAAATTGATATGGTACTAATATTAATTAAACAAACACATATTTACTTGTCTGGTAATGTTCCTACTTAAGTTTTGAAATGTGTGTCCGCCCCTTATAGAGAGACATGAGATGTTTGTATTTCTGTATGCACTATCGTCATCATGGTTGGGGGATGAACTTCTTATACGAAGTGGTTTATAAGGAAACACTATTGGAGTAGAATCCGCGATGCATCATAAATATATTCTTTTTTCATTTTTTGTTTTCATGAATCTCACATACTGAACATCATCATAATCATTATGAGAATGTGCGCATGAGAAGAATAGTGCAGAACAATTCAATGGTTATCAAACTTGGCATCAAGGGATTGAGATCCAGTCTAGATGCAATGGAATCCACACGCATCGCACCTACAGATTCGTGTTTAGAATATATCCTAAAAATAATTTTGAGCTAGATGGAGACCTAAGTCAATGTAGCTCTCTAGTGGAAGAGTCGAAGGAATATGCACTATCTTATTCACCCATCAAGGTGCTTGCTCTAACTTGGCAATGTTATATTGGTCGCACATATCTTTAGAATAATGCTTTGCATTTCTTCTACTTGTTTGCACTGACATTTTCTTACTTTACACATCATATATGTGAATATGCCATGCCTATTGATGTCTACTACACAACTTTATTCTTGTAGACTCTTGTTGGGCCTCCAAGCGTAGAGTTTTGTAGGACAGTAGCAATTTTCCCTCAAATGGATGACCTAAGGTTTATCAATCCGTGGGAGGTGTAGGATGAAGATGGTCTCTCTCAAACAACCCTGCAATCAAATACAAGAAATCTCTTGTATCCCCAAAACACCCAATAAAATGGAAATTGTATAGGTGCACTAGTTCGGCGAAGAGATGGTGATATAAGTGCAATAAGGATGGTAGATAAAGGTTTTTGTAGTCTGAAAATATAAAAACAGCAAGGTAACAAGTGTAAAACAGCGAGCAAAATGGTATATTAATGCTTGGAAACAAGGCCTAGGGTCCATACTTTCGCTAGTGCAATCTCTCAACAAAGCTAATATAATTGGATCACATAAATATCCCTCAACGTGCAACGAAGAATCACTCCAAAGTTCTTATCCAGCGGAGAACATAAGAAGAAATTGTTTGTAGGGTACGAAACCACCTTAAAGTTATCCTTTCCAATCGATCTATCCAAGGGTTCGTACTAAAATAACACCAAGTTATCCTTTCCGATCAATCTATCTAGATTTCGTACTAAAATAACACCATATGATACTCATCAACCAACTCTAATGTCACCTAGATACTCCAATATCACCACAAGTATGCATGAGTTAATCATACGATACGCATCAAACAATTTCAGATTCATAATACTCAATCCAGCACAAAGAAACTCAAAGAGTGCCCCAAGATTTCTATCGGAGAACATGGTATGAAACTTGCAATCAACCCTTATGCATAGATCCCCTAGGTCACCATAATCCGCAAGTTGACGCCTCAACATATATCAAGTGAATCAATAGAATACCCCAATGTCACTATGGGTATCCAACGCACGACGTACATCAAGTGTTCTCAACCAAAGTATTCCATCCAACATAACGACATCTCAAAGGGAAAGATTCAATTCATCACAACATGATAGCAAGGCAATAACATCATATGATCCGACTATATTAACAAAGCCCGTGTTACATCAAGATCGTGACATCTCAAGAACACGAGAGAGAGAGAGATTGAACACATAGCTACTGGTACATACCCTCAGACCCGAGGGTGGACTAGTCCCTCCTCGTCATGGCCGCCATCGGGATGATGAAGATGAACACCGGAGATGATCTACCCTCTCCGGCAGGATACTGGAAGGCCTCCAGATTGGTTTTTCATCGATACAGAGAGTTGTGGCGGCGGAACTTCTCCTCCAGGGTTATTTCTGGGGATTCTAAATATATAGGATTTTTGGGTGTCGGTTTCACGCGAAGATGGGCCACGAGGGGACCACAAGACACCAGGGCGCGCCAGAGGGGCCTAGCGCGCCCTGGTGGGTTGTGCCCACGTCGTGGCTCTTCTGGCCCTCCAACTAAGCTTTTAGTGCCTCTTTTGTTCCAAAAAAATTGTCAAAAAGTTTCATTGCCTTTGGAGAACTTTGATTTCTGCACAAAAAACAACACCACGATAGTTCTGCTGAAAACGACGTCAGTCCGGGTTAGTTCTAAATGAATCACGTAAAGTGCATCAAAAACATATAAAAGTATTGTAAACATAGGAGAATGTGGCATGAATATTTCATAAATTATTGATACGTTGGAGACGTATCAGCATCCCCAAGCTTAATTCCTACTCCTCCTCGAGTAGGTACATGATAAAAGAAATAATTTATGAAGTGTGAATGCTAGCATAGTGCATAAGTTTGATCAATGATAATTTTAACCACTTTTCCTGGCATCATAACAACAACTCTTTCTCATAAAACTCATCATGATAAAGTAACAACCAATTCACATGTTATGGTTCAAACAATGAATTCTCTTGAAACTTAACAACCTATGTTCTTAGTCACCAAACAATTGCAATTCAGCTTATTCTCAATAAAGTCTAAGTAAGAGCTCCACATACTCAATCATCATATAGTCTTCTATGATTGCTAGTACTCAAAGCATATTTTTAGAACAAATGGCATCCATCGAACACAGAGAAAGATAGGGGCTTAATGTTTTGCCTCCCAACTCATTTATCATAGAGATAATTGTCAACAATAATAAGTCACGATCAAATATATTTGACTGGCCATATGTGCCTAGATCTTTCCACACCACATGATGCTTGCCAACTAGAGAATAATTGAGGTTGAAATGGGAATGCATACTATTGACTCTTGCATAAAAGTAAATACTGAAAGGTAAAAGATAGGCCCTTGGCAGAGGGAAGCGGAGGTTGTCATGCGCTTTTTGGTTTTGTATGCATAATCCCTTAATGCAAAAGAACGTCACGTTATATTGCCCCTTATGATCGCAACCTTTATTATGCACTCCGTCACTTTTATTACTTTTCCATCACAAGTTCGTACAACGCTCAATTTTCTCTTACACTAAATGATCAAACACATTTAGAAGAAATTTTTATTGCCTTTTTGCACCGATGACAACTTACTTGAAGGATCTTATTCAATCCATAGATAGGTATGATGGACACTCATGTAAAGAAACTAGGTTTAAGGGTTTTTGTATGCACAATTAGTATCTCTACTTAGTACGAATTTTTGGCTAGCAAAAGATCCTAAGCAAACAACACATGTTGGAGGATCCATAACAATATAACTTCTATGCAAATATACACAACCAAAACTCATTACGTTGTCTTCAACTAATTTGCTCAAGTTTGAAAATAATTAATGGGTATTCACAATCATAGAAGATGTCCAAGATAATATATTTGTATGTGAAAGTTCTCTTCCTTATACTAATCATTCACGAATTGCTTGTATGACCAATATTGTGATTGGCAAGCTTCAAAAGATTTCCCTTTCTAAACCCAATGTGAACTTGCTACTAAGAATATAGCACATTGATAATTTCAGATTTATGATATTTCATTCATTCACAATTTATTCTCAAGATATAAGTGAAGCACAAGAGTAAACATCAAACTACTCTCAAAAGATATAAGCGAAGATCAATGAATAGTCAAACAATTAAGTAGCTAAGTGAGGACTCTCTCACAATAAAGATTTTCAGATCTGAGTATTTTATTCAAACAACAAACTAACTAAAAATTCATTTCAAGAATAGCACATATCATGTGGAAATATAAAAATTTAGGCTCAACATAGGCTAACCGATATTTGTTTGATGAAGAGAGGTCGGATGCGTAGCATCCCCAAGCTTAGATGCTTGAGACTTCTTGAAACATTTACTTGGGGTGCCTTGGGCATTCCCAAGCTTGAGATTTTGTATCTCATTCAATCCTCTCATATCCCGGTTTCACCTAAGTCTCAAAAACTTCATCCACACAAAACTCAAAAAGAACTCGTGAGATAGGTTAGTACACATAAGAACAAATCAACACTTCATATACTGCCAAGACAAGTTGCACAATAGTTTTCAAACATCATCTACTGTTTACTATCGTTTCCATAATTTATATCTACCAATATAGGCTATGGAAACTATAGGATAAGTAGATAACAAAACTATGACAGCAATCTGTCCAAACAGAGTAGTCTGTAGCAATTTATGAAAACAATGTACTTCTGTAACTCAAAAAATTATGAAACTTTAGGACGTGATAAATAATTTATATGACAGCACTGGGTAAAAATTTCAGTAACTTTCCACGTTCCAGTAAAATATGAAAATTCAAATACTACAGAGAAAGTTTCTATTTTTACACAGCACACATCAAACATGCAATGCAAGCATCCTAAGGCAATGCTTGGAACTTTTTATTGAAAAACAAGATTATAAATAACACCTAACAGAAAGTAACAAAATATAATGATGATCCAATTAAAGCACATATTATGTGACGAATATAAATATAGCCCAAAGTAAGGTTACCGATAATGATGGAGACGAAAGAGGGGATGCCTTCCGGGGCATCCCCAAGCTTAGGCGCTTGAGTCTTCCTTGGATATTACCTTGGGGGTTCCTCAGGACTCCCCAATATTAGGTTCTTGTCACTCATTATTCTCCTCATATCGGTGTCTCACCCAAAACTATAAAACTTCAATCACATAAAACTTAACGTAAGTTCGTGAGATGGGTTAGTATAATAAATAAAGATCATTCGCTTAGGTACTGTCAAGACAAGATTCATAATTGTTCTCACATAATACCTACTTTATTCTACCATTCACATAATTTATATCACAGAATATAAGCTTTGGGAACACTAAAACAAGCAATCTATGCATGCAAAACAGAATCTGTCAAAAACAGAACAGTCTGTGAAGATCTATAGTATAGCTATACTTCCTTGTCTCTAAAAATTCTGAATAATTAGGAAAGCCTGAATAATTTGTTTATAAACACTTTGTAAAAACTTCAGACCATTATCACTCTGTAGTAAAAAATTAAAATTCATGTACTTGAGTCAAAAGTTTCTGTTTTGGTTCAGCATCAATTCTACTCATCTTGTGAGTCGTCCCAAAGGCTTTACTTGGCACTTTATTGAAATAACATATACAAACCATGATTACTATAGTATCTTAATCATGTGAACACACAAAAACAGAATGTAAAAGTGTTGGGTTGTCTCCCAACAAGCGCTTTTCTTTAAAGCCTTTCAGCTAAGCATGATGATTTCAATGATGCTCACATAGGAATAGTATTTGAAACATGCAAAAGAGCATCATGGATCACATGGCAAGCACATTTAAGTCTAACCCACTTCCTGTGCATAGGGATTTTATGAGCAAACAATTTATGGGAACAAGAATCAACTAGCATAGGAAGGCAAAACAAGCATAACTTCAAAACTTTGAACACATAGAGAGGAAACTTGATATTATTGCAATTCCTACAAGCATATGTTCCTCACTCATAACAATTTTCAGTAGCATCATGAAGGAATTCAACAATATAACTATCTAATAAATCATTATTTTCATGATCCACAAGCATAGAAATTTTATTACTCTCCTCATAAGCAAATTTCTTCTCATCCATAATAGTGGGAGCATCAAATGAAACTCGAATACTATAAATTGTTTCCACATTAAATGAGTAATGTTCGGTAAAAGGATATTCAAAATTATGACAATAATTATCACTAATTTTTATAACATAAGTATCATCACAATAATCATCACAAGTAGCAACTTTGTTCTCATCATAGTCAAGTGAAACCTCTTTCGAAATAGTGGAACCATTACTAAATAAAGTCATGACCTCTCCAAATCCACTTTTATCATTATAATAAAATTCAACAGCCTCCAATATAGTGGGCTAATAATTATCTAAAGTTGACACTCTTCCAAACCCACTTTCATAAATATCGCAATCATCCTAAATAGGACGCATGCAATCATCATAATAAATTTGATCATTCAAAGTAGGGGAACTAAAAAGATCATCTTCATTAAGCATAGCATCCCCAAGCTTGGGAATTGGCATATCATAAGTATAATCACTCTCATCATTAATATTATGAATAGCACCAATAGTATTACAATTATTATCATCATAATTTACCAAGTTGGTGCCAAAAAGATTTTCAAGATTATAAGAAGTATCATTATCTTCCCAATCATAGTCATCACAACAAGCAATAGGCATAACAAAATCATCATCAAGTGTATCATCTTCGATAATTATTTTTGAGTCATCCTCGCGAGGCACAACAATAATAGGAGCAACATCATTTGGGAGAGATACCTTTTTACCTGTACTCTTTCTTCTTTTCTTCTTCTTCACCACATCATGTGTGGGTTTAATTAATTTTTTCGAGCTTCTTATTGATGAGATTGGTTGAATAGGGAGCTCCTCCTCGTCACCTATTTCATCATGACAGACAATAGGAGGGAAATTGGAAATCTTTACCCTTTCATTAGTATTCCTTTTATATTCTATTGGTTTTGCCATCTTTCTTTAGTTGGAAATATAGGCATTCTCATAAGAAACATTTTTATCATGACTAGTGCAATCATCATTAGTAATTTGGATATTCATAGAATTCATAATAACAACATTGCAATCATGCTCATCATTTATGCCAAACATTTTATTGAATTCTTCTTCTATCAATTGAGCACAATTTTCCTTTCCATCATTTTCAAGAAAGACTTGATAAAGACGAATAGCATGAGGCCACCTCAATTCCATTTTTTGTAGTTTCTTTTATGAAACCAAACTAGTGAAAAATAAGAAACTAAAAGATTTAATTGCAAGATCTAAAGATATACCTTCAAGCACTCACCTCCCCGGCAACGGCGCCAGAAAAGAGCTTGATGTCTACTACGCAACTTTATTCTTGTAGACTCTTGTTGGACCTCCAAGCGCGGAGTTTTGTAGGACAGTAGCAATTTTCCCTCAAGTGGATGACCTAAGGTTTATCAATCCGTGGGAGGTGTAGGATGAAGATGGTCTCTCTCAAACAACCCTGCAATCAAATACAAGAAATCTCTTGTGTCCCCAACACACCCAATACAATGGCAAATTGTATAGGTGCACTAGTTCGGCAAAGAGATGGTGATACAAGTGCAATATGGATGGTAGATAAAGGTTTTTGTAATCTGAAAATATAAAAACAGCAAGGTAACAAGTGTAAAACAGTGAGGAAAATGGTATATTAATGCTTGGAAACAAGGCCTAGGGTTCGTACTTTCGCTAGTGCAATCTGTCAATGATGCTAATATAATTGGATCACATAACCATCCCTCAACGTGCAACGAAGAATCATTCCAAAGTTCTTATCTAGCGGAGAACATAAGAAGAAATTGTTTGTAGGGTATGAAACCACCATAAAGTTATCATTTCCGATCGATCTATCCAAGAGTTCGTACTAAAATAACACCAAGTTATCCTTTCCGATCAATCTATCTAGAGTTCGTACTAAAATAACACCATATGATACGCATCAGCCAACTTTAATGTCACCTAGATAATCCAATGTCACCACAAGTATCCCTGAGTTAATTATACGATACGCATCAAACAATTTCAGATTCATCATACTCAATCCAACAGAACAAACCTCAAAGAGTGCCCCAAGATGTCTATCGGAGAACATGGTATGAAAACGTGGAATCAACCCCTATGCATAGATCCCCTAGGTCACCGGAATCCGCAAGTTGATGCCTCAACATATGTCAAGTGAATCAATAGAATAGCCCAATGTCACTACGGGTATCCCACGTGAGACGTACATCAACTGTTCACAACCAAAATATTCAATCCAACATAACGACATCTCAAAGGGAAAGATTCAATTCATCACAACATGATAGCAAGGGAATAACATCATATGATCCGACTATATTAACAAAGCCCGTGATACATCAAGATCGTGACATCTCAAGAACACGAGAAAGAGAGATTGAACACATAGCTACTGGTACATACCCTCAGCCCTGAGAGTGGACTACTCCCTCCTCGTCATGGCCTCCGCCGGGATGATGAAGATGGCCACCGGAGATGATCTACCCTCTCCGACAGGGTACTAGAACGCCTCCAGTGTCAATAAAGAGAGTTGCGGCAGCGGAACTTCTCCTCTAGGGTTATTTCTGGGGGTTTCTGAATATATAGGATTTTTGGGCGTCGGTTTCACGCGAAGATGGGCCACGAGGAGACCACAAGACACCAGGGCGCGCCAGAGGGGCTTGGCGCACCCTGGTGGGTTGTGTCCACCTCATGGCTCTTCTGGCCCACCAACGAAGCTTCTAGTGACTCTTTTGTTTCAAAAAAATCGTCAAAGAGTTTCATTGCATTTGTAGAACTTTGATTTCTGCACAAAAAACAACACCACGGTAGTTCTTCCGAAAACAACATCAGTCCGGGTTAGTTCTAAATAAATCATGTAAAGTGCATCAAAACCATATAAAAGTATTGTGAACATAGGTGAATGTGGCATGAATACTTCATAAATTATCGATACGTTGGAGACGTATCACCTATCCATTTTCAGTACATATTCCATTTGTCATCATACCATATTTCTCCATTCAAATGTTGTTCTTGTGTATCAGACGTTCAAATAGGAAGAGCGACGATCGCGAAGGAGCACCAACAAAGTATTTGGACAAGGTAGTGACACCTGTTAAATAAAATAGCCCTTCAGGTGTAGGGGCAATATCACCAGCCCACAAAACACAGTCCCAACTCTAGCAGACTCTACCCCTACTCCACTGGCCATAGAAGATCGCCCAACAGAATAGACACCGGCTACAACAAAAAGTATGACGATGCCAGTTGACATAGCACCAGCTCTACGACGCAAAACCGCCATTCCAGCAAAGAGTGCACTAACTCCAGTGGCCAAAGCCCTATTCGAACTAAACAGAGTTCCGATTGGAGCAAATAGGACCCCCATTCCACATATTCTCACTTTGGAAGAACAATCTATTATTCTTGTAAGGAACTTTGTGCATATCTTCCCATCATGGAAGGATTATAGTACAGAGAAACATGAATTTCAAATCTTCCTCGGTAACTTACGTGTAAGTGATATTATTCATGATAATTACTACTGATGTTTCTGCCAACTGAACATGAACGGTTTCATTCTTTTAAATAGGTGAGGACCAATCTGGATAGTCAAGACGTGCAAAGCTTGGTTGCGCTTTTCAAGCATGCTTTGAGGAAGTATCATTGCTACCTGACGCAAGCGCACTTTGATGGAAAGCCTCGACACGAAATTTTTGTAAAGTCCCCCGTGCTACATTTACAAGTCAATGACTAGAATAAGCTTGTTACACACTGGTCTCGTCTGCAGCATAAGGTATAGTCTATGATATCACATCACAATTTGAACTACATTTCTACATGTGCCTTACCATCTCGCTTGTACAAAAATTGTTTGTAGAAGAATATCCATTCTCAAGGAACCTCAGGATCTCGCAACTATATTATACAATGCATTGCTCTTGTGAGTACCTCTTGCCCTGTATCACCATAGTTACTTTCATAGCTTGTTGATTATGTAGCATCACTGCACATGTTAGCCTCCTTATCCTCCATTTGGTGGACATTATAAGATATGTATTGACTCTTACATAAATTTAGAATCAACCCAATGCTTATGAAGAAGTTAGATCTACATTGCTCTGGTAAGGACCGAACGTCTTGTATCATTGTACTTACATTAATAGCTAGTTCATTGTGTAGCATTATTGTGCATCTTATCTCCCACGACATCCATTTCCTAAAAAATATCAGATCTATATTTACTCTTACCAAAAGGTGAATGCACAAACAATGCAAGTGCAGGAGTGTAGCCCATTGCTCTTGTTAGTACATTTTGTCCTGTAATGTTGTACTTACATGGATAGGTAGTTGAATATGTAGCATCATTCTGCATCTTATCTTCATTATCATCTACCCGTTCCAGTATTATCGTATCTATAATTACTCTCTACAAAATGTGGAGTACAAGCCATGCTTACGACGAAGTTTCTGTGTTGAAATTATTGAGTTATCCCTCCCGTGACATGGAGAAGGGTGTTATAGAGCCGGTGTTAACTGTTAATGTAAGTCCGTCCTTCTAAACCCTTTAAACTTTGTGCTAGCACATACTCCCTATCCTCAACTACTGTTTAGTTTGTTGTTTCTATCAAAATGCATGTTCGCAGAAACTGCAAGTTTGAAGTTTTAGTCATAAAACCAATTATTTCATCATTCATACCGTGCACATTATTCAATACAGATCCAATGATTTTTCTTTAGCCCATCATATATGCTTGTGTTCTTGACCTGAAATCTAGTGTGTTGTGAAGCTGCCCACATTTGCACCTTGTCATTTCCTGCTTTGTCTCAAGTAATCTAGCTGATGATATGAACAACATGCCATGCACATTAGCCAAAAGATATCCAATGATTTCCTTTTTCCCTACATGTATGCTTGTGTTGTTGATTTGTAATCCAGTAGTCCCGTAAAGCTCCCCACATTATGAACAATGCCAAATTATGTTATTGACTTTTTAAATTGTCTCTTTATTTTCTAATATTTAAAGATGATGGGATTGACAGAACACTGGCAAACTTTGCTTATATACGTGCAAAACCTATTATCTGTTTGCTCATTTTAGGGTGATATCCCTGATGGCACACACAAGTCTGATGAAGACCGTGAGACAAACCAACATTTATAACAACAAAGTAGTCAAAACATCTTGAGGATAACGAGACAACCCCAAAGTCATGTCTTGATATCGTGCTCAAGTTACTCGACACTAGCAGTCACACAAGCTCACAGAAGTTGCGACCTGAATCAGTTCGACTTCTTCAGTCTCAACTACATGTAGATAGACATGGTTCTGCTCTACTAAGACTTGAATTCCAATCTCTTAGGAAGATCGTAGAGAAATCCACTGAGAACCTCATTTCTAAGCAGCTAAGCTGGAAGATATGAGCGACATGCTAGGCTAGTGTCACGCCCAAAATGCGGTACTATGCTCATGATGGCTGTCGGTGTCAAAACCGGCGGATCTCGGGTAGGGGGTCCCGAGCTGTGAGACTAGAATCGAGGGTAACAGGAGACGAAGGGGACAAGGTTTTACCCAGGTTCGGGCCCTCCTATGGAGGTAATACCCTACGTCCTGCTTGATTATATTGATGGTATGAGGATTACAGAGTTGATCTACCTCGAGATCAAGTAGCTAAAAACCCTAGATGAGTTCTGTTGGCGTACAACCTAAAACCCTCTAGCTTATATAGACGCCTAGGGTACCTAGGGTTTATACATGGTCGGTTACACGTCGAAGGGATAAACATGCCTATTCACTACTTTAAACTTGGAGGACACGCCACGATCCTTGAAGCTTCCATCCTGGAGACACGATCCTCGATCCATCCAGTGTCCGGCGAACGGCCCATACAGTCTGGCCCATAAGAAATAGGTCGGCCTCCCGAGGACCCCTTAATCCAGGACTTCCTCAGTAGCCCCCGAACTAGCCTCCAACGCCAAGGGTCCAAGCTCCAGCTGCTTTAAACGATCAGAGTCTTCGGCTTGCGAGGCGAGTTCCTTTCTCCAAATAGTGATCGGCCGAGTTTAGCTCAGCCTCCGACGACGTGTAGTTTTCCCGATCATAGATCGTCCGAACATCATGTATAACCCGGCCCTGAAGGCCAAACGTCAAGGAGTCAATAGTGCTCTCTGACAACCTTTCAGATGAAAGGTCACGGCCCACCACGACCACTGAACCAGTCGTAACGACTCGATTCGCGGTTCGAGGCCGTTTTTATTAGCACGATCTATCAATGCACAGATCGTGCTCCGTTTTACACGGGATATGTTGAATCATGCACGTATAACGGCACGCACGTCTTGGGAGGCGGAGAGATTCACGGCGCCATGAAGGGAGGCTAACCGGCGACAAGCCCAATAAAAGGGGAAGAAAACCCCAAAACCTAGCCGCACTTTCCATCCGCATCCCTGCTTCCCTAATCCCCCGAGCTTCCAGAGCCCAGATCTAGGTCTTCCATTCTTCCTCCTTCGAGCTTAGCCATGGCCAGCTCCGGCTCCAACGGAAAGTGGGAGGCTTCCACGATCACAGACCAGGACATCCGGGACCTCAAGGACGCCGGCTACCTCCCCGCCAATATCTTCCACCGCGCTGCGGATGAGGGCCAGGTGATCCCCACCCCCAAACCAGGTGAGAGGGTGGTCTTCATTCCTCACTTCATCCGAGGATTGAGCTTCCCGCTCCACCCCTTCGTGAGGGGCCTCATGTTCTTTTATGGTCTCGACTTCCACGACCTCCCGCCGAACTCCTTCATGCACATCTCGGCCTTCATCATCATCTGCGAGGCCTTCTTACGGGTCGAACCACACTTCGGGCTTTGGCTCAAGATATTCAATATCAAGCCGAAGTGTGTCGCAGGCGCACACGCAGACTGCGGCGGGGTGGTCATCGGCAAGCTCCCACCCGCAGTATGGCCATCTGGTACCTTCATCGACACTATCAAGACTTGGCAAAAAGAGTGGTTTTACATCACCGAGCCAAAGGAGGAGGGCGGAACTGTTCCTGCCGAATTCAGGTCTGCCCCCCGACCAGATTGACCTCATGGGTCCGAAAGGGCCTTGATTGGGGGTCGGATACCGACGTGGATGACTTGCAGAGGGGCATAGCCTCCCTGATCAAGGACATAGTCGAGCTGACCAACGTGGTCTAGGTTATGCTTCGGCGGCGCATCCTCCCCTACCAGCGCCGGGCCTCTCCTATGTGGACTTACCGGACTGACGATGATCCCACGATCCGTCAACTCTTCCGCACCACTCGGGAGAAGCTATGGAAGGCGTTGTTCAAAGCGCAGGAGAAGTGGCCGACCAAGAAGGAGGACCAGGGCTTGAGCGCCGTCAAGCCCCCATCTGAGGTATAACACAGTTTTATTTGATCAGCTCTGCTTTCCTAAAGAAAGTCTAAGCATTTTCCGATCACTTCCGCAGGAATGGTTGAGCAAGGCCACGGGCATCAAATGTCCGGCTCCACAGCCCGAAAACCCTAGGTCTCCGCTGCTGCTGGAGATGCTCGTCGTGGCGCCTTACAAGGCGCCAGAGAAGAAAGAGAAGAAGAAACCAGGCCGAACAGGCCTGCGCATCCGGGACCAGCCAGGGGCTGTGTCCGAAGAGACCCATGCCTCCTCGAATCAAGAGGAGGAGCAAGAGGATGAGGGGGGAGGCAATTTCCCCCTCGCAGGAAAGAGGGCGGCGTCATCGGACGCCTCAGAGGACGTACCTCCTCCCACCCAGAAGAAACCACGTCGGACACAGGTAGTCCTGTCCGATGACAGTTCAGACTCGGACACCGAGTCCGAGGACTTCGAGAGGGTTCCACGAAGGAACCTCAGGGTCAAGCCCCCACCTCGAGGGTAAAGATCCGTAGACCTTCTGGGCTATTAATGCTAAGTTTTAAATGTTAATGACTTGAGAACGCCTACTGTCTTGCAGCCTACCGCGTGTTCTCCCCACCGATCAAGTTTCGGATGGGGAGACCCCGCCCGCCGAACTAGTGGAGAGCGGGACCGCATCGCACCACTCTCCTCCGGGCGCCGCGAAGGATGCCACGGAGGTGTCATCCCAACAGGCTCTTCAGAAGCCGGGCACTGGAGGTGGGGGCGATGACGTCATGGCTGAGGCTAACACCTCGGCCGCCGAAGACCCGGGGGAGAGGCCCCTCCCGGATACTGAGGAGACCGGACGAGGAGATGTCCAGTCACCTCCAAGGCTGTCTCCGGAGCGCACCATGCCTCCGGAGGCACCGGTTCCGTCCCCGGTTGGAGACCGGGTTAACCAATCCCCACCGGCGCCACCGACCAATGGGTGGCCAACTATGGGGGAGGCTCTGTCGAGCGCCTCCATCTCCGGGGAGCACCGCACCCTCATGGGTGCGGTATTGCAGAGCATTCCGTCCGTAGACAGCGGACTGAAGGAGGCCTTCAATGGTCTCCTGACGGGCTTCTAGGTAAGCCATGTAATGCTCTATTTTGTGAAATATTATTTTCTGTGAGTTATGGTTATATACACGGCAGCCCCCGAGCCCTAGGTAAGTTTGGAAAAACTTACCTGGGGGTCAAGCATAGATCATTATCCGAACTATGTATAAAACAGTATGTGTTCGGATCGTTCTGACAGCCCTTAAGAGGACCGGACACAGGATCATTTTAGTGACAGTTCGGAGATTGTAAACCCATGTAATGTTATATGATTTTGTTTGTTACAGGCTTCATCGACGGCAGCGGCTGCTAACGATGCTGAGCTAGATGAGCTAAATCGGAAGCTCAAGAGTTCCGCAGACGAGCTTGACGCTCTGAACAAGAGATTCGACGAGGCGCAAGGTAAGCAGGACTAGAATATCCAAATTCATCATCACCGTACTGTCAAAGCAGTAAGTTTGATGTGTTTTAATGCTTACGCAGCCTCGGCGAAGGAGATTGAGAAGCTCAAGGCCGAACTTGAGAAGGCAAAGCAGGAGGCTGCGGTGGAGAAGGCGGCGGCCAAAGAAGCGGCCACCGCGCTCTCCGCCCTTAGAGCCACCAGCGATAAGAACGAGGCTCGGGTGGAGGAGATCCAACAGGAGCTCAAGGACGCCGGCCAAAAGTGCGAAGACCTTGAGCGAAAAAGCATGGAGCAGGCCGCCGAACTATCCACCCTGAAAACCGACCTCCAAAAGGAGCGGGTGGATTGGCGATCTTTTGAAGAGGAAGTTAGCCAGGCCAAGGCTATAATGGATGGTAAGCCATATTTATTGCAGTGTATCTATGGGGATAGCAAGTTCAAATTGCTCACCCAAGATATATGTCCGAAGACTCTTTAACGCGTTTATATTTAAGATGCATTGTTTATCATGTCTTATATGTTTTGCATCCTTTATAACTCCTGTGTGGCCGTTAAAACTGAAAGCGGCGAGTCGTTGGCTTCAGCCCCCATGTAGATAGTACGAGGGTGTCTCTGCCAATACACTGTGACCCTTAGCCGAACTATCGGTACCCGAAGGCGGTAGTGTGGGGCGGACAAGGCAATCGGACCATAATGCTTTATTGCTTTCACTTAGCCGTAGGAGCATGAGAAAGGAGTGCAGGGGGCTGATGACTAGCCCCCGGGTGTTTGTGATGTTCGGATGAGCCGTGGCCGAAGCCTATATCACATGGTTTGTACTAATACCAAACCCATCGTATGACACGGAATAACCTCTGACGAGATTGAGTCAAGCTCGGATTCGCAGACCAGTTCTCGCATACCATGACAGTCAGTTTTCGGCTTTCTCCGCTGAGGTGCTTGACCAGGCTAGCCGGAAGCACAATCGCAGCGGTTCTCCCTTTGCCCTTTTAGCTGAACGAGCGGAACATAAAGGGGCAAGCACAGGAGCCGGGCAACCCAACTATTGACCCGAGACATAGTTCGGAACCAATGCATATAAAGCGGAATTCCAAGACGCCGAACGCAAAAAATCAGTTATGCATAAGGCAATTTTCTTTTAGTTCGAGCCCCCGGTCTATTAGCCGGTTGCGTCGTATAGTATACCAACAGGTTCTCAAGAAGAGAGGGAAAATAGAGAGTGCGCTAAAAACAACGAAACGATCATGCAAGATACATCTGTATTTTACCCATCAACTCTTACTATTCGAATTGCCGATACAACTGTTTACAGGTATTAAAAAGGAAATATAAACTTTACAGGAGGGGTTGTACCAAGGGTCTTCGATAGGTGACCTGACGTCATCAATGTGCCCCGTCGCTTGTCCTTTCCTGTGTCTCCAAAGGGGTTGTATGCCGTGTTGGGTGTAATGTTCGGCGAGCGGACTTTGGAGAAAAAGTCTTGAGAAGTCACTAAAATGTGAATGAGCTTTACGCTGTAGCAGGTACTTTATGGTACCTGTAGTGTGTCCGAAGACATGTTGATGGTGATAGTTCGGTCTAGCCGAACACTTACCCTTTAATAATTTTTCCCCACCGCCGCCCATGGAATTTTGAGCGCGAAGTTGTGCCTCCTCGGCACGTACTTTGCCGGTTCTAGGACCGTGCGATGGGGGGCGAGTCCCTATTTATGGGGAGAAGAAGGTTCTGGTACTTCGGATTGAGACCGAGCTCGCTTCCCAGCCTTGGGTGCCTTTACGGCAGATGTCGGCGCTTGCCGATCATCAGTGTAATGGAATTCGGCCGCCAGGGCCAACGCATGTTCCTCAGTTCGGAGGGAGCACTCCGTGTTGCCGTTGATAGTAATGACCCCCCTGGGCCCGGGCATCTTGAGCTTGAGGTATGCGTAGTGCGGGACGGCGTTAAAGCGAGCGAACGATGTACGGCCGAGCAGGGCATGATAGCCGCTGCGGAAAGGTACGATGTCGAAGATCAAGTCCTCGCTTCGAAAGTTATCGGGCGAGCCGAACACTACTTCCAGGCTTACAGAGCCTGTGCACTGGGCTTCGACGCCTGGGATCACTCCTTTAAAGGTAGTGTTGCTGGGCTTGATCCTTTATGGATCTATGCCCATCTTTTTCACCGTATCTGAGTAAATCAGATTGAGGCTACTTCCTCCGTCCATCAGGACTTTAGTGAGGTGATACCCGTCTATGATCGGGTCTAGGACTAGGGTGGCCGAACCCCCATGACGGATACTGGTCGGGTGGTCACGCCGGTCAAAGGTGATCGGGTATGCCGACCATGGGTTATATTTCGGGGCTACAGGCTCTATGGCGTAGACATCCCGAAGGGCGCGCTTTCTCTCCTTCTTGGGTATATGGGTGGCGTATATCATGTTTATAGTTTTCACCTCTGGGGGGAATTTTTTTTGTCCACCACCGATCGGACCGCGGGGTTCATCCTCGTCCTCGCTGCGTGGGCTCTTGCCTTGGTCCTCGGATGCGAGCTTGCCGGACTGTTTGAAGACCCAACAGTTACGGTTGGTGTGGTTGGCGGGCTTCTCTTGAGTGCCGTGGATCTGGCAAGGCCTCTCCAGGATCTTGTCCAGCGGGGTGGGTCCGTCGTGTTTGCCTTTAGGAGGCTTCTTCCGCTGCCCAGGCCGGGAGTTGCGGAAGCCGGCGTTAACGGTCGTGTCGTCGGCATCACTGTTATTGTGCCGGCGCTTGTTCTTGTTGCGCTTCGGTTTCCCGTTTCCGTCCCGAACTTTGGAGGTTCCGGGGTCTTCGGGGTTGTGGCTACGTCTAGCTAGCCAGTTATCCTCGCCCGTGCAAAAGCAGGTCATGAGTGATGTGAGGGCGGACATTGTCCTTGGTTTGTCCTGGCCGAGCTGACAAGCCAGCCATTCATCCCGAATATTATGCCTGAAAGAGGCTATTGCTTCGGCGTCTGGGCAGTCTACGATCTGGTTTTTCTTGGTCAAGAAATGATTCAAGAATAGCCGCGCAGACTCTCCTGGCTTCTGGACGACGTTGCTTAGATCGGAGGAGTCCGGCGGCCGAACATAAGTGCCCTGGAAGTTAGATTGGAATGCTTCTTCTAGGTCCTCCCAACACCCAATGGAGTTTTCGGGGAGGCTGTTTAACCAGTGCCGAGCTGGCCCCTTGAGCTTCAGGGGTAAGTACTTGATGGCGTGGAGGTCATCTCCTCGCGCCATGTGGATGTGGAGGAGGAAATCCTCGATCCATACGGTTGGGTCAGTTGTCCCATCGTATTGCTCTATGTTTACGGGTTTAAACCCTTCCGGGAACTGATGCCGCATCACCTCGTCCGTGAAGCACAGTGGGTGGGCAGCGCCTCTAACCCGAGCTATGTCGCGCCGGTGATCGGCGTCTGTCCTAGCTCGGTTTCGTTCCCGACCTTCATTGTTGCGGTTGAACCAAGGCATGTACCCTTCCCGTCTATCGGGTGAGTATGCTCTGGATCCGTAGATGGATCGCGTACGACCTGCTCGGTCATCCAGGTCATGTCGCAGATCGAACCTGTCATCGGGCTCTAGTGGCTCCTTTCCCCGTCTACGGGGTATTGTCGGCCTATAGCCAGTGTTGTCAACCGTCCGGTGTCGTCCTTGAGGAGGGCGGTCTGGCTTATCGTATGGGGTATGTTTAGGGGACGGCGTATCAGAGAGCTCGTCGTCGAATTGTGGCAGCAGCCTTCTGCGTGGATAACTCTTAGGCTGGTCCGATAGACCGGTGCCGTACCCCTCCTCAACTGAGAGGACTCTCGTCCATCGATCGTTGAGGTTGTCTTGTTCGGCCTTAAGCTGCCGTTCTTCTGCTTTCAGGCTGCGGGCCGTGGATATAAGCTGCTGCCTGAATAGCTCTTGATCTGCAGGATTATCTGGGATGGCGAAGTCATCGGCTTCCGCATTGTCCTCCCCCTCAATAGAGCGGAGGTAGTCGTCGTCCTCGGGATCATCTGGATCATCGGGGTTGCGCCGGTCTTCGGGCTTGTCCTGACCCTCTAACGGGTGTTCGGGGATTTCGGGATCGCCGATGTCTTCCAGGGTGTCTCCGCCCCGGTGCCATCGATAGATTTTCGTCCCTTTTTTCCTTTTGACCGTTTATGCGGGTTTCAGCGTCTTGACGGCGCCTCATCCAATTTGTTGCCATCGTTTTTCGGAGTGTCGACCATGTAAACGTCGTATGTGGAGGTGGCGGTCCATCGCCCGGTGTTAACAGGGGCGAGGGCGTGATCCTCCTCATCCATGTAATCTGCCTCCTCGGAGGCGAAGTCCAACATGTCAGTTAAATCCTCGACAATGGCTACTAAGTGGGTGGTGGGTGGGACAAAAAATTCGTCCTGACCCGTCTGAAGCCTGATCTGCGAACAGATCGGGGTTGGGTCGTCGGTAATCTTCATCGACAAGATCCAATCTAGAGCCTCGTTGAGTATCGAGAGCTCGATCGGGTCGGCCTGCCCACAGCTTCCGGAGTGAACCTCCGATGCGTCCGCGTAGGGAGAGTGTTCGGCAAGAACAGATGCCCGGACGTCTGGCACTATGACCCGATCCGGACTAAGAGGCGGGCCCTCGCCGGGGTAGATCCCGTGGGCGGGGCTGAAAGATGGATCTGAGGTTAAAGCCTCGGAGTCTTCGGGCTTAGCAGGCGAGACTGCGGGCCTGGTTAGCGACAGATCGCCCCGAGAATCTACGAAGAACTCTAAGTTCCCGAATCTAACCTCTTGATCAGGGGCGAAACTTCCGACACGGCCTAGATGGCCGGTCGGGTCAGCGTGCAGCACAATGCTGCCGAAAGCGAAGATCTGTCCGGGGACGAAAGTGCCCGGGTTACGGACCTCTTCGTTGATGACAAGGCGAGCCATTGATTCCTTCTAGCGATCACAGTGGAACTCTCAATGAAAGCACCAATGTCGGTGTCAAAACCGGCGGATCTCGGGTAGGGGGTCCCGAGCTGTGAGACTAGAATCGAGGGTAATAGGAGACGAAGGGGACAAGGTTTTACCCAGGTTCGGGCCCTCCTATGGAGGTAATACCCTACGTCCTGCTTGATTATATTGATGGTATGAGGATTACAGAGTTGATCTACCTCGAGATCAAGTAGCTAAAAACCCTAGATGAGTTCTGTTGGCCTACAACCTAGAACCCTCTGGCTTATATAGACGCCGAGGGTACCTAGGGTTTATACATGGTCGGTTACACGTCGAAGGGATAAACATGCCTATTCACTACTTTAAACTTGGAGGACACGCCACAATCCTTGAAGCTTCCATCCTGGAGACAAGATCCTCGATCCATCCAGTGGCCGGCGAACGGCCCAAACAGTCCGGCCCATAAGAAATAGGTCGGCCTCCCGAGGACCCCTTAATCCAGGACTCCCTCAATGGCTCGGGGGCCTCGATAAGGATAGAAGCACATTTCGGGTCGCTTCACAAGAATGGAAATCATCACAATACATGTAAGGAAAAGATGAGTATATGGAGTTGGCTTACACTCGCCACATTCTACGACATAAATATCGCAATACATTAATACATAGCAACCATCATACAGAAGAGAAGGATCCGACTACGGATGAAATCAAATGAAAAGAAGACGATGCGACTCTGCTAATCCCAGGCTGCCGAACTGGAACCCATCCTATGATCGATGAAGAAGAATAAAAACACCAAATAGAAAAATCATCGCTCTCACGTCAAAGCATCACATTGCCTGTACTTGAACCTGTTGTTGTAGGAATTTGTGAGCCATAGGGACTCGGCAAACTCATTACCGAGGGTATCAAGACTAGCAAAGCTTAATGGCTGAGGAATGGTTAAGTGGTGAGGTTGCAGCAGCACTAAGTATCTTATCTGGCTAACTTAAGAGTACAAGAATAAGAAGAGTGATCTACGCATAAACGGACGTGAACTAGTTATTATCATGAAGTGATCCTGGACACGTACTTGCGAGTCAAACATAACCCCACTATGTTCTCTTCCTCACCTGCCTCAGAAAGAGATGGTCACAGTTACGCACACAGTAGGTTTATTTTAATTAGGTTTACTTCAAGTTTTATATAGCGGGGTATTATACAGTTTCCAAGTTGCCACATAACCGCAGGCATGGCTTTCAGGAAGATTTAACTGGGTGCTCCAACTCATCCATCACAAACTAGACACAAGCTATGGTGGAAAACTTCAACCGCGGGATAACCCGATGTATCCTCGGGGAATCCCGGTTCACAAGTCATTCGCCAAAGGTAACAAATCCAGCAAGACCTCCCGACGTGTCGACGATCATGATAGGAGCCACATATCTCATTCTTAGGACACGACGGATGAGCAATGGTTTCCATGCCAATCCTCGAGTTTCCCTGGGCGGCGTCAATAAGCTGCTCTAGTTTGAACCAACACTCATGAGGAGCACTGGCTTGATTAATTATCCATGGGCGCCGGCAAGTCCCTATGCAAGTTTTATTAGTTAGGAAAATTTTAACACGAAAGATGGACCTTGTTGGAAGAGTTTTATTCTAAAATGGATTATCACGGGGGTCCCCATAACAACCCCAAGCATGTTAGGAGCGCTCAATATGGAACATAACAGCGGTAATCGGAAACTAAGGCAGCAAGAGTGGAAAAAAACACCAAGCAAAAGGCCGATCCTTCCACCCTTTACCAACTATATAGGTGCATTAATTTAAATAGTAAGAATAATGTGATACCCAAGATATCCATGTTCCAACATGGAATAAAATGTACCAGCGACTAGCAACGCTATAAGAGGGGTTGAGTAAGCAGTAACTTAGCCAAACAACAATTTGTCGGGAAGTGGAGGGTTAGAGGCTTATCATGGCATTTCGGAGGTTTGACAAGCAAGTGGTAGGTAACGAGACATAGCGATAGCATCGACACAACTAGCATAGAAAATGATAGTAATGGTATCCAAGGTACTGGTCATCTTGCCTGGAATCCCTCTTGGAAGAATATTTAATCCGTGAAGAAGACAAACCAACATAGTCGAACGGATCCTCACACTCGGATATGTTTTCAGAACTCTAGCGAGGAGAAGCAAATCCGGAAACCAACAAACAACACACGGTAAACACCACAATATATTCATGACATGATGCACAAACAAATATGATGCATGTCCATTTAAAATATGCATGGCGTGTCAAGGTGCAGCATTCAAATACTACACATTAAGTGAACCTCAATATGCAACGAGTTGCACATTGATGAAACTCCACGTTCGATTATTTAGCTCGTTCTCATTTATGCTACCCATCAATATTAAATGTTGTTAACATGGCAAGAGGTGAAACACAAGTAATCTACCTATCTAGACAAGTTTAAATGAGGGCAGAAACAACACATACCAATTCCGAAAATTCCCCACATGCAAATTGCGAATTTGGTACTGTTCTATCCTAAACACAATTTTAATGTTGTTACACAGGAAAAATACATCACCATGTTATTCTACACATTTTTCTAGTCAAGTTACATATATAATTTATTAAATTCAGAGCTAAAGTTAATTAGTTATGAAATAAACCGTTTTAGAAGACAGAGATCTCCTGATGATGATGATAATTTCTGCCCTATATGCCCCACCCAGACTCTTGAAGTCGGAGATCACTTATTTTTCCAATGTGTGTTTGCAAACAGAGTTTGGAATTATCTTCAGATATCATGGCATGCTGGCGTGTCACCTAAAGAATGTGTTTGGACTGCCAAAAGGAGTTTTGGTCACCCTTTCTTCTTGGAGGTTATTTGCACGGCTGCATGGAATATTTGGATTCTCAAAAATGGGAAAATATTCAGAAATGAGAGGCCTACCTTTAGGACCTGGAAGAGGAATTTTATCCATGATATTACTCTGCTATCACATAGGTTTAAGACATGTGTGAAACCATTACTGCTAGCAGGGATGAACAACTTGCCTTAGTTCGTTTCAAGGCATGTACATACTTGTAATTAGTTTTTTTGTACATAGGTAAGTTTATTTTTTTGTACTTGTAAGGACCCCTAGTGTTTCTTGAAATAAAAGGCTATGACACTTGTGCCCCACAGTATTCAGTGAAAAACAACAGGGATATACGCACAAATTCCAATAGGTATAGCGGTGGATTTATCAGCCATTTACAAAGATATTTCACAAGGTGTAAACTTATTCAAATCAAGTCTTCTAAATAAATAAAATGGCGTAACACTAACACCAGATCCCAAATCACATAAAGCAGTTTGAACATACCTTTGTTTAATGGAGCAAGGTATAGTGGGTATCCCTGGATATCCCAATTTCTTAGGCACTCCACCATCAAAAGAGTAATTAGCAAGCATCATGGAAATCTTAGCTTCGGGTATCTTTCTTTTATTAGTGACAATATCTTTCATATATTTTGCATAAGGAAGCACCTTCAAAATATCAGTCAATCGTGTCCGCAAAAAGACGGGTCTAAGCATTTCAACAAAGAATCAAAATCCACCTCGTCCTTATTTTTAGAAGACTTATGAGGGAATAGCATAGGTTTTTTAACCCATTGCTCTCTTTCTTTACCATGTTTTTGTAGAAATGAAATCTCTCTTATCAGAATGTATATTCTTAGGAGGTGGGTTATTAAGATCGGCAGCATGTTCTCTTTCCACATCATTATTAGGTTCTTTGTCATTATCTGGTTGAGCATCAACATGAACATCATCATTTTCATTATCACTAGGTGGATGTTCACTACGAGATTGTGTCTTAGCACTAGAAATAGAAACATCATTATGACCTTAGAAGGTTTTTCTACAACAGGTTCACTAGAAGCATGCAAAGTTTTATCATTTTTCTTTTTCTTTTTCTTTTTCTTCTTAGATGAACTAGGTGTATCAGCATTAATGTTCTGAGAATCCTGCTCAATCCTTTCAGGATGTCCTTCAGGATAAAGGGGCTCCTAAGTCATTCTACCCCCTCTAGTCATAACTCTAACATCATGATCGTTCAAATTATTATTCATTTCAGTAAGCAAATCCTTTTGCGACTTAGCAACTTGTTCTAGCTGAGTATGAACCATGGATGAATATTTACCCAAACCTCTAACATCATTAGCAATTCTAAACATCAAATCACTCTCATCATGGCATTTCGTTTTAGTTGATCCTTAACATACATGTTGAAATTTTCTTGCTTAACATTGTAGTTATCAAAATCATCCATGGATTGACTAGCTATTTTATTATAAGGTATATCACCATCGTCAAATCTACGAAGATAATTTACCTCTACTACCTGTGTAGGAGATACCAAGTCCATGTATTTCTTCAATAGGTGGTAAATTCTTGACATCTTCAGTTTTAATACCCTTCTCATAAATAGATTCGTTAGATTCTTGCATATCTTCTGCACTGAGGAATAGAATACCTCTATTCTTTTGAATTGGTTCCGGAGCTAGTTCAGGAAGAGTCCAATCATTGGTATTCTTCGAAATATTATTTAATAGTTCTTTAGCCTGTCCAACAGTTGGTTCCCTGAAAACACAACCAGCACAACTATTTAGGTAGTCCCTAGAAGCATGAGTTAGTCCATTGTAAAAGATATCAGGTATTTCATTTTTCTTAAGAGGATGATCATGCAATGCTTTAAGTAATTGGAGAAGCCTCCCCCAAGATTGAGGGAGATTCTCTTCTTCATTTTGCACAAAGTTAAATATTTCCTGTAAAGCAGCTTGTTTCTCATGAGCAGGAAAATGCTTTTTAGAGAAGTAATATATCATATCCTGGGGACTACACACACAACCATGAGTAAGAGTATGGAACCACTTCTTAGCATCACCGTCTAATGAGAAAGGAAAAAATCTTAAGGATATAGTAGTAGCGAATTTTCTCCTCATGACCGAATAGGGTGGCAATATCATTTAATTTGGTAAGGTGTGCCAGAACATTTTCAGTTTCATAACCATGAAAAGGATAGGATTCTAGCAAAGTAATGAACTCAGGATCAACAAGGAATTCATAGTCCTTATTAGTAACACATATGGGAGAAGTAGCAAACCTAGGATCATATTTAATTTTATCCATCATTGATTTTTCTTTCAATTTACTCATTAGTTTATTAAGATCATCTCTATCATTACAAGCAAGAAAGTCTCTAGCTACCTCCCCATCCATTACATAGCCCTCAGGTACATCAGGCATTTCAAATCTAGTAGGAGATCTAGACATAATAGGTGAATCATAGTTTTCATCAATTTCAGCATTCTCAAGTTCTCTAGACTTAGCAATTTGTTTTTCAAGAAATTCGCCTAGTGGAACGGTTTTATCAAGAAAAGTACTAGCATCATCATGGGTTTCATTTATAACATAAGTAGCATCATTAATTACTTGCATCATATCAGATTGAATAGCAGGTGGTGGTGTCTCAAGCCTACTCAAAACACAAGGTGAATCAAGTGCAAAGCTAGATGGCAGTACCTTACCTCCCCTCGTCTTAGGGTATGATATTGGTCTTAGTGTCTTTTAGATTCTTCATAGTGATCAATAGATATCCCAAGTGAAGTCAATAAATAGAGCTATGCTCCCTGGAAATGGCGCCAGAAAAAAGTCTTGATAACCCACAAGCATACGGGATCGCGATAGTCTTTGAGGGTAGTATTTCACCAAAATTTATTGATTCGACACAAGGGGAGCCAAATAATATTTATGGGTCTTAGCAGTTGATTTGTCAATTCAACCACACCTCAAAATATCTTTATGCAACAAATTGTTTAGTAGCACAGTAACAATAATAACAGTAATAGCGAAAGTGGCCGTTTGTAGTGATTGTAACAACAAAAGTAGCGAATCTAACTTAGTGAAGATGAATATGTGAAAAGCGTAGGGATTGGATTAGTGATGGATATTTGATTTGGATGACATTCATCATGTAACATTCACAACCTAGAGCGACACAGAACTAGGTCCAATTCATCATTGTAATGTAGGCATGTATTCTGTATATAATCATATGTGCTTATAGAAAGAAATTGCATGACATATTTTGTCCTAACCTCACATGGCATTGAGGTCCAAAAGGAAACTAAGGGATATTAAGGCCTCCTTTTAATAGAGAACCAGAACAAAGCATTAACACTTGGTGAATACATACACTCCTCATACTACGGTCATCACCGGAGAAGATCCCAACTTTTGTCACTTTGGGGTCTACGGATCATAACACATAATAGGTGCATACAACTACAAAATAGGATCCAAAACACTCTCATATTCATAGAAACATAATAGGTTCAGATCTGAAATCATGGCACTCGGGCCCTAGTGACAAGAATTAAGCATAACAAGGTCATAGCAACATCAATCTCAGAACATAGTGGATACTAGGGATCAAGCCCTAACAAATTAACTCGATTGGATGGAAAATGTCATCCAACCCCATAACCTTCCTGCAAGCCTACAAAGGAATTACTCACTCCTGGTGGTGAGCATCATGGAATTGTTGATGGAGAAGGTTTGGTGAAGACGACAACGTCGAATTCCAGTCTCCGGAGCCCCAAACGGGCTACAGATGAGCCCTCCCGAGGAAGAATAGGAGGTAGCGACATCTCCTTCTCGTAAAACATGATGATTCTTTCTCTCTTATTTTTCTACCATAAAAGACACCTTATATCAGAAGATGTGCACCGGAGGCTGGCCAGAGGGGCCACGACCCCTGGGGCGTGCCATGGGGAAGTAGGGGCGCCCCTAGGCTCGTGGCCACATGGTGGGTCCCCTTCTGTTGCTTCCTTCACCAATAATTTTTATATATTCTGGAAGTAATCTCCGTCAATTTTCAGCTCAATCCGAGAACTTTTATTTCTGCACAAAAACAACACCACGGTAGTTCTGCTGAAAACAATGTCAGTCCGGGTTAGTTTCATTCAAAGCATGCAAATTAGAGTCTAAAACAAGAGCAAAAGTGTTTGGAAAAGTAGATACATTTGGGTCATATCACTGATGCGGCAAGATGACACAACACACCTTGAGGAAGATCATCTTCAGGCTATCGTGTGTGCCACATGCTATCAACATGCTTTGCACTGCCACCATAGCCGCAAAGTGCACGCCCGAAGCATTGAGGAAGGCGACCTTATTCTTCATCGGATTCAGTCCACGAAGGGATCGACCAAGTGATGCCAAAGTGGGAAGACCCTTATCGGGTAGTAGAAGTCACGAGGCCTAGCGCAATCCGCTTGGAGACCGAATATGGAACTCCAGCGTAAAACTCATGGAACATCGAGCATCTTCGCAAGTTCTACCCATGAGGCATAGTTGCCGCACCCTCCCCCCCCCCCCCCCGGTGACCCCTTCTGTACGAGTCTGGCAAGGCATTTAATCCTTTGTAAAAATCCAGGGCAGACCCTGTGCATAATGAAATAAAGCTAAGTGTTTCACAAATCTTATCAAAGTACATATTTACTTGTGTATATTGCATGTGATGTTGGGTTTCATTTTATCTTGTGTGAAATGGTTGACAAACACTCAAGGTTTCTAGCCTCCTCTTTTCTCTTCTTTCTTTTTATCAAAGGACAGAAGGGTTCCTCGCGTGCAAGTTTCCCGGGGGGAGTGACGGTATGGATACCAATGACGTTGAAGTTATCATTTTATGACAAGAAGTATAACAAAGAAAAGCTAAGTTGAAAAACTTCAAATCAATTTCTTTGTTGTAGTTGCTACTTTTCCTTGAATGATTTTGTATTTGTATGAAAAACCTGCACACGAAGGAACCTTGTTGGAATCTATTGCGCTCTTACTTTGTTTTGATTTCGCCGAACAACTTAAGTAGCTTCATTGAAATTGTCAAGGTGATCTTGTCGGCAGCGGTACTTCCGGCAGGCTACTAAGTACCCATTTGTCAAGTGCTCGTGGCAAGAGTGTGTGCACCAGCATGGTTTTGGCAAGTGTGGGGTATAAAAAACATAGAAAGGAAGAATCAAACAAGGGAAATAGCATACATTCACCCAACAACATAAGTTATATTACATCCAAAGCAAAGTTCAGTCCTAACTTAAGATAATTAATCTTATATACATGCACTGGGATTGAGGTAAGAGATGGCGTGAAGAAGCTAGTTTTTGAGTTGGCCTTCTGTCCTGGGGATCCCAGAAACCTTGTCAGCGATCGAAGCGACAAGATTTTTGGCGACTCTTGTGTCTACTCCCTTCGGCAAGCTTGTGAAGGCTTTGGAGAGGTCAATCTCCTGGTTGTGGTACACAATCTTGATGCGCACCTTGTAAAGGACGTCGCGGAAGAACTTGCGGGATTCACTGGCGAAGCTGACTACTCAATCTTGGTGGTGCTTCTCTAGTGCACGGATATGATTTTTGAAGAAGAGAGTCAACCTGACGCTTGTGGCCTCCTTGTCGTTGACAATGAAGCCCCAGTTCTGCATGCCCATGGCCCCCGGTTGTATAGTGAGTTGTTCTGCAATATCGACAAGATGGCTGGTCCACAACTCTAGGCTCTTCCTCAACTCATTGAAGCAATTGGTGGTTCCAGCAAGTTGCTCCTTCTCCTTCTACAGTTCTTGTGCCAAGACCTTCTCCCTGCCCCTGGCGTCTTCAAGAGTTTGATCCAAGGTGGTCAAGTTCACCTTGAGATCAGCAGTGACATTACCAGCAGCATTGACCGCTTTGATCTTGTCGGATATCATCGTCTGTAGTTCTGCCAAGGTGTTTACTGTTTTCTTCGGTTCTTCCTTAAGCACCAAGACCAAGCGGTAAGGTCTGCTTCAAGTTGCTTCACCTTGGCCTCTAGCTCAACCTTGATGGCCTCGGCAGCCTTGACGGCCTCGTATAGTTTGCCGGTGTGGTCCAGAGCTTGAGCTTCCACAACGTCTTTGTGCTTCTCCTCCAGCTCTTGGATCTTCCGCGATGTTGGATCTGGAGTTTGGCGTTGAGTGCCTCCTCTCGAGCAATAAGAACTTCTTCATGTGTGTCAAGCCCAATCTTGCACTAGTCCAGCTCAACATCAGCTGCTACTATCCTCTTGGCAGCCTCCTCCTGCGCTTGGTCAGCCGCAACTTTCTCCAAGATGAATTCTTGCCTAGCCTTGGCAACTTGGAGTTTTTGTCCCTTAAGGTCCGCCAGGCTATCGGTGTACCAGGTCCTTGCTTCTGCGATCCACCTCTAGAAGTCTTCTTTTGCCTCGGCAATAACGGCTTCTCGGCAGTGTAGATGCTCTACACGGCCATTGTAGTGTGCCTGAATCTGATTGAAGATGTCGTTCATGGCCACGAGGATGTAGTGCTCTTTGGCTTCGTCGTTGTGGCCGTGCGGATCGCCAGTGATTTCGTGCCCGACATCGACAACCGCACCATTAAGAACTTCTTCTCTGGTGAAGGCTTAAACATGCGACGTGCCTAGGATGCTGATGAACTGCAGATCGCCAACCTTCAACTACCTACTTGACGAAGGGGCTTCAGATGTCGAGGGGTGGCTGTCAGCGATCGTCGTGGACTCGGCAGTTGCTTTCACCTCTATGAGCCTACCGGCGCTTGGCGCTCCTGGGGCAGGAATGACGCAAGTGGCCTCTGCAGTATTGTGTGTTGCCTCCTCAGCAGTGTCCTTGTTGGCTTTTGCCACGGCAACCTTTGCGGCCTCTTCATCGACAGCCTTGGCAGCTTCATTAGCCGTGATCCTACTGGCCTCGTCGGTGGCTTCCTTGGTGATCCTCTTGACCTTGGTATCCATGTCCATGTCATCGGTTGGAGGCGGATCTAATAGAATGGAGAAGAAGAAACCAGATTCAAGACCAATTTCAACAAAACAAAATGGAAAACAACAATGGAAAAGATGTTCTTAAATGCAAGAGGATTACCTATGTTGATCTATTGAGAAGGGACGTCCCCTTCTCCAACAACATCGGTTGTCGTCGCACGGCAGTAGGCAGCTCCGCTTGTTGGCATGTCCTTACTGCAGATGGGTTCATCAGCAAAGGCCCTTGTTGGAAAGCTGCCTTTAGGGATGGTGGTGGACGGAGGCGTTTCTAAAGGATCTGCCTCCAGGCGTTCTTCTTCTTGACGCTCCGCCACTGTCTGCAGTGGTATGGTTGAGGCAGTGGCATCCACTCCGGTGCTTGCAAGGGGGTACTGCACGGTGGTCTCCCGTCGGGGGCTGCGTTGGGGGCTGTTCACCATGACATATATGTCTAGTGCCACGCTTGTTGTCGCCTTGCCCCCCGATGCAGTCTTCGCGATCTTTGCCGCCCATTATGCCATTGTCTCTTCCTCTCTGCAAAATCGGGACAAGACAAAGCAAGTCAGATCAACAAAAACATCAAGAAATGATGAATTGATGAAGATAGTTGAGGATACTTACTCTTCGCTCTCCTCCTGGTCGTTAAGGACGGAAAGGCCCCAAACACGCTCATGGCCAGCAGCAGAGGCGGGAGGTGGAGTAGGAGTCCTAGCGGACTTGCTTGCCGAAGGCGCTGCAGGCTGGGATGGTCCTTCTAGTCTGGCAACTGATGCGGCTAGCCGCCGCGAAGGGGCACGTTGTGTCTGGTGCTATTGCGAAGCTTGTTATTGAACCCCGGCTGCCAGGAAACCTTGGCGGTCACCCTCTTCTCAACGGTTTCATCGCATGACGACAAAGGACGGACATGATCTACGGTGGCCGCCTTTCGGAGAACATGAGACTTGTTCTTTGGAGCTGGAAGAACTGGGAGCACCTCATGCTCCTTTTCTTTGATGGCCTCATCGTCCTCTTCTCCGGTAGGCTCCTCTAGCAAGTCTTCTAAAGCCTCGTCCTTGTCATCCTCGGCTACTGCGGATTGAGAACCACTGGCCCCTTCAACCATTCGTGCCTCCCCTATTCTGTTGGCGATGTACTCCAACTCTTCCTCAGTGGTGTCATGGGTGAGGTTCTCCTCCTCTGTGATGGGCTTCTCCTCCAGAGTGTCAAACCATGCCCTCGCCACATCTTCTGCTGTCTCCTATAACGTACCTTCAACTCCATGTGCATTGCACGACGGCATCATCACCAAGATTGCATCCTTGGCAGAGTTGTTGCACAATGGGACCAGACCTACCAGCAACTTGAAATTGTCGTTGACGCGGAAGAGCTGGTGGCAGAGGAAGGTATGCTGCCGCACTGCCAAGATGGAGCCAAGCCCGGTGTGCAACTACATGATGTCTGTCACATTCTTGAGCTCCCAAGCAAACCGCTTCCTATCCTGCTGAGGAGCAATGCGGCAGCAAAGGAAATCGGAGCCTCCCATCTCAATGGCGAGGCCAGTAGCCCTAGGGCAGATGATACGGTTCACGACAATTGTGAGCTTGTTGGCATGCTTGTTAAGATAGCTCCAATCTTTGCCGTGGTCCACTGCCTTTGTACGGGGTTTGCAGAAGTTAGGATATTTGTCTTCCTTGATCCAGCACCACTCTGCTCGCCACTCATTCCACTTCAAGTGCAGTTGCCCTTTGAGATAGACATCTTTGGCACTGCCCCTAGGCATCAAGGAGATGCTGCCGGAGAGGGCGTCTCCTTCGATATGTGGGATGAAGAAGTGGCCAAACAAAGCTACGTTGGGCACTACTCAAACAAAATTCTCACACATGTGGGCGAACATAGACATGCAAGTGACCGTGTTTAGGGTGAAATCCAAGAGATGGAACCCGTAGGTCCACTTGCGCTCGAGAAGAAATCGGAAAAAGGGCGGGGAACAAGTCCACAATAGAAGTTAGTGATGAAGAAGGGATACTTGTTCTCGACGACCTTGCAGGTGCGGGGGAGCATGTGTGGTGCAGTATGTGCTTTCGTCTCCTTCCCCCACATGTATGCATATCACGTTACAAGATCGCTGTGGTTCAGCACCGCCGGAGCGAAGACGACATTCTGCCTCCGCACCGCCGCAATGGCCTCCTTCCTCCTCTCTGCCTCCGGGTCGACGGGCTTCTCAGCCTTCTTCGGCGCCATGGCGGGCTTTGAGAAGGTGAATTGGGAGATGGAAAGAGCATTGCGCGGCGGTAGTAAGGACCTTTGCTTTGCGCAAGATTGAAGATGGCGGTCGCGGTGATACTGGGAATGGCAGTGGTGGATGAGCAGCACCCTCACAGATGCCTTTTTATGGGGAAGGGCGCGGGGGCTGGCTCTCCACCGTCTAACGTGGATGCGCTTTTTCAGTCACACAACCGTTGGCCGCCGTTTCGTTCCATGTCTCCCACTTCCCGCATTTAATGAGCATCACGGGCGGGAAGTAAAAATGATGATTGCGATAGTTAGTCCCCGCCACGTTTGTTTGTGCACTGTTTTGGGCCTAGCCCAACAAAGCTTCGCACGCGTGTATGGCCTAGGCTCAAGGGCTCCCTCTCAGTGTAGTAAAACATGGGTGCATTAGTACCCTGACTTGTGTAAAGACAATTGTAGCCTTCCAGACGGCAGGGCTTGCCGAAGGATAGATTCAAATAAGACACAAAATATGGTTTGTAAAACCGTGAAGAAGACCTCCCGACAAGTGATCGAGAAGTACTAAGATGGTACTGAAGATCAAGCATCAAGCAGTCGGCAAGCTACTTACCGGCAAGAGAACCCCCGGCAAGCTACATGCCGGTAAGATCCCACTACCGTTCCACCGCTCCACCTCATCGACCAGCCACTCGCTTGTCAAGTGGGTGTCGAGCGGGCAGGTAGTTTGGTGAGGCTTGTCTGGGCACGTGTCGGCGCACACCTGAAGAGCCAGCTTTATTGCCACTGGTCCTAGTGGCGTGGCAAGGAAATAGAAGGTAGCTAGGTGAACGACACAGAAGGAGAGACACTCCTTGCCGGAGAACGTCCCCAGCATGGCACCTCACAGCGGATTTAATGTTGTTGTCCTAATCTGTCAGATTTAGGTATTTGGCACTATAGCCACTATCTCTACATTGTAATGACTATTTTGCCACTGTGGTAACCCCTTAATCTATAAAAGGAGGACCATGGCTACCTTTCCAAAGGTCGACTCTTTGCTCATTTACACATACTACCCGCACTTCCTGCACATTCTTGCTAGCAAATTACGCTCCTTGTAACCTAAGCTCATACAAATTAATCCACCAAAGGAGGAGTAGGGTCTTACACCTCGCGATGGCCCGAACCTAGGTAAATCGCTTGTGTTGATTGCTGATTCCGCTATTTGTGCACATTGATCCCCACAGTCGAACCATAAAGGGGCCTTTGTCGGTCCCATAGATTGTCGTACCTCGACACCCTGGTGTCGTTTTGTCTCCTAGTTAGTTGTATGGACTCCCCTGAAGCTTATAGGGTGTCTTCTCGTCTAGAAAAAATTGTAAAAAAGTTTTGTAGTTTTTGGACTCCGTTTGGTATAGATTTTCTATAAAACCAAAAATAGGCAGAAAAGAGCAGCTAGCACTAGGGACTAGGTTAATATGTTAGTTCCCAAAAATGATATAATATTTCAAAAGGTATCCAAGATTGATAATTTGATAGCATGAAACAATCAAAAATTATAGATAAGTTGGAGTCATATCAAAAATCCAATGACATCAAAAGAAAAAGACAGGAGTCAAATCCCGCGAAGGAAAAATGGGGCGGCAAAAATCGGGGTGTTACATGGGGCTCGTCTTCAGGGCAGGGCGTGCCCTCCCCCTTGTGGCTACGATCGACTCCCTCTCAAGACTATAAATTCACATATATCCTAAAAACTCAAGAGGAGCACCCGAAACAATATTTCCGCTGACGCAAGTCTACTTCTCCGTAATCCCATCTTGAGGCCTCTTCTGGTACTCTGCCGGAGGGGGAATCCATCACGAAGGCCATCTTCATCAACCTTGTTGCCTCCCTAATGATGTGTGAGTAGTTCCTACATGACCTATGGGTCCATAGCTGTAGCTAGATCTCTCTCTCTCTCTCTCTCTCTCTCTCTCTCTCTCTCTCTCTCTCTCTCTCTCTCTCTCTCTCTTTCTCTTGTTTGATCTTCAATACAATGATCTCTTCGGAGACCTATGCAATGTAATGTTTGCTGTGTGTTTGTTGGGATCCGATGAATTGTGAGTTTATATTCAGATTATTCATTGAAAGTAATTGATCCAATCTGGGATTTATTATATGTGATTTCATACAGTACTGCAGGAATGTCCTAAGACGACACATAGATCGGAGACCCTTCGACCAAACTGTGTGTGATGCATGAATCGCAAACAATGTAGTTATAAAACCGTCGCCAATAACATGAACAGTGTGCGATGGCGGATACATCAAATACGATTCAAAAAAGAGTTCTGTGTGTGATATGTGGCATACAGTTGATTCAAATAAACTATTTGCGCTGAGCCAAAATAACGCAAAATATTACCCAAATCAAGATGTGTGCGGTAGATGGTATACATGTCACTCGGACGAACTGTTGGCTGTCGGGTGTGTGATTCATGACGATCTATGGGACCAGGGGGTCCCTTTATTGTTCGATAGGGGCGTCGAGTGCATGAAGAGCATCAGTCGGCCATGACTACGTGAAGGGTTTATACAGGTTCGGGCCGCTCGGGAGCGTAATACCCAACGTCATGTCTGTGTGTTTGTATATCTGGGTCCAAATACAGGGGCACAGCCACCCGGCAAGGATGCTTGAGAGGTGCTGCTATGCGTGCAAATGGACAGGGTGTGAACCTTTGTCAAGGTAGCCATGGGCCTCCTTTTATAGTTCAAGGGGTTTCCACAAAGGCTACAATGGTCATTTACTAAGTGTAAAGTGTGCTCTTATAGCTACAGGGGATGTCGTCAGAGTGGTAGTGGGAAATACCTAACTCTAACTGACTAGGACAGGCGCATTGAATGCGCCGTGAGGTGGCACGCTGGTGACGTTTCTGGCAAGGATTGCCTCTCCTTCTGTGTCGTCCACCCAGCTACCTCTTATTCTTCTGCCACGCCGCGGGACGGGTGGCATTAAAGCTGCCACAAGCCCGCCGTTGTAGCCACGTGCCCCGGCCAGCTCCGCCTGCCTGCTTGACACCTCAGCGGATGTAGACAATCATCCCTGGTGAGGTGCAGCGGTGGCCTGGCGGGTTGGAATCCTTGCCGGGGATGCCTGTGGGCGGGCTACTCCGCCTGGTGAAGGGACTGGTTGCCTTGCTCTGGTCTTGGCTTCGGTTTGCCTTGGAGGCTGGTGCGAGCCCAGCAAGAAGTTGCCGGCCTGAGGCGGATGCCCGTGCACAAGTCTGGGTACTAGGGACCCCCAGTTCTTAGTACACCGACAGTAGCCCCGGGCCTGGGCCATACACGCGCGTGCGCCGTTGTTGGGCTAGGCCCAAAACATTGCACGGGCATGCGTGGCCACATTTCCCTGCAGTTATGATGACTTTTTACTGACCTTTCCCACGTCGCACATTTACCGCGGGTCGTGGGAATGGCGGAGCGGGGCGGTTACCTCGACGGGTTGCGTTTTGGAGGCCGCGTCGCATGAGGCCGGGGGAGGCGACCCTTCCGTTTTCCCCCGTGTATAAACAGCGGCTTTCGCAGGGGCGTCATCTCCCCCCCCCCTCCTGAGTCGTGCTTCTTCTGCTCCACTGCTTCTTCCCTTTCTCCAAGCTCTCGCAGAGCCCCTAAGTCTCTCTTTCCCCGCTCCCTCCGCCATGCACTTACGAGCCCGTCATTGCACTGAAGCACTCAACCACCTCCGTCGTGGCTGGCGCGGCGAAGAATGCCAAGAAGGCGACCGATGCGGAGGCGAAGGAGGTCCTGGCAATGATGAGGAGAAAATCTGCCGTCTTCATCCCCTGTTCGCTGCCGGCGCACGAGCTCGTCGTGAGGTACGCCCCAATGTGCGGGAGGGAGACGAAGGGGCACCCGGCTCCAGTGGTGCTCCCGGGGGATGCCCAGCCCGGCCCTGAGAAGTACCCGTTCTTGTCTGCTTTGTTTGTAGATCTGATGTTGACCTACGGCTTCCGCCTGCTCGATTTCACACCGAACGCGGTGACCACTCCGTCCGTTTTCGCACATTGATGAGAAAACTTCATAGGTATAGTCCCCAACGTCTCCCTTTTCTGCCATTTCTTCTATCCCCGTATAGAGGGCGAGGACGCCATTTCCGGCAGCATTACGTGGATCCCTCGCGCCTCCCACAAGGAAGTGTATCCCCCTGGCTCCCTGCACAAGAAGTGGGAAGAGTGGTGGGGGGATTGGTGCTATATCTCCGACAAGGAGGTGCCGCCTTTCTTCAAGGTCCGGACGTCCAAGCCCGTCTGCAAGGACGAATGGAGCATCGTTGCTCCGGATGAAAAGAATCTAGAGGTAGCGCTCGCCCGTCTGCTTCGGCCGAGGGCTGCCGGGCTCACCATAGACATGGTGGGCTCAGATTTCTTAGCCAGGCACATCGCCCCTCTCCAGGATCGGCAGCGCTTCGCCTGGTCGTACACCGGCCCCGCTGACATCATGCGGATTTGCCCGGACCTTGACGGCGACCTGACGTATCTGCAGCTCGTCCACTTGCGTCACCAGTTCTTCCGCCCGGAGGGCAAGTTCATACTGCCGGCGTCAGTCGCCCCGCTCTGCAACAACTCTCGCAGGGACACGATCGTTGCGATGATGCCGGCATGCAACGCGCACGGGGTGGACTCCACGTGGGTGACGCCGGCAAAGGAGGTGGTGCAGGCATGGTTCGACACCTTGTCGGAGGCGCGCCTTCCGGACGAAGGGCTGATGATCCGCGCTACCACCGAGGCAGAGATTGCATTCATCAGGCACCACACCGTGGAGGCAGGCCTGGTTGCGAGCGGCAGCGGCCTGGGCGTGGCTGCACCTGACGACGAGGAAGAGGAGGCTGGTCACAAGGAGGAGCGCGGCGAGGAACCGCCAACCCAGGTCTTGCCGGACGGACACGCCGGCACCGATGTTGCCAGGGAGTCAGAGCTCCAGGAGACCCCGGTCCACGACGCTCCAAGGAGGGCGTGAGTGCACCGCGGGGCCGGCAATGGAGAACAGGTCTGCCACGACAGGGACTCGCTGGTCACCGAGGACGATGGAGAGGAGGAGGAGGAAGACCACGCCACCAATGTCTCCAGGCCACAAGGGAGTAGCTGGTTCGCGGAAGCGCGTGCGGAAAATGCTCCCACCGCCCGCTGGCAAGGGAGGTGGGATCTGTCCACCCTCAGCTCGCGGGAGGAGGACGAGTAGTAAGTGTCACCCCTCCAGATTCGCCTTGATTCTTGTTTTTCTTGTTCTTTCCTTCATTTTTTGCTTCCCTGCTAAGTTTCGCTGTCTACCGGTTTTGCGGGGATGGGGAGACCCTGGCGCAGTGTGTGCCCAAGAGGACTGGGCCTGAAGCTGACGCCGGGGGTAAGACAAGCGCGTCGCCCAGGCGGGCTCCCTCGCCGGAGCGAGAGGTCATCGATCTCGACTCCCTTCGAGGCCCCCGGCAAGAGGCTCCGCCTCAATACCCGCTGGCGGGCACGGGCGATGTCGCTGAAGCCATCATTTCCATCCCCCTGTCAATGAGGGGGGATCGCCCGAAGGCGACGCGGGAGGGCTCGACCCCTGAGGGGAGCCCGCCGGTGAAGGGCCCCACAGCCGAGTCCGTCCGTGCTGCGGACGTGCAAACGGGTGGGGGCACCGGAAGCCAGGCAAGGCTGGGGGACACGGTCAGAGAGGGCGAGGTGCCCCCTTTGTTACCAGAGCGCCAGTTATCTTCATCCTTTTGGTCTTCTTGAACTTCCTCTGAGCTCCGTTCTTCTTTTTTTTTGAAGATTTGCCGCCGTTGGAGGGTCCCGGTGTCGATGTCGATGTCGAGGGGATTGCCAAGGAGGCAGCCGATGAGACCAGCCGCATAGCAGCGGAGGGGGGCAATGCTTGCTATCAACCCAGGGACAACGGCAAACGAGTCCTTGAGGGGCCGGACCCAAAGACGGCGGCCGACGCCGCCTTGCCGCAGGAATGCGGGGGGGGGGGGGCATGTTTTTCGTGCTGGCCGCCGCCAGTGGGAGCGCCGTCGGTCCATCTTCGTCTACGGATCCTCCTCCGAGCTGATACCTGCGAGTGAGCGATCTGCAGTTCGTTAGTTTCCCTGGTGATGCCATCCTAGTGTTGTTTCCGAGGAGGTGGCTATGGATGACGCGATCGCCACCCCCGAAGGAGAGGTGGCAGTTGACCCATTCGGCGGAAGCGACGAGGCCAAGGAGCACGCCATCCTGGCGTCCTTGAGAAAAAGCTTCCGGCAGCTACGAGCGCACTACGCCAGCCGTTCGGAGAGGCTGGACCGCCGGGAGGTCCTTCCCGCGGCCGCTGTGGAGATGTTTCGGACGCTCCATGCTGATACGCAAGCATGGTTCACCACGACCCGCAAGGAGATCGGCGACCAGCTGGTCAAGCTCAACTAGGCCGAGGCCGTTTTCATCAACCGGCGGGCTGAGGCTGAGAAGATATTGCTGGAGGCTGATGAAGACATCGTGATACGGGGCACACCCGTGTGTGTCGATCTTTCACGAAATGGAGGGGGGTTTCACGAAGAACACGAAGAACACAGGGAAGAACGAGGAGAAATCACAAGATGAAACACTCAAGAACAAGTCCAATCACACATCCACTAGACTCACATCCACATAAGATCCACAAAGGTACAAGAACAACAAAGGGAAAGAGGATACATGGTAGAGTTCATCCCAAATCCCAAAGGGTGATGAGGCCTTGAAATCTCGGAGGACCTTCGCTAGATAGGGGCCTTGACATCCATAGGATCTTCTCACACGTGGAGGTCGAACTCTCCTAGGAGAAGTACATGGAAGGAGTAATGCTCAACTAATCTATGAGCTAAACATTGCTAACCCTAGAAAGGAGGAGGGGGTGGAGTATATATAGTCTTGGCCACGAAGAGGTAAGTGGAGAAGGGATACAAGGACAAGGCCCGCGGCTGCGCACAGGCGGTCCGGACGTCCAGAAGCTGTCGGACGTCCGACGGCTCGCGAAGGACCGGACATCCGGAGGGCGTCGGACGTCCGACAGCCTCTGGACGTTCGGACCGCCTGTGCGCAGCCGCGGGCCTTGGGCCTTGTATCCCTTCTCCACTTACCCTTTGTGGCCAAGACTATATATACTCCACCCCCTCCTCCTTTCTAGGGTTAGCAATGGTTTGGCTAATAGATTAGTTGAGCATTGCTCCTTCCATATAATTCTCCTAGGAGATTGCGACCTCCACATGTGAGAAGATCCTATGGATGTCAAGGCCCCTATCTAGGGAAGGTCCTGCGGGATTTCAAGGCCTCATCTCCCTTTGGGATTTGGGATGAACTCTACCATGTATCCTCTTTCCCTTTGTTGTTCTTGTACCTTTGTGGATCTTATGTGGATGTGAGTCTAGTGGATGTGTGATTGGACTTGTTCTTGAGTGTTTCATCTTGTTATTTCTCCTCGTTCTTTCTCGTGTTCTTCGTGGAATCCCCATCCAATTTGCGAAAGATCGACACACACGGGTGTGCCCCATAATATATTGGTATCAAGAGCCATGTTTCTCACGAATTTGGAGTCCTCCCCTTCGTTTTCTAGCCTAATTTTGTGCGTTTTTGTCCCAATTCGAAAATCCCCACCAAAAATAGCCTCACTAAAAAATTTGTGATTTGTTGGTTCTTGTGAGATTTTGTTGATTTTGATCCATGGAATTCGTGTTTGGCAACTAGATCTAGCATTCCCACCGCGAAATCCACCTAATTTTTTCTTTTTCCCAGAAAATCGATATTTCCGCCCAAAATCGTGTCCTGGATCTGAAATCTCGAGCTGACCCTGACCCCTCGGACGTCCGACCAGTTCCGGACGTCCGGACCCTTCCAAAGCCTCGGACGTCCGACACTTTCTGGATGTCCGGAACACCAAAACAGAGCCGATTTCTCGGATTTCCGGACCGTCCGGACGTCCGACCCTCGGATGTCCGACATCTTCCGGACTTCCGGCACCTGTAGAAACTGACGGAGGCTGATTCTTGTTTCGGACATAACTAATTCATCCGAACTCCGATTTTGACGTTCTTTAGCTCGTTTTGTAGTTGTGGTTTCCGTTTCCTAAGGTGTTTTGGCTAATTAGGGACGGTTCAACATCGACAACGCCGCTACTCATCATCGCCTCGGCCTCGACATCGACATCGGCCACTTTTCCTTTTGGCATCCCAACCGTAAGCAAGGACGGTAATCTCGAGGACATCATTGTCCATTTCCCAACCATTGCATTGATTGCTCCGAGCCTATTGCGTACCTTACCCATTGAGACTAGCGAGTTGAGAATTGCCGGGCCACGTTACTTGTGCACTGTAGTGATACTCTTATGCCGCATAGCTAGCTTTAGCGTACAAACATCTTGTTATCTACATTGTGCCATAAGTCTCTCCCGAGCATATCTAACATACTTGTCTCATATCTTGGTTTGAGCATCAAGCATATAGAAAAAAAAGAAGCAAAAGAGAAAAAGCTTTTAAGCAAAAGAGGAGACACAAAAGAGCTTATAAGCAGCAGCAATAGCATTGAGCCATTTTACATAGTAGATACTCTTGGATCATACATACACAGCATACTTGAGATTGAAGATGGCACGTTTACTCTTTTAGGTTGGTGCACAAGCACATATCTAGCCCATTTGAGCAATCGAGCTATTGTCTCTTCTAGTATCCGTGCAACACGAGCTTTTCCCGGGTCTCTCACATTTTGGGGCTCATACCTTGGTTGCACGGATCTCATTTATCTATCCGTGTGTGTGTGTTCCTAGTGCCACCATAGCTATTGATCTATTTGTTTTGCATTGCAATTTTGTGAATCTTCCTCAACAATTTCGATATCTTGGACTAACATTTGCTTGAATTTTGTGCTACTTGTCCTAACCGAGCCACTCGATAAGCTTTACATTGTAGGTGTGAGTGAACAAGTTCGATACCAATTTCCCTATTCTTTCATTTCACATTGAGTGAAACGGGATACATCCACAACTTTGGGAAATGGTATTTTGGTATTGTTTATCTCATTTCCTACTCGAGTCTTGTGATCGATAAGCAAAGCACATCATCTCCTTCGGTCTACAACAACAAAAATGAGTTCAATGCCATGAAGAAAACCATCGACGCCAAGTTGGATGCTCAAATGTAGGAGTTCAAGGTCCTCATCAACATCGGCAAGAAGCCTTCCTCATCTTCGAGAACACGCTCAAGTGTACATGCTTCCGAGCTACCATCTCTATCAAGATCACTTCGGCATCGACACCATCAACGACATGAAGAAATAACGACGCCAACATCAAGGCTTCCAACAAAGAACAAGAGTGAAGGTCACGACCTCGACACCAACCACCGCTTGATGACTTCACCACCTACCTTGGCATCTTCGCAAAGCCACTTCAAGGCATCTTCGCCTTTGGATATGTGGCATCTTCGCCGACAAGCACTTCAAGAGAAGCTCCCCAAGCTCAAGACCGCGACTTCCATGAGCTATTACGACTTCGACATTGCATTCTATGGGACTCATGACCCCGAAGAGTACCTAGAGTGGGAGCGCAAGATGGACATCTACCTCAAGCTACTTCAAGTCCCTTCCGAAGATCAAGTGAAGTGCGCCACAATAAACTTCCACGACTACGCGTCAACATGGTGGCTTCACACACCTTCGAACAGCTTAGACATGAGTTGTTCCAAGACGAAGAAAGCGATGCGGCGAGAGTTTGTGACTTCTACATACACGGAACATCTTCAACGCCAATTGGAGAACACCATACAAGGATCCAAGTCCCTCGACGAGTACTTCATGGAGATGAAGAAAGCCTTGCGACGAGCCAGAGTGGACGAACCCATTTGGATGAAGTTCCACTTCACGACGGGATTGAACAACGACATCGCCAAGACTATCTTCAACAACACATACGAGTCTCTCGATGACCTCTGGTTTGGTGCTCTCAAGGTGGTTCAAGAACTCAAGGCCAAGGCTGCTCGACCCCGTGCACACTTCGCGACGACCAAGCTCCACGACTACGAGCATGACGATGGTACCACCAAGACGCCCAAGCCTGACGAGCTCCAAGATGACGCTCCCAAGTTTGACTTCACCGCCATACCTATTTGTGGCATTGACGATGCTGACTCTACCATGACTCTTTTTGAAGACGGCGCAGCGACTATTACGACCAGGGAGACACTCAAGGAACATGATTTGGAGGCGAGCGACAAGGTGGAGAGCATGGATGATGTTTCCATCTTTGGAGGCGAGAGTGATGATGTGCCATCTTCGGCCTTCATCCATGGCGACGATGACAAGATGGTTGAGCATGGGATTTTCCCTTCGACCACGGCGACGTTCGGAGATGAGTTGAGAGACTTTTGCCACCATATTGAGAGTGAGAGTGCCTTCACCACTATCCCCATATATGATGAGTTGCCCTATTCCCATGTGAGGAGAGCCACAACCCCCACCACTTGAGTGAGATGAGTGACTCCACCATATGTGAGCATGAGTGCAACTACCTAGAGGGAGTGAGTGAGCCACCACCACATAGAGCAAGTGAGGTAGTTGATAGGGCATGTGAGGCCATTTCGATTTCTAACAACTTAACCTCTTCCTCTATTATGTCTTCTCCTTTGGTGCCAGGTCCCATATTCGATGACGCGCCGACCCTTGCCGACTTCGTCCTCACCTTGGACAAGACGATGGCCATGGTGGTATATGAAGCACCCCCCACATGGTTCCATCACGATGAAGATGACCACAAGTTGGTCTATGCAACCTCACCAACACCACATGAGTGGAATGAAAAAGGTAACTTAGGTGAAGGTGATGCTCTTGTCCCACTAGTGGACATTGATTGCTTGCATGATGATCATCTACCTATTGCTATGCTTCATGATTATGCAATTTCCTCATGTGATGAATTATCCATTTATGATGAGTTTGGCGATTCTCATGTGGAGTTTATTAGTTATGATGCCATGTTGTGTAGGATACCTTGTGAGAACTCTATAGGTCACATCATGTTTGACAATCCGCTTGACTTGTCATATGCTATGTGTGAGATTTCCCATATTGCCTCATTGCAATCTGATACGTCTCCAACGTATCTATAATTTTTTATTGTTCCATGCTATTATATTATCTATTTTGGATGTTTTATATGCATTATTATGATATTTTATATTATTTTTGGGACTAACCTATTAACCTAGTGCCTAGTGCCAGTTTCTATTTTTTCCATGTTTTTGAGTATTGCAGATAAGGAATATTAAACGGAGTCCAAACGGAATAAAATCTTCGGAATGATTTTTCTTGGACCAAAAGAAACCTGCCAGACTTCGAGATGAAGGCAGAAGACCTGCCGTGTGGCGACAAGCCACCAGGGCGCGCCCTGGGGGGGCGCCCCCCTGGCTTGTGGCCCCACGGCAGACCTCCTAACCCTATTCTTTGGCCTATAAATTCCCAAATATTCCCCCAATACCAGAAAGAGCCACGAAAATACTTTTCCGCCGCCGGAAGCCTCTGTTCCCGTGAGATCCCATCTTGGAGCCTTTTCCGGTAATCTGCCGGAGGGGGATTCGATCACGGAGGGCATCTACATCAACTCCATTGCCCCTCCGATGATGCGTGAGTAGTTCACCACAGACCTTCGGGTCCATAGCTAGTAGCTAGATGGCTTCTTCTCTCTCTTTGTTCTTCAATACCATGTTCTTCATGATCTTCATGGAGATCTATCTGATGTAATACTCTTTTGCGGTGTGTTTGTTGAGATCCGATGAATTGTGGGTTTATGATCAGCTTATCTATGAATATTATTTGAATCTTCTCTGAATTCTTATATGCATGATTTCATATCTTTGCAAGTCTCTTCGAGTTATTGGTTTGGTTTGGCCAACTAGATTGGTAATTCTTGCAATGGGAGAAGTGCTTAGTTTTGGGTTCAATCCTGCGGTATCCTCACCCAGTGACAAAGTAGGGGTAGCGAGGCATGTATTTGTATTGTTGCCATCGAGGATAAAAAAGATGGGGTTTTCATCATATTGCTTGAGTTTATCCCTCTACATCATGTCATCTTACCTAATGCGTTACTCTGTTCTTCATGAACTTAATACTCTAGATGCAGGCAGGAGTCGGTCGATGTGTGGAGCAACAGTAGTAGATGCAGAATCGTTTCGGTCTACTTGACACGGACGTGATGCCTATATGCATAATCATTGCCTTGGATATCGTCATAACTATGCGCTTTTCTATCAATTGCTCAACAGTAATTTGTTCACCCACCGTATTATTTTCCTTCAAGAGAGAAGCCTCTAGTGAAACCTATGGCCCCCGGGTCTATTTTCCATAATATATTTCAGATCTATAAACCAAAAATACCAAAAATGCTTTGCTGCAATCTTTTTACTTTTAGTTTACTTTTTGTTTTAGCAATCCTATCTATCTATCTCTATCAGATCTCATCCTTGCAAGTAACCGTGAAGGGATTGACAACCCCTTTATAGCGTTGGGTGCAAGTGTTTGATTATTTGTGTAGGTACATCTATTGGGGACTTGCTTGTATCTCCTACTGGATTGATACCTTGGTTCTCAACAACTGAGGGAAATCCTTTTCTACTTTGCTGCATCACCCTTTCCTCTTCAAGGGAAAACCAACGCATGCTCAAGAAGTAGCAAGAAGGATTTCTGGCGCCGTTGCCGGGGAGATCTACATCAAGCCTACCAAGTACCCATCACAAACTCGTCTCTTGCATTTACATTATTTGCCATTTGCCTCTCGTTTTCCTCTCCCCCACTTCCAAAATGATTTTCCAAAAAGATTTGCCTTTTTATTCACCCTTCTCCCGTTCGTCGTTTCGTTTGCTTTTCTTCTGCTGGTGTGCTAGATCTATTCGTTGCCACTATGTCTGAATCGGGGAAGGTTATCATTGAAAATCTTGAGGGTATTGCTAGTACTAATCTTGAGGAAATATTTGAATCTTGCTCTCTAGATCATGAAACTGAACCTCCTCCTAATTATAAAGCTAAAACTTTTCAAGTGGGAGATGGGAATATTATTGGGAAAAGTGTTATCCAAGAGTTCTTTGATTGCACGGGAGTGATGCCTATGAATAAGAGCTCTATTCTTCTTAGCACAAATTGTTATGCGGACGCTATTGTCTTGCTCATTGAAAAATTGGAGAAAAAATTTGTGCACGTTTATCCTGCTTTGTAAAAGGTGTTTTATGAACTTCCCAATATTAATCATCCTAATGCTAAAAAGATTGCTACTATCATCCTTATGCATGAATTTGATTTTATCATACAAGAAGCTAGGGAGATTTTTGCTTTCTATAATAAAGACGTTGAACACCCTCCAATTGAAGAAATTCTCCATGATAAAGAAACCTTGCGTAGTCTAGAATCTAGAGACTATCAATCTTATAGTGAGAATCTTAGGAGGAGAGTCTCCTACGCGGAAGTCACTCAAACCTTGTATCTTGAGACTTATGATGAATTTGATTGGTTAACAAGGGGAATTTTCGTAGGATATAAGGATGATTTGTTGGAAAAGATGGCTAGGGAACCCGTTAGAAATAGGATACGTGTTTTATACGATGATATCTATGGTGATGATCCAGATTACGGGTTTATGAATGTCAAAATTACTAGTCAAAGTTCTTTTCATGAATTAAGTTCCCCTACTAGGAGGGAAATAAAGGAAAGGATAGATCTATTTAGGAAAGCTTTTGATGGTTTGATCAAGTATGGATTGCATACCAAAGATGACACTACCTAGATCTATTGCGTTATGCCTAGCTAGGGGCGTTAAACAATAGCGCTTGTTGGGAGGCAACCCAATTTTATTTTTATGCTTTTGTTTTTGCTTCTGTTTTTGAGTTTTCCACACATTATTACCTCTGTAGTAATTGTGTTTTCTTGTTTAATTTAGTGTTTGAGCCAAGTAAGACCTTTGGGATGGTCTACGGTGTTTGTAATTTGATTTTGCTGAAAAACAGAAACTTTTGCTCTCAGTCCAGGAATTTTGTAAATTCACGGGAACGTGATTTTGATCTGAAATTTTTACAAAAGATTGATATACAAATTTCCCTGATTGTCCTAATCTTTCAGAATTTTTGGAGTTACAGAAGTATTCGAAGTCTGTAGATTGCTACAGACTGTTCTGTTTTAGACAGATTCTGTTTTCTTTGTGTTGTTTGCTTATTTTGATGTATCTATGGGTTGTATCGGGGGGTATGAACCATGGAGAAGTTGTAATACAGTACATATTACACCAATATAAATAAAGAATGATTTCACAACAGTACCTAAAGTGGTGATTTATTTTTCTTATACTAACGGATCTCATGAGTTTTCTGTTCAGTTTTGTGTTGTGAAGTTTTCAAGTTTTGGGTAAAGATTTGATGGACTATGGAATAAGGAGTGGCAAGAGCCTAAGCTTGGGGATGCCCAAGGCACCCCAAGCCATATTCAAGGATACCAAAAAGCCTAAGCTTGGGGATGCCCCGGAAGGCATCCCCTCTTTCGTCTTCAATCCATCGGTAAATTTACTTGAGGCTATATTTTTATTCACCACATGATATGTGTTTTGCTTGGAGCGTCTTGTATGATATGAGTCTTTGCTTTTTAGTTTACCACAATCATACTTTCTGTACACATCTTTTGAGAGAGACACGCGTTAATCATGAATTTATTAGAATACTCTATGTGCTTCACTTATATCTTTTGAGCTAGGCAATGTTGCTCTAGTGCTTCACTTATATCTTTTTAGAGCACGGTGGTGTTTTATTTTATAGAAATTATTGAACTCTCGTACCTCACTTATATTATTTTGAGAGTCTTTAAACAGCATGGTAATTGGTTTAGGTTATGAATTTAGTCCTAATATAATGGGCATCCAAGAGGGATATAATAAAAACTTTCATATAAAGTGCATTGAAAACTATGAGAAGTTTGATTCCTTGCATATAGTTTTGAGATATAGAGATGGTAATATGAGAGTCATGCTAGTGAGTAGTTGTGAATTGGAAGAAATACTTGTGTTAAAGTTTGTGATTCCCGTAGCATGCATGTATGGTGAACCGTTATGTAACGAAGTCGGAGCATGATTTGTTTAATGATTGTCAACCTTTGTGTGAGGGTCGGGAGCGCGCGATGGTTAACTCCTCCCAACGTCTCCCCTAGGAGCATGCGTCTAATACTTTGCTTCGATAACTAATAGACTTTTGCAATAAGTATGTGAGTTCTTTATGACTAATGTTGAGTCCATGGATTATAGGCACTCTCAACCTTCCACCTTTGCTAGCCTCTCTAGTACCACGCAATTTTCGCCGGTGCATCAAACCCACCTTCCTTAAAACAGCCACCATATATTTTCCTCAAAACAGCCACCATACCTACCTATTATGGCATTTCGATAGCCATTCCGAGATATATTTCCATGCAACTTCCACCGTTCTGTTTTTCATGACATGTACCATCATTTTCATATTGCCTTGCATTCGTAAGCATTCATATAGAGTCATATTTTGTTCTAGGTATCGAGTTGTAAGTAAATAAAAGTGTGATGATCTTCATTATTACAGCATTTGTCCCGTGAGAGAAAAGGATGATGGAAACTATGAATCCCTCACAAGTTGGGATGAGTCTCCGGACTTTATAAATAATAAAAGAGGCCAATGAAGCCCAAATAAAAAAAAAGAGGCCAAAGATGCCCACCAAAATAAAAAAAATGAGAGCAAGAGAGAAGGGACAATGCTACTATCTTTTTCCACACTTGTGATTCAAAGTAGCACCATGATCTTCATGATAGAGAGTCTCCTATTTTGTCACTTTCATATAACTACTGGAATTTTTCATCATATGCACAACCACTTAGTTTCTTTTTGAGCTTTCATACACTTATAGCTCTAGTGCATCCATTGCATGGCAATCCCTACTCACTCACATTGATATCTATTTATGGGCATCTCCATAGCCTGTTGATACGCCTAGTTGATGTGAGACTATCTTCTCCTTTTTCCTCACAACCTCCACCATATTCTATTCCACCTATAGTGCTATATCCATGGCTCACGCTCATGTATTGCGTGAGAATTGAAAATGTTTGAGAACATAAAAAGTGTGAAACAATAGCTTGACTTGTCATCGGGGTTGTGCATGATTTAGATACTTTGTGTGGGGAAGATGGAGCATAGCCAGACCATATGATTTTGTAGGGATAACTTTCTAAGGCCATGTTATTTCGAAAGGACACAATTGCCTTGTTGGTATGCTCGAAGTATTACTGTTTTTATGTCAATATTAGACTTTTGTTTTGAATCTTATGGATCTGAATATTCATGCCACAATAAAGAATATTACATGGATAAATATGTTAGGTAGCATTCCACATCAAAAATTCTGTTTTTATCATTTACCTACTCGAGGACGAGAAGGAATTAAGCTTGGGGATGCTTGATACGTCTCCAACATATCTATAATTTTTTATTGTTCCATGCTATTATATTATCTGTTTTGGATGTTTTATATGCATTATTATGCTATTTTATATTATTTTTGGGACTAACCTATTAACCTAGTGCCTAGTGCCAGTTTCTGTTTTTTCCTTGTTTTTGAGTATTGCAGATAAGGAATATTAAACGGAGTCCAAACGGAATAAAATCTTCAGAATGATCTTTCTTGGACCAGAAGAAACCTGCCAGACTTGGAGATGTAGGTAGAAGACCTGCCGTGTGGCGACAAGCCACCAGGGCGCGCCCTGGGGGGGCGCCCCCTGGCTTGTGGCCCCACGGCAGACCTCCTAACCCTATTCTTTGGCCTATAAATTCCCAAATATTCCCCCAATACCAGAAAGAGCCACGAAAATACTTTTCCGCTGCCGGAAGCCTCTGTTCCCGTGAGATCCCATCTTGGAGCCTTTTCCGGTAATCTGCCGGAGGGGGATTCGATAACGGAGGGCATCTACATCAACTCCATTGCCCCTCCGATGATGTGTGAGTAGTCCACCACAGACCTTCGGGTCCAAAGCTAGTAGCTAGATGGCTTCTTCTCTCTCTTTGTTCTTCAATACCATGTTCTTCATGATCTTCATGGAGATCTATCCGATGTAATACTCTTTTGCGGTGTGTTTGTCGAGATCCGATGAATTGTGGGTTTATGATCAGCTTATCTATGAATATTATTTGAATCTTCTCTGAATTCTTATATGCATGATTTCATATCTTTGCAAGTCTCTTTGAGTTATTGGTTTGGTTTGGCCAACTAGATTGGTAATTCTTGCAATGGGAGAAGTTCTTAGTTTTGGGTTCAATCCTGCGGTGTCCTCACCCAGTGACAAAGTAGGGGTAGCGAGGCACGTATTTGAATTGTTGCCATCGAGGATAAAAAGATGGGGTTTTCATCATATTGCTTGAGTTTATCCCTCTACATCATGTCATCTTACCTAATGCGTTACTCTGTTCTTGATGAACTTAAAACTCTAGATGCAGGCAGGAGTCGGTCGATGTGTGGAGTAATAGTAGTAGATGCAGAATCGTTTCGGTCTACTTGACATGGACGTGATGCCTATATGCATAATCATTGCCTTGGATATCGTCATAACTATGCGCTTTTCTATCAATTGCTCAACAGTAATTTGTTCACCCACCGTATTATTTTCCTTCAGGAGAGAAGCCTCTAGTGAAACCTATGGCCCCCGGGTCTATTTTCCATAATATATTTTCAGATCTATAAGCCAAAAATACCAAAAATACTTTGCTGCAATCTTTGTACTTTTAGTTTACTTTTCGTTTTAGCAATCATATCTATCTATCTCTATCAGATCTCATCCTTGAAAGTAACCGTGAAGGGATTGACAACCCCTTTATAGCGTTGGGTGCAAGTGTTTGATTATTTATGTAGGTACATCTATTGGGGACTTGCTTGTATCTCCTACTGGATTGATACCTTGGTTCTCAACAACTGAGGGAAATACTTATCTACTTTGCTGCATCACCCTTTCCTCTTCAAGGGAAAACCAACGCATGCTCGAGAAGTAGCACAATCTCACCATAGTAACTATGCATATGCCATTAAAATAAACCCAATTTGCACATATGGCGTAGGTGACAAACCCTTGGTTATTGGCATTTGCTTTTCTTGTGATGCTATTGACATGCTTCCTTTGCATCATTTGTGCAATTGCTCACATATGACATGCCATGACCACCTAGCTTCGGCTATGCATTGTTTTGGATGTTGTCCATATTCTCCAAATTATGCTTCCTCTATTGCACATGAGGAGACCCCAATAGTTTCCTCATAAATGTTAGGAGATTTTGTTCCATTCCATCCATTGCATGATCCCAATTATTGTGTACACCATCCGCATATCATGAATAACAATGCTCCCGATAATTCACATGATGCACTACATATTTCTAGTCTCCATTATGCTATACATAAAAACAAACATTTCATGATGGATGACATGTTCTTATATCATGCATCTCATTTATTTGAGCATTGGATATTTTGCGCTAATGAACACAAGCACATGCACATCCTAACGGTTTATGTATACATATACCACGTGCACACAATTTTCCCTTTGGCATTGTTGTGTGTCGGTACTCATGATTACTCGTCAACCTCACAATCCCATGAGTTGACGAAAAGAGCTCTTGAGAGCTCCGATGCTTTGGGATTCACCGAAATGTGTCTCCAACCATTCCCCTCGCGCAAGGACTTCACGCATTTCTTCTACATGGATCTCACATGGCTATGGCTTCTTTATCATTACACTTATTATGCACATATTGCCATGTTCACTTTGCATGATATGCTCATTTCTATGCCCTTGCCATGCATTAGTGACCCATGCTTTGCATCTCACATGACACTTGCTTATATGACTTGTATGTGTATTTGCAAGCTTGGTGGAGATATTATTTGCTATTGCCATGTTTGCTTTGTGCCCCATGCCTATGATGACATATTGATCTTGCTTTGTGTTCGTGCCCGCGATATGTCATGTGCATTACTTGTGCCTACTATTTGCTCACATGACATGATTGCCATGATTTCCTCTAGTATGTTGCATCTTCGCACTACTAGTTTGCACGACATGATTACTATGCTTGCTTATGTTACATCACCAATGATTCATACTTTCTCCTTTTATGCGGTTGATGACAACAATTGCCATGCTTTGCACATGAGTGATATTGCTTATTGTCATATGTCTCCATATGTTGCCTCTCTCATGCTCGATGCTTTGCCATGTATTGAGTGCAACAATGCTTTTGATCTTGCTAATGAGATTGCCCCCATAGCTTTCTCTCATATTAGTGGAGGTTTTGACATCTTTCATGTGAAGCATGCTTTCCTTCCTTCTTTGCACCATATGCCTAGTGCCATGAATATAGCCATTATTGCATCATATTGGTCATGCACTTTTTATCCTAATGGTTATGTGCAAGAGAAGAGAACCATCATGATGGATGATGTATTTGTCTACCATGCACATACATTCTTTTCTTTGTTGTGTGTATGTGTAGGATACTTCGACTACATGTCAAATTCCACTTCATGTGAGTTGACGATTCGAGCTCTTGAGAATGAGCCATGCTACACCGATGCGCTTCTACATCGCACTTGCTTGCGGATCGGCATTGTGACGGACGCACAAGGTCACGCTTTTGAGGTGACATCCTTCTTGAGCATGGATATTGTGGCTCATCCTACTTGTGTTGCTTGTACCATAACATATATTGGTCATCTTGGACCACTTACTTGCACGCATGTTAGTGTCATTGCTTTCCCTCACGATTGCCACATTGCCATGCCTCATGACATATATGCCTTGTGTGTTGCATACAACTTGTGGATTGTTTGCTCCTATCATATGCTTGGTTGCAACAATGTCCATTATTTACACTTGCCATGCCACATTGCTTGCTACATGCTTGACTCGCTTGCCTCACATATAATGACCAATTGCTCTTTCTATTGTGTTGAGTGCCTCACTATATTCACTACACCATGCGCACATCATGATTGTATTGTCTTTCAATTTGGATTGCCCCATAAGTTTAGGCACTTCATTTTATTTGGTGTTGTGAATGATTCCTATGCCTATCATAGACCTTTTATTGATTGTTTTGTGCATGCGTGCTATGACCTTGAGGTAGATGCTTGTTCTATCATCACACATATTTGCATCCCTACCTCACAATTTCATGCTTGTCTCCATGATGCCTTAGATTGTGCTCAACTCATATGCTTACATGTTATGACGCAATCCCTTGTCACACCATATGTTATTCATGATGACGACACTTGTTCGGTGAATAACAGCTTGAATGCTTGGTTTTTTCTAACGCTAACCACATTTATTTTTCCAAGAAGACGGAGCTGCGATGTCTACATCGGCCGGACGACCGACAACCAACGGACGTCCGACACTCTGCAGCGGTCGGACGACCGACGCCCTCCGGACGTCCGACAACCTCCAGCGCCCGGACGACCGACGCCTTCCGGACATCCGACAGACCCCAGTGCCCGGACGCCCGAGCCCATCTGGAAATCCGGCGCCAAGACACCCGCAACGAAATCTCGGATACCGAAGCCTCCGGACGACCGAGCGTCGGACATCCGGACCTTCACGAGCCGTCGGACGTCCGACAACCTCCGGACATCCGGACCCTGCCTGTGTGCAGCCGCGGGCCTTGGGCCTTGTATCCCTTCTCCACTTACCCCTTCGTGGCCAAGACTATATATACTCTACCCCCTCCTCATTTCTAGGGTAAGCAATGATTTAGCTCATAGATAGATGAGCCTTTGCTCCTTCCACTACCTCTCCCATGTAGTAGATGCCTCTATGAGAGAAGACCCCTAGTGGATGTCAAGGCCCCTTGCGAGGGAAGATCCCTAGTGGATTCAAGGCCCCATCTCCCCTTGGGATTTGGGATGAACTTTACCATGTATGCTCTTTCCCTTTGTTGTTCTTGTACCCTTGTGGATCTTGTGTGGATGTGAGTCTAGTGGATGTGTGATTGGACTTGTTCTTGAGTTTTTCCCTTGTGATTTCTCCTCATTCTTCCCCATGTTCTTCGTGTTCTTCATGGAATCCCCCTCCAATTCATGAAAGATCGACACCCATGGGTGTGCCCCGTATCACATCGCCAAGCAGGATGCAGAGCTGAAAGCGCGCAAGATCTCCCTCGACTGCCACGAAGAAGATCTCGCGGCCCGCGAGAAGAACCTCGCTGATAAGCTTGGGGCTGAACTAGGCAAGCAGGTCCAGGTCCTGGAGCTAGAGCACAAGGCTGCACTCGAGCAACAGGCTAGTGAGTACGCCGGTAAGCTCTAGAAGGCCGTGACCCTTGTCGAGGCCACCTAGCTCGCCAAGGCCGAGCTGGAGAGAAAGGTACAACAGCTGGAGCTGGACCTCACTGCTTCCCGACTGGAGATCTTGGGGTTGAAGGAGGGTGCCCAGAAGGACACCCAGGCCTTGGCGGAATTGCAGGTCGCGCTTGGTGGCAAGGCCAGGGACCTGGAGGTCGTCGTGGCCGCCAACTCCGACCTGCGCGCAAGGGTCAGCGCCCACGAGGACAACCTTAGGATCGCTCATGCCAAAGAGTGCAGCCTACTTGAGGAGCTCGAAGAAGAGAGGACCCTGCTTGCTTCTGCCGCGCGGTCCTCCAACGAATTCCACGAGACCGTCCATCTATGGACGACGCAGCTCGCCGACCTTGCCGGGAAGCTCCCTGCCCAGCTGGCGAAGCTGGGCTTAGAGGAGTGTGATAATCCCCAAGTGCAAGGAATCATCGTAGCAATTTCCAAAGGTGGAAGTAATAAGTATGGAGTGTCGAACCCACAAGGAGCTAAAGGTAAGATCAATATTCTCTCAAGTCCTATCTGCCACTGATACGACTCTACGTACGCCGAACGTTTGCTTCCAACTAGAAACAAGAAATAAAACTACGTTGTGGGTATGAAGAGAATAGCTTTGCATGATATCGGAGAACTAAAATATAAAAATAGGTGTTGTTAAACAGAACAGTCTATAAAGACATACTGACTATTCTAGGTAATTTTTGCACTAACAGCAAACTTTCTGTTTTGAAACAGCAACTCGTATACTTGCAAATTGAGCATGGTGCAGGCTACCCTTGACACTTTTATTGAAATAAAAGATGCAAAACATTAATCTAAATAACAGCAAGAAAATCCTAACAAAATAAAATGACGCTCCAAGCAAAACACATATCTTGTGACGAATAAAAATATAGCTCCAAGTGAGGTTACCGATAATGTTGAAGACGAAAGAGGGGATGCCTTCCGGGGCATCACCGAGCTTAGTTGCTTGGATCTTCCTTTAATATTACCTTGGGGTGCCTTGGTCATCCCCAATCTTAGGGTCTTGCCACTCCTTATTCTCCTCATATCGATATCTCACCCAAAACTTGAAAACTTCAATCACACAAAACTTAACGGAACTTCGTGAGATGGGTTAGTATGATAAAGAGCAAATCATCCACTTAGGTATTGTCAAATACAAGATCCATAATTGTTCTCGCATAATGTATACTGTAACTTATCATTTCCACAATTTATATCACTTAATATAAGCCATGGAAATGCTAAAACAAGCAAACTATACAAACAAGGCAGATTCTGTCAAAAACAGAACAGTCTGTAATGATCTGAACAATGACCATACTTATGCAGCCCCAAAAATTCTGAAAACTTAGGACAACCTAGGAAATTTGTATATCAATCATGTGTAAAAAATTCAGAAGCTTTTGACTCTCTGGTGAAGTTATAAAAATTCTGGACTGGGCACCAAAGTTTGTGTTTTTGCACAGAATCAAGTCAACTATCAACCACATCATCCCAAAGGCATTACTTGGCACTTTATTGAAAGAAAACATATAAAACATAGTTACTACAGTAGCATAATCATGATAACACACAAAAACAGTACGGGTAAATATTGGGTTGTCTCCCAGCAAGCGCTTTTCTTTAATGCGTTTTTAGCTAGGCATGACATTTTAATGATACTCTTCCAAGCCTAATTCCGATGATAATTTTATTCATACTCTAAAAGGTATAAGTGAAGTTCATATATCATTCTACAATTAATATAGATTAACCAATATCCAAGCTCAAAATATATAAGTGAAGCACACGAAGCATTCTATAAAGCCATACTCAAAAGATTTAAGTGAAGCACAAAGAGCATTCTACAAAGCCATACTCAAAAGATTTAAGTGAAGCGCATGAAGCATTCTACAAATCAATGAAGAACTATCTCATACTAGAAGGGTGCATAAAGGAAAAGAAAAACACTAGAGACGCATATCATGTGAACAAAACAAAAACTGAGATATACCGATAATTGTTGAAGAATAAAGATGGGATGCCTTCGGGGCATCCCCAAGCTTAGATGCTTGAATCTCCTTGAAATATTTACTTGGGGTGCCTTGGGCATCCCCAATCTTGAACTCTTGTCTCTCCGTATTCTTCTTACATCGATACCTTCTCGATCTTCGAACACTTCATCCACACAAAACTTAACAAAACCCTCGTGAGATCCGTTAGTATAATAAAGCAAATTACTACCTTTACGTACTGTTGTAAACTCATTCCAATTTCATATTAGCATTATATCTACTGTATTCCAACTTCACCATGGTTCATACCCCCCGATACAACCCATAGATTCATCAAAATAAGTGAACAACACATAGAAAATAGAATCTGTCAAAAACAGGACAGTCTGTAGCAATCTGGAAACTTCGTGTACTTCTGTAACTCAAACAATTCTAAAAAATTAGGAAAAATTAAAAAATTTATATATCAGTACTGTGTAAAAATATCAGCAACTTTTGACATTTCAGTAAGAAATGTAAATTCATGCACTACAGTCAAAGTTTCTGTTTTTGCACCGCACATAGCAAACAAGCAATCTAATCATCCTAAAAGCAAATCTTGGCACATTATTTTTATAATACAATGGATATATACAAGGGGATAATTATTTTTGATAAGCTTCCATGAAAAATTCTACATAGTTTCCATGAGCATGAACACAAGTGTTCAAGGTCGACCCTCACTTCTCCAATGCACAACCTTCCAATCACTTCTCTTTTTGAAAAACTTCTTAGGCATAAGAGGCAAGTAATTCTTTTTGTATTTTTAATTATTTAAATTTTTTTGTTTGTTTCACCCACAACTAAAGAAATAAAAAAGGGAAAACAAAATCTACTTAGTGAAGAAAGCAAACAAAAACACACGAGAATATCAACCCCACGCTATTGCTCCCCGGCAACGGCGCCAGAAAAGAGCTTGATAATCCCCAAGTGCAAGGAATCATCATATCAATTTCCAAAGGTGGAAGTGATAAGTATGGAGTGTAGAACCCACAAGGAGCTAAAGGTAAGATCAATATTCTCTCAAGTCCTATCTGCCACTGATACGACTCTACGTACGCCGAACGTTTGCTTCCAACTAGAAACGAGAAATAAAACTACGTTGTGGGTATGAAGAGAATAGCTTTGCATGATATCGGAGAACTAAAATATAAAAATAGGTGCTGTTATCATAAAGTTGGAATATATTACAATATATTACAAATAGCGAGTGTGGAATAATGATGGGTCGGTGTGCGGAATTGTCCTAGGCAATTGTTAACAAGATCGGTAATCATTATTGAAATTTTATATGAGGGAGAGGCATAAGCTAACATACTTTCTCTACTTGGATCATATGCACTTATGATTGGAACTCTAGAAAGCATCCGCAACTACTAAAGATCATCAAGGTAAAACCCAACCATAGCATTAAAGCATCAAGTCCCCTTTATCCCATACGCAACAACCCCCTTACTCGGGTTTAAGCTTCTGTCACTCTAGCAACCCACTATAAGCGAATCATGAACGTATTGCAACACCCTACAGTGGGAATCCTTCATGTGTGCGCGGCACGGAAGGCACCATAGGACAGCACCAAAATAAACATACAACTCAAACCAATCTAGATCATCAATCAACCCATAAGACAAAAGAAATCTACTCAAAACATCATAGGATGGCAACACATCATTGGATCATAATATGTGGCATAAACCACCATGTTCAAGTAGGGGATTACAGCGGGATGCGGGAGAGTGGACCGCTGAAAAGATATGACGACGGTGATGAAGAAGGTGATGTTGATGAAGACGATCACCGCGGTGATGGTTCCCCCGATGGCACTCCGGCGCCACCGAGAGAGAGGGGGAGAGGGTCTCCCCCTTGTGCTTCCTCCTCCATGGCCTCACCCCTAGGTGGGGAGAGGTTCTCCCTCTGGTCCTTGGCCTCCATGGTGATGATAGCCCCTCCGTCTTCCTCCTCCATGGTCTCTGGTGATGGTGACCCCCTCCGGCAGGCTGCCAGAGAGGGCCAAGATTGATTTTTCATGGCTACAGAGACTTGCGGTGGCGGAACTTCTGATCTAGGGTTCTTTCTGGGGTTTTGGTATTTATAGGAATTTTTGGCGTCGGTCTCATGTCAAGGGGGTGCTCGAGGAGTCCACAAGCTGGGAGCACCCTCCCGGGGGGGTAGGGCACGCCCCTAGGCTTGTGGCCTCCTCGTTCACTTCCTGGCCCAGCTCCGGTGCTTCGGGGGTCTCTTTTGGTCCATAAAAATCACCGTAAATTTTCAGCCCATTCCGAGAACTTTTATTTCTGCACAAAAAACGACACCATGGTAGTTCTGCTGAAAACAGCGTCAGTCCAGGTTAGTTCTAATAAAATCATACCAAAATCATATAAAATTATTGTAAACATGTCATGAATACTTCATAAATTATAGATACGTTGGAGACGTATCATAGTGCACCTTCTCCAGCAACAACCCAGAAGCGGCGAGCGCGAGGCTGTCTGTCTTCTTCGGGAGGGTCGTTGGTGCCCTGGCGAAGTACGAGGCGGGGCGGGCAGACGACTTCCTTCAAGGGTGTCGAGAGCTATGTCACGGAGTTCTCCACAAGGTTTTGGTGAAGGTTTCCTACCACAACCCCGGCCTCGACCTGACCAAGGCCCTGTCCAGGCTGCCGAAAGGCTTCGACACCAGTGAACTTGACGCGCTCGCCGCTCCCATCTCCAACAAGGCTAGCTCCATGACCCTGAACCGCTGAGCTTCTGCTCCTATGACATTCGTGCCATGTTTTTCTAGGATTAATATTGTGAATTCGCTTTTATTTGTAACATACTTTATTCGCCAGCATGGGCTCTTCCTTCCCCTTAACGCGATCTCGTATTTGTATGCCTTTAATCCCTACGCTTCATCGGGGACGCCTGCCAGTGCGCACATCCGGTCCGTGGTACTTTTTCGGAATGGGTCCCTTAGGAGCCTACCAGGGATGCCACCGCTAGCGAGCCCCTCTTGTCGTCCCTGCTGCGGCTACTTGGGATGTTGAGCGGACTCGAAACATCCAAGCGCGCATGCAGTTTCGACAAGGGTTCCTAGCGTGTAGGTTTTCTCATACAAGCATCGATTTTGTCTCAGGGAAAGGTATTGGAAATCTTAAAGAGTTTTCACAACTTAGCTTTGTAAAGCGCTCGGTGTCCGTCCACCACTCTTCCCTTGGGAAGACTTACACGCGGGGGTCCCTGTCTCCTTTTGAGAAAAAAGGAAGAAGAGAAATACGGAGAGTGATAGGAACTCCAGTGTTTCTACGATCGCTTCGCATAAGCGGAGAACGACCACAACGTTTCCTGCAGTGTATGTAAGATCAAGTGTGCAATTTTGACGAAAGGTTGTGGAATACTTATCTTTACTGGCAGAGCGCGCGCCCATCGCCCGCCTTTGTACTAAGGATTACACGCCTTGGAGGGAGACTTTGTACAAGGGTAGGGGGTTTCGTCGGGAGACCCAGCAACCGCGCCTTGCGAGTGGTGCCTTGTGACGGTGCTCGTTACTGCACAAGTTTAGCACCTGAGTGTCGTCCCCGGTCGCCAGGCGGCTCGTGCCGGGCCTAGCGACTTGCACCACCCCGGCAAGTGCTCGGCGGCTCTGCTATTCTTACTTCCGGCGGCTGAAGTCTCTGCTAAGTCCTTGATGGGCGTGCTGCACTCTGTCGTGTGCTTGCTGGAGTTCTCACGAGTTTTGCCGGAGATCTTGTCCTTGTTCTTCCCCCTGGAGCTTTGCCGGCAGGAGCGAGTGCCTCAACAGCAGATGCTGCCACTGCCTCCTGGTAGAGCTTGTCGACACAGAGGACCACATCTTTCTTGTAGACATGGACAGTGATGATGCTCATCGGCCTCGGCATCTTGAGCGTGTTGTAGGCGTGGTGAGACGCCGCCATGAACTTCGCTAGTGCCAGGCGGCCCAGGATCCCATTGTATGGCAGCGACATCTTGGCGACGTCAAAGATGACCCTCCCTGTCCTAAAATTGAGCTCGTTGCCGAATATGACCGGGAGGGTTATCTTTCCCTTTGGCTGAGATCTTCCCCCGTCCACTCCTTGGAAGGAGCCCGTCGGTTTGAGGTCCGAGTCGGGGATATGCAGCCGCTTGATCACATCAAGCGAAATCAGTTTCAGGTCGGCCCCACTATCGACCAACATCTTCGTGACTCTGAGGTTGAGAATCGTTGGTGAGACCAACAACGGTACACACCCGATCGCGGTGATGCGGTCAGGGTGGTCCTCAGCATCGAAGATGATGGGAGTGTTGGACCATTTGAGGGGCTTCCTCGCCTCTGCTGCTGGCTCTGCCGCGTTGACTTCGCGGACAAACTGTTTGAGCTGCCTATGGGAGGAGTGCAAAGATGCGCCTCCGTCAACACACATAACATCCATGACCTTCTGGAACTCTTGCTTGTCAGATCCCTCTTCATCTTCGTCATTGTCATCATCATCGTCGGATTTGTCACCTCGGCCTCTAGCAGGTTTTCTTCTGCTGTTTGGCCTTGCCACGCTGGTCGCCTCGACCATTGTTGTTCTTCTTGTCGGGTCCACCGGCACCATCTCGGCCCTTCTCCTTATCACGCCTTTCGAACTCTTGCTTCTGCTTCTCAGCAAGATGTTCTACTTGGCGGCATTCGTTGATGTCGTGGCCTTTGGTGAGGTGGATCTTGTAGTAGGGCTTGCCGGTCTCTCGCCTGCCGCGGCCTCGTCATCTCCGTAGCACACAACAACGTCCTTACCGGCCTCCTCTGTCGGGACCCCAATCCTAAGCCATATGAATCCAGCCTGTAACAGGCATACGTACAGGGACAGGGTGGGTCATCAGCGTGTGTATACGAGTCATAGCAAGCTACAGGGACTCCATTACGCTGTGGGACATAAATGTCATCAACTGCGCGTAGACGAGTCATAGCAGGCTACATGGACTCCATTACACTGCGAGACATTTCCCCGAAGGGACAGACGCAACAGCAAGAATGATACACGCCGCTCAATCAATGTGTCCGGAGCAGTAGCAAGCTACCAAGGCTCGGTGGAAGCACAAAGAGGCATTTCCCCGTAAAGCAGGCTACTAAAGGTATACAGCTAGGTGTCAAATCCCACACATACCAATGCATTTCAAACATACACGCAATATGCACGATATGTGTAGATACAACATGGCATCACAACAAAGCTCTACAACATAACATTTATTTAGAAGGCTCCGAAGAGCCAACATAGTATAATGTTACAAACAGGGTGGGTCACATGACCTAACATTCAGAGCATACAAACAACAAGCAGAAGTTACATATCTGAGTATAGACATCTAATAAAAGCGGCTGGAAGAGCCTGAAAGCTACAACGACCCTACCAAAGGAGCCAGACTCTTGTCTGGTTTTCCTAGCTAATCCGTCGATGTCATCGTCAGAAGAAACATAAAGTGAACAACGTCTATCTCTGCAAAAAATGTAAATAAGCAACAGTGAGTACGAAGATACTCAGCAAGTCTTACATCAGAACTATCTACATATGCATCATGTATCAAGAACAGGATTGTGGGGTTCACTGCAGAATGCCAGCTTTGACCTTTGGCTAGACTGAAATATGATAAAGTATCCAACGTATCACTATCATCGAGGTAAACCACGATGAATTTGTCCAAATACTCCATGAAGATCGAATTCATTAAGTGGGAGAAGGTGGCTGGGGCATTGGTTAGACCGAAGGACATGACGGTATACTCGTATTGGCCATAACGAGTGATGAAAGCCGTCTTTGGAATGTCCCCGTTCCTGATTTTGATTTGATGATAACCTAATCTCAAATCCATCTTGGAGAAGACTACGGATCCAGCGAGCTGATCATACAGATCGTTGATCCTGGGGAGCGGATATTTGTTCTTTATCATGACCAGATTAACCGGTCAATAATAGACAACCATCCAGTCCGTACCATCCTTCTTCTTGACGAAGAGGACAGGACAAGCCCATGGAGAAGAACTAGGACGGATGAAACCTTTGTTCAAAGATTCATCGAGTTGGATTTTAAGCTCAGCTAATTCTTGGGGTGACATCTTATACGGTCTTCTACCAATTGGGGCAGTTCCTGCAATAGGTCTATGACAAACTCTACTTCTCTGTCAGGTGGAATACCTGGCAGTTCCTCTGGAAAGACATCCGGAAAGTCACGGACTACCGGGATGTTTTCAAGGTTTGGAAGAGGATTGGCATTGAGAGAATAAATCATGCCCTCTGAAATGCGGGTTTGGACATTGACTATCTGGCCAGAAGGATGGGTAAGTTGGACAGACCTAGTGAAACAATCAATTTTGGCATGATGAACTATCATCCGGTCCATCCCTAAAATGATATTGATGTCCGAAGACTTGAGAGCTATCAGAGAAGCAAGGAATACTAAACCGTCAACAAGGATTTGATTTCCATGGCTCACTCTAGCAGTTTGCCATCTAGAACCTGGAGTTTGAACTTCCAAAGGAGTTGGCATAATATCAAAAGACATATCATGCGACAGGGCATACCTTTCAGAAATGAAAGAGTGAGATGCTCCAGAGTCAAATAGAACTGAAGCTGGATGAGAATTGACAAGAAGCGTCTTAAGCACAGCGTCAGCATCATCTTGAGCTTCTTCTGCAGTTAAATGGTGCACACATCTACGAGTATACACAACTGACCTGGCATTAAACTTCTTGATTGGGGGCCTACCACGACCGGCAACATTGCTTGAAGAGGATAGAACATTTGCTCGCAAAGGGCAATTCTTCGAATAATGTCCGGGATGAATGCACTTAAAGAATGCCCCATGAACGGGACGAGGATCTGGGTTGATCATCCGCTTGACGAGGTTCTTCTGGGGAACACATGGCATTGGCAAACGAGGCGCCACCTAGGATGGCCTCGGTGCATATCCCGGAGGGAGAGCGGTGTTCGGAATCCATATTCTACGCCTCTGAGATATAGAGACTGATGATGACCCAAAATCACAGTTGCGCTTGCGAGATTCCTCATAGGTCATCCTGCCAGTTTCTGCTTGAATGGCTTTGTTCACAAGAACCTGGAAGGTAGCGAACTCATGCAAATTGTGGTCACGACGTAGCTCTGGGTCGAGACCTTTCCTGAACCTTGCTTGCTTCTTGGCATCTGTGGATACTTCTTCAGGTGCATAACGCGCAAGGCGTCCAAATTCATGGCTATAGGCATCCACATCCATCTTGCCTTGGATCAGGTTACAAAACTCCACTTGCTTACGATCTATCAGGGCCTGCAGAATATGATGCTCATGGAAAGCCTCACAGAATTCCTTCCATGAAGTAGCTTGGCCTGCAGGTCGCATGGCCTCGAAGTTCTCCCACCATAAGCTGGCGGAACCTTCAAGGTGATATGCGGCATAGGTGACCTTGTCTCCTTCAACCACGTTTGCATAACATAGCTTACTGCTGATACTACGGAGCCAATCATCTGCATCCAGTGGCTCAATGGAGTGCTGGAAGGTGGGTGGTTGCAACTTGATGAAGTCTCTGATGGAAACTAGCTCAATGCGACGATCGGCTGTATTCTGCTTGATGTGCTCCAACAGACGGTTGGTGGCACGCTTGTTCCTCTCAACTTCTAGCATAACCTCCACCAATAAAGGCGGGTTGGGAGGATCTTATTCATCCCTACCATCTCTATGGTTCTGACCACAACCAGCATAACTCTGGTTAACTGGCGACATCCTGAAGGAAACAACCAGGGTTCAGAATCAAGGAAGAGCACCAAAACATATCTAAACCTAGAAGAACTCAGACAGCATAACGGCTGTACGAGCATGAAATATGAGGCAACCTCCACAAGATTTGGGCAGCATAACAACTCAACATCATGGTTCAAGGAACAAAGAACATAGGCATCACTTCTCATGACTCTGATGGGACAAGACTCAACGATTCTATAAGTCTGTGGTCCAGTAACTCGTCATTCTAGAAGATAGGTAAGAAGCCTAGTCCTTAATCCCCGTAGAAAGGAAGAGGGTGACCCAGAATAGAGTAACTTGAGGAAAGGAGTAAAAAGAGCCTTACGTTCCCTTCCACAATCAAGTCCCTTATATAACTAAAGCATTACTAGACTCAACATCGACTAGTTTGGCTTCGTAAACCTACACACAGTTCAGCTCTGATACCAATGCTGTCGGGACCCCGATCCTAAGCCATATGAATCCAGCCTGTAACATGTCACACCACTTTGCGGCCTCATGGACGGTAACCCACGGTTGCCACCTTACCTTGCCCGGGACCGTTTGCGCCTTTTGGCTCACGGGTATGAACATGTCGCTAGCATTCACATGTCAAAGAACCCGAGTCGACATGACTAGTTATAGACCCAAGTGGCACGACCGTACAGGGACAGGCATAAGTAACCCAACAATGCAGGTGTCGGTCATCAGCGTGTGTAGACGAGTTATAGCAAGCTACAGGGACTTCATTACGCTGTGGGACATAAATGTCATCAACTGCGCGTAGACGAGTCATAGTAGGCTACATGGACTCCATTACACTGCGGGACATTTCCCCGAAGGAACAGACACAGCAGCAAGAAGGATACACGCCGGTCAATCAATGTGTTCGGAGCAGTAGCAAGCTACCAAGGCTCGGTGGAAGCACAAAGAGGCATTTCCCCATAAAGCAGGCTACTAAAGGTATACAGCTAGGTGTCGAATCCCACACATACCAATGCATTTCAAACATACACGCAATATGCACGATATGTGTAGATACAACATGGCATCACAACAAAACTCTACAACATAACATTTATTTAGAAGGCTCTGAAGAGCCAACATAGTATAATGTTACAAAAAGGGTGGGTCACATGACCCAACATTCAGAGCATACAAACAACAAGCGGAAGTTACATGTCTGAGTACAGACATCTAATAAAAGCGGCTAGAAGAGCCTGAAAGCTACAACGACCCTACCAAAGGAGCCAGACTTTTGTCTGGGTTTCCTAGCTAATCCGTCGATGTCATCGTCAGAAGAAACATAAAGTGAACAACGTCTATCTCTGCAAAAATGTAAATAAGCAACAGTGAGTACGAAGGTACTCAGCAAGTCTTACATCAGAACTATCTACATATGCATCATGTATCAAGAACAGGATTTAGGGGTTCACTGCAGAATGCCAGCTTTGACCTTTGGCTAGACTGAAATATGATAAAGTATCCAACGTATCACTACTCTCTCTTCTCCCTACGAGAGAGCACACATGAGTCCACATGTTCACCATATCAATACACCACTATGGATCCTCTCTCGTCTTCCTACGAGAAGCCATCCATAGCACTCACACTTATCTAGAGTGTTTTAGAGTATCCATTTAAATTGTCTATGAACAATGCAAGTCTCCAAGTAGTCCATATCCGCGGACGCGGCTATTCGAATAGATAGTTTACCCTCTCGGGGTGTACTTCGTCACACATGCTTCCGCCACTTATCGCCATGTGCACGTAAAAAGGCACCTCGGCAACCTTCAAGCGGAAGCCCAGCGAGGGAGTCGGCCATTGACGTTAACCTTCAACTACTCTAGCCCAAGGCAGTCGCCTAACTGAGTTGGTCACCACAATCGAGAATCCGGCCGTGTTTCACGATTCGGACTCAGAAGTTGTGTGTGAGTCCCCAAGTTGGTCCCGGTTGGGCCGTTCATTCACTTCGTAGGCCCGGCCACATCCTATCAACATTTCGAACTAGTGCGACTCCTGGGCAGAGAACAGGGTAGGTTAATAGCCCGAGAGGGGTCGAGTTACCGGAACCCAATGTGCGGTAGTAGCTAGTCTTGGAACACAAACATGGAACTCAGTTCCTATGAGCGGCTTCAATGAGAAAACCCACCATGTACTCCTACATGGCCTCTCATCGCTACCTTTACCAAAACAGGTTCAACACTTAACCCTCATCATCAGGACACAATCATTTCACTCCGGTTCATCACCCAGATGAATCAGACCTGACACAACTCTAAGCATAGCAAGCATAACAGGGTTATAGCACAACATGGCTCAAGCATCTACCAGGTATGCTAGGTTGCTTGGTTTAGCTATTTACTGTGACAATGACAGGTCATGCAAAGGAGTGGGTTCAGCTACCGGAACACAAGTAACAGTTGAATTGTTTGTCCTAATGCATTGAAATGAGAGCAAGAGCGAGAGAGTGGGATTATATCGAAATGCTCAAGGGGGGTTGCTTGCCTGAAGATCAGAAGAACTCAGATGTTCTTCGATGTCGTCGAGAACTACGTCTCGCAAGTCTATCGACAAGAACAAACAAGGTATAAATTAAGCACGACAAATGCTTCACAATGATGCATGATCATGTCATGTTAACATGTTGCTGGATTTATCTAATGCAAGTGACCACAAGTTAAATGGGATTCATTTGATCAATATAGATCAATTTTCAAACCCATTTATAAGCACTTAAATGCCTTTAGTGAAATTGTCCTATCCAGCAAGTTTAAGTTGCTCAAACATGCATGAAAATGGAACCATCAGATTCATTGGATTTTTCTGATAATTTTTCATATATAAATTATTTCAATCTGAGTTACAGATTATTTTCTATGATTTTTAGAAGTTTTAGGCATTTTCTGGAATTATTTTATAACAGAAAATATTAATTGCGTCAGCCTAAGGTCATGCTTGCGTCAGTGGTCAACAGCGCCGGTCCCTGGTCAAACCTGATGACTGGGGCCCACACGTCAGTGACACAGGGCTAATCCCCGCGCTGACTGGGGTTTGACCCGCCTCTAGGGCCCACTGTTAGTGGCTAGGGTGATCGGATTAGGAGTAGGCCCTAATGGCCGGCCACGTCGGCGCTCACTGGAGTTGGGCGGGCGGCAACCAAGACAGCGGCGGGGCTTGCCGGAACTGCGCTAATGGCGGCGGTTTGACGCGCTGAGGGTACCGGGAGGTAGCCCATGCTCGACCGCGTCAAGTGGGGCTGGTCAGGGGCCCCGGGATCGCCGGAGTGCTCGCCGGCGAGCACATCCACGGTGGCCAGAGCTCGGGCAAGGCGCGCGCGCGGCTGCAGCTCGAAACGGAGCACGCTGAGCAGCGCAGGAGGACCAGCAGGGCTGCATGAGCTTGCAGGGTGGCTCGGGCGCGAGCCGCGGTGGCCATGGCCACGGCCACACCATGGCCGGTGGCAAGGAGCTCGGAGCTCACGGGTCAGCTAGCTAGGGGACGCGGGGAGACCGGGGAAGAGAGGGAAACGACACAGGAGCTCACAACGGATCCGATGACGGTGACAGCGAGGTCGGAGGAGCTCCCTAGCCGGCGAATTCGACGACGGTGTACGGCGGCTGAGGCGGGGAAGACGGCGACGGTGACGGCGATGAGGAGCTCCCGGCTCGATTTCTTCGGCGAGGAGGGGCAGGGCGATGCGGCACACTCCATGGGCAGCTCGAGGAGGCGAGGGGAGGCCAGAGGCCACGGCGGTTGCGAGCGGCGGCGACGGCAGCGCTCGGGTGCGGGGAAGAGAGAGAGAATGGGAGTAGAAGAGCTCGAGGTGGAGAGAGGAGACGTGCACGGGAGGCCTCGGCATGCGTGGCGATCTCAGGGCGAAGGGGAGGCAGGCAGGGAGGCAGGAGGTGGCCGGCGCATGGCCGTGCGCGTCGTGTGCGTGCCCTGTCCTTCTGGCTGGAGGACAGGGACGACTGGCACTGGGCCAGATGGGCCACTTCTCTCATGGGCCAGCTATAGGTAAGGCTCTACCTTTTTCGTTTATTTGTTTTATTTCATTTCCGACATTCGTTCTGGCCAAAATTAAAATAGCTAGCCATTTCTTAAAATCCTGAAAATTGTCATGTGAACTAGTTATAAATAACTAGTGCCACATAAAAAGTTTCAGAATTATTGAACTTATATTTTATATATAATAAATATAAATCCAATGCTACTATTGTTTTATTAATTCAGAAGCCCAATATAAAATGTTTCTGTGATCCCAAAATATTGGTTGACATTTTCACATCATGCCAATATTTTATCAGAACACCAGGGACATTTTCTTGGATCTGTTTGAAGCAATTTTTATATTGCTTATTTGGCAAAAAATTGCATAGTGAGGCTTGATCACTCCTCATTTCATTTTCAAAGAATTTAAAAAATGCATGCATGAATACATTGGCAAACATAATTAAACTAGGGCTGTGACAACTCACCCCCACTAAACAAGAATCTCGTCCCGAGATTTAGGAGTAGTCGGGAAGAGTGCAGGGTACTCAAGCCGAAGACGATCTTCGCCGGTCCCCAGGGGTTGGGCTTGAGCGCTAGCGGGAAGTAGTTGGCCAGCACCTTCTCGTCTCGTCCCCCGATAGCCTGCACCTCGATGGTGTAGATGCCTAGGAACTCCGATGGGCTAACCGCGCCGTCGTATTTTTCCGGCAACTCCGGCTTGAGGGCCCTACTAGAGGGCCAGCGGACTTCCCGTAGTTCGCGGGTGAACACCGGGCATCCAACCTCGTAAGGTAAGCTGCCCGGCGCCCCGGGCGTGGGCTCGCCGATGGATGGATCTGCGCGACCATCGGATTGGCGAAGCCCTTCCCACCGTCTTTCGATGGCGGTGCGCGCGTCCTCCTTGCGCCCGTCCTTCAGGACTTGGTGTTGGTCTTGCTTCAGCCGCGGGGCCGTCGATGCTTGAGACACTTTGTCTTGCACGTCGGTGCAGCGGAAGGTCCGCTGCTGTGGTGGGGGCGACTGCATCATGTGCGCCCCGCCGGCGTCGCATCTGGTGGTGGGTTCCGTGGGGGCCGCGGGCCGCACGTGCGAGGAACCCGTCGCATCCATTTTGTCGTTGAGGCGATGCTCAGCAGTCATTGTATAGTCGCCCTCCTTTCCTCCATCACCTCCGGTGCGGGCGGGAAGTTCAGCAGGAGCTGGGCCTGCACGAGAGCTTCTCCCGCGGTTTTGGGGACCGGACGGGGCGAGGCGTGGGTAGCGCTCTTACTCCTGGCCATGCCAGAAGGAACGCTTTCCCGTGCCGTCGCCCGCCATTTGCCCTCACCGGGAGGGGGTCGTGGAGCTCGGCCCTGCGCCCCTGGGGACCGGCGCACGAGGGTCCCGTCCGTGCGAGGCTTCGGTTCGCCATCCGTGGGTGCGGGTCGCAGTCGTCTTGCGAGGGGCGTCGCGGAAGTCCGGTCGCAGCCCCCGCGGGCGCTTTGGCCACGGCTGCTGCCTCGGCCGCACCAGCGGCGTCGCCCTCGGTCACTGCCGGCGCGTTTAGCGCTACCAAGGCGGCAGGGTCCGGGTCGTGGTTCGCGGAACTCCGCGCAATGTTGTGGCTGCGGTCACCGACAGGGTGAGCACGGTGGTAGCTGCCATCGGTGACTTGGGATGGCACCTTGGATGTGGTCACGGCGGGTGTCGCCGTGCCCTTGGCCTTCTTGGGTGCCATGGGCATCGGCGAAGACACACAGAAACGCCGGTGAGGATTTGCGCACAGGAGGTACCCCCTACCTGGCGCGCCAAAGATGTCGGGGCGTGATTCACGACGATCTATGGGACCAGCAGGGTCCCTTTATGATTTGGCGGGGGCGTCGAGTGCACGAAGAGCATCAGTCGGCCATGACTACGCGCAGGGTTTATACAGGTTCGGGCCGCTCGGCAGCGTAATACCCTACGTCTTGTCTGTGTGTTTGTATATCTGGGTCCAAATACAGGGGCGCAGCCACCCGGCAAGGATGCTCGAGAGGTGCTGCTACGTGTGCAAATGGACAGGGTGTTGACCTTTGTCAAGGTAGCCATGGCCTCCTTTTATAGTTCAAGGGGTTTCCACAAAGGCTACAATAGTCATTTACTAAGTGTACAGTGCGCTCTTACAGCTACAGGGGCTGTCGTCAGAGTAGTAGTGGGAAATACCTAACTCTGACGGACCAGGACAGGCGCATTGAATGTGTCGTGAGGTGGCGCACTGGCGACGTTTCCCGACAAGGATTGCCTCTCCTTCTGTGCCGTCCGCCCAACTACCTCTTATTCTTCTGCCACGCCACGGGACGGGTGGCATTAAAGCTGCCACAGGCCCGCCGCTGTAGCCACATGCCCCGGCCAGCTCTGCCCGCCCGCCTGCCCGGTCGACACCTTAGCCGATGTAGACAATCGTCCCTGGTGAGGTGGAGCGGTGGCATGGTGGGTTGGAATCCTTGCCGGGGACGCCTGTGCGCGGGCTACTCTGCCTGGTTGCCTTGCTCTGGTCTTGGCTTCGGTTTGCCTTGGAGGCTGGTGCGAGCCCGGCAAGAAGCTGTTGGCCTGAGGTGGCTGCCCGTGCACAAGTCTGGGTACTAGGGACCCCCAGTTCTTAGTACACCGACATTTGCGATGATCCAAAATAACGCAAACAATTACCCAGATCATTATGCGTGCGATAGACGGCATATAGGTCACTCAGATGAACTGTTTGCGATGAGATAAAATAACACAAACGAGTACCCAGATCAAGATGTGTCCGATAGAAGGCAAACACGTTGCCCGTATGAACTATTTGCGATGATCCAAAATAACACAAATGGTTACACAGATCAAGATGGATGTGATAGACGACATACATGTTACTCGGATAAACTATGTGCGATGAGCCAAAATAACACAAACTATTTAGCGTAACGACATGTGTGTGATACTCGGCAAACAGGTTAGTTATCTGAATTTGGTGGGTAGGCCTATAGTAACACATATGATTTCAGCTAATAAGCTCTGTGTGGTGTGGGCAAATGCTTGCTGGTGAACAATTGTATGTGATTTTTCAAATCATCACCGTCGTGTTTGTTGGTTTAATCGTTCATGATGTGATTTGCTCTATCTGCACAACATCTATGCTATGTCTATAGAAGAACAAGATATATGCTTTTAAGTACAAGATACATAACCAAATTAAACATGCAATTACATACCCGGCTACGCACAATATTTGCACACCTAAATAAACAATTTACATGCATAATAAACTAGGAGAAACCCCGAAACCAGCCCCAGTACAACCATTAATGGCGGGCACCAGCTCGTACCTATGAATATACATGCCCCAGTGCAGAAATTAATGGCGTTTATACGTGTGTCCCGCAATCCACACCAAAGCTTCCCACCTCTTCCTCTGTCGGATTCCCGCCACCAGCGAGTGGCTAGCTCTATATGACCCTTGTGGCAACGCACCGTAGCGACAATGTGTGTAGATCTAGTCCACACCTATCTTTAATTAATTTTTACAAGCATGCGAGGCAACCGAAGCTCGGAGGTCGATGTCGGCCCCTTGCCAGGCAACCAAAGCTTGAAGGTCGATGGTGGCGCCTTGCCAGACAACCAAAGCTAGGAGGTCTATGTTAGCCCTTGCCATGCAACCAAATCTCGGAGGCCCACGTCGGCCCTTTCTTGGATTACATCTTCGACGAGGAGAACGAGCCAATGCAGGCGTTGTAGCTCATGTGCACCGACATCGCCATGTCGTTCCTTGGGCGCATAATAGTCTTAGCGCAGAGGAAGTATGAAGAGTTGATTGCCATCCACCACGCAAAAGATCTAGTGCTCCTTGGCGGCATGATCTTTGACCCGCCAGAAGAGCCGTCGTCACCGGTGCCCTTCCAAAGCCTGATTCCCCGCCAAGAATGGGAAGAAGCCTTGTGGGATCCAATGATGAGTGGGTTTATGTGTCGCTTTGTCATGGTCGGCAGCAACCGTGTCAACATCGAACCCATCGTTTATGTGGACAGGCTCGAGCGAGTCGACGGTGGGGATGACGTCTCGAATAAGTAAGGTATACCAACGTGAAATCCTGTGGAGGTAGGTCATGGGTGGAATTCTCTACCCGTGGGAAGACATGGAGATGGAGCAGTTCCCCGAGCGTGTCATGCGAGCGATTGCACACTATCAAGCTCTACTGGATGAGCCCCTTCAGCCCCAAGAGCCTCCCAGCGCCAGCAGCTGTGCAGGCAGAGATGGGTAACATGGCCGCGGGTCCGGACACTCGGAATGAACGTCCGCAAGGGTGCTCCTGATTATGGAGTTCGAGCATACCATTGTCGGAAGGCCGCTAGCGCTTCCCTTTAGCCTATTTCATTATAATTGTATGGAAATGTCACATATCTACATTTTTTAGGAATTAATTAATTAGGTTAATAAAATGTAAATCCATGCTATGTCGGTGGCCATGTCTTGGGAACCCCCTCCTTTGTAACTGCCTTGTAATGAGGGTATATATACCCCAATCTTTAATGAGTGAAACAATTTTTCCATCATTCGCTCCTCTCTCTCATTGTTTCACTTTATAATTTTAAGTCGCTAATCATATGTAAAAGCGACAAAATTTTCCCCTAACTTACATGAAGTACCAACGTTTCTTTGAGCATTTCTATCTTTTATAAAGCCAGTTCTTGTCATCCATCTTCCACACGTGGGAGGCGCGTCGGTCTATCCATCGGGCACGATGAGGATGTGCGAACCGTGTGCGATAGTGGGCAGACACGTATGATACGTCTCCAACGTATCTATAATTATTGATTGTTCCATGCGGTTATATTATCATTCTAGGATACTTTATATGCATTTACATGCTATTTTATATCAATTTTGTGAACTAACCTATTAACCTAGTGTCGAGTGTCAGCTGTTGTTTTCTGTTTGTTCTTGGCCTTTCAGGAAACCAGTACCGAACGACGTCCAAATGACCCGTAACTTTTTGAAGATTTTTTCTGGACAAAAATATGACCTGGAAGCTTCACAGGGAGTCCGGAGGCCGCACGAGGCGGTGCCAAGGCAAGAAGGTGCGCCCCTTGCCTTGGGAGCACCTCATGGCTCTGTTTGACCTACTTCCGCCTCTGTGTATTCTCTAAAGTCAGGAAATCAATAGAGAGCCACCTGAAACCTTTCGGACGCAAGTCTGTGTTCTGCCTTGTGCCCATCTGGAGCCCTATTCCGGTACTCTGCCGAAGGGGGGATCGATAACGGAGGGCCTCTACATAGACCTTGCTGCTCCCATGATGATATGTGAGTAGTTCACCATTGACCTATGGGTCCATAGCTAGTACCTAGATGGCTATCTCTCTCTATGATCTTCAATACAAAGTTCACCGCGATTCCCGCGGTGGTCTATTCGATGCAATGTTCTTTGCGGTGTGTTTGTTGGGATCCGATAAATTGTGGGTTTATGATCAGATTATCCATGAATATTAGTTGAATCTTCTCTGAATTATTTTATACATGAATTTTATAGCTTCGTATTTCTCTCCGATCTATCGGGTTGGTACGGCCAACTATACCGATTTATCTTCAGTGGGAGTCATGTGTTTTCATGGGTTTAATGTTGCGATGCTCTATCCTCGTGACAGAAGGGGTAAGACACGTATTGTATTACTTCCATTATGGGGAAAACGATGGGGTTTATTCATATTAGTTGAGTTTAATTTGTCTACATCATGTCATCTTGCTCAAAGCGTTACTTTGTTTCATACTTTATACTCTAGATGCATGCTGGATAGCTGTCGATGGGTGGAGTAATAGTAGTAGATGCAGGCGGGAGTCGGTCTACTTGCTTACGGACGTGATGCATGTATACATGATCATTGCCTTGGATGATTGTCATATCTATGCATTTTTCTACCAATTGCCCAACAGTAATTTTTTTACCCACCATATGCTTTCTTCGAGGGAGACGCCTCTAGCGAACACTACGACCCCAGGTTGTCGGCGTTCTGGGAACGGGGGTACCCAGACCTGCCTGCCTGTGGCCCAATGCGTGGCCCACCTCGACGGCCCAATACGGCCTGGCGACGAACCCCACAACACAAGACCCTCGTGAGGGCCCCGGCCTCGCGAGCAGAACAACACCAAGATCTCCAGGGGAGTGGCCTCCCCAGGTTACCTCCCGAGTAGCGGAGAATCCTATGCAGGTGCCCAACCTCCGGAGGCAGCGATGACGTGAGCCATGACGACCAAGGCCAGCGGGCGCCATCGGGTGCAGGGGGGATAGTTTCCCCTTTGGTGCTAAGGAGGCAAGGACGTACGTGGGTTCCCGAGGGACCCCCCATAGGTTTCCCTTCCGGGGCAACGAGACCAAGACCACGAGATTGGCAGGAAGGATGTCATCGCCGAGCCCACCTCTACGTCACGCCCAGTTGCTTTGCAGGCAAAGACCACCTTTAGTCAGGATAAGCTGTACTTCCTGTCCCCTTTCAAATTTGGCCGTTGTGGGATCCCTTCCCGCCTGTGCGATAAGGGAAGAGGACCAAGGCCACTATAAATGGGGACTGGCCTCCACCGTAGAGAGGGACCGGATCCATGCTCACCCGAGTGCCCTCGCGAGGTCGCTCATCACTGTACCTGTTCATCACCGAACCTCCTCGTGAGGCCAATCCACCCAAAGCAGGAGTAGGGTTTTACACCGCAAGGTGGCCCGAACCTGGGTAAATCTCTGTGTTCATCTTCTTCCGCTCTCGTGCATCTTCGGCAGGGTCTAGCTATGGAGCGGCAGGCTTGAGGCTTGAGCTGGTTGGGATCTTTGCACACGCCCCAGAGTTCGAACCTTCTTGGGTCTGTGGAGCCCTGATTCCGACATTTGGCACGCCAGGTAGGGGCGTGTCGAGGTTCCATCTTCACCAGTCGCGCCCCGCCCTCGCCTCATTGCCTCCATGGAGGGCACAGCTCCCAAGGTTTGGCAGCCCGCGGCCTATGGGGACACCGCGGGTTGCTTGGCCGTGCCTGCGGTCTCTTGCATCCTCGGCGGGTCGCAGGCGCCCGCATCCAGTCGCCATGTCAAGCAGTTTCTCCACCAGGCGGGCGTAGCTCAGCCGTAGCTCGAAGCCCCACGGAGCATGGCGAGCCGGAAACCGACATCACCTTCGACTCCAAGGACCATCCCAGGACGACGGTCGCTGCTGGTGGGCTCCCCATGTTGTGCACGCCCACTATCAGCAACATTGCGATCACCAAGACCCTCATTGACGGTGGCGCCGGCCTCAACGTCCTCTCCGTGGAGGCCTTCGACATGCTCCAGATGGCCTATGACCAACTCGCGCCCTTCTCAGGGGTGGTCAGCGGCTCCACCACTCCCCTGGGGCAGGTGCGCCTCCCCGTCACCTTCGGCACCCGCGACAACTACCGCATCGAGCTGATCGACTTGGACGTGGCCCACATCGGCCTCCCGTACAACGCCATCCTGGGATATCCGGCCCTCGCCATGTTCATGGCGGCGACGCACCCAGGCTACAACGTCATCAAGATGCCTTGCAGTAGCGGTATCATCACCGTGGCCGGAGACACCAAGGACGCAGTTCGAGCCCTCAAGCTCGTCTATAAGGCCGCAGCGGCCTCGCACCCAGACGCCGAGAGTGTCGCACATGAAGAAGGAGGCATCCCGCCTCCGGAGAGCATCACGCAGGCTCTGGAGGCCGCACCCGCGAAGAAGAAGCAGCTGTTCTCTCAGGACCGGGCTGAGACGAAGCAGGTGCCCGCTGACGATGGGAGCTCGGGCCACACCTTCACCATTGGCGCCAGTCTTCCCCCGGGAGCAGGAGAAGGTGCTGGTGGACTTCCTCCGCGCGAACAAGGTCATGTTTGCGTGGGAGGCGCGCGACATAGTCGGCGTCCCGAGAGAGGTGATCGAGCACCACCTAAGGGTGCGCCCCGATGCGCGTCCTGTGAACCAAAAGGCAAGGCTACAAGCACAAGAGAAGCAATCGTTCATCGTGCAAGAGGTCGGCAAGCTGCGGGAAGCTGGTGTTGTCCGGGAGGTACGGCAGCCGTGTTGGCTGGTCAACCCAGTGATCGTCTCCAAGAAGGCAGGGAAGGAACGCATGTGCGTCGACTTCACGTGCCTCAACAAGGCTTGTCCTCAGGACCCCTTACCGCTCCCGCACATCGATCAGATCGTAGACTCCACCACCGACTGCGATCTGTTGTGCTTTCTGGACGACTTCTCAGGCTACCACCAAATCAAGATGGCGGTGGAGGACGTTGAGAAGACAGCCTTCCTCTCCCCGTGCGGCGTGTACTGCTTCGTTTGCATGCCCTTCGGGCTGTGGAACGTCGGTGCGACCTTCCAGCGGTTGATGCGCATTGCCCTGGGGTAGCAGCACGGAAGGAATGTGGAGGCATATGTCGATGACATCGTGGTCAAGTCACGAGAGGCGAAGACCCTGATCGAGGACCTGGAGGAGACATTCGTCAGCCTGTGTCAAGTGAACCTGAAGCTCAACCCGGAAAAGTGCGTCTTTGGGGTCCCATCCGGCAAGCTACTTGATTTCTTGGTATCACACCGAGGAATCGAGGCCAACCCGGAGAAGGTCAAAGCCGTCGGGAAAATGAGCCCGCCTCAGACCCTCAAGGAAATGCAAAAGATTGCGGGTTGCGTGACCTCTTTGGGACATTTCATCTCCAAGCTGGGCGAGCGCGCCCTCCCTTTCTTCAAGCTCATGAAAAGGAAGGGCCCTTTCGAGTGGACTCCGGAGGCAGATGCGGCCTTTGAGGACTTCAAGCGGTATCTCACGAGCCCACCCGTTATGGTGGCGCCTCGTCCTTGCGAGCCCCTGGTGCTCTACTTGGCAGCCACCCTCCACTCCGCCAGCGCAGCGCTCGTGGCCGTCCGAGAGGGGTGCGCTGGCGCAGGCACGAAGCAGGGCGGCTCGTGCGGGGCCGCGCAACGCTCGCTGCCTCAGGACGGTGCTCCTGAGACCCACGTCGCTTGATCAACCCCCGGGGCACCTGAGTCCCTCGAGCCTTGTGAGGAGCAGGGCGACGCCAATACCTCATCACTGATCGAGCACCCGGTGTACTACGTCAGCACCGTGCTGCGGGATGCGTGTGCACACTACCCTATGCAGCAAAAGCTTTTGCTTGCACTCCTCGCCGCCTCAAGGAAGTTGTGCCACTATTTCCAGTGTCACCCCATCAAGGTCGTCTCCGCGTACCCCCTGGAGAAAGTGTTGCGCAACCCCAACGCTGCTAGAAGAGTTGCAGAGTGGAACATCGAGCTGCAGGCCTTCCACCTAGAGTTCAGCACCACCAGGGTCATCAATGGCTCAGCCCTCGCTGGTGGAGTGGACAGACGCTCCCTACCAGGGGCTGCATGAGGGCCAGTCCCTCGCGCCTGGCGATGAGGCGCCCGACGGCTGGGTCATGCACTTCGACGGAGCCTTCGCGCGGCGGGGCGCGGGGGCTGGAGTGGTCCTCATCTCCCCGACCCAAGACAAGCTCTACTACACCGTCCAACTTTGCTTCCAACATGGCGAGAAGGTCTCCAACAACATTGCGGAATACGAGGGCTTGATTGCTGGCATCAGGGCCGCAGCCGCCTTGGGAGTCAAGCGCCTCACCATCAAGGGCGACTCCCAGCTCCTTGTCAACTTCTCCAACAAAGAGTACACGCCTAAGGGCGAGCACATGGAGGCATACTTGGAAGAGGTACGTAAGTTGGAAAAGCGTTTCCAGGGCCTGGAGTTGTAGCACGTCCCGCGTGGCGCAAACAAGGAAGCAGATGACATCGCCAAGAGGGCATCGCGTCGCGAACCTCAGGAGCCTGGAGTCTTCGAGGAGAGGCTCTTCAAGCCGTCCTCGGCACCCCCGGCCGCAGGCCCGGCATTGCTTCAGGAGGAGCTACCACCGGCCCCACCCTCAGGCGTCCCCGCTTGTGGCCCGGCCTCAGGAGCCCTCTGTGGGGACCCCGACATATAAGTCGTGATCACCGAATGTACGTGCACAGTGATCCTAGAGATCAATGCTCACTGAACACACAGAAACTGAATAACAAGAGTCTTACATCCATTACATACCGTTTGTACTCAAATACGGCCTTTATGGCCAAGTCTTCATAAGCTTGCAGCGGAAATCTTCAATGATAGCGTGAACCCATGCCATCTGCCTTAACCCTACAGGCATTGTGACTGGGAGGCGTCTTAGTTCGCATGTTCGTCACCAACGAACTCTTCGCCATATTCCTGCTCTTCTAGGCCTGGCCAATTAAATAGCAAGTGGCAAGCCAATGAGTACTTTGAATGTACTCGCAAGAAACCCATGTTTAGAACAAGGTTCAACAGAGCATGATATAGCACTAAGTAGGTAAGTTTTGTAGAAAGCCAATTTTGAGTGCAATAACATGATCAAATAACTTATGCAAGCATGCCTCAATAGTTGACAGGTATTCATATGAACAAGACACAGTTATCATCATAAGCAGGGGTTGAACATCTCATGTTCTTCATCATGCCAAGTCATCGGACTTAGCTCAAGTACCATCTTTGTCACCACACACACCAAGTTTTGTGAAAACATCTGGACGTAGTTTAAGAAGGACCTCCAACTGTCCATGACCGTGGACACGGCTATTCGAATAGTTTTACACTCTGCAGAGGTTGGACGCTTTACCACAAGACTCGGGGAACTTCCGTGTCATCCATCACTCGCGGTATATTACATACCCGAGATAAGCACCCGAACAATGCCTTTCCCCTGGCGATATTAAACAAAGAGTCCACTCATTGGTGCCATCCCTCATGATATACATCACACGTATCATCCATGAGGGCACGCAACGGTGTGCCCGGTGCCTGTAAAGACAGCGCATGGTCGCCCTACCAGGCACGACCCCGTATCGAGAGTGACCTCATCACCCCCGCCACTAGTAATGCGGGCTCTATGCTAGTACCCACCAAGGTAATCAACAAAGCCCCTTCCCATATAGGGGTAGAGTGGTCGCGCATGTAAGGTTGGGACGGTCAGCAGACCTTAAATCTAATCCGTTTTCGAAAACACACACACACAACTTGCTCCGGTACACCACTTATTTCTCAAGTGGTTACCTAACTCAACATCATCTCCCTCGGGCATTAGTGGCACCCGACGGGGTTTTCGAAAAGTCTCTGAAATCATTTCGTTTCCAACACCATGCATATTCCCGTCCCACTTGCGTAGCAACTACTAGCAACCTAACTACTCCCACCCGCACAACCCTCATAAGAATGGTAGGGTCATGCATGATGCAAGTATCAACAAGAAAGTATCGGAGGCATCCCACCATAGTGGTCACCACATCAACATGATCAACATCAAGAAATAAAGTGCTACATGCCCAGCAATATAAGGGTTTCATAGTCATGGTCAAAGGGCTGCTTGCCTGGCTCATCCAAGTCTTCGAGGTCTTCACATGCTTCTCGTCCACTCCGAGCACTTCGTCTACTTCGTCAACTATCGCCGGAAACAACCGCAATAAGCAACACAATAAGGAGAGAAATAAAAGTTCTCTATAAATAGGAGTTTTATTTTTCTTGGACATCTCTGGTCATAAGAAAAATAACAAAGGAGGTTTCATTGGATGTGGATCAAGGGGGGGTTTTGAATGGTGGAAATAGAGGCATTATTGATCCTATAGGAAGTCTACAGAAAATATTTTGGTAAAAAATGAGTGGATGCACCCAACAAATAGGGCACAAATTTAGAAACATTTGGGAAGTGGTTTCACTGGATTTGGAGTTGGCATGGTTTTCCTAGGGATTTTCAAAGTAGATCATACACGAAGAAATGGTCCAATATTTGTCATAGCAGAATAAGAGAAAGGAAAAATGTTCACATCCTAAGACATGATTTTAGATGCACCTAGGAACTTGAATCACTCCATTTGGAGTTGATAAGAATTCCCTAGGAATTTGCAAAGTGGGGTTCTACATGGTTCAAATTCAATTTTGAATTTGCACTTAACAGAAAAGTTTTCTAGAAAAATGTGCAATGCACATATTTGGTTAGGCAATAATTGTAGGAATCTGTAGAAACTTGAATCACCAAGATTGGACTTACTATGGATTTTCTATGAATTATTTGGTCTCTGAAGAAATAATAAAAACCAAGAAATGGAATATACCTAATTGGGCCTAAATGGTGCACTGAGCGCACTTTAGCTCGGCAGCGCACTGGGCCTGGCCCAGTCCCTCGCGCCGCCAGCCGAAAGGCCACGCCAAAGGCGTATTTCCGAAAATACGTGTCCCTTCAAGGGAAATGATTTCTAATAGAAGCCGCTTCCACTTATTATGACAGCGGGGACGGTCGATCGGCTCAGAGGCTGACACGTGGGGTCCCCAGCCCCATTAGCAGGCCCGTCTTCCTCCTCGCGTCGCTGCTGGCTGGAGAGCAAGGGAGGCAAGGCTGAGCACGCTGGCGCTCTCCCCGGTGGCACCGGCCACCTCCGGCGATGCCCAGCACACCGGCGGACTCGGGGAGCCGCACCGCATCCATCCCTACGCTGAGGGACAGCAGGGGAGGTCCGCAACGGTGCCGGTGTAGATGGCTGCGGAGAGGCCGTCGGCCTTCATCAGCTTCAGGTGCATGGTGCCTCGGGAAGAAATGGAGGTGTTGGTGGGGCTTGGTGGTGACGAGGAGAGCACCCTGCAGAGTCTAGGGGGACAAGGGGAAGCCCTGGTCGCTCGAATTTGAGCTGTGGCCGGCGGAAGGGCTTCGGTCATGGGGGTGGATGCAGGGCGTGGGAGGACGTATAGGGAGTCCCGGGAGGCAATTAGGACGGAGGGGAGTGGACTAAGTCCTTCGGGGCACTCGGGGGAGAGCCAGAGCAAGAGGGGCAACGAGGGGAGCTTGGGTGCGCCCCGGGTGCTCTCGGGCGCCGAGCACGCGCGTGCCTGGGCTCCCTTGGCCGCATCCTGGCATCGGGGAGGGACAGAAGAGGCCAATGGGGAGGTGCTGGGACCACACGTGTGGTCGACAGAGGACAGGGGAGGGCGCGCGTGTGAGCTCGGCCATTGGCTCGGCCATGGCAGCGGAGCGCACGTGAGGGCAAGCTCAGGAGAGAAGGGAAGGAGGGGACCGACAGGGAGGAGGGTCTCGGACGTCGAGGGGAACCTGCTGGCGAGAGCGAGGGGCTCGAGGCTGTCGGGGGGCTCAGGTTGGGCGTCGCTACAGTGCACCAAAGCACTGTAGAGCGCTCTGGAGTGCGACCTTTGCACGCCATGGCATAGTTTAGGTGCCATCGGCGTGTCCTCTTGTGTCTTGGGGTATCTAGGGGTGTAGACAAAGTGCAAATGGACAAGGGGGGTGCTCTGGAGGTGCCTTAGGAGAGAAGGGAAGCAAAAGAGGGGGGAAAACTTGCTGTCCAGAGGGGTAAAAATGGGGATTTCACCCATCAATCATTGAGCTGGGAGTGTAGGATTCTTACTGGAGGTGTAAGACTTCAGTGAGTGACTATGGTAAAATAAATTGAGCAAGAGGAATAGTAAAAGTGGTGAAAGCAGTAACCTTTAGAAATGACCAGAAGGTGTTTGATGATGATTTGGCCAAGTAAATGGATCCTACTTGCCTTGAGATTTAACAGGGTGAAATGGTAGGTAAAATTAAGACCAAGTTTGAGATTTGTTGAGGAAAGTTGCCAATGTAACTTTGGCAAACCCTAGAAATGGGTAGAAATGGAGTTGCTTAGATCTATCTAAGAAAGATTATTCTCCTTAATGCACCACTTGAGGTGGTGGCATAATTTGGCCATTAGAGCATGCCCAAAAAGTTTGGGACCAAATGGGGAAACTTGATAATGCAAAACTTCCCAATTCTTGAAATCAACAGAAATGGGGTTGGGGGATTTGGACAAGTGTATCTGTTCTCCTTGATGCACCACTTGGTGTGGATGCATTATTAGAGGAGTAGAACATGTTCACAAAGTTTGAGGTCAATAGGAGAAACTTCACAATGTAAAGTTGTTCAAATTTGATTCTGGACAGATAGGGTTTTGGGATATTTTGGTGAACCAAATCGATTGGGATTGAGGTAAAACTTGGCAAGATGATCACATATATCATATGTGACATGCTAGAATTTTCCTGGATTTATTTGAGAATATTTCATATAGAAATATTTCAAATGCTCAAAATAGGCAGAAATGGTTTTTGAAGGGTTTTGTCCAATATTTTGAACATGACCATGTGTTGAAACTCTTATATATGGACAATATATGTCCACTGAGTTTTCCTAAATTTTCTCAAATATTTTGAAAGCATAAAAATAACTTTTCCCTATAAAAGACCATTTCTGGCGTTAAGAAAAAGCCTTTACATAAAATAGTAAAATAATCTTTAAAAATAATATTTGGTGGTTTTGGGAAGTCATATATATAGTGGGTTTCAAATAAATCCTTTTGTGTAAAATATTCCACCCAATTTGAGGACTTGTAGTACAAACCTCAACTCAGGGGGGTTTTGAAAACCTAATTTGAATAAATCCTTTTTGGCCAAAATAAATTTTGATAAAAATAGTTTTAGGTACTACACACATTGTATGATCATTGGACAAGGGTTTATGTCAAGGAAAAGAGTTTTGAGAGTAGGAGGGAGTATTATGAATTTAGAGCACCAGCAAGCAATCAAACAAGCAAGCAAATAGCACACAAGTCAAACATTCATAGGCACTCAAAAAGTTTTAATTGGCCCTAATTTTTGAGTCATGTTAACTTAGTCATGAGGAAAAACAAAGGGTGTGACACCCACCTGCTCCTAGCGCTGGAACCTTAGGCCGGCGATTGGGCCGAAGAGTTCAAGGCATACCTGCTCAGCGGCGCCTTGCCGGAGAAGGAGGAGGACGCGCAGCGCGTGGTCCGCCAGGCAACTACTTATTGTTTGCAGGACGATGATACGACTCCTTCATATCTATAATTTTTGATTGTTTCATGCCAATATTCTACAACTTTCATATACTTTTGGCAACTTTTTATACTATTTTTGGGACTAACATATTGATCCAGTGCCTAGTGCCAGTTCCTGTTTGTTGCATGTTTTTTGTTTCTCAGAATATCCATACCAAAAGAAGTCCAAACGCGATAAAAACTTACGGAGATTTTTTTGGAATATATGTGATTTTTGGGAAAAAGAATCAACGCGAGACGATGCCCGAGGGGCCCACAAGCCATAGGGGCGCGCCCCAGGGGGTAGGGCGCGCCCTGGACCCTTGTGGTCACCCCATAAGGAGGTTGGTTCCATTCTTTCACCGCAAGAAAGCTAATATCCGGATAAAAATCGTGTTAAAATTTCAGCCCAATCGGAGTTACGGATCTCTAGGAATTTAAGAAACGGTGAAAGGCCAGAATCTGGGAAGGCAGAAACAGAAGGAAACAGAGAGAGAGAGATCCAATCTCGGAGGGGCTCCCGCCCCTCCGCTACCATGGAGGCCAAGGACCAGAGGGGAAACCCTCCTCCCATCTAGGGGGGAGGTCAAGGAAGAAGAAGAAGAAGGAGGGGGGCTCTCTCCCCCTCTCTCCCGGTGGCGCCGGAACGCCGCCGGGGCAATCATCGTGTGATGGCGATCTACTCCAACAACTCTGTCATCTTCACCAACACCTCCATCACCTTCCCCCATCTATCTACAGCGGTCCACTCTCCCGCAACCCACTGTACCCTCTACTTGAACATGGTGCTTTATGCTTCATATTAATATCCAATGATGTGTTGCCATCCTATGATGTCTGAGTAGATTTTTGTTGTCCTATCGGTGATTGGTGAATTACTATGATTGGTTTAATTTGCTTGTGGTTATGTTGCTGTCCTTTGGTGCCCATCATATGAGCGCGCAGGTGGATCACACGATAGGGTTAGTTGTATGTTGATAGGACTATGTATTGGAGGGCAAGGGTGATAGCAGCTTCAGCCTAGCATAGAAATTGATGCATACGGGATTGAAGGGGGACCAATATATCTTAATGCTATGGTTGGGTTTTACCTTAATGAACGTTAGTAGTTGCGGATGCTTGCTAATAGTTCCAATAATAAGTGCATAGAATTCCAAGTAAGGGATGACATGCTAGCAGTGGCCTCTCCCACATAAAACTTGCTATCGGTCTAGTAACGTAGTCAACTGCTTAGGGACAATTCCGCAATTCCTGCCACCACTTTTCCACACTCGTTAAACTAACTTAATTGTTACTTTATCTAAATAGCCGCTAGTTTTTATTTACATGTTCTTTATTATCTTGCAAACCTATCCCACAACACCTACAAAGTACTTCTAGTTTCATACTTGTTCTAGGTAAAGCGAACATTAAGCGTGCGTAGAGTTGTATCGGTGGTCGATAGAACTTGAGGGAATATTTGTTCTACCTTTAGCTCCTCGTTGGGTTTGACACTCTTACTTATCGAGAAAGGCTACAACTGATCCCCTATACTTGTGGGTTATCAAGACCTTTTTCTGGCGCCGTTGCCGGGGAGCTATAGCGTGGGGTGAATATTCTCGTGGGTGCTTGTTTGCTTTATCACTAAGTAGATTTTATTTGCTGTTCGAAGTTTTTCTCTATCTTTAGTTATGGATATGGAACACGAAATACCAAAAAAATTAGTTGAACCTACTACACCAATGGTTGAAGAACCACCCAAAATCTATCACACTGTTGAAGCTTTTTACTTGGATCATCTTCGATCCGTTTGTGCTCGTGCCGAAACCCCAACTAGCTTAGTTGAGGGCAAATCATTAAATGAGCATGCTTATTATGTGCGACACCGCTTATCTCAAAAAGGGAAACTTTTATGGCATCATATTAATACTGTGCAATGCTATGCTTGGAATTTATGCGAAATTTATGGTTTTACTTCTTGTTCTGAAGACCCTAAAAACCATCTTCCCTATCAATGTGAGTTTAAGGATAATGGAATCGTATCTTATTATGCCAAGGGTGTTATAATTACTATGATATTGAGCAAATTGAAGAATTTGTTGCTTTTAAGGGTGCCTATGAAATTGCTTCTTTGATTGAAAAGTATGATGCTACTCTTTACAAATCTGAAAGTTTTGCCATACTTAAATATTGCTATGAAAACTATTCTTCTAATGCTTATGTTAAGACATATATTGAGGACTCCTCCGCTGTCCAAGAGGAGACTAATATTTTGCAGGAAACTATGGAAGAAGAAAATGATGACACTATGAGCTCATTTGATGAAAAAGATGACGAGGAGAGCGAAGAACAAAAGGAGGAAGAGCGGACTAGCTACCCGTGCCCACCTTCTAATGAGAGTAACTCTTCAACTCATACATTGTTTAATTTCCCTTCGTGCTTACCGAAGGATGAATGCTATGATCCCTTGGATTCGTTTGAAATATCCCTTTTTTGATGAAATTGATGCTTGTTATGCTTGTGGCCATGATGCCAATATGAATTATGCTTATGGAGATGAACTTGCTAGAGTTTCTTATGTTAAGAATGAAATTGTTGCTATTGCACCCACGCATGATAGTCCTATTATCTTTTTGAATTCTCCCAACTACACTATATCAGAGAAGTTTGCGCTTATTAAGGATTATATTGATGGGTTGCGTTTTACCATTACACATGATGATTTTGATGAGTATAATATGCATGTGCTTGCTGCTACCACTTGTAATTATTATGAGAGAGGAACTACACCTCCACCTCTCTATGTTTCCAATACGATAAAATTGCAAGAAACTGCTTATGCTATGTCTCGACCTTTACTTTATGTACATGAATTGTTCTTTTATGACATGCCGATGCATAGGAAGAGAGTTAGACTTCGTCATTGCATGATATATATTACTTTGTGCTCAATACTAAATTACAAATGATTGTTAATTAAAATTGGCTTTGATATACCTTGGGATCCGGGTGGATCCGTTACTTGAGCACTTTATGCCTAGCTTAATGGCTTTAAAGAAAGCGCTGCCAGGGAGACAACCCGGAAGTTTTAGAGAGTCATTTTATTCTGTTGTGTGCTTTTATATAGTTTGAAAACAAAAAAATAAAGAGGGGAACCTAAAACTTTTTCAAAAAGAGAAGTGAAAGTAAGAAGGACGAGCACCGTTGAAGTGGGGGAGCTCCTTGAACTTTGTTCATGCCCATGGAAACTTTGCGAATCTTAATTACAGAAACTTTTCAACAAAAATAATTATCCCCTTATATAAATCCCTTGTATTATAAAAATAATGTGCAAATATTTGCCTTTAGGATGATTAGATTGCTTGTTTGGTGTGTGCAGTGCAAAAACAGAAACTTTGGCTGTAGTGCGTGAATTTACATTTTTTACTGGAATTTCAAAAGTTTCTGAAATTTTCACACAGTACTGCTATGCAAATGTTTTATTTTGTCCTAATTTTTCAGAATTTTTAGAGTTACAGAAGTATAGTAAATGTTCAGATTGCTACAGACTGTCCTGTTTAAGACAGATTCTGTTTTTGATGCATTGTTTTGCTAGTTTTGATGAAATTGTCGATTTTATCGGTGGTATAAGCCATAAAGAAGTTATAATACAGTAGCTACAATGCAAAAAAAATGTGAATGGGTTTTCAACAGTACTTAAAGTGGTAATTTGCTTTATTATACTAACGGATCTCACGAGGGTTTTGTTAAGTTTTGTGTGATTGAAGTTTTCAAGTTTTGGGTGAGATCACGATGCATGAAGGAATAAGGAGTGGAAAGAGACTAAGCTTGGGGATGCCCGAGGCACCCCAAGGTAATATTCAAGGACTCCCAAGAAACTAAGCTTGGGGATGCCCCGGAAGGCATCCCCTCTTTCTTCTAACAACCATCGGTAATTTTACTTGGAGCTATATTTTTATTCGTCACATGATATGCGTAAATCTTGGAGCGTCGTGTGCTTTTTATTTTTCTTTTAATAATGCACCATGCTGGTATGAGAAAGTCCTTGGTTGATTTATAGAAGGCTCTTTGCACATCACTTATATCTTTTGAGTATGGCTTTATAGAATGCTTCATGTGCTTCACTTATATCATTTGAAGTTTGGATTGCCTGTTTCTGTACACAAAGAAAGCCGCCATTTGTAGAATGCTCTTTTGCTTCACTTATATTTGTTAGAGTGTGGGCATATCTTTTGTAGAAAGAATTAAACTCTCATGCTTCACTTATATCTATTTAGAGAGTTAACAGGAGTTGGTCATTCACATGGTTAGTCATAAAATCCTACATAAAACTTGTAGATCACTGAATATGATATGTTTGATTCCTTGCAATAGTTTTGCGATATAAAGATGGTGATATTAGAGTCATGCTAGTGAGTAATTGTGGATTGGTAGAAATATTTGTGTTAAAGTTTGTGATTCCCGTAGCATGCACGTATGGTGAACCGTTATGTGAAGAAGTCGGAGCATGATTTATTTATTGATTGTCATCCTTTGTGTGGAGGTCGGGATCGCGCGATGGTTAACTCCTACCAACCCTTCCCCTAGGAGCATGCGTGTAGTACTTTGTTTCGATGACTAATAATTTTTTGCAATAAGTATGTGAGTTCTTTATGACTAATGTTGAGTCCATGGATTATACGCACTCTCACCCTTCCACCTTTGCTAGCCTCTCTAGTACCGCGCAACTTTTGCCGGTGCATTAAACCCACCATATTCCCTTCCTCAAAAGAGCCACCATACCTACCTATTATGGCATTTCCATAGCCATTCCGAGATATATTGCCATGCAACTTCCACCGTTCCGTTTATTATGACACGCACCATCATTGTCATATTGCTTTGCATGATCGTAAGATAGCTAGCATGATGTTTTCATGGCTTGTCCGTTTTTTGATGTCATTGCTACGCTAGATCATTGCACATCCCGGTACACTGCCGGAGGCATTCATATAGAGTCATATTTTGTTCTAGTATCGAGTTGTAATTCTTGAGTTGTAAGTAAATAAAAGTGTGATGATCATCATTATTAGAGCATTGTCCCATGTGAGGAAAGGATGATGGAAGCTATGATTCCCTCACAAGTTGGGATGAGTCTCCGGACTTTACAAATAAATAAAAGAGGCCAAAGAAGCCCAAATAAAAAAAGAGGCCAAAGAAGCCCACCAAAAAAATGAGAGAAAAGAGAGAAGGGGCAATGCTACTATTCCTTTTTCCACACTTGTGCTTCAAAGTAGCACCATGATCTTCATGATAGAGAGTCTCCTATATTGTCACTTTCATATACTAGTGGGAATTTTTCATTATAGAACTTGGCTTGTATATTCCAATGATGGGCTTCCTCAAATTACCCTAGGTCTTCGTGAGCAAGCGAGTTGGATGCACACCCACTTAGTTTCTTTTTGAGCTTTCATACCCTTATAGCTCTAGTGCATCCGTTGCATGGCAATCCCTACTCACTCACATTGATATCTATTGATGGGCATCTCCATAGCCCGTTGATACGCCTAGTTGATGTGAGACTATCTCCTTCTTTTTTGTCTTCTCCACAACCTCCACCATATTCTATTCCACCTATAGTGCTATATCCATGGCTCACGCTCATGTATTGCGTGAAAGTTGAAAAAGTTTGAGAATACTAAAGTATGAAACAATTGCTTGGCTAAAACCGGGGTTGTGCATGATTTAATACTCTGTGTGATGAAGATGGATCATAGCCAGACTATATGATTTTGTAGGGATAACTTTCTTTTAGCCATGATATTTTGAGAAGACATGATTGCTTTATTAGTATGCTTGAAGTATTATTGTCTTAATGTCAAATGATAGACTATTGCTTTGAATCACTCGTGTCTTAATATTCATGCCATGATTACATTATATAATCAAGATTATGCTAGGTAGCATTCCACTTCAAAAATTATCTTTTTTATCATTTACCTGCTCGAGGACGAGCAGGAATTAAGCTTGGGGATGCTGATACGTCTCCGTCGTATCTATAATTTTTGATTGTTTCATGCCAATATTCTACAACTTTCATATACTTTTGGCAACTTTTTATACTATTTTTGGGACTAACATATTGATCCAGTACATAGTGCCAGTTCCTGTTTGTTGCATGTTTTTTGTTTCGCAGAATATCCATACCAAACAAAGTCCAAACGCGATAAAAACTTACGGAGATTTTTTTTGGAATATATGTAATTTTTGGGAAAAAGAATCAACGCGAGACGATGCCCGAGGGGCCCACAAGCCATAGGGGCGCGCCCCAGGGGGTAGGGCGCGCCCTGGACCCTTGTGGTCACCCCGTAAGGCGGTTGGTGCCCTTCTTTCGCCGCAAGAAAGCTAATATCCGGATAAAAATCGTGTTAACATTTCAGCCCAATCGGAATTACGGATCTCCAGGAATTTAAGAAACGGTGAAAGGCCAGAATCTGGGAAGGCAGAAACAGAAGGAAACAGAGAGAGAGATCCAATCTCTGAGGGGCTCCCGCCCCTCCGCTGCCATGGAGGCCAAGGACCAAAGGGGAAACCCTCCTCCCATCTAGGGGGGATGTCAAGGAAGAAGAAGAAGGAGGGGGGCTCTCTCCCCCTCTGTCCCGGTGGCACCAGAACGCCGCCGGGCCAATCATCATGTGACGGCGATCTACTCCAACAACTCCGTCATCTTCACCAACACCTCCATCACCTTCCCCCATCTATCTACAGCGGTCCACTTTCCCGCAACCCGTTGTACCCTCTACTTGAACATGGTGCTTTATGCTTCATATTATTATCCAATGATGTGTTGCGATCCTATGATGTCTGAGTAGATTTTTGTTGTCCTATCAGTGATTGGTGAATTGCTATGATTGGTTTAATTTGCTTGTGGTTATGTTGCTGTCCTTTGGTGCCCATCATATGAGCGCGCGCGTGGATCACACCATAGGGTTAGTTGTATGTTGATAGGACTATGTATTGGAGGGCAAGGGTGATAGCAGCTTCAGCCTAGCATAGAAATTGATGCATACGGGATTGAAGGGGGACCAATATATCTTAATGCTATGGTTGGGTTTTACCTTAATGAACGTTAATAGTTGCGGATGCTTGCTAATAGTTCCAATCATAAGTGCATAGAATTCCAAGTAAGTGATGACATGCTAGCAGTGGCCTCTCCCACATAAAACTTGCTATCGGTCTAGTAACGTAGTCAATTGCTTAGGGACAATTCCGCAACTCCTACCACCACTTTTCCACACTCGTTAAACTAATTTAATTGTTACTTTAGCTAAACAGCCCCTAGTTTTTATTTACGTGTTCTTTATTATCTTGCAAACCTATCCCACAACACCTACAAAGTACTTCTAGTTTCATACTTGTTCTAGGTAAAGCGAACGTTAAGCGTGCGTCGAGTTGTATCGGTGGTCGATAGAACTTGAGGGAATATTTGTTCTACCTTTAGCTCCTCATTGGGTTCGACACTCTTACTTATCGAGAAAGGCTACAATTGATCCCCTATAGTTGTGGGTTATCAGACGACGAGGTGTACCGCAGGCGCCCCAACGACGTCTCGGTGCGGTGCATAGCCGAGGAGCAGGGTCGCGAGCTGCTGGCCGACAACCACGGAGGCGATTGCGGGCACCATTCCTCATCCCGTACCCTCGTGGGGAAGGTGTTCCGCAGCGGATTCTATTGGCCCACGGCGCTCCAAGACGCCACTGAGCTGGTCCGATCCTGCGAGGCCTGCCAATTTCACGCCAAGCAGATTCATCAGCCCGTGCAGGGTCTCCAGACCATCCTGCTCTCCTGGCCCTTCGCGGTCTGGGGGCTGGACATACTGGGGCCCTTCCCTCGGGCGGCCGGCGGTTACCACTACTTCTACGTCGCCATCGACAAGTTCACCAAGTGGGCGGAGGTGGAGCCCGTGCGCACCATCCCCGCTGGCTCGGTCGTCAAGTTCATCAAGGGCCTTGTGAGCCGCTTCGGCATCCCCAACCGTATTATTACCGACAATGGCTCACAGCTCACAAGCAACCTCTTTAGAACATATTGTGCTAACCTTGGAACGCAGATATGCTACGCCTCAGTGGCACACCCACGGAGCAACGGCCAGGCCGAGCGCGCCAACGCGGAGGTCCTGAGGGGCCTCAAGGCAAGGAGCATCAAGAAGAAGCTTGAGGCCTACGGCAAGGGTTGGCTTTGTGAGCTTCAGTCCGTGTTGTGGTCCATACGCACCACCGCGACTAAGCCCACCGGCGAGACCCCATTCTTCCTTGTCTACAGGGCAGAGGCGGTCCTCCCGCACGAGGTCAAGAATTGCTCCCCACAGTTCTTGGCATTCGACGAGGAGCGTCAGGATGCCTCGCGGGGGACAAACCTCGTGCTCGGGGAGGAAGCCCGCCGCCAAGCCTCGCTCCGTGCAGCGAGGTACCAGCAGGCGCTGCGGCGCTACCACTGTTGTAGCGTCCGCTCCAGGACCCTCGAGGTGGGTGACCTCGTCCTAAGACGGGTCCTCTCCAGGGAGGGCTTGCACAAGCTCTCGCCTATGTGGGAGGGCCCGTTCAGGGTCGCCCGTGTCTCCAGGCCCGGTGCCGTACGCTGGAGACACAGGAGGGGTCCCCATCCAGAATGCCTGGAACATCCAGCACCTCCGGAAGTTCTACCCGTGACACTCTCACGTAATAATGAGTGGGATGTATACGCCCGGGGTCCCCCAAGGACGCGGAGAGGCCCCCACCCACGCCCAAGTGGAAGCCCTATGCTCCGCGCTGGCGGACGACACGGCCCCCCAATGACTATGCCCACGCCTAGTGGAAGCCCCATGCTCTGCGCTGGGGGAAGACGAAGACTAGCTATTAGGTGCCGGACGGGGCTGTTCTTTGCTCTCTTTTGTAAACCGAATTTGCCGTCTTTTGGAATGAAACTTGAAGCTTTCGCGCCTTTGTTTTAAAAGGGGGTGGGAATTTTTCTTCTTTGCAGTGCTTCTTGTTTTGCTGTCTTGACTTTAAAATTTTGGCACCTGCCAGTTTTCTCTCTCGCGCACCCCGCGAGCGGGGGCTGGGCATGGTGTGCACCTCGCCAAAGCTTTGGCATTCTAATCCTTGTGCGGCGCTCCCGAGCGAGCGAGCAGACGCATGTTGCCTTAGGCCCCCGGCCTCAGGGGCGCTCATCTCCTTGCCTAGCCAGGCATTGTGGCCCGACATACCAGCAGCGATCGACCCTCGCTCGGGGGCTCCAGCCAAAGATGGTCACTGGGAGGAAGACGACCAAAGAAAGGGAAGTCATGATTCAACTCGTTATCAAGGAATTCCAACCCTACATAAAGCACTTTTCAGCACCTTCATGAAGGGCGGGGCCCTAAGGAAGCACCTCCGGAGACCCTGACTCCTCGCCACCCCAAGAGCCTCGGGAGCGGCGTGCGCCTCTCGAAGCCACAAAGCTGCCTGCTTCGTAAGGAAGAGGCCCCCTCGGCAAGACCTCCAAGCTGCCCCTGCGCACCAGCTGCACCTCGCGACGCAGGAACCCGCTACGAGTACGCCAAGCTAAGTTACCCTAATCGCGACAAGCAGGAACTTTCCATTTGTAGCAATATAAACGGCAAAGTACGAGATAAAAACAAAACGCTAACATAAAGGCGCAAGCGCCATAGTTCATTACACACCCCCTCGGGGCCCTCCATGATTATTGATGCAGGAAGTAAAAAAACAACAAAAGATGGCCTCCCAAGGGCCGCCACTCCTGAGGCCTGGCTCCGACGTCGCCCGCGCTCAGTTGGAGTCCTCCTCCTCCTTGACGGTGGCGCGATGGTATGGTGGCTCGACGGCCTCTGGAGCGGGGGCACGTCACCGCGGTGGCTTGCCTTCCTCCTTGGTCCGGGCCCACTGACGTGGCGGCTCGTCATAGTCGTTGTCGCTCGAGATTCCCCCGGAGGAGGCGTCGCTGCTGCTGGAGGTGCTACATCCGCCGCCAAGGGCAAGCTCACCGCCGAGGGCGCCGCCGCCGCGATGATCGTCGTCGGCGAAGAAGTGGTCGCTGTCACCGCCGTCGCCCTCCGGGCAGCACCCTAAGCACCTACCGTCTTCCCCGAAGATCTTGACGAAGAGCATCGCCGCCCCGTCATACTTGAAGTGGAGGGTACACCTCCCCTGCAGGCCGCGGGCGCGGGCGAACGTCTGCCACCCGCGGTTCAGGAACACGTAGCCCGCGGGGGTGACTTCGACCTCCACCCACGAGGCTTCGCTGCAGCAACCATCGGCCTGCAGCCATAGGCCAGTGGGCCCTCCAGCTGGCAGCGCCCCAGCAAAGAAGCGGGGGAGCTAGAGCCAGGTGATGGCCGGCCTCTCCTCCCACAACACGAACTCCTGGACCGCATCGGCCGAGTGAGATCGTGAGCGGGGCGGCCGGATGCCAGCTGCGAGCTTCCCCCCTCGGCTGCGAGCGCCACGGCTACTGCTGCCGCCTACGCGGGAGGGAGCTTTTTCGGGCTGCCGGAGGTAGCGCCGGCCCGCACCGGAGTGAGCCTGCGTCCTCGAGGGGCCACCGCCGGCGTCGTGGTGTGCTTGCGGGGCGACCGCGATCCCTCTTGGGCGGCGGCGAGCCCGGTCCATCCAGCCGGCCCTTCCCCTTCTCGGCAGCAGAGAACCTCCTCACTGGTGTCATGGTCGTGGAAGCGGCGGATTGGAGCGAGGAGGCGAGAAGATGAAGACGGGCTAGGGGGGCTCTGCCCCCCTCGCCTACTTATAGTTGATCGGAGGCCAACCGGCGCCCCTCCGCATTCAGGGCAATGATGGCCCCGCATCGTGCGCCAGCCCTTGTCAGTCGGGGCGGTTACCGAGGCAACGTGGGGAAGTGGAGGCGTCCGCGCCCTGTTGCGCGCCACGCGTCAAGCCTGGCCCGCACGCGATTGGGGCCCGCGGTGCTTTGACCTTCCTCCCTTGGCTTCGCCCCGAAGCATGCCCGAGCGCGCCTTGGGCCCGAGGGCCACTGTCGGCATTTTGGGAACGGGGGTACCCAGACCTGCCTGCCTGCAGCCCAGCGCGTTGCGCACCTCGACGGCCCAGTACGGCCTGGCGACGAACCCCACAAGACAAGACCCTCGTGAGGGCCCCAGCCTCGCGAGGAGAACAACACCAAGACCTCCAAGGGAGTGGCCTCCCCAGGTTACCTCCCGAGGAGCGGAGATTCCTATGCAGGTGCCCAACCTCCGGAGGCAGCGATGTCGTGAGCCATGACGACCAAGGTGAGCGGGCGCCAGCGGGCGCAGGGGGGACAGTTTCCCCTTTGGTGCTAAGGAGGCAAGGACGTACGCGGGTTCCTGAGGGACCCCCCAAAGGTTTCCCTTCCGTTGCAACAAGACCAAGACCACGAGCTCGGCAGGAAGGATGTCATCGCCGAGGCCACCTCTGCGTCACGCCCAGTTGCTTTGCAGGCGAAGACCACCTTTAGTCAGGATAACCTGTACCTCCTATCCCGTTTCAAATTTGGCCGTTGTGGGATCCCTTCCCGCCTGTGCGATAAGGGAAGAGGACCAAGGACACTATAAATGGGGACTGGACTCCACCGTAGAGAGGGACCGGATCCATCCTCACCCGAGTGCCCTCGCGAGGTAGCTCACCACTGTACCTGTTCATCACCGAACCTCCTCATGAGGCCAACCCACCCAAAGCAGGAGTAGGGTTTTATACCGCAAGGTGGCCCGAACCTGGTTAAATCACTGTGTTCATCTTCTTCTGCTCTCGTGCATCTTCGTTAGGCTCTATCTGTGGAGCGGCAGGCTTGAGGCTTGAGCTGGTTGGGATCTTCGCACACGCCCCAGAGTTCGAACCTTCTTGGGTCTGCGGAGCCCTGATTCCGACACAGGTCTACTTAAATAAAAAAACTAGAAAACCTTATTTACCTTGTTGTCCTTTTATTACTTCTATTTTATTTTGCATTTATAATATCTATTTATCAAGATTTTATCCTTGAAAGTAACGAGTTCAAGGGGCTTGACAACCCCCTTTCCCACGTTGGGTGCAAGTGGTTTATTCTTTGTGTGCAGGTGTTGTTGACGGGGGTTTGTGTGATTCTCCTATTGGTTCAATAACCTTGGTTCTCACTGAGGGAAATACTTATCTCTACTGTTCTGCATCTTCTCTCCTTTTCGGGGAAAAACCCGACACATTTTACAAGTAGCAGGAAGAATTCTTGGCGACGTTGCCGCAGAGACATCATCAAATTTCTCACTAGATACCTATACACAAATTGTCATTGACTTATTCAACTTTTTATTTGCTTTCATATTTTACTTTATATAAAAATAAAAAAACAGATATTTCTATTTGCTTGTTTGCTTAGTTATCTAGTTTACTATCTAGTCTACTCGTTTGCTTGCTAGTTTACTTGCTTCGTCACCATATCTCAAAATACTACTAAGTTGTGTGACTTCTCAAACACTAATAATAATGATTTTATTTGTACCCCTATACCACCCAGCACTAGTGCGGAGTTTTATGATATTAATGTTGCGTTATTGAATCTTGTTGTGAAAGAACACTTTTTGGGAAGTCCTAATGAGGATCCCGCTTCGCATCTTAATACCTTTGTTTAATTATGTGATATGCAAAAGAAAAAAGGACATGGATAATGATGTGGTTAAATTAAAATTATTTCCACTAAGACATAAATCTAAAACTTGGTTTTCATCCTTGCCACAATAGTATTAGAACATGGGATAAGTGTAAGGATGCTTTTATTGCCAAGTATTTTCCTCCCGCTAAAATTATATCTCTCCGAAACAAAATTCCGTATTTTAAACAACATGAGCAAGAACATGTTGCACAAGCATGGGAGAGAATGAAAATGATTATTAAAAATTGTCCCACTCATGGCTTAAATCTATGGATCATTATACAATATTTCTATGCGGGACTAAACTTTGGGTCGAGAAACCTTCTAGATTATGCTGCAGCTGGTACCTTTAAGGAGGTGACAATAAAAGCGGCTACAAAACTTCTGGACAATATAATGACAAATTATTCTCAATGGCACACCGAGCGAGCTCCAACTGTGTTTGTGCCAGGTAAAGCCTTTGGGATTATTTGGAAGATAGTAGAATTGATACGCTGCAAAAAACAGAAACTTTTGCGTCTAGTGAAGAATATCTCTGATTTTACTGCAATGTCTTTTTGATCTGATTTTTTACATAGTATTGATATGCAAATTTCCCAGGTTTCCCTAATATTTCAGAATTTTTGGATTTACAGAAGTATAGTTTTTCTACACATCTTTACAGACTGTTCTGTTTTAGTCAGATTCTGTTTTTTGCTTGCATAATTTGCTTGTTTTGATGATGCTATGGATTGTATCGGGAGGTATAAGCCATGGAGCAGTTAGAATAGAATTACTATTATGCAATAATGAAATATGAATCAATTTATAATAGTATCTAAAGTATTTGATATGTTGATTGTACTAACGGATCTCACAAGGTATTGTTGAGTTTTGTGTGTTGAAGTTTTCAAGTTTTGGGTGAGACCACGATGGATGAAGGAATAAGGAGCGGCAAGACCCTAAGCTTGGGGATTCCCAAGGCACCCCAAGGTAAAATTCTAGGAATACTCAAGCATCTAAGCTTGGGGATGCCCCGGAAGGTATTCCCCTCTTTCGTCTCCATTCCATTGGTATGCCACTTGGAGCTATATTTTTATTCATCACATGATATGAGTTTTGCTTGGAGCATCATATATTATAGTTTGATTTATATTTAGTTTGCCACAATCATTGTTTTATGGACACACCTATTTTAGAGAGACACATATTCGTCATGATTTCTTAGAATAGTCTATGTGCTTCACTTATATCTTTTGAGCTTAGCAGTTGCTCTAGTGCTTCACTTATATCTTTTAGAGCACGGTGGTGTGTAGATTTTATAGAAATACTTGAACTCTCGTGCTTGAATTAAACTTGTTTGAGAGTCCAAATAAATAGTAACGGTAATTTTCACTAGTTATAAGATTAGTCCAAAAAGGATAGGTATTCAAGGTGTGTATAATAAAACCTTCATGTAGCTCACTATAAGAAGAAACTGTGGGTTAATAATATTGATGTAGTAATATGAAAGGGCATGAGTACATGATTTTTGGTTAGTAGAAATATTGGTAGTTAAATCCTGTTACTTATTGCTCATCTAAATATTGGTTATGGCATGGTGATGATGTGTGACCATTCTTATTCCTCGTTGAAATCCTCATGATGTTCGGGTCGGAGGCGCGCTATGGTTAATTCCTCCCAACCTCCTCCCTAGGAGCATGCGATAGTACTTTTCTTCGAGAGTGCTAATAAGGCTTTGCAATAAGTATATGAGTTCTTTATGACTAATGTGAATCCATGGATGTACGCACACACACCTTTCCGTATATTGCTAACCTCTTCGGTACCGTGCATTGCCCACTCTCACCTCGAGGATCGGTGCAGCTTTCGCCGGTGCATCCAAACCCCATGATATGATACGCTCTATCACACATAAGCCTCCTTATATCTTCCTCAAAACAACCACCATACCTACCTATTATGGCATTTCCATAGTCATTCCGAGATATATTGCCATGCCACTTCCACAGTTACATCACATGACTTGTGTGTTCAGCATAATATTGATTTGCATGATCATGTAGCTGACATCTATTTGTGGCAAAGCCACCGTTTTTCATTGTTTGCATGTTACGCTAGATCATTGCACATCCTGGTACACTGCCAGAGGCATTCATATAAAGTCATAATAGTTTTATGTTGAGTTGTTATATCGAGTTGTAAGTAAATAAAAGTGCGATGATTATCATTATTAGAGCATTGTCCCAGTGAGGAAAGGATGATGGAGTAATGATTCCCCACAAGTCTAGATGAGCTACGGAATTTTTTTGAAAAAAATGGAGTTGGCCAAATGAGCCCAACAAGAAAAAAGAAAGAACAAAAGGAAAAAATGAAAAAAAAGGGAAAAGAAAAAAAAGAAAAAATAATATATGAGAGAAAAAGAGAGAAGGGACTTTGCTACTATCCTTTACCACACTTGTGCCTCAAAGTGACACCATGTTCTTCATATAGAGAGTCTCCTGAGTTTTCATTTTCATATGCTAGTGGGAATTTTTCATTAAAGATCTTGGCTTGCATATTCCGATGACGGGCTTCCTCAAATGCCCAAGGTCTTCATGAGCAAGAAAGTTGGATGCACACCCACTTAGCTTCCGTTGAGCATTCATACACTTATAGCTCTAGTGCATCTGTTGCATGGCAGTCCCTACTCCTCGCATTAATATCTATTGATGGGCATCTAAATAGCCCGTTGATATGCCTAGTTGATGAAGAGTTTCTTTCAATTTTGACTCCTTTGATATCTACCACCATATTGTATTCCACCCATATGCTATATCCATGGTTCACGCTCATGTCTTGAGTGAGGTTGAAAATGCTGAAGCGCATTAGAAGTACGATCCAATTGCCTGACTTGACACCATGGTGCCCATGATTTGTACTTATGTGTTGAAGACGGACTCATGCCATGCTAATATGATAAAATGAGTGGGGAGTAACATTCTTTAAGGATCGTATATTTTGAAAGTTAATGATTATGTTGCTTATGTTTATGGATATTATTATGTTGATGTTTATTAGTTCATGGTTTATCAAAGATCATACCTAAAAGAGATTACATGTTGGGTGGAATGTCGCATCAAAAATTCTGTTTTTATAATTTACCTACTCAAGGACGAGCAGGAATTAAGCTTGGGATGCTGATACATCTCCAATGTATCTATAATATTTTATTGTTCCATGATGTTATATTATCATTCTAGGATACTTTATATGCATTTATATGCTATTTTATATCTTTTTGTGAACTAACCTATTAACCTAGTGCCAAGTGTCAGCTGCAATTTTTTGCTTGTTTTTGGCCTTTCAGGAAACCAGTACCAAACGAAGTCCAAATGACCCGAAAGTTTTCGATGATTTTTTATGGACAAAAATAATACCTTGAAGCTTCGGAGGGACTCCGGAGGCCACACGAGGTGGTGCCAAGGCAAGAGGGCGCACCCCTTACCTTGGGACCTCTTCGTGGCTCTGTTTGACCTACTTCCACCTCTATATATTCTCTAAAATCAAGAAATCCATAGAGAGCCGCCCGAAAACCTTTTTCCGCTGTCATAAGTCTCTGTTCCGCCATGTGCCCATCTGGAGCCCTATTCCGGTACACTGCAAGAGGGAGGATCGATCATAGAGGGCCTCTACATCAACCTTGTTGCTCCCATGATGATGTGTGAGTAGTTCACCACAGACCTATGGGTCCATAGCTAGTACCTAGATGGCTATCTCTCTCTATGATCTTCAATACAAAGTTCACTGCAATTGCTGCGGTGATCATTCGATGTAATCTTCTATGCGGTGTGTTTGTTGGGATCCAATGAATTGTGGGTTTATGATCGGTTATCCATGAATACTAATTGAGTCTTATCTGAATTCTTTTTGCAAGATTGTCAGAGCTTCATATTTCTCTCTGATCTATCAGTTTGGTTTAGCCACCTAGATTTATTTATCTTTAGTGGGAGTGGTGCGTTGTGATGGGTTTAATCTTGCGGTGCTCTATCCTCGTGATAGAAGGGATCAAGACACGTATTGTATTACTTCCATTAAGGGGAAAACGATGGGGTTTTGTAACGCCCAAGATACCGTCCTATACTTATTTTGGCTCGAGGGCCTCGATAGGGATAGTAGCGCATCTCGTCGTTTTGCAAGAATGGATATCGTTACAAGTACATGTAAAGAGGAGATGAGTATATGGAATTGGCTTACACTCGCCACAAGCTAAATCAAGATCACATTAATACAACAATGCATTCAAACATCATACAGAAGAGCAGGGTCTGACTACGGATGAAATCAAACGATAAAAACGACATCCATCCTTGCTATCCCAGGCTGCCGTCCTGGAACCCATCCTAGATCGATGATTAAGAAGAACTCCAAATCAAACAAGCATTGCTCTCATGTAAAATCATCGCATAACCTGTACCTGCAACTGTTGTTGTAGTAATCTGTGAGCCACAGGGACTCAGCAGTCTCATTTTCAAGGGTATCAAGACTAGCAAGGCTTAATGGGTAAGGTATGCTTAAGTGGTGAGGTTGGAGCAAGCACTAAGCATCTATTTGAGTGGCTAACTTACGAGTACAAGAATAAGGGGGGGTGATCGTGGTACAAACGGACGTGAACTAGTAATGATCACCAAGTGATCCTGAACACCTACTTACGAGTCAAACATAACCCCACCGTGTTCTCTCTCGGATCAAAAATTCACGAGAAGAGACAGTCACGGTTACGCACACGGTTGGTGTATTTTATTTGAGTTTACTTCAAGTTTTCTATGACCGAGTGTGAAACAAATTTCCAAGTTGCCACATAACCGCGGGCACGGCTCTCTTGAAAGATTTAACCCTGCAGGGGTGCTCCAATGCATCCATCACAAACTAACCACAAGCTGCGTTGGAACTCCTCGACCCCCGGGTGAACCCGTAGTATTTGTGGAATCCCGATGGAAAATCTCAACCTTGAGATAGCCTGAAGTGTCCTCGAAATCCCGCGCACAAGATGTTCGAGAAAGGTAAAACAAATCCAGTAAGACCGCCCGTCGTGTGGACGAACCCGATAGGAACCGCGTATCTCGTTCTCAGGACACGACCAGATGAGCTAGTGTACATTGGCCTGATAGACATCAACCGAGTTGCCCCGGGGTGGCCCCACACGGTGCTCTGTTTTGGACCAACACTCATTAGGAGCACTGGCCCGGGTTGTTGATTAAAGATCCTCGGGTTAATTACTCCCTATGCAGGTTTATTAGTTATTAGGCAAATGTAGTACCAATGTTGGGCCTTGCCAGAAGAGTTTTCTCCCAAAACGAAAATCAAGGGGGTCCCCATAACAACCCCGAGCATGTTAGGAGCGCTCAATATGGAACATAACACCGGTACACAAGTAACTAGGGCGGCAAAAGTGGAACAAAACAACGAGCAAAAGGCCAAACCTTCCACCTTTTACCAAGTATATATGTGCATTAAATTAAATAGCAATAATATTGTGATATCTCAAAAAGGATATCCATGTTGGCACATGGAAACAACTTGCTCCTGCAACTAGCAACGCTATAAGAAGCGTTAAGCAAGCGGTAACATAGCCAATCAATGGTTTGCTGGGATGTGGAGGGTTAGAGGCTTATCATGGCATTTTGGGAGGCTTGACAAACAAGTGGTAGGTAGCGAGACATAGCGATAGAAACGAGACAACTAACATGACAATGATAGTAGTGGTATCCATGGAAATGTTCATCTTGCCTGAGATCCCGCATGGTAGGAGAACGAATCCGTGAAGTAGACGAACATGACGTAGTCAAACGGATCCTCACACTCCGAACGCTTTTGGAACTCTATCGATAAGAAGCAATCTGGAAACAAACAATCAACACATGATAAACACCACAACATATGCATGGCATGATGTGCAAACAAATATAATGCATGACCGGTTTAATTATGCAAGGCATGGCAAAGCACAACAATCAAGTACTACACATTAAGTGAAGTTCAATATGCAACAAGTTGCATATTGATGAAACTCCACGTTTGAATCATTTAGTTCACTCCTGTTTAGGTACTCATCAATGTTAAATGTTGTTCAACATGGGTGGTCATGGCATAAGGTCAAGACGGAATTAAAGCAATTTTAAATGGAGAAGGAGAACATGCATACAACAGAATAATAAATCTCCATGTTACAAGAAATGTGGTTAATGTTGTTTAAGTAAACAATTATTTTAAATGTTGTTCATTATGGCAAGAGGTGAAGCATACACAACTACATCATCTAGGCATTTTAAATGGGGCCGGAAGCAACATATAGCATTTTCGAAACGACCTCATATGCATATAATGAATTTGGTCCAGATCTGCCTAAACACAATTTTTTAGAGTTGTTAAACAGCAAAAGTAATGTCACCATGTGATTCTACACGTTTTTCTAAGCAAGTTACATATGTGGATCATTTTGATCGGAGCTACAGTTATTGAGATATGAAATAAATTATTTTAGCATGGCGTTTAGCAAATTAATGCAAACAAGAATTTTTTTAATATTTTTAACATGTAAGAATGTTACATACTAACAAAGTACATGAAAAACTGAGCACTTCACATATCTAAATTGTTTTTTTTTTAATTAGCCACATAAAAGATATGATGCTATCAAAATGCATGCAACTATGCCAAAATAAAATAGAATAGAAGAAAAGAAATATAATAGCGGAGGCACTGGACCAAATCTCTGGACATAGTGAGGCCCAAAACTGATTCGGCCCATGCGGCTATGTGCGTGTGGATTTAAAACAGAGAAGAACGAAAAAGGAAAAAAAAATGGGAGATACCGTGATTTGAACCCCCGGTCTCCTGAGTTTGGAGATGTGAGGTTGACCAGCTGGGCTACGATGGATTTACGATTACAAATGGGTTTGGCTAAATATGAGACAATCCCTCCAACTAATCTGAACGAAACTGAATGAAAGAAAAAAACAGAGTGGCTTCTCTGGGTGTGCGCATGGATGTGTACAAGGGGTGTGGTGCAGCGCGTGTGTTGTGTAAAAATGAATAAAAACGAGGCAAAAAGTTGGCAGAACCGGGACTCGACCCCGGTATGCCCTGATGGCAGGGCGATGTATGCTAGCCAGTCCGGCTAGCAGTGTACTTCTGAAATAAAACGTGGCCAGAGCTACTTGAATGGAGCATGCCAAGGACGAGCTTTTTCCATGGATGATAGGCGATTCTTGCCGGCGAGGACGGCGAGCAACACGACAATTGCTGCAGCTATAAGGAAGCGACGGGAATGCGGGAATGGCAGGGGAGACTGCTCACCTAGCGGTTGGCGCGGCAGTCCAGGGAGATGCGAGCGGTCGAGGCATCGTCCTCCTGCTCGAACTGAAGCAGAGCACCGACGACGGTAGCGTTCCAGCAACGAGGGGCAGCGCGGAGGACGCCGGGAACGACGTTGAAGGTGTAGGACGGCGGCGCGGGGCGCTTTCGGACCAGGGGCGGCCGGATCCAGTGGTTCAAGGGCTCGGAGGTGACCGGCGGCTTGCAAGCTCCATCCATGGCATCGGGCAAGCTCCTGTCCAGAGCGAAACAAGAGAGAGAAGAGATCATGAGAGGGAGAAGGAAGAGAGAAAGAGGAGTAGAGGTAGGGGCGCGGGGGTGGAGCGAGGAGGCGGGGCTGGCCTTGGCCTCCGGTGGCCAACACTCCGATGGCTGGGCATTGAGGCGCTGGACGTGAGCACCTGCGGTGGTTGGACGCGTCCAGGGAAAAGGAGACGGGTGGATCGAGTAGAATCGGGAGGAGGCTCGCTGGTTGGGTTGGCTGGGCTTGGATGGATTGGATCGGAGGGGATCCCGAGGTGGGAGAAACCGCAGGCGGCGATGGAGGGAAAAACTCCCTTGATTTTAGGGTTTGGTCTGGTTTTGGACTAGGGGTGGACTATATATATATATATATATAGTGAGTGGGCTAGATTTAGAGGCATTAGGACCCTTTGATTTAGATCGAACGGTTAAGAAAATTAGGTTAGGGAGTCCAAATAAGAAACTGCAGATGTTTCCGGGTATCTCGGGGTTGATCCGGACACAATGGTCATGACCGTTCGGGTCCGGGGGAGATTTCTGACTAGGTTGCGAGCGTGTTGGTGCACTGTGAAGAGAGGCTAGGTGGAGACGAGAGGGAAAACGGGCAGCCCGACATCAGTTTTACAATACCGAAAAACGTCTGCAATTTAACCGGCTATAGTGCAGCTATAGGTTTATCCGTTGGGGTATCAAACGGACACCGAATGCGACGAAATTTGGCAGGCTGTCTACCTACACTATATTAAGACCGCATGTCAACTTTCGACCAATTCCAAGAACATTTTATACGCACTTTTAAAACAATATTTTAACGATGTCGCGGGCATGTGCGTGTGTGGTTGGTCTGGAAATGGTCATCGACGAAAACGGGGAGAACCGGTAACTACAAACGGATGCAAGTTTTTGAAAAATGACGGCGACGGAGTGCCGATGAATATGCATATGATGCGAATGATGCGATAGTGAATGCGACAAACAAATAAATCACACGGCGACAACGGAATAAAACGGGAATCTTCTGGAGCATCGGTCTCGGGCTGTTACAACTCTCCTCCACTAACAAGAGATCTCGACCCGAGATCTTAGAGTGAGAAGAGGAAGAGAAAGAAAAGGAGGTAAAACATAGTTGCTTCTTTGACAAATGAATGAAACCAACAAAACTTGAAGGTTGCAAAGAGATGAAAGAACACAAGAGCCAGAAAGAGTTGAAACCACTCTGGTTGAACTGAGATAGGCAAGAAATGATAAAGAAAGAGTTAATTTGGGTATCACTCCGGTAGAAAATAGAGGCAAAACTCGATATCATGGAAAGTACTTGAAAAGAGACACAACACTCCGGTTGAATTGATAAGCGAGGAAACGAACATGATCTTAATAAAATGACATGATTGATCGAAGAGAGCAACATCGCAATGCCTCCAGAGCAAGAATAGAAGCTAGATTATTGGAGAGAAGACAACTTCTACCACCATTGAATTAGACATACATCCTTACAAGGAAGAACTGAACGGAGTTGTTGGAACATCAACAATGAAAACAAAAGCTTGTTGTGGGCTTATGGAAAACATCTCGAAATTATGAGGTGACAACCGACCACTAAACCAAACAATTGATTGATTGGGAGCCACAAGATATGCAAAACTTCTTTCACCAAGAGGATACATAGAGAACTTGGATCTTGATAAACACCGCAAATAGCAACAATCCTTAGGAAAGGCTTTAGGTGAAATCTAATCCAAGATAACTCCAAGGAAGAAAATGATGGGTTTAATTATCTCACTCTTGATAAGTTCTCTTCGAGACTCCTCATGAATCAAGAATGCTATAACACCACCTCCAAAGGGAAGGGAGAATGAACTGCACTTTTGAAATGAAAGACAAAGAATACTTGAGGTCCTCCAACAAAATCTTGAAGAACACTTTGAGAATGAAAGAAATCTTTGATGAACCATCATGGAAAACCTCTTTGAGAACACCAACATGAAAAGATGGTAGAAAAGAATTGCATGTTGCTAAAAGAACAAGATTGAGGCCTTGCAAAGATTTAGATGAAGCTTGCGACGAGATACTTGAGAAAACATGGAACTCCGGAAAAGAAAAGCTGAGAACACTTGAAATCGAGCATTTGATATCATGAACAACCTCCGGAAGAAGGATTGAAATCACTTGATGAAACAAGAATAAGAATTATGTTATGCTTATCCTTCATCTAGTTAAATTGATGACAAACAACGGATTGTGCATACGACTTATTCTTCTTGAAAATATTGAAGAGATACATAATCTTGAAGAAGTCTTGAACGAACCACTGGTAAGAATTGCAAACGAATGGGGATACATGAGAACGAAGAGATCACAATGCACCTAGCAGAAAACTTGATTGAAGCACCGGAATAATTGAGATACAAGTGAAGGGACAACAATTGAGAAGAATTTGAGAACGAAAGCTGAAAGCTGAGAACGAAGAAATATTCTAAAATGATGGCCTTCGAAGGATCGTGAAACGAAAACCACACTGAAATGCTCCGGATAGATATGGGAGGAATTACTCATTATCAAAACAATTTACGAGGACAGCATGAAGCTTGAACCACGAATCTTTGAAAGAACGGATAAAGATTTAAGAGAAACTCTTCTTCGGTCTTGCAGATTTAGAAAGATGAGAGGAACACCGCCAAAATTGTTGAGACACTCCGGGAGAAAAAGGAAAAAGTTGAGCCAACTATGATGATTCAGAAACGATGTTGGAGAGGGAATATGACTGATGAAATTCATTCTTACGTCACATTTGAAAAGAACTTGAGGTCTCCGGAAAAGATTAGAAGAGCCAGGTAAGATCTTGGGAAACCCTATGGGTTATGGGCCCACTAAAAGAAAACACCGTTGAAATGATTGCTTAGAAGGAGAGATTGCACCGGTACAAACAAAAAGTTGATGAGGTGAGAACCTCGCTGATAGGATTTGGACGGAAACGCAAATCTTCCGAGATATCTTGACACTCTAGATAGGATAGATAGATGTGAATAAACAAGAGGCTTGGATAAGAATTTCCAACATGGAAAAGCATTAGCAGTTGAAAAAGAACATGATGAACACCGAAAGCTTGAATTGAATCCATCGGGGAAGAAAGAAGAACGAAGAATCATGAACTTAGCACCTGAGCATCTTCACAAAGAATCACCGGATATAAAACGGAGGAAAACATAGCGGAAGCATCACATGAATAGAAAAGGCACTTGGATGATAAATTACCCTTTTAAAGAAAGGGACGGGAGGGCGGGAAAAAAACAAAGACAACTTGGGACGGATGAAATGAATTCCGAAAAGAAATATGAGGATCGATCTTGGAAATATTGGAAAAGATTGAATTATCTTGAAGAGAAGCACACCGGTTAAAAGAATTCATGAGAACTCCGGTTGAACAAAAGGATTAGCACTCTCATAGAAATATGAGAACAAAGCTTAGGGAAGATATGAAATCACCACTTGACATCGAAGCAACTCGAATTACCATACTCCAACAAAACAAAAGATGGGGCTTGAGGATTAAGCCGGAAACAAATACATAAACCATTTGCATTTGCTGGAAGGATAATCCTAGGTAACTACTTGAATTCCCACCTGAGAACTTCCGAAATCTTTCTGGTTATGCAATATGGTCCAACGGATACACGGATCAATTACTGAATAAAACACTCAACTCCTAGCAATAATACTACCCACCACTATATCACATCCGTCAACACATAACTAGAGAAACCTCGGAAACTCATCTACCTTAGACCCTCGTAATCACAACGATACTAAAGATGGCAGTACATGTGATCCCGCTCCCCAGTACTGGGTGCCGCCACACTCTTCGCACCATGAATAGTATTGAAGCAATTTCGAACATCCGCGTCCTGAGATACTAAGGAAACTGAACGATAGCGATGTGTCAAGAATCCCCTAGAGCTCAACTCCCAGGGTCCAATCCATACAGTCGGGAGGCAACAAGAACAAAATTCCGGTCATATCGACATAATAGAGGTTCCAAAATACCCGCGTGATACTAAAAAATTTGAGTGAGAAGAGGGGAAGAATTAAAATTCCTACGTCAGGATTCCTCACCAGAGCATAGAAGAGGAGTAAAAAGAATCCTACTCTCCGATATATAACTAGACTCAAAATAGTTTTTCACTAGACTCGACTCGGCCAAGTTCGATCAATTAAGGGGGCTCCTAGGTCGGTATTGCTCTGATACTAACTTGTAACACCCAAGATGCGGTCCTATCCTTATTTTGGCTCAAGGGACTCAATAGGGATAGAAGCGCATCTCGTCGCTTCGCAAGAATGGATATCATTACAAGTACATGTAAAGAGGAGATGAGTATATGGAATTGGCTTACACTCGCCACAAGCTAAATCAAGATCACATTAATACAACAATGCATTCAAACATCATAGAGAAGAGCAGGGTCCGACTACGGACAAAATCAAACGATAAAAACGACATCCATCTTGCTATCCCAGGCTGCCGTCCCAGAACCCATCCTAGATCGATGATGAAGAAGAAGAACTCCAAATCAGACAAGCATCGCTCTCACGTCAAATCATCGCATTACCTATACCTGCAACTGTTGTTGTAGTAATCTGTGGCGATCATCGCATTACCTATACCTGCAACTATTGTTGTAGTAATCTGTGAGCCACAGGGACTCACCAATCTCATTTCCAAGGGTATCAAGACTAGCAAGGCTTAATGGGTAAGGTATGGTTAAGTGGTGAGGTTAGAGCAAGCACTAAGCATCTATTTGAGTGGCTAATTTACGAGTACAAGAATAAGGGGGTGGGGTGATCGTCGTATAAACGGACGTGAACTAGTAATGATCACTAAGTGATCCTGAACACCTACTTACGAGTCAAACATAACCCCACCGTGTTCTCTCTTGGATCAGAAATTCACGAGAAGAGACAGTCATGGTTACGCACACGGTTGATGTATTTTATTTGAGTTTACTTCAAGTTTTCTATGACCGGGTGTTAAACAAATTTCCAAGTTGCCACATAACCGCGGGCACGACTCTCATGAAAGATTTAACCATGTAGGGGTGCTCCAACTCATCCATCACAAACTAACCACAAGCTGCGTTGGAAATCATCAACCGCGGGTGAACCCGTAGTATTTGCAGAATCCCGATGGAAAATCTCAACCTCGAGATAGCCCGAAGTGTCCTCGAAATCCCGCGCACAAGACGTTCGAGAAAGGTAAAACAAATCCAGCAAGACCGCCCGACGTGTCGACGCACCCAATAGGAGCCGCATATCTCATTCTCAGGACACGACCATATGAGCTAGTGTACAGTGGCCTGATAGACATCACCCGAGTTGCCCCGGGGTGGCCCCGCACAGTGCTCTGTTTTGGACCAACACTCATGAGGAGCCCTGGCCCGGGTTGTTGATTAAAGATCCTCGGTTTAATTACTCCCTATGCAGGTTTATTCATTATTAGGCAAATGTAGTACCAATGTTGGGCCTTACGAGAAGAGTTTTATCCCAAAACAAAAATCAAGGGGGTCCCCATAACAACCCCGAGCATGTTAGGAGCGCTCAATATGGAACATAACACCGGTACACAAGTAACTAGAGCGGCAAAAGTGGAACAAACACCGAGCAAAAGGCCAAGCCTTCCACCTTTTACCAAGTATATATGTGTGCATTAAATTAAATAGCAATAATATTGTGATATCTCAAAAAGGATATCCATGTTGACACATGGAAACAACTTGCACCTGCAACTAGCAACGCTATAAGAAGGGCCGAGCAAGCGGTAACATAGCCAATCAATGGTTTGCTGGGATGTGGAGGGTTAGAGGCTTATCATGGCATTTTGGGAGGCTTGACAAACAAGTGATAGGTAGCGAGACATAGCGATAGAAACGAGACAACTAGCATGGCAATGATAGTAGTTGTATCCAGGGAAATGTTCATCTTGCTTGAGATCCCGCATGGTAGAAGAACGAATCCATGAAGTAGACGAACGGGACGTAGTCGAACGGATCCTCACACTCGGAATGCTTTTGGAACTCTATCAAGAAGAAGCAATCCAGAAACAAACAATCAACACATGATAAACACCACAACATATGCATGACATGATGCGCAAACAAATATGATGCATTACCGGTTTAATTATGCAAGGCATGGCAAAGCACAACAATCAAGTACTACACATCAAGTGAAGTTCAATATGCAACGAGTTGCATATTGACGAAACTCCATGTTCGAATCATTTAGTTCACTCCTGTTTAGGTACTCATCAATGTTAAATGTTGTTCAACATGGGTGGTCATGGCATAAGGTGAAGATGGAATTAAAGCAATTTTAAATGGAGAAGGAGAACATGCATACAACGAAATAACTCTCCATGTTACAAGAAATGCGGTTAATGTTGTTTAACTAAACAATTATTTTAAATGTTGTTCATCATGGCAAGAGGTGAAGCATACACAACTACATCATCTAGGCATTTGAAATGGGGCCGGAAGCAACATATAGCATTTTCGAAATGACCTCATATGCATATAATGAATTTGGTCCAGATCTGCCTAAACACAATTTTTTAGAGTTGTTAAACAGGAAAAGTAATGTCACCATGTGATTCTACATGTTTTTCTAAGGAAGTTACATATGTGGATCATTTTGATCGGAGCTACGGTTATTGAGATATGAAATAAATTATTTTAGCATGGCTTTTAGCAAATTAATGCAAACAAGAATTTTTTTAATATTTTTAACATGAAAGAAAGTTACATATTAACAAAGTACATGAAAAACTGAGCACTTCACATATCTAAATTGTTTTATTTGAATTAGCCATATAAAAGATATGATGCTATGAAAATGCATGCAACTACGCCAAAATAAAATAGAACAGAAGAAAGGAAATACAATAGTGGAGGCACTGAACCGAATCTCTGGACACAGTGAGGCCCAAAACTGATTCGGCCCATGCGGCTACCTGCGTGTGGATTTAAAACAGAGAAGAATGAAAGAGGAAAAAAATGGGAGATCCTGGGATTTGAACCCCGGTCTCCTGAGTTTGGAGGTGTGAGGTTGACCAGCTGGGCTACGATGGATTTGTGATTACAAATGGGTTTGGCTAAATATGAGATAGTCCGTCCAACTACTCTGAACGAAACTGAATGAAAGAAAAAAAAACAGAGTGGCTTCTCTTGGCGTGCGCATGGATGTGTACAAGGGGTGTGGTGCAACGCGTGCGTTGTGCAAAATTGAATAAAAACGAGGCAAAAAGTTGGCAGAACCAGGAATCGAACCCAGTACGCCCTAATGGATGCTAGCCACTCCGGCTAGCAGTGTGCTTGTGGAACAAAACGTGGCCAGAGCTACTTGAATGGACCATGCCAAGGACGAGCTTTTTCCATGGATGATAGGCGATGCTTGCCGGCAAGGACGGTGAGCAACACGACGACTGTTGCAGCTATAAGGAAGTAGCGGGAATGCGGGAATGGAAGGGGAGGCTGCTCACCTAGCTGGGTTGGCGCGGCACTCCAGGGAGACGCGAGCGGTCGAGGCATCGTCCTCCTGCTCGAACTGAAGCAGAGCACCGGAGGTAGCATTCCAGCGACGAGGGGCAGCGCGGAGGACACCGGGAATGACGGGGAAGGTGTAGGACGGTGGCGTGGGGTGGCTTCGGACCAGGGGCGGCCGGATCTAGCGGTTCAAGGGCTCGGAGGTGACCGGCGGCTTGCAAGCTCCATTCATGGCGTTGGGCAAGCTCCTGTCCAGCGGGAAACAAGAGAGAGAAGAGATGATGAGAGGGAGAAGGTAGAGAGAAAGAGGAGTAGAGGTAGGGGCGCGGGGGTGGAGCGAGGAGGCGGGGCTGGCCTTGGCCTCCGGTGGCCAACACTCTGGCGGCTGGGCATTGAGGCGCTGGACGTGAGCGCCTGCGGTGGTGGGACGCATCCAGGGGACAGGGAGACGGGTGGCTCGGGTGGAATCAGGAGGAGGCTCGCTGGTTGGGTTGGCTGGGCTTGGATGGATTGGATCGGAGGGGATCCCGAGGTGGGAGAAACCACCGGCGGTGTTGGAGGGACAAACTCCCTTGATTTTAGGGTTTGGTCTGTTTTTGGACTAGGGGTGGACTAATATACAGTGAGTGGGCTAGCTTTACATGCATTAGGATCCTCTGCTTTAGATCGAACGGTTAAGAAATTTTGGTTAGGGAGTCCAAATAAGAAACCGCGGATGTTTTCGGGTATCTCGGGGTTGATCCGGACCCAACGGTCATGACCGCCGGGTTCGGGTCCTGGGAGATTTCTGACTAGGTTGCGAGCGGGTCGGTGCACTCTGATGAGAGGCTAGGCGGAGACGAGAGGGAAAATGGGCAGTCCGACATCAGTTTTACAATACCGAAAAACGTCTGCGATTTAACCGGCTATAGTGCCGCTATAGGTTTATCCGTTGGGGTATCAAACGGACACCGAATGCGACAAAATTTGCAGGCGGTCTACCTACACTATATTAAGACCGCATGTCAACTTTCGACACATTCCAAGAACATTTTATACGCACCTTTAAAACAATATTTTAACGATGTCGTGGGCGCGTGCGTGTGTGGTTGGTCTGGAAACGGTCGTCGACAAAAACGGGGAGAATCGGTAACTACATACGGATGCAAGTTTTTGAAAAATGACGGCGACGGAGAGCCGATGAAGATTCATATGATGCGAATGATGCGATGGTGAATGCGACAAACAAATAAATCACACGGCGACAACGGAATAAAACGGGAATCTTCTGGAGCATCGGTCTCGGGCTGTTACAAGTTTATTTATATTAGTTGAGTTTACTTTGTCTGCCTCATATCATCTTGGTCAAAGCGTTACTCTGTTTCATACTTAATACTCCAGATGCTTGATGGATAGCGGTCGATGGGTGGAGTAATAGTAGTAGATGCAGGCAGGAGTCGGTCTACTTGCTTAAGGACGTGCTGCATATATACATGATCATTGCCTTGGATTATTTTCATAACTATGTGCTTTTCTATCAATTGCCCAACAGTAATTTGTTTACCTATCATATGCTTTCTTTGAGAGAGAAGCCTTTAGCAAACACTAGGGCCCTTGGGTCTACTTAAATATAAAAATTAAAAAACCATATTTACCTTGTTGTCCTTTTATTACTTTTATTTTATTTCATATTTATAATATGTATATATCAAGATTTAATCCTTGCAAGTAACGAGTTCAAGGGGCTTGACAACCCTCTTGCTCACGTTGGGTGCAAGTGTTTTATTCTTTGTGTGCAAGTGTTGTTGACGGGGGTTTGTATTCTCCTATTGGTTCGACAAGCTTGGTTCTCATTGAGGGAAAAACTTATCTCTATTGTGCCGCATCTCCTCTCCTCTTTGGGGAAAAACCAACATAGTTTACAAGTAGCAACATACACATCCGAGAACGCAGGCCCACCTACGCCATCCCACATGGTTTCTAAACCCTTATACTGTTTCGGGCTTCGAAACCAAAACCATCAATAAATTTTGAGCATGTTTGGTGTTACATTCAAATTACCATGCTATAATTAATTGCAAATCTGTTCACACCTACAAAACCCAAACGTGCTCCCACTTAGCAGTTGTTTACTAGTAGGCTATAAAAACAACCTACTCAAAAATTACAACACATGGCCGGTAGGAGGAGTTCCTTGCTGACATACAACTAGGTATTTCTTGTTAGTCGTTCCTTGCATCTGCCATGGCCGGTAGGAGGAGTTCCGGGCTGACATACAACTAGGGAGAAACAGGGAGGTCCCGCCGCTGTGCCACGAAAGCAACAGAGAGCTCCCGCCTCGCCGCGTTAGCTGCAACATAGATGTCCAGTGGCGCCGTGAGGGCCTCAAACGTTCACTCGCATAGAGGCGAGGGCTCTCACAAGCGCATTTGTATCGGAGGCGAACTGGACGAGCTCGCAGTGTTGGATTCCTCAACTAGCGACGACATCCGCGCTGAGCTTGATAAGAAGGAGGAGGTGATCGCCGGCTTGGTGAAGCCGCTGGAGAAGTGCAATGCCTCGCTTAACAAGGTGACCGGCTTCATCATGATACTTATGGGCGACAAGACGAAGATCCGCAATGAGCGCGACAAGCAGAAGGAGCTGACCGCCGCCTGGAAGACGTTGCATGAGCAGAGCAGTGCCTCGGTGGAGAAGCTGAAAGACCTCACCAAGGAACTTACGGATGACTTGGCGAAGCTTTGCATCCAGCGCGAGCGACTGATGAAGGAATCTGTGGCTGCTATCAAGCAAAGTCATGCGGATGTGAAGCAGAGCATCGACGCTCTCAACCAAAAATCATGCGCCATGGTCACAACGCGGTAGATGGCATAGGAGAGGCGAGAGGAGATGGAGGTCATGGAGGCGATGAAGTAGGAGATGGAGGAACTCCGCGACCAACAATCCATCAAGAATTATAGAGCAACGGCCCAGATCGTTGTTTGCATCTTCCTTCTTCTTTTACCGCATGTGGCATTAAATTATTTTGAATATGTAAGACAATTATTATCCGTTGCCATTGCCAATTTGTCGTCGTATTATTTCATTTGTAGGTTCGTGCATACGAGTTGAAAACAAGGTAAAAGTCACGTTCTAAGCAAGGCACGGTCAAAACAATGCTTTTGTTGAGCGGGGTAGTGGGATCACAAGAAAACTACTCCCTCCTCCAGGTACATTAACAACATGATAAACAATGGGCCAGACGCAATTAATTGAAAACTTGGGAGCGAGGCGGGCGGAGGGTGGAGGTCAAAGGCTCACTTAATGGTGAGGCTGCGCAGTGGGCTGATCGCATGTGTCCCACTAAGCCTACGCAGTTTACTGCTTGCACGCGTCCTGTCGAGCCTAAGCGGCGGACAACTCTCATGCGTCCCGTCAAGCCCGCGTGATGGACAGCTCGCACGTGTCCTGTCAAGCCTGTGCGGTAGACTTCTTGCGCGTGTCCTGTCTAATCAAACAGTTGTCGCACGACACGTCCTTTCCAATAAAAAAAGTGGGACGCGCGGTAGCATGTAAGTGGTTAGCGAAACGCACATGATTCATGTAATACAACCATTTGCGATAATAACATGGCATCCATTTGTTCCAAAATGCCTATGTTGCCTGTTAATGTGTGCACCTTGTCTCAAATTGGAAAACATATGGTACCACGGCCTATATGTGCCATTCCATGACACAAGGATAAGTTTCATAAATTTCAGAGGAGTTTTCGATTTATGGGAATTTAAAAACCAAGATTCTCAATGTTTGCGGCCGAGCCACGGTGCAAAGATGTTTGTAATTCATTATAATTCCTTAAATGGGACCTAAACATGCAGCTAAGGACACAAATGTGATTTTAACCCATTTTGGTGCATTGGAGCATGTGCATGTAGTTCAAATTTGAATTATGCATATTAAATGCCTAAAAAATTCAATTAATTTATAAAAAGGGCCAAACGAGCCCTGAATAATTTCATATTTTAGCACGATACTCGTATTGGTCTATGTTGCACGTAGAAAAAAAATTCAAGGTGAGAGGAGGCATTGAATGTCGTTTCGCCCACAAAGGTGACACGTTGCCTATCGAAATGACGAGGCTTCTTGTGAGAAGCTTTGGTTTGTAAGAGGCTTGGCCCAAATTGTTCAGTTTTTTTACCATGCCATATATGTGTCGTGTCATGACACTAGGATAAGTTTCATGAATTTTAGACAAGTTTTGGATTTATGGGCATTTAAAAAAAAAGATTCTCGATGTTTGCGGCCTAGCCATGATGCCGAGATGTTTGTAATTCATTCCCATTCCTCGCATGGGACCTAAACAGGGCCCCCAAGGACATAAAATGATTTTTCAGCCCATTTTGGTGCCCTGGAGCACGTGCTTGTTGTTCAGATTTGAATTATGCGCATTAAATGCCTAGAAAACTAAATTAATGTATAAAAAGGGCCAAACGAGCCCTGAATAATTCCATATTTTAGCACACACTCCTATTGGCCTATGTTGCACGTAGATAATTCCATATCAAGGCGAGAAGAGGCATCGAATGTCATTTCGCCCACAAAGGTGAGACGTTCCCTATCGAAACCACGAGGCTTCTTGTGAAAAGCTTCGATTTTGTCGGGCCCATGGGACCAGGGGTACCCAGGTCCGTCTGCCTGTGGCCCAAGACACGGCGCATGCCATGGGCTTAACACCACCCACCACCGGACTTCACGAGCAAGGCCCTCGCGAGGGACCCCTGCCTCGTGAGGCACACGTCCGTGAGCACCGTCAGGAGCATTGTGAAGCCCACGTCATGAGGTTGCCCCTCCCCCGAGGCTGTTCCCGAAGCCTTCGCTGGGCAAACTAATCAAGGGAGGCCCAGCGAGGTCACGCGGTCCTACACCTTCACGTGGGTGATGCGCGCCATGTCGGGCAGCGCCAGGAGACGCGCTAGCAGGCACAGATGGTGAGGCTTTCCTCTTTTGTGCTAAGGGAGCAGGGCCAGCTCGCCGGTTCCCCAAGCAACCCCCAAAGGTTTCCTGTTTTGTGAAAGAAGACCAAGGCTGGGGGCTCGCCAAAACGGAGGTCATCCCCGAGCCCACCAGCGCGTCATGGTGGGAGGCTTTTGCAGGAGAAGACTACTTTTTTTAGGATAAGCTGCGGTCCTGTCCCCGTTCAAACTGGTCGTTTTGGCGACCCTTCCCGCCTTGTATTTTTGGGGGAAGAGGGCCAGGGCCAGTATAAGATAGGATAGGGCGCTACCGTAGAGGGGGATCGACCCCAGTTAGCCAGAACCCACCCTTGTAATCGCTGTCATCCTCAAGTAATACAAACAAGCAGGAGTAGGGTTTTACACCGCAAGGTGGCCTGAACCTGGGTAAACTGTCGTATCCATTGTTTTTCTTCCTTAGCTCGAGCACGCTAGAGAGTCGCCGTGAGGTTGTGAGGTGGAGTAGGGCGGTAGAACTGGTACACCCTGAGTTCGAACCTCTTTGGGTCCCTGGAGCCCCGATTCTGACATTTGGCGTGCCAGGTAGGGGTGCGCCACTGTTCTCCAGCTCCGTTTCGGCTCCATCTTCGCCAACCCTATGGCTGACGCTTGCCGTGCGCGTGCAGAGCGCCGGGCGGCCCGCGTCGTCTAGACCACGTCTGCAGGTCGCGACGGCCGCCGCCACTCTGCCGGTGCTGAAGCTGCCGCCGCCACCGACCCTGCTGCCCGCAAGTGGCTGTACTCCTCCATGCACCCTTCCATGCAGCAGGATGGCCGCATCACCGAGCTCGTCACCACTGCCGAAGAAGCCCCGACGCCCTCTCGCCCGCTTCGTCCCGCACCGTCTCGTGCTGGGGACGTGGCGCACGGAGCGCCTCCGCCTCCTCCCCTGCGTGACGATCCAGTCGAGCTTTGGCGCGACGCGCGTCCGCACGACCCGCCCCGCGGAGCGCCTTCACAGGCCCAATACGAGGCCAGCTGCTAGAGCATCCGCCACATGCCGCCCATCACGCGAGTGATCCTCGAGCAGCAACGCCAGTGCCTGAACCGCACCCTCCAGGACGTCGCCGCGGGTGGGTGCCAGAATTGCGTCACACTCGTCGGCGGTGCTTCGTCCAGCAGCGGGGGCTGCCGAGCCTTCACTCCTGAGCTGCGCCGCGTGGTGTGGCCTATGCCTTTCAAGCCGGAACTGCCACCTCGCTATGACGGCTCCCTCGACCATGAGGAGTTCTTGCAGCTCTATGTCATCGGCATCAAAGCCGTTGGGGGCGATGACAAGGTCATGGCCAACTGGTTCCTCATGGTCCTCAAGGATGTGACACGCTCATGGCTGATGAACCTCCCTGTGAGCTCTATCTCCTCATGGACCGAGCTATGCGCAGTTCGTCTCCAACTTCAAAGGCACGTATGAGTGTTCGCTCACCCTCAACAACTTGCGTGATGTGCGCTAGTGGCCTGGCAAAACTCTTTGCAACTACATCTAGCGCTTCAGAGTTCATCACCCGAGAGATTCACAAGCTGAGGGAGGCTCGGGCCATGCGCGGTGAGTGCCACCTGGGACGCCCCATCAACTCGGCTATGGCCCCCGGGGAGAACAGCAAGGTGCGCATGTGCGTCGGCATCACGGGCCTCAACAGGGCCGGTTCACAGGGCCTCTTTCGGCCACCGCGCGTTGGCCAAGGCGGGGGCGTCGCCATCAGCTACGTTCTCATGCCCTTTGGCTTGGAGAACGCTGGCGCCACCTTCCAAAGGTTGGCGCAGCTCGCGATTGCAACTAGGGAGACGTAGGGCCCTCGCGAGTCCTCGAGACCGCAACTGAGAGGTGAACCCCCGTGGCACGCTTCGCCAACCAGCCCGACGCTACCACATCAGCATAATTGCCAGGTGAATTTTTGGTTTGATCAAATTGAGGGTGCCCTTCGGCTTGCATCATCCTCGAGCTGCCACGGGTCCGGCCCTGCAGCGTCCTCACTTTTTGGTTATGTAGCGAATCTGGTTATCTTTTGTTGAGCTTATGTCGTTTGCTTAAGCCTTGTGTTTGGTGCCTCGTTACCATCTAAAATCGCCGCGCCTTCGCGACCACTCCATAGGACGTCCCATGACCGGGGGACTGGACACGGTGTCTGTGCTTGGGTCCGTCCTTGCAGTGTTGATAAATCCAAGCGATCAAGATCTTGCTCGCGGGCTTGCCCCCGCGCACGTCACCTCACCAAGGTCCTTGGTGTCTCACCCTCTCATGGAACCGTCGCGAGTGAGCGAATAAGGGTGCGGCCCAATTTGTATGGCTGCTAGCTTGGTGTTTCGCCTCCTCGGGCGCCATGCATCGGCGGCCGTCTGACGGGCGTCGCCCCCATGTCACGGGGTACATGAGCACACAGCCTCGTCAAGAGCTAGGCGCAGTCCGCCTGGGGACCAAGGAGGGACCTCCTAAGCCCTGTGTCTGGAGCACCCGACACCTCCGCAAGCGCCACCCGTCACTCTCTCACATAAGAATGAGGTGGGGTTGTTCATGCCTCGGAGCCTCCCGGTGCGCCACCCCTTGGCCTCGGTAGGGCTCCCACCCACGCCCAAGTGGAAGCCCCATGCTCTGTGCTAGCGGAACGGTTGAATCGCAACCATGCCCATGCCCAAGTGGAAGCCCCATGCTCCGTGCTGGCGGAACGGTTGAATCGCAACCATGCCCACAACCAAGGGGAAGCCCCATGCTCCGTGCTGGCAGAACGGTTGAAACGCAACCATGCCCACGCCCAAGTGGAAGCCCCATGCTCCGTGATGGCAGAACGTTTGATTCGCAACCATGCCCACGCCCAAGTGGAAGCCCCATGCTCCGCGCTGGCGGAATGGTCGAACTACAACCATGCCCACACCCAAGTGGAAGCCCCATGCTCCGTGATGGCGGAACGTTTGATTTGCAACCATGCCCACGCCCAAGTGGAAGCCCCATGCTCCTCGCTGGCGGAACGGTCGAACTACAACCATGCCCACACCCAAGTGGAAGCCCCATGCTCCGCGCTGGTGGAGGGTCAACTGAGAGCGCCCCCACGGACCACGCAAACCTCAGGGTGAATCATGCCAGGCACGGCAGCCACCGGACTTCTTCCACGGCATGCACTCGCCGGCTCCCCCTTAAGTCTCACGCGAGCGGGGGCTGGACACGGTGCCTGTGCTCGGGTTAGTCCTAGCAGTGCTGAAAAACCCAAGGGACTGGGCTCTGGCTCGCGGGCCTGATCCCGCGCACATCACCCCACCAAGGCCCTTGGTGTCTGGTCTCCTCACGGGACGCCCAAGTGCAAACCAGCGAGCGCGCATCATTCGAAAAGAAGCGCCTTGCGCGCAGGATTTCTCCTCGGAGCGGATTGCTCGAGGGGTCTCACAAGGCACATCTGGCAAGTAACAACTTGTTGGCATTGCAGAGAACTAAGTATGAGAACCCCCCAGAGTAGCCTCGCCATGGCTAGCGTTTTCCCTCGCATGGGCCGCTCATGCGTCGAAGGGGGGTCCTTGAGCATCGCGCCTCAGGATCCTTCACTAGCTCCCAAAGCTCCTCACCTCCTGGCTTTGTCCAGGCATCGCGACCTGACATACCAGTGACAGCTGAGGCTCGCTCGGGGGCTGGGCCCCAACGATGTAGGGCACCTAAGCAAGCAAGGGAAAAGGGGAGAACTCCGCGAGGGGACCTCAGACACCATGCCCAGCGTTTTACCTCGCACGGGCCGCTCGCGCGTCGAAGGGGGGTCCTTGAGCATCGCACCTCAGGAGCTTCACTAGCTCCCGAAGCTCCTCACCTCCTCGCTTTGTCCAGGCATCTTGACCTAACATACCAACGACGGCTGAGGCTCGCTCGGGGGCTTAGTCCCGACGATGAAGGGCGCCTAAGCAAGCAAGGGAAAAGGGGAGAACCTCACGAGGGGACCTCAGAAGCTGACGCATGGTTCAAACGGCAAAGGCGTTGGTTGCAAAGGGCAACGGTCTTTCACGTATCCCTCGCGGGGCTTACACTGATCCTTCATTCGATGAAAGATGGGATAAGAAAGTAAACTTCGGAAAGACACGCCCCCACACCGTGTGACTGTTGGAAATATGCCCTAGAGGCAATAATAAATTAGTTATTATTATATTTCCTTGTTCATGATAATCGTTTATTATCCATGCTATAATTGTATTGATTGGAAACTCAAATACATGTGTGGGTACATAGACAACACTGTGTCCCTAGTAAGCCTCTAGTTGACTAGCTCGTTGATCAAAAGATGGTGAAGGTTTCCTAGCCATGGACATGAGATGTCATTTGATAACGGGATCACATCATTAGGAGAATGATGTGATGGACAAGACCCAAACTATAAACGTAGCATATGATCGTGTCAGTTTATTGCTATTGTTTTCTGCATGTCAAGTATCTGTTCCTATGACCATGAGATCATGCAACTCACTGACACCGTAGGAGTGCCTTGTGTGTATCAAACGTCACAACGTAACTGGGTGACTATAAAGGTGCTCTACAGGTATCTCCGAGGGTGTCTGTTGGGTTGGCATGGATCAAGACTGGGATTTGTTACTCCGTATGACGGAGAGGTATCCCAGGGCCCACTCGGTAATACAACATCACAATGAGCCTTGCAAGCAATGTGACTAAAGTGTTAGCCACAAGATCTTGTATTACGGAACGAGTAAAGAGACTTGCCAGTAAAGAGATTGAACTAGGTATAGAGATACCGACGATCGAATCTCGGGCAAGTAACATACCGAAGAACAAAGGGAACAATATACGGGATTAACTGAATCCTTGACATAGAGGTTCGACCGATAAAGATCTTCGTAGAATATGTAGGAGCCAATATGGGCATCCAGGTCCCGCTATTGGTTATTGATCGTAGAGGTGTCTCGGTCATGTCTACATAGTTCTCGAACCCGCAGGGTCTACACACTTAACGTTTGGTGACGATTAGTATAGTTGAGTTATTTTGTTGGTGACCGAAGGTTGTTCGGAGTCCCGGATAAGATCCCGGACATGACGAGGATCTCCGGAAGAGTCCGGAGGTAAAGATTGATATATGGGATAATAGTGTTTGGTCTCCGGAAGGGTTCCGGAATTCACCGGAAGGGGTTCCGGATGTTTCCCGAAATGTTCGGGTACGAGAACACTTTATTTGGGCCAAGGGGTAAAGCCCACGAGGCTTCGGCAAGGTGCAAAAGGAAGTTTTGCTGGCGTCTGGGGTGGTACTACCGCTTATCGTAAGCGGTACTACCGCTACAGGCGGTACTACCGCTTATCGTAAGCGGTACTACCGCTACAGGCGGTAATACCGCTTATCGTAAGCGGTACTACCGCTACAGGCGGTACTACCTCTTATCGTAAGCGGTACTACCGCTTGTACGCGGTACTGCTGGAATTCGAGTTGGACTCTTTCCGTGCGGGCCAAACCGACCTTGTGCGGGCAAAACCGACCTTGTGGAGGCTTTCTCTCCAAGTTTAGACCCCAGGGCTCAACATATAAATAGAGGGGCAGGGCTAGCACACGGGACACATCAAGATTTCCCAAGCCGTGTGTCGGCAACCCTAACCCTCTAGTTCTCCCGTCATAATCTCCGTAGTGCTTGGCGAAGCCCTGCAGAGATTGTTCCTCACCACCATCACCACGCCGTCATGCTGCCGGAACTCATCTACTACTTCACCATCGCTCGCTGGATCGAGGAGGTGAAGGCGTCATCAAGCCGTACATGTGTTGAACGCGGAGGTGCCGTCCGTTCGGCACTAGTTCGTGATCGGATCGAGGGATGACTTGCGATTTGGACCGCGGAGACGTTCGACTACATCAACCGCGTTTCTTAACGCTTCCACTTAGCGATCTACAAGGGTATGTAGATTCACTCTCCCTCTTGTAGATGCTCATCACCATGGATAGATCTTGTGTGTGCGTAGGAAAATTTTTGTTTCCCATGCAACGTTCCCCAACAGTGGTATAAGAGCTAGGTCTATGCGTAGATGAGATCTCGAGTAGAACACAAACGAGTTGTGGGCGTGGGTGTATACATATTGCTTGCCGTTACTAGTTGATACTTGATTCGGCGGTATTGTGAGATGAAGCGGCCCGGACCAACATTACTCGTACGCTTACGAGAGACCGGTTCCTTCAACTGACATGTAACTTTGTTGCATAAAGATGGCTAGCGGGTGTCTGTCTCTCTCACTTTAGTGGAATCGATTTCAATGAAGAGGGTTCTTTTAGAAGATCAAAAAGCAATCACTACACCACGTTGTGGTTTTGCGTAGGTAAGAACGGTTCTTGCAAACCCGTAGTAGCCACGTAAAATTTGCAACAACAATTAGAGGACGTCTAACTTGTTTTTGCAGGGTATGTTGTGATGTGATATGGCCAATTACATGATGAGATATATGTGATGTATGAGATGATCATGTGTTGTATAGAATATCACGACTTGCATGTCGATGAGTACGGCAACTGGCAGGAGCCATAGAGTTGTCTTTAATTATTTTCGCTATTTTGCTTTACTTTATCGCTATGAGTTAGCAATAGTCGTGGAAGCAACAGTCGGCGCGACAACCTCATGGCGACACGTTGATGGAGATCAAGATGATGGAGATCATGGTGTCATGCCGGTGACGATGGAGATCATGCCGGTGCTTTGGAGATGGAGATCAAAAGCACAAGTTCATGGCCATATCATGTCACTTATGATTTGCATGTGATGTTAATCCTTTTATGCATCTTATTTTGCTTAGGACGACGGTAGCATTATAAGGTGATCCCTCACTTAAATTTCAAGATAAAATTGTGTTCTCCCCGAGTGTGCACCGTTGCGAAAGTTCGTCGTTTCGAGACACCACGTGATGATCGGGTGTGATAGACTCTACGTTCACATACAACGGGTGCAAGCCAGTGTTGCACGTGCGGAACACTCGGGTTAAACTTGACGAGCCTAGCATGTATAGACATGGCCTCGGAACACAAGAGACCGAAAGGTCGAACATGAGTCATATAGTAGATATGATCAACATAAAGATGTTCACCATTGAAACCACCTCAACTCACGTGATGATCGGACTTGAGTTGGTGGATTTGGATCATGTTACACTCGAATGACTGGAGGGATGTCAATTTGAGTGGGAGTTTTTAAAGTAATATGATTAACTAAACTCATTATCTAGAACAATAGTCTAAGTTGTCTTTGCTATATTTATGTTGTAGATCATGGCTCGCGCAGTAGCACCTCTGAATTTTAATGCGTTCCTAGAGAAAGCTAAGTTGAAAGATGATGGAAGTAACTTTGTGGACTGGGCCCGTAATCTAAGGATTATCCTTACGGCTTCCCAGAAAGCTTATGTCCTTGATGCACCGCTTGGTGATCCACCAGCTCCAGTTGAGTCTCTAGACGTTGTGAACGCCTGGCAGGATCGTTCTGAAGATTACTCAATAGTTCAATGTGCAATATTGTATGGCTTAGAACCGGGACTTCAAAGACGTTTTGAACATCATGGAGCATATGAGATGTTCCAGGAGTTGAAGTTTATCTTTCAGAAGAATGCCCGGATCGAGAGATATGAGATCTCCGATAAGTTTTATGCTTGCAAGATGGAAGAGAACGGGTCTATCAGTGATCATATACTCAGAATGTCTGGGTACTCCACCCGTCTGGCTGAATTGGGGATGCCCCTTCCGCCAGTGGCTATCACTGACAGAGTTCTTCAATCATTGCCACCTAGCTACAAGAGCTTCGTGTTGAACTATAACATGCACGGGATGAACAAGTCAGTTGCCGAGCTGTTTGCGATGCTGAAAGCCGCTGAGTCTGAAATTCAGAAGGAGCATCAAGTGTTGATGGTCAATAAAACCACTAGTTTCAAGAAAAATGGCAAGGGTAAGAAGGTTAACTCCAAGAAGAGTGGCAAAGCAGTTGCTCCTCTCGTGAAGAAACCCAAGGCTGGTCCCAAACCAGAAACTATGTGCTTTCATTGCAAGGGAACTGGACACTGGAAGCGGAACTGCCCCAAGTATTTGGCTGACAAGAAGGCGGCCAACAACAAACAAGGTATATATGATATACATGTTATTGATGTGTACCTTACCAACTCTCGTTGTAGTGCCTGGGTATTTGATACCGGTGCGGTTGCTCATATTTGCAACTCAAAACAGGAACTGCGGAATAGACGGAGGCTGGCAAAGGATGAAGTGACGATGCGCGTGGGAAATGGTTCCAAGGTTGATGTGATCGCCGTCGGCACGCTCGCTCTTCGATTACCATCGGGATTAGTGATGAACCTGAATAATTGTTATTTAGTGCCTGCGTTAAGCATGAACATTATATCTGGATCTTGTTTATTGCTAGACGGTTACTCATTTAAATCAGAGAATAATGGTTGTTCTATTTATATGAGTAATATCTTTTATGTTCATGCACCCAATGTGAGGGGTTTATTCTTATTGAATCTCGATAGTAATGATACACATGTTCATAACATTGATGCCAAAAGATGTAGGATAGATAATGATAATACCACTTTCTTGTGGCACTGCCGTTTAGGTCATATTGGCGTAAAACGCATGAGGAAGCTCCATGCTGATGGACTTTTGGAGTCACTTGATTTTGAATCACTTGACACATGTGAGCCATGCCTCATGGGCAAGATGACTAAAACGCCGTTCTCTGGAACAATGGAACGGGCAAGTGACTTATTGGAAATCATACATACTGATGTGTGCGGTCCGATGAGTATTGAGGCGCGCGGTGGTTATCGTTACTTTCTCACCTTCACTGATGACTTAAGTAGATATGGGTATATTTACTTAATGAAACACAAGTCTGAAACATTTGAAAAGTTCAAACAATTTCAGAGTGAAGTTGAGAATCATCGTAACAAGAAGATTAAATTCCTACGATCTGATCGAGGAGGAGAATATCTGAGTTATGAGTTTGGCAGTCACTTAAGACAATGTGGAATTGTTTCACAACTAACACCGCCTGGAACACCACAGCGTAATGGTGTGTCCGAACGTCGTAATCGAACCTTATTGGATATGGTGCAATCTATGATGTCTCTTGCCGATTTGCCACTATCGTTTTGGGGTTATGCATTAGAGACAACTGCATTCACTTTAAATAGGGCACCATCGAAATCCGTTGAGACGACGCCATATGAACTTGGTTTGGCAAGAAGCCAAAGCTGTCGTTTCTTAAAGTTTGGGGATGTGATGCTTATGTCAAAAAGCTTCAGCCTGAAAAGCTGGAACCCAAAGCGGAGAAATGCGTCTTCATAGGATACCCAAAAGAGACAGTTGGGTATACCTTCTACCTCAGATCTGAAGGCAAAGTGTTTGTCGCTAAAAACGAAACGTTTCTTGAGAAAGAGTTTCTCTCGAAAGAATTGAGTGGGAGGAAGATAGAACTTGATGAGGTTGTTGAACCTTTACTTCAACCTGAGAGTAGCGCAGCACAGAAAGATGTTTCTGTAGAGCCTACATCAGCTGAAGAGGAAGTTAATGATGATGATCATGAAGCTTTGGATCAAGTTGCTATCGAACCTCGTAGGTCGACAAGGACGCGTACTGCTCCTGAGTGGTACGGCAACCCTGTCTTAGAAGTCATGTTGTTGGACAACGATGAACCTACGAGCTATGGAGAAGCGATGATGGGCCCGGATTCCGAGAAGTGGTTAGAGGCCATGAAATCCGAGATGGGATCCATGTATGAAAACAAAGTATGGACTTTGGAAGTATTACCTGAAGGGCGTAAGGCCATTCAGAACAAATGGATCTTTAAGAGGAAGACGGACGCGGACGGTAATGTCACCGTCTATAAAGCTCGACTTGTGGCAAAGTGTTTTTCACAAGTTCAAGGAGTTGACTACGATGAGACCTTCTCACCTGTAGCGATGCTTAAGTCCGTCAGAATCATGTTAGCAATAGCTGCCTTTTTTGATTATGAAATTTGGCAGATGGATGTCAAAACAGCGTTCCTTAATGGTTTCCTTAAGGAAGAGTTGTATATGATGCAACCAGAAGGTTTTGTCGATCCAGAGAATGCTGACAAAGTTTGCAAACTCCAGCGATCCATTTATGGACTGGTGCAAGCATCTCGGAGTTGGAATCTTCGCTTTGATGAGGTGATCAAAGCGTTTGAGTTTATACAAGTTTACGGAGAAGCTTGTATTTACAAGAAAGTGAGTGGGAGCTCTATAGCGTTTCTAATATTATATGTGGATGACATATTACTGATTGGAAACAATATAGAAATGTTGGAAAGCGTGAAGGAATATTTGAACAAGAGTTTTTCAATGAAGGACCTAGGAGAAGCTGCTTTCATATTAGGCATCAAGATCTATAGAGATAGATCGAGACGCTTAATAGGACTTTCACAAAGCACATACCTTGACAAAGTTTTGAAGAAGTTCAAAATGGATAATTCCAAGAAGGGGTTCTTGCCTGTATTGCAAGGTGTGAAGTTGAGTAAGACTCAATGCCCAGTGACTGCAGAAGATAGAGAAAAGATGAGTGTCACCCCCTATGCTTCAGCCATAGGCTCTATCATGTATGCAATGCTGTGCACAAGACCCGATGTCAGCCTTGCCATAAGTATGGTCGGAAGGTTTCAAAGTGATCCAGGAATGGAACACTGGACGGCGGTCAAGAATATCCTGAAGTACCTGAAAAGGACTAAGGACATGTTTCTCGTTTATGGAGGTGATCAAGATCTCGTCGTAAAGGGTTACGTCGATGCAAGCTTTGACACTGATCCGGATGACTCTAAGTCGCAAACCGGATACGTGTTTATTCTTAATGGGGGTGCGGTTAGCTGGTGCAGTTCCAAGCAAAGCGTGGTAGCTGATTCTACATGCGAAGGAGAGTACATCGCTGCCTCGGAGGCGGCGAAGGAAGGTGTCTGGATGAAGGAGTTCATGACAGATCTTGGAGTAGTGCCTAGTGCGCTTAACCCAATGACTCTGTTTTGTGATAATACTGGTGCCATTGCTCTAGCCAAGGAACCAAGATTTCACAAGAGGACCAGACACATAAAGCGACGTTTCAATTCCATCCGCGATTACATCAAGGAGGACGACATAAATATTTGCAAAGTACACACGGATCTAAATGTTGCAGATCCGATGACTAAACCTCTTCCAAGGGCTAAACATGAACAACACCAGAACTACATGGGTGTTCGATTCATTACAATGTAAATCACATAGTGATGTGAACTAGATTATTGACTCTAGTGCAAGTGGGAGACTGTTGGAAATATGCCCTAGAGGCAATAATAAATTAGTTATTATTATATTTCCTTGTTCATGATAATCGTTTATTATCCATGCTATAATTGTATTGATTGGAAACTCAAATACATGTGTGGGTACATAGACAACACTGTGTCCCTAGTAAGCCTCTAGTTGACTAGCTCGTTGATCAAAAGATGGTGAAGGTTTCCTAGCCATGGACATGAGATGTCATTTGATAACGGGATCACATCATTAGGAGAATGATGTGATGGACAAGACCCAAACTATAAACGTAGCATATGATCGTGTCAGTTTATTGCTATTGTTTTCTGCATGTCAAGTATCTGTTCCTATGACCATGAGATCATGCAACTCACTGACACCGTAGGAGTGCCTTGTGTGTATCAAACGTCACAACGTAACTGGGTGACTATAAAGGTGCTCTACAGGTATCTCCGAGGGTGTCTGTTGGGTTGGCATGGATCAAGACTGGGATTTGTTACTCCGTATGACGGAGAGGTATCTCAGGGCCCACTCGGTAATACAACATCACAATGAGCCTTGCAAGCAATGTGACTAAAGTGTTAGCCACGAGATCTTGTATTACGGAACGAGTAAAGAGACTTGCCAGTAACGAGATTGAACTAGGTATAGAGATACCGACGATCGAATCTCGGGCAAGTAACATACCGAAGAACAAAGGGAACAGTATACGGGATTAACTGAATCCTTGACATAGAGGTTCGACCGATAAAGACCTTCGTAGAATATGTAGGAGCCAATATGGGCATCCAGGTCCCGCTATTGGTTATTGATCGTAGAGGTGTCTCGGTCATGTCTACATAGTTCTCGAACCCGCAGGGTCTACACACTTAACGTTTGGTGACGATTAGTATAGTTGAGTTATTTTGTTGGTGACCGAAGGTTGTTCGGAGTCCTAGATAAGATCCCGGACATGACGAGGATCTCCGGAAGAGTCCGGAGGTAAAGATTGATATATGGGATAATAGTGTTTGGTCTCCGGAAGGGTTCCGGAATTCACTGGAAGGGGTTCCGGATGTTTCCCGAAATGTTCGGGTACGAGAACACTTTATTTGGGCCAAGGGGTAAAGCCCACGAGGCTTAGGCAAGGTGCAAAAGGAAGTGTTGCTGGCGTCTGGGGTGGTACTACCGCTTATCGTAAGCGGTACTACCGCTACAGGCGGTACTACCGCTTATCGTAAGCGGTACTACCGCTACAGGCGGTAATACCGCTTATCGTAAGCGGTACTACCACTACAGGCGGTACTACCGCTTATCGTAAGCGGTACTACCGCTTGTACGCGGTACTGCTGGAATCCGAGTTGGACTCTTTCCGTGCGGGCCAAACCGACCTTGTGCGGGCAAAACCGACCTTGTGGAGGCTTTCTCTCCAAGTTTAGACCCCAGGGCTCAACATATAAATAGAGGGGCAGGGCTAGCACACGGGACACATCAAGATTTCCCAAGCCGTGTGTCGGCAACCCTAACCCTCTAGTTCTCCCGTCATAATCTCCGTAGTGCTTGGCGAAGCCCTGCAGAGATTGTTCCTCACCACCATCACCACGCCGTCGTGCTGCCGGAACTCATCTACTACTTCACCATCGCTCGCTGGATCGAGGAGGTGAAGGCGTCATCAAGCCGTACGTGTGTTGAACGCGGAGGTGCCGTCCGTTCGGCACTAGTTCGTTATCGGATCGAGGGACGACTTGCGATTTGGATCGCGGAGACGTTCGACTACATCAACCGCGTTTCTTAATGCTTCCGCTTAGCGATCTACAAGGGTATGTAGATTCACTCTCCCTCTTGTAGATGCTCATCACCATGGATAGATCTTGTGTGTGCGTAGGAAAATTTTTGTTTCCCATGCAACGTTCCCCAACAGTGACCTCTCGCAGGCCGTAGCCGCCTTGCGACGCGCTCCGAGAAGTTAAGTTAACCCCCCCCCCCATGGCTCAGTGATCTTTGGTAATGTTCCTTCACGTCGTAACTTCGCTCCGGACGAAAGCCCCTTCTCTCGCGTGAGCCGCTTGCGTGTCAAGGGGGACCTCCTAAGCATCGTGCCTCAGGAGCTCTTATCGGACTTCAGGCCCCTCACTTCCTGGTTTGTCCCAGGCATCATGACCTGACATGCCAGTGACGGCTGAGTCCTGCATGGGGGCTGGGTCCTAGTGATGCAGAGCGTTAAGGTGATTGTAGACAAGGGGACAAGCCTAGCGAGAAGCGCTAAGAACGAACTCATTTTCGACCAGAAACAGCATTAAGCTAAAGGCGCGAGGGCAATAACCCTTCTTACACGCCCCCACGGGGTCAGCATGGTTCATTGCAGAAAAAATAACAACACAAAAGAAGAAGGGCTGGGCTCGAGCGGCGCCGCCTCCAAGACTCTGACTCTGGCGCTGCTCGCGCCAAGTCAGAGTCTTCCTCCTTGACACGGATACCCTGGGAGTCATCACAGCCATTGTCGTTCTTACTTCCCTCGCAGGAAGAGCTGCTGCTGCCATCGTCGCCGGAAGAGCTACAACCACCACTGCTGTCGCTCTCCATGCAGCAGTCCAGGCGGTCGCCGGCTTCCCCGTAGATCTTCATAAAGAGCGTGGTGGCCCCGTCGAACTTGAAGTGGAGGACATGCCCCTCCTTCAAGAACAGGAAGACCGGGGGAGTGAACTCTGTGGCCACCCAAGAAGACCCGTTGCAGCAACTGTCTAGCTGCAGCCATAGGCCTAGGGGCGCGCGCTCTGACATTTCCTCTGCGAGAAGTCCGTGAGCCGAAGCCAGGTGCAGGGCTGGCTATCCATCCCGACGATAAACTCACGGGACGCGTCGGCAGAGTGGCTCCACGGCCGGGGCGGCCGTGCGGCTAGGCCGTTCTTCCTACCACACACGTGGCCGCCTCGGTCCCCGCATCCGCGTCCGCGGGCCGACCTTCCTCCACGGCGGCCTGAGACGGCATGAGTCACCAGCGGAGGGCGCCCGCTCCCATTAGAAAGTGTCCTAGGCATGGCGACGGCCGTACGAGGACGGCCTCGCCCTCTCGCCAATTTTGGCTCTTTCGCCTCTTCCGTCGCAGCTGATACTTGTGATCTGCGTTGGGTTTTCCGTGAAGAGGAACGGGTAATTGCAGCACAAAGTGGATAAGTATTTCCCTCAGTTACGAAACCAAGGATTATCGAACCAATTGAAATATCAATCCTCAACCGTCTTCAGCGGCTGCACACAAATGAACAACCAACTTGCAACCAACGCGGGCAAGAGGGTTGTCAATCCCCTTGATCTCGTTATTTGCAAGCCAATGAGTTGTGTAGATAACTTTTGAAAAATATAAATTGCAAAATAAATAAAAAGTAAATAAAGGCAGCAAGGTAAATATAGTATTTGTGAATATTTAAGTGAATAGACCCGAGTGCCATAGTGTTCCCTAGCGACATCTCTCATGTAGGCAGCATACGGTCGGTAAACAAATTACTGTTGGGCAATTGATAGAACATCGGATAGTTATGCGATGTTCACGGCAATGATCATGTATATATAGGCATCACGTCCATAAGCAAATGGGCCGACTCCTGCCTGCACCTATTACTATTACTCCACTTATCGACCGCTATCCAGCATGCATCCAGAGTATTAAGTAAAACAGAGTAATGCTTGGAGAACGATGACATGATGTAGACAAAGTAAACTCAAACAATATGAATGAACCCCATCGTTTTATCCTTAGTAGCGACAACACAAAGACGCATCTTGACCCCTACTTTGTCACTGGAATATAGAAACTCGCCAGGTAAAACCTACCACAACACACAAAGGGAGTCCTGGATTAAGGGGTCCTCGGACTACCGGCCTATTCCTTATGGGCCGAACTGGTGGGCCACTCGTTGGCGGATCGGACTGGCCGAATATCCTGTGACTAGGGAGGAAACCTAAGGAGCTATGGCGTGCCCTTCAAGCTGAAGATGATAGAATAGGCATGTTTACTCCTTCGATAAGCAACCGACTATGTGTAACCCTAGGGACCCCTGGTATCTATATAAGCCAGAGGGTTTAGTTCGTAGAGGACAGGTGAACTCATCTAGGGTTTAGTTACTTGATCTCGAGGTAGATCAACTCTGTAATATTCATACACATCAATACAACCAAGCATGACGTAGGGTGTTACGTCCATAGGACGGCCCGAACCTAGGTAAACATCGTCTCCTTCGTCCCCTGTTACCCATCGATCCTAATCTCACAGCTCGGGATCCCCTACCCGAGATCCACCGGTTTTGACACCGACATTGGTGCTTTCATTGAGAGTTCCGTTGTGGGATCGCTAGAGGAATCGATGGCTCGCCGTATCTTCAGTGATGAAGCCTGCAGCAAGGACGTTTTCGTTCGTGGTCAGATTTTCACGTTCGGCAGCATCGTATCGCATGCCGATTCGGCCGTCCATCTTGGCCAGGTCGGAAGTTTCATCCCCAGTCAGGAAGTCAGATTTGGGAACCTTGAGTTCGTCGCCGACTCCCGGGGAGATCTCGTTTTAACGAAGCTCTCAGCTCTCATGGAGGAGCCCGCAGGCCCCGACGCTTTAACGCCGGAGGCAGCGGGTCCCACCGCTGAGGTGGCCTCTATCCTTGGGTCGGCCATAACGCCCAACCCAGCTGATATGCCCGGATCTGCCGCGGCCGGATATAATCCGGGCATGCCATCGAGTGACCCTGGGATAACGGCGCTGCGGATCGACCCCATGCGCTCCAGCGACATGGACCCCACCGACATCTCATCATTAAACGAGTTGCTTGGTCGAATTCAAACCATGGGCGTGACCAACGGCCGGACCTTAATCTACGACCGGATCGGGTTTAAACCCTATGATAGGGAGATTCATATCCCACCGATCACTTGCTTGGTTGCCACCGTAGAGTGTCTGGCCGGAGGCTCGTCCTCTCGACTACCGGAATTAAAAACAGTTTACATCCATGTTTCCGACCGTCAGGATCTCTCCAACAATCCGGAATCCGGAACCCACACCGGAGATAGTTCGGGATCGGCCGCCGATCTAGCGCGCGACCTAGAACCCGCGCAGAAGGGCTCTGTTGACAACATGGACTCCGAACCCTCCATGGCGGATCCCGCGATGATACGGGAGGCAAATGCCGTGATCCCGAACTCACATTCTGGCAAGAAACTAAAATTGTCCCCGCCCGCCACCCAAGTCGAGCACTCCTCAAGTAGCGCAGGAGAGCCCAAGTTATCGGGCTTATGGGAAGTTAAACAACAGCCAGGGGAATTAGTCCATCATTTTTGGGCTAGACTCCTCCTTACTAAAGATAGAGTACCAGACTCTAGTGGCCAAGAGATAATAGCAACCTTCAGGCACAATTGCCACAATGAAGGAATCCTCAATGCCCTAGCCTGTCGTCAAATTCATGACTTCACCGAGCTATCGGACCTGGTACAAAAATATTGCGCCATGGAAAGCACCTGGCAAGCCAAACGTTTGTTTTCGGAGCCGGTCCCTGCCGAACACCCTAGAGGGGCTCGGAAAAAGCGAATACCTCCGAGACGGCCGGCCGAACACGAACCCGCTGAGAAAAAGAATAGACCCCCTACGGGAGTCAGAACTATGCTTGAAGGGCTATTAGACAAGCCATGCCCTATACACTCTGTATCACTGAACACAAGCCCGACTCACAGCCTTAGAGCTTGCTGGGTCATCAGGCAGGTTGCAAAAAGCGGAGAGGCCATCCTCGAGGCCGTACCTCCAGGCAGACGTTCAACAGCGCCACCAGTATGCAACGCCGAGATCCTGACGATCTACGAAATGTTTTCCTCCAGGAATAAGAGGAAGAGAGCTCTTCGAGAACTCGAACAAATCTATCAAGTGGCAGCAACGGATTCATGGACAGACGCAACGATCACCTTCGGAGAAGCTGATCAACCAATCACCCACCCCGGCTGAACACCCACCGCACTGGTCCTGAACCCCATCGTCGATAACTTCAGGTTACAAAAGGTGCTAATGGACGGTGGCAGTGGTTTACACCTCATTTACGAGGATACCTTGGAAAAAATGCAGTTCGATCGATCCCGCATCGAACATAGCAACACAACCTTTCGTGGGATCATCCCTGGGAAAGAGGCACGTTGTTCCGGATGCGTTACCCTCGATGTGGTATTCGGCATGCCTGAGAACTACAGATCCAAAGAACTTCTCTTCCATATCATGCCCTTTCACAGTGGTTACCACGCTCTTTTGGGGCGTGACGCTTTCACAAGATTTCAGGCTATACCACATTACGGGTATATGAAGCTCAAAATGCCGGGCCCAAACGGGGTGATCTCAATCACAAGTGACCCGAATAGAGCCCTTCGAGCCAAAAACAGAACAGCAGCGCTCGCCCTCGAGGCACTAGCTGAGACCTTTGCAGCAGAGGAATTGACCGCACTCCAGTCAACAGTGGACAAGGATGATGTGGTCCTTAGCAAGAGGCCCAAACCCACGTCCTTTAAACCTGCAGACAAAATCATCAAATTTCAGGTACATCCAACGGACCCCAATAAAACAATTTCCATCGGAGCTCAGCTGGACCCCATGGTGGACGAAGCACTGCGAACATTTTTATGAGAAAACTGGGATATCTTCGCCTGGCATCCTTCAGATATGCCAGGAATCCCACGACGGCTAGCAAAGCACAGTCTGAACATAATCGCAGTCTTCAAGCCCATCAAACAGGCTCTACGCCGATTTTTTGAACCCAAGCGACAAGCTATGGGCGAAGAACTAGCAAAATTGCTGGAGGCCGGATTCATAATAGAAATCAAACACCCCGAGTGGTTGGCAAACCTGGTGATGGTACCGAAGAAAGATAAATCCTGGCGGCTTTGTGTCGATTTCAAAGACCTTAATAAAGCTTGCCCCAAGGACCCTTTCCCCTTACCACGCATAGACCAGATTATTGACGCCACAGCCGAACACGACTCGTTGTGCTTCCTCGATGCTTATTCCGGATCCCATCAGATCAAAATGAAGGAATCCGATCAAGCTGCAACTGCATTCATCACCCTCTATGGGCCATTCTGCTTTCACGCGATGCCTTTCGGGCTAAAAAACGTAGGTGCCACATACCAGCGTATGATTCAGACATGTCTCGAAAAACAAGTTGGTAAAACAGTCGAGGCATACGTGGACGACGTGGTCATTAAGACCAAACATGTCAGCCAGCTGATAGACGACCTCAGGCAAACTTTTGCTAGTCTACGGGAATGTGATATATGGCTCAATCCGGACAAATGTGTCTTCGGAGTTCCCGCTGGTAAACTACTCGGATTCATTGTTTCCCATAGAGGAATAGAAGCGAATCCTGCTAAGATCCGTGCCCTATCTCAACTTGCGATTCCTACGGAGCTAAAGCACGTACAAAAGCTGGCGGGCTGCGTGGCGGCTTTGAGCCGCTTTATCTCCCGCCTTGGTGAAAAGGCTTTACCGCTCTACAGGCTGCTGAAACGGACCAAAAACTTTGAGTGGACCTATGAAGCAATGGCTGCACTAGAGGAAATTAAAACACTGCTGGCTAGCAACCCAATACTCACGGCGCCAGGCGCCGGTGAACCAATGTTACTGTACATCTCGGCCACCAATCAAGTGGTTAGTGCGATGCTCGTCGTCGAACGAGAAGACGAGGGTCACAAATTCCGGGTGCAAAAGCCAGTCTACTACGTGTCAGAAGTGCTAACGCCATGGAAGTCAAGATATCCGCACTACCAGAAGATAGCCTATATAGTGTTTGTGGCATCACGAAAGCGCAGCATTACTTTCAAGAATGTTCGGTCACGGTGGCATCCGAAGTACCCCTGAACGATATAATCAATAACAGGGACACCACCGGCCGCATAGCCAAATGGGCCATCGAACTCCTTCCTTTCGAAATCGCCTATAAGCCACGTCGAGCTATTAAATCTGAGGTGTTGGCCGATTTCCTTGCCGAATGGACAGAGGCCGAGCTCCCCAGAGAATATAGTACATACTCCCATTGGACGATGTACTTCGACGGATCCAAGACATTGGCCGGACTAGGGGCTGGAGTTATCCTCACATCTCCCACGGGAGACAACGTCCGGTACGTGCTGCAAATCATGTACACCGATTCCAACAATGCGACCGAGTACGAAGCACTATTGCACGGGCTTCGGATGGCAGCATCGATGGACATACAACGGCTTGAAGTACGGGAAGATTCTAATCTCACCATCACTCAAATCAACGGCGAATTCGATGCTAAAAACCCAAAGATGGCAGCATACAGAAACGCCGTTCTTAAAATATCTGCACGGTTCGAGGGGCTAGAATTCCACCACGTCGCTAGAGACAGCAATCAGGTAGCTGACATGCTGGCCCGTATGGGGGCCAAGCGCGACCCCTTCTCGAAAAACACCTTCCTCGAACGGCTTTTCAAGCCATCGGTGGTATGGCAGGACGAGAATAAGGGCGCTGGAGCCATCAGTATGGAAGAAATTGTCCCTCCTATAAATGAACCAGATGAGCAAATCATCGGCGGTTCCATAATTGAAGAAACACATTAGGCTCATGAGGTCATGGCAATAATCGCACCATGGACCGAGCCCTTCCTTGCCTACCTTCTCCACCAAGAACTCCCCGACGACCAGACGGAGGCGAGACGCATAATTCGGCGATCCAAGGCCTATAAGGTCCACGAGGGTGAGTTATATAAGAAAAGCACTACCGGGGTACTCCAACGGTGCATATCTGAGGAAGAAGGAAGGCAGCTTTTGGCCGAAGTCCACGCGGGCATGGGCGGCCACCACGCCGCAGCACGGGCTTTAGTAAGCAAAGCCTTTCGAGCCGGATTCTTTTGGCCCACCACTCGAGCGGACACCCAAGCACTTGTCCAACATTGTGTTGGATGTCAACTATTCGCAAATCAAAGCCACATGCCCCCGACAGCTCTTCGGACTATCCCGATCACCTGGCCTTTCGCGGTCTGGGGGCTGGATATGGTCGGACCACTTAAAGGTGGGACCAAGAAAAATAAATACCTACTGGTCATGGTCAACAAGTTCACCAAATGGATCGAAGCAAAACCAGTAAGATCAGCTAAGTCCGGACCGGTAGTCGACTTTATATCCGGCATGGTACACCGTTATGGTGTCCCGCACAGCATAATAACGGACAATGGATCCAATTTCACAGCCCAGGAGGTGAAGGACTGGTGCGCAAACATGGGCATCAAGCTCGATTACGCCTCGGTGTATCACCCACAGACCAATGGACAAGTCGAACGGGCCAACGGCCTCATCATGAGTGGCATCAAACCACGTCTTGTCCGATCTCTTCATGAATCCGACTGCAATTGGGTAGAGGAGCTTGACTCCGTTCTGTGGGGTCTGCGTACCACCCCGAATCGATCAACGGGATACACACCATTTATTATGGTCTACGGGGCAGAAGCAGTCCTTCCCTGCGATATCATTCACGACGCACCTAGGGTGCGCATGTACGAAGAAAAGGAGGCCGAGTTAGATCGGCAGGACGACTTAGACGCCTTGGAAGCAGAGCGCGATATAGCTCTGGCCCGCTCTACTTTCTATCAACATCAAGCTCGGCGCTACCAAAGCAGGGAGGTTAGGGCGAAGGCATATAATGTGGGCGAACTCGTCTTACGGCTCCCAGAGAAGCAGAAGCATAAACTCAATCCCAAGTGGGAGGGCCCTTTCATAATTGACGAAGTACTCACAGGAGGGGCTTATCGCCTTCGCAACCCGCCGGACAATCGCCACGAACCAAACCCATGGAACGCAGCTCGTCTTTGACGCTTTTACGGCTAGACCGGTGTCATTATATTTCTTACCTTTCTTTTTCTTTTTTCCTTTTTCTTTCGTATTCTTTCCCTTCCATATTAGCTTTATAGGATTGGATATTATTTCCCAGCATGTGTTCGGTTAAACCGAGCTTGTGTTAAGTTTTTCGATATACATCTTCAAATGTCCTATCCGAAAAAACACCTGGGGGCTTCTTCCCGAAGCCGATTATTATACATTATGTGCACTGATTCACATGTATTGTGCATGCACACTTCCCTTATAGTTTTTAAGCCAATATATGCATCAATTGGACCTAAGATTTTGGCCAAGCTGGGTTGCCTCGCTCCTGTGCTTACCCTCTACGTTCCCGATTGTTCAACTAGAGGGTAAAGGGAGCACCTCTGTGATTGTTACGACCGGATCATCCGGTACCTTAGACAGGTGAAGCCGAAAGCTAGCTATCTTAAGAAGAAAATTGGTCGGCCATGATGGAAGTAAAAAACTTATGGTGGTTATCACCATTACCTGGGACTATTTTCCCAAAGAAGCCATCATCCGCATACTAGTGGTATACGGCCATGGTATTTACGATCTACGTAGCAACCTGAAGGAAGGTACCGATAGAGGCACTATTTTCTTCAGAAGATGTTTCTTACGTTAAGCAGTAATATAACATATCTCCCTATGCACGTTCTGTCTATTCGCACCGCATGGCCGGATTGCCTGGTTCCCCGAAATAAGTTCCTTTTATCGGAGGACATTCGATATGGAACACTCCCAAGCTCTTAGCGAGGGAGGTTGAAGCCGATGGCGGTTAAGACAATGTTTACAGCATAGATGGAGCAGTTTATGATCTAAAGTACATAGTTACATAGAATCAAACACCTGGGTGCTGGTCAAGATTATCTATTAAGGTATCCAGGGTGCAATCTTCTTGCGAAAGACGAGCGGCGGGCATCACTTGGTCGTAAACCAAATGAAGCGGCACTTTTTGCCCATCCGGCCCTACCGGCCCAACCCGAACCATATGCTCTGTGTTAGGTTTGGTAAAGCGAGTCTTGACCAATGCCCATGCCTCCCGCGCTCACTCTCGACAAGACGATGTCTTCCATAACTCAAAACGACATCGGGCTCCTCTAAACCGATCAGCCAGTTCAGACATTTCTTCTGGAGGCGTCTCGGCAGGCCAAAGTGCTTTGATCATGCTCTTCATGGCTTTCCGAGCCCGCTCATGTACAACGGACAGTTCCTTCAGTAGGTACCCTCGGAATGATCTGATTTCTTCCTCGGGCCGCCCGGTCAGGAGACCTAGACACGAGACGAAGCATGTCCCTTACACTTGATATAATAAAGGTACTTTTCGGAATTGCGAAGATATAAGTGCACTTACAGAACATGCCCCTCTGTAATCTTTGGTTCTCTTCCTCGGCTTGAGCCAATTGAGTTTTCAAACTCTCAAGTTCTTCGGCCTGTCGCTGGATTTCCGCCTTAAGCCGGTTCTTTTCCTCAAGACTTCGGGTCAACACATGGTGGCCAGCCTGTTGATGAGATTCGGCATACCTCTGAGATTGTCGGGCTGCATCCAAATCTTTCTGCAACTGCCCTATGGATTCAGCTGCTATAAAGTACTCTCTCAGCAGTACGGGAATGTCGAACAAATTCGGCAAATTGACTTACTCACCGTGCGCCTCTCGGGTGAAATCCTTCACTTGCTGAAGCTCGACCTTCACAGTTTGTACCTGTGTTCGGCTCACCTCGAGTTCCTCGGCCAACTTTTCATTTTGCTGCCTTGAAACCTACATTATACATAAAACAATATTCAGATCCTTAACTTGGCCGTTCCGACCAAATCAAGGCTCGGGGGCTACTGGATCAATATTTGTGTTCGGTTGTTAAAACTGATCACTCACCTCCAGGCTGGATGATATCAGTTTAGCGCCTCCCTCAAGCCCAGCTCGGGCAGCTCCGATGTATGCGTCCACCGAACTTAGGGCATTAAACTCTTGTTCGGAAAACGCTTGGTGGCGCAGGGCTTCCTTTCGCCGCCGGTGATTCATCGCACTCTCTACCTCGGAGTTAGTGACTGAGACGTCCCCGGAATCTTCAGGGGGCTGATCCGTCACATGGGCCTCCTTGTCGAGTTCAGCCTGAGCAGAAGACCTTGATTCATGATGGTTGCCTGGCTCCTCGGCGACGTTCCCGAAAGAAGGTGGCCGTACTCGTCTCCTGAGTATTTCGACACGAGATTTTGTGAGTACCTATTGCAATCATGACAATAGCCGAGCTAAACAGTTAAATAAAGTACCTCTTGGTTGAGTGCATGGTCGAGGTGGTCTCCACGGTTGGCTCACGAGGAGGATTCCTGTTGTTGCTCGATACGGGCCCCACTGCCATGGACGACGTTTGACGCGTGGACCGATGACCCTTGGGAGTAGGGATCGGCACACTCGGTTTGGCAGGGGTCGCTCGCCCTTTACGGGAAGGGACCTTCTTTTTACCAGTGGTGGAAGAAGGAAGTGGTCTGGGGTGATCGGCTAGAAGAGCCACCTTGGAGCCGTCAAGGCTCCTGGTAAAAGACCCCGTCCTCGTATTCAATTGGTAGCTCCGGATCGTCATGGAATCCGGGATCGTCGTCGTGAGAATAATTCTCTGGTTGAGGCGCCGGACAGCTGACTGTCTCGACCCAGCGCCTCCAGCTCTGTTCAGACAGATTGAAAGTTTTGATCAGAAGGATTATACATAAAAATCCGAACTCAGAAAACAAAGCCAAAGGCTTACCCATTCGATGGGGTTATGACTCGAATAGCCTTCCTTGGCTGACAGTCGAGCAAAATCTTCTTTTTCTCCTTTGAAAAGATCGGCCAGTATGGCCGCCATTGCCGCCTGATTGGCAGGACCCTGCCGTTGGGACCGTGTAGTGTCACTTGTTCCGTTGTAATGCAACAGGGGGTGTATCCTTTGCTGAAGGGGTTGAACGCATCAAGCAATGATAGCTGCCATCACGTCGATGATGGTTAGCTTACTGTGAACTAGTAGCCTTACTTGGGCGGCTAGGCGTTTTACTTCGGCACTTTCCTCTTGGGATGGACTCTTCGGACGCCAGTTGAACCTTTTCTTCAAAGGAGCGTCAAAGTATTCGGGCAGACCCCTCCGAGCTGGGTCGAACATGGGAACATCCTCAATATAGAACCATTCCGAGGTCCATTCTTCGGACTCTTTCTTCGGAGTCCCCACGGGATACCCCGTCCCGGCTATACTCCATACTTTGGCTCCGTCCACTTCCCGGATTGTCCCACCCCGGGTACGGTGGTTAAGGCAGAAGTACCTTGATGACCAACAAGTATAGGGGATCTATCGTAGTCCTTTCGATAAGTAAGAGTGTCGAACCCAACGAGGAGCAGAAGGAAATGACAAGCGGTTTTCAGTAAGGTATTCTCTGCAAGCACTGAAATTATCAGTAACAGATAGTTTTATGATAAGATAATTCGTAACGGGTAGCAAGTAACAAATGTAGCAAAGGTGCAGCAAGGTGGCCCAATCCTTTTTGTAGCAAAGGACAAGCCTAGAAAAACTCTTATATAAGGCAAAGCGCTCCCGAGGAAACATGGGAATTTCTGTCAAGCTAGTTTTCATCATGCTCATATGATTCGCGTTCGTTACTTTGATAATTTGATATGTGGGTGGACCGGTGCTTGGGTGCTGCCCTTACTTGGACAAGCCTCCCACTTATGATTAACCTCTCTCGCAAGCATCCGCAACTACCAAAGAAGAATTAAGATAAATCTAACCATAGCATGAAACATATGGATCCAAATCAGCCACTTACGAAGCAACGCATAAACTAGGGTTTAAGCTTCTGTCACTCTAGCAACCCATCATCTACTTATTACTTCCCAATGCATTCCCCTAGGCCCAAATAATGGTGAAATGTCATGTAGTCGACGTTCACATAACACCACTAGAGGAGAGACAACATACATCTTATCAAAATATCGAACGAATTCCAAATTCACATGATTACTTATAACAAGACTTATCCCATGTCCTCAGGAACAAACGTAACTACTCACAAAGCATATTCATATTCATGATCAGAGAAGTATTAATTATCATTAAGGATCTGAACATATGATCTTCCACCAAGTAAACCAACTAGCATCAACTACAAGGAGTAATCAACACTACTAGCAACCCACAGGTACCAATCTGAGGTTTTGAGACTAAGATCGGATACAAGAGATGAACTAGGGTTTGGAGTGGAGATGGTGCTGGTGAAGATGTTGATGGAGATTGACCCCCTCTCAATGAGAGGATCGTTGGTGATGACGATGGCTTCGATTTCCCCCTCCGGGAGGGAAGTTTCGCCGGCAGAACAGCTCCGCCGGAGCCCTAGATTGTTCCTGCCCAGGTTCCGCCTCGAGACGGCGGCGCTTCATCCCGAAAGCTCTCTTTTGATTTTTTCCATGTCAAAACCCTCCATATAGCAGAAGATGGGCACCGGAGGGCTGCCAGGGGGCCCACAAGCCACAGGGGCGCGCCCTGGGGGTAGGGCGCGCCCCAGGCTTGTTGCTTCCTGGTGGGTCCCCTCTGGTATTTCTTTCGCCCAATATTTTTTATATATTCCAAAATAATTCTCCATAACTTTTCAGGACTTTTGGAGTTGTGCAGAATAGGTCTCTCATATTTGCTCCTTTTCCAGTCCAGAATTCCAGCTGCCGGCATTCTCCCTCTTCATGTAAACCTTGTAAAATAAGAGAGAAAAGGCATAAGTACTGTACCATAATGTGTAATAACAGCCCATAATGCAATAAATATCAATATAAAAGCATGATGCAAAATGGACGTATCAACTCCCCCAAGCTTAGATCTCGCTTGTCCTCAAGCGAAAGCCGAAATCGATAAATATGTCCACATGTTTAGAGATAGAGGTGTCGATAAAATAAAATACGGACATGAAGGCATCATGATCATCTTTAGAACAGCAACATATATTGACATATAATTTCTTATGCTAAAGTGACAATTCATTCACAAGGTAAAGTATGAATCAGAAACTTTATTGAAAACTAACAAACTATGATCTCGGTCATTGAAGCAATTGCAATTTATCATAACATCGGAAAGAGTCAATATAAGAGCTTTTCAGCAAGTTCACATACTCAACTAGCATTTAGTCTTTTACAATTGCTAACACTCACGCGATACTTATGAGATCAAAGTTTCAATCGGACACAGAGAAAGATAGGGGCTTATAGTTTCGCCTCCTAACTATTTACCTCAAGGGTAATGTCAATAGAAATAACTCATGATCACCCACATCCGAGTGGATATATGTGTCTAGATCATTCCCCAACACATGATGCTTGCCAGGAGAGAAAGGCAAAATATAGGAAGTGGTGAAGATCACCATGACTCTTGCATAAAGGTAAGTACTAGAAAGTAAAAGTAACAGATAGGCCCTTCGCAGAGGGAAGCAGAGGTTGTCATGCGCTTTTATAGTTGGATGCGCAATCTCTTAATGCAAAAGAACGTCACTTTATATTGCCGCTTGTGATAAAGAACTTTATTATGTAGTCTTTTGCTTTTATTTCTTCCATATCACAAGTTCGTATAAAGTTTGTTTGCCTCACACTAATAGATCATAAATATTTAGGGAGCAATTTTTTTATTGCTTGCACCGATGACAACTTACTTGAAGGATCTTACTCAATCCATAGGTAGGTATGGTGGACTCTCATGGCAAAACTGGTTTAAGGGTGTTTGGATGCACAAGTAGTATCTCTACTTGGTGCGGAAGTTTTGGCTAGTATGAGGTGGAAGCAAGCGTCACATGTTAGAGGATCCATGAAAATATAACTTCTATTCGGAAATAAGCGAACATAACTCATTATGTTGTCTTCCTTGTCCAACATCAACTTTTTAGCATATAATATTTTGATGAGTGCTCACAATCACAAAAGATGTCCAAGATAGTATATTTATATGTGAGACCTCTCCCTCTTTATTACTTCCTATTAATTGCAACAATGACCAAAACTATGTTTGTCAACTAACAACAAGTTTCATGCGACATACTTCTTATATGTGAAGTCATCACTCCCCATAAGGTCATTATATATACTCTTTGCTTTTATTCTATTCTTCTTTTTATTTCTTTTTCCCAAGATCATAGCAAGCAAGCAAAGCCCTCAACTTAAAACTACTTTTTATTATATAACTCTCGGACTCGATTACATAGGGGGAACATAAAGCAAAACTCAAAGCTAGATCACACTAAAACTTTATTCTACTAGATCAAGATATAACCAAAAGTATCGAACTAAGAAAAACGATAAAAGTAAAAGATGTGATGATGATACGATACCGGGACACCTCCCCCAAGCTTGGCACAAGCCAAGGGGGGTGCCCATACCCATGTGTTTTGTTGTCTTTCTTCGGAGGTGGTGATGGTGGAGAAGGATCTTTAAGCTTGTTTAGTTTCCTCTTAAGCATAAAATTCAGTTCCCTCAGATCGTCAACTTCCTGCTCAAGCTTCAATATCCTTTGACATAATTCTTGCTTGCTCTCCTGCAAAAAAAGAGAAGGGATAAATAGAACCTTGGGTCTTCTCCCTGTGTTTGGGAGGCTCGATTTCCTGAACTCCACGTGCATATCTCCTGGTTGAGGCAGATGGATCTCTTCTTCAGCCGAGCTTTCTTCCTCATACTTGCCTTCTTGTTCCTCCTCCGAGAACAATCCATAAGGATCTAAGTCCCCATAGAGCTTGGGATTGGCAAGATAATGCGATACATAGCTCTCCCCATCGGACTCTTGGGACGACATATTTTCATATCTGTCCGGAAAAACAACAACAAACAAGAACAGAGGATTTTTCCATGGTACGGTGGTCAAAACCTTCAGGAGATTATATAATGAATTTTTATCGACCTAAAGGAGTATACCACAAGAAAACGGAGTCTGGAGGGTACACGGGGTGGCCACAAGCCACAGGGGCGCGCACAGGGGTTAGGGCGCGTCCCCCTGGCTTGTCGCCTCCTCGTGCACTTTTCGGACTACTTTAAATTTTCCTAATTTATTAAATATTCCAAAACGGAGAAAAATTGCTATTGGAAAAGTTTTGGAGTCGGTTTACTTACCGTACCACATACCTACTCCTTTTCGGAGTCTGAAACGTTCTGGTAGACATCCCTTATGTACTCCTCCGGGGTTATGGTATTAATAATATTGGTTTCTACATTTACGGGAGTACCTGAGATATAATGTTTGATTCTCTACCCGTTTACCACCTTCGGATTTGTGCCTTCGGCGTTGTTGATCTTGATGGCACCGGAACGATATACTTCCTCGACAATGTAAGGCCCTTCCCATTTAGAGAGAAGTTTTCCTGCAAAAAATCTGAAACGAGAATTGTATAGCAAGACATGGTCACCTACATTGAATTCATGCTTTTGTATCCTTTTATCATGCCATCTCTTAACCTTTTCTTTAAACAACTTGGCATTCTCATAGGCCTGGGTTCTCCATTCATCAAGTGAGCTAATATCAAATAACCTCTTCTCACCAGCAAGTTTGAAATCATAGTTGAGCTCTTTGATTGCCCAATAAGCTTTTTGTTCTAGTTCTAGAGGTAAGTGACATGCTTTACCATAGACCATTTTATACGGAGACATACCCATAGGGTTTTTGTAAGCAGTTCTATAAGCCCATAATGCATCATCAAGTTTCTTAGACCAATTCTTTCTAGATCTATTAACAGTCTTTTGCAAGATCAATTTAATTTCTCTATTTCTTAATTCTACTTGACCACTAGACTGAGGATGATATGGAGATGCAATTCTATGATTAACATCATACTTAGCAAGAAATTTACGGAAAGCACCATGAATAAAGTGTGAACCACCATCAGTCATTAAATATCTAGGGACTCCAAATCTAGGGAAAATAACTTCTTTAAGCATTTTAATAGAAGTGTTATGATCAGCACTACTAGTTGGAATAGCTTCTACCCACTTAGTAACATAATCAATAGCAACTAGAATATGGGTATACCCGTTGGACTTTAGAAAAGGTCCCATATAATCAAAACCCCAAACATCAAATGGTTCAATAACAAGTGAGTAATTCATAGGCATTTCCTGACGTCTACTAATGTTACCAATTCTTTGACATTCATCACAAGACAAGACAAACTTGCGAGCATCCTTGAAGAGAGTAGGCCAATAAAAACCAGATTGTAATACCTTGTGTGCAGTTCTATCTCCAGCGTGGTGTCCTCCGTAGGCCTCGGAGTGACACTTGTGTAGGATCTGTGCCTGTTCATGCTTAGGTACACAACATCTAATAACACCATCTACTCCTTCTTTATAAAGGTGTGGATCATCCCAAAAGTAATGTCTTAAATCATAGAAGAACTTTTTCTTTGGTTGGTATGTGAAACTAGGTGGTATAAATTTAGCAAGAATGTAATTAGCATAATCAGCATACCATGGAGCATTATGTGAAGCATTTATGACAGATAATTGTTCATCAGGAAAGCTATCATCAATAGGTAGTGGGTCATCAAGAACATTCTCTAACCTAGACAAGTTATCTGCTACGGGGTTCTCAGCACCCTTTCTATCAACAATATGCAAATCAAATTCTTGTAGCAAGAGAACCCATCTAATAAGTCTAGGTTTAGCATCTTTCTTTTCCATAAGGTATTTAATAGCAGCATGATCAGTGTGAACAGTAACTTTGGAATTGACAATATAAGATCTGAACTTATCACATGCAAACACAACAGCTAAAAATTCCTTTTCAGTAGTAGCATAGTTTCTTTGAGCAATGTCTAGAGTTTTACTAGCATAATGGATAACATTCAATTTCTTATCAACTCTTTGTCCTAGAATAGCACCAACATCATAATCACTAACGTCACACATGATTTCAAAGGGTAGGTTCCAATCAGGTGGTTGAACAACATGTGCAGTGATCAAGGCTTTCTTAAGAATTTCAAATGCTTCTACACAATCATCATCAAAAACGAATGGAACATCTTTTTGCAAGAGATTAGTGAGAGGCCTAGAAATCTTAGAGAAGCCTTTAATAAACCTCCTATAGAAACCAGCATGACCAAGGAAACTTCTTATACCTTTGATATCCGTAGGACACGGCATTTTTTCAATAGCATCAAGTTTAGCTTTATCAACTTCAATACCTCTTTCGGAGATTTTGTGTCCCCAGACAATACCCTTGTTATCCATAAAGTGGCACTTCTCCCAATTCAGGACAAGATTGGTTTCTTCACATCTCTGCAAAACTCGATCAAGGTTGCTCAAGCAATCATCAAAAGAAGTTCCGTAAACGGAGAAATCATCCATGAAAATCTCAACAAACTTTTCACAAAAGTCAGAGAATATAGCAGTCATACATCTTTGAAAGGTAGTAGGTGCATTGCATAAACCAAAAGGCATACGTCTATAAGCAAAGGTACCAAAAGGACAAGTAAAAGTGGTCTTCTCTTGGTCCTCTTTTGACACAGGTATTTGAGAGAAACCAGAATAACCATCTAGAAAGCAAAAGTGTGTGTGTTTGGATAGTCTTTCTAGCATTTGATCAATAAAAGGTAGAGGGTAATGATCTTTCCTAGTAGCTTTATTTAATTTCCTAAAATCAATTACCATTCTATATCCTGTAATAATTCTTTGCGGGATCAATTCATTTTTATCATTGGGAACAACGGTAATACCTCCCTTCTTAGGGACACAATGAACGGGACTAACCCATCTACTATCAGCAATAGGATAAATTATACCTGCCTCCAGAAGCTTTAATATTTCATTTCTTACCACTTCTTTCATTTTTGGATTTAACCGTCGTTGGTGATCAACAACTGGTTTAGCACCAGGCTCCATATTAATTTTATGCTGACATAGACTGGGACTAATGCCCTTAAGATCATCAAGAGTATATCCAATAGCAGCACGGTGCTTCTTCAGAGTTTTCAATAATCTCTTTTCTTCATGCTCTGAAAGGTTAGCACTAATAATAACAGGATATATCTTCTTTTCATCAAGATAAGCATATTTCAGAGTATCCGGTAATTGTTTAAGCTCAAACACGAGATCACCCTTGGGTGGAGGAGGATCCCCAAGTATTACAATAGGCAAGTTGTGTTTCAAAACAGGCATTTGATCAAAGAAAATATTATCTAATTCCCTTCTTTCATTCATGAACATATCATTTTCATGGTCTAGCAAATATTGTTCTAAAGGATCAGTAGGAGGCACAGCAATAGAAGCAAGACCAATAATTTCATCCTTACTAGACAATTCTTTATCATGGGGTTGTCTACGAAATTTAGAGAAATTAAACTCATGGGACACATCCCCAAAACTTACAGTAACAGTTTCTTTCTCACAATCTATCTTAACATTAACAGTATTCAAGAAAGGCCTACCAAATATAATGGGACAAAAATCATCTTGTGGGGAACCAAGAACAAGAAAATCAGTAGGATATTTTATTTTCCCACACAAGACTTCAACATCTCTAACAATCCCAATTGGTGATATAGTATCTCTATTAGCAAGCTTGATAGTAACACCAATATCTTCTATTTCAGCAGGTGCAATATCATTCATAATTTCTTGGTATAAAGTAAAGGGAATTGCACTCACACTAGCACCCACATCACATAAGCCATGATAACAATGATCTCCTATTTTAACAGAAACAACATGCATGCCAACAATAGGTCTATGTTTATCTTTAGTATCAGGTCTAGCAATTCTAGCAGCTTCATCACGGAAATGAATAGCATGCCCATCAATATTATCAACCAAGAGATCTTTAACCATAGTAATACTAGGTTCAACTTTAATTTGTTCAGGGGGTGTAGGTGTTCTAACATAGCTCTTACGAACCACAGTTGAAGCTTTAGCTTGTTCCTTTATTCTAATAGGGAAAGGTGGTTTCTCAATATAAGCAGCAGGAATAACAGGATCAACATTATAAGTAATAGTTTCTTCTTCAACTTTAATAGGTTCAACTACTTTCACTTCAATGGGAGGATGATATTTAAACCACATCTCCTTAGGGAGATCAACATGAGTAGCAAATGATTCACAGAAAGAAGCTACTATCTCAAAGTCAAGTCCATATTTAGTGCTAAATTCACGAAAAGCATCGGTGTCTATAAAGGATTTAACACAATCAAACTTAAGGTTTATACCTAACTCCTTACCTTCGTCGAGTTCCCAATCTTCAGAGTTGCGTTTAATTCTTTCCAATAAATCCCATTTGAATTCAATATCTTTCTTCATAAAGGAACAAGTACAAGAAGTATCGAGCATGGATTGATCATTACAAGAAAGCCGAGCATAAAAATTCTGAATAATAATTTCTCTTGAGAGCTCATGATTGGGGCATGAATATAACATTGAATTAAGCCTCCCCCAAGCTTGAGCGATACTTTCTCCTTCACGAGGCCAAAAATTATAAATATAATTCCGATCACGATGAACCAGATGCATAGGATAAAACTTCTGATGAAATTCCAATTTCAATCGGTTGTAGTTCCATGATCCAATATCATCACATAGCCTATACCATGTCAATGCCTTCTCCTTCAAAGATAAAGGGAAGACCTTCTTATTGACATCATCCTCGGGCAAACCTGCAAGCTTAAATAATCCACAAACTTCATCCACATAGATTAGATGCAAATCAGGATGTAGTGTTCCATCTCCTGCATAAGGATTAGCTAGCAGTTTCTCTATCATACCCGAAGGAATTTCATAATAAATATTTTCAGTAGGTTTAGTAGGTTGAGGAGCAACTCTTTGTGCTTCCGGTCGAGGTGAAGATACCCCGAACAAGCCCCTCAAAGGATTATTTTCCATAGTAACAAGTGACAGTAAATTTCAGCACACTATATAAATTTTTCCTTACCAAATTCCACTCACCAAAGGCGCTTCACTCCCCGGCAACGGCGCCAGAAAAGAGTCTTGATGACCCACAAGTATAGGGGATCTATCGTAGTCCTTTCGATAAGTAAGAGTGTCGAACCCAACGAGGAGCAGAAGGAAATGACAAGCGGTTTTCAGTAAGGTATTCTCTGCAAGCACTGAAATTATCAGTAACAGATAGTTTTGTGATAAGATAATTCGTAACGGGTAGCAAGTAACAAATGTAGCAAAGGTGCAGCAAGGTGGCCCAATCCTTTTTGTAGCAAAGGACAAGCCTGGAAAAACTCTTATATAAGGCAAAGCGCTCCCGAGGACACATGGGAATTTCTGTCAAGCTAGTTTTCATCATGCTCATATGATTCGCGTTCGTTACTTTGATAATTTGATATGTGGGTGGACCGGTGCTTGGGTGCTGCCCTTACTTGGACAAGCCTCCCACTTATGATTAACCTCTCTCTCAAGCATCCGCAACTACGAAAGAAGAATTAAGATAAATCTAACCATAGCATGAAACATATGGATCCAAATCAGCCCCTTACGAAGCAACGCATAAACTAGGGTTTAAGCTTATGTCACTCTAGCAACCCATCATCTACTTATTACTTCCCAATGCATTCCCCTAGGCCCAAATAATGGTGAAGTGTCATGTAGTCGACGTTCACATAACACCACTAGAGGAGAGACAACATACATCTTATCAAAATATCGAACGAATTCCAAATTCACATGATTACTTATAACAAGACTTATCCCATGTCCTCAGGAACAAACGTAACTACTCACAAAGCATATTCATATTCATGATCAGAGAAGTATTAATTATCATTAAGGATCTGAACATATGATCTTCCACCAAGTAAACCAACTAGCATCAACTACAAGGAGTAATCAACACTACTAGCAACCCACAGGTACCAATCTGAGGTTTTGAGACTAAGATCAGATACAAGAGATGAACTATGGTTTGGAGAGGAGATGGTGCTGGTGAAGATGTTGATGGATATTGACCCCCTCTCGATGAGAGGATCGTTGGTGATGACGATGGCTTCGATTTCCCTCTCCGGGAGGGAAGTTTCCCCGGCAGAACAGCTCCGCCGGAGCCCTAGATTGCTCCTGCCAAGGTTCCGCCTCGAGACGGCGGCGCTTCGTCCCAAAAGCTATCTTTTGATTTTTTCCAGGTCAAAACCCTCCATATAGCAGAAGATGGGCACCGGAGGGCTGCCAGGGGGCCCACAAGCCACAGGGGCGTGCCCTGGGGGTAGGGCGTGCCCCCAGGCTTGTGGCTTCCTGGTGGGTCCCCTCTGGTATTTCTTTCGCCCAATATTTTTTATATATTCCAAAATAATTCTCCGTAACTTTTCAGGACTTTTGGAGTTGTGCAGAATAGGTCTCTCATATTTGCTCCTTTTCCAGTCCAGAATTCCAGCTGCCGGCATTCTCCCTCTTCATGTAAATCTTGTAAAATAAGAGAGAAAAGGCATAAGTATTGCACCATAATGTGTAATAATAGCCCATATTGCAATAAATATCAATATAAAAGCATGATGCAAAATGGACGTATCATACCTCCTCCATAAACCAAAATGGGTCTCGCAGCCCAAGAACATCTCGTAGAGGGCAACAAAGCCCGAAATGTGCAGGATGGATCCAGGGGTGAGATGATGGAGTTGGATCCCGTAGAATTCCAACAGTTTCCTCAAGAAGGGATGAATGGGGAATCCCAGGCCCCGTAATATGAAGGACACGAAACATACCCGCTCTCCCTGGTGTGGAACATGGAAATTCTCTGCGAAGGCCTCGCCGTTCCAAGAAGTCAATCCGGCGTGGGTAAACACCAGATCCGAGGCGGGAAGATAACCCTGGGTCTCAAGGTTGCGCAGCTGGAGGAGAGATACTGAACAACTTGCCCAATCTCCAGGTAGGGGGCCGTGAGGACGCGAGGAGGAGCTAGGGATGATCGCCATATTTTCAAGTTTTTTCGCTTGAGGCTTTTCGATGGAGAGGAAGAGGAAGGGCTTGCCTAAGCCACGATTCGGCCTGCTTAAATGGGCAGTTCCTCCCCTTTGCTTGCAGGAAGGGTAGTCCTGTAAAAAGGCTGCTGGGCCGCCCATCTCCCATTGGCGCACAGGGATCGAGGGGCGGCGGAGTTAATGCTATGGGCCCCGCGATGTCTCGACGATCGAGAGCTCACTAATGACCGGATTATTGTTCACCGAACAGAGAGGGGGAGAAGAACTCGCCTCGCAAACCGAAGACTTCGGGAGCACAGGACCGTCCGGGCTACATACCTTGGCATTGGAGGCTAGTACGGGGGCTACCGAGGGAGTCCGAGATTAAGGGGTCCTCGGACTACCGGCCTATTCCTTATGGGCCGGACTCATGGGCCACTCGTTGGAGGATCGGACTGGCCGAGTATCCTGTGACTAGGGAGGAAACCTAAGGAGCCGTGGCGTGCCCTTCAAGCTGAAGATGATAGAATAGGCATGTTTACTCCTTCGATAAGCAACCGACTATGTGTAACCCTAGGGACCCCTGGTATCTATATAAGCCAGAGGGTTTAGTTCGTAGAGGACATGTGAACTCATCTAGGGTTTAGTTACTTGATCTCGAGGTAGATCACCTCTGTAATCTTCATACACATCAATACAACCAAGCAGGACGTAGGGTGTTACCTCCATAGGAGGGCCCGAACCTGGGTAAACATCGTCTCCTTCGTCCCCTGTTACCCATCGATCCTAATCTCACAACTCGGGACCCCCTACCCAAGATCCGCCGGTTTTGACACCAACACACACCACTCCCAGCAATGAAATATCAATCTACTTGGCCAAAGCATATCAATAGATCGGAGAGCATTACGAAGCTATAATGATCATGCACATAAGAGATAATATATTTCAGAGGCATCTCAAATACTTTTCATGAATAATATGAACATAAACCCACAATTCATCGGATCCCAACAAACACACCGTACAATAGGATTACATCGGATAGATCAAAGTGAAGATGCGATGACCATTGTATTGAAGATCATAAGAAAGAGAGATTGCCATCTAGGTACTTGCTATGAACCCTTAGGTGTGTGGTGAACTACTCACATATCATCATGAGGGCAGCAATGTTGATGAAGACGCCCTCCGTGATCGATCCCCCCTCCGGCAGGGTGCCGAAACGGAGCTCCAGATGGTGCCCCCCTGGGCGCGCCCTAATGTGTGGTGGGGCCCTCCTGCGCCTCTCGGCTTCCTTCCGAAGCTTCTAAGGCTTCATATAGTCCAGAAAAAATCATCAAAAAGTTTAGTGTTAATTGGACTTCGTTTGGTACAGTAAACCTGCAAAGGCAAAAACACGCAAAAAACGGCAACTGGCACTAGGCACTGGATCAATAGGTTAGTGCTAAAAAATATTATAAATTGGTAAATAATGACCCAAAAAGTATCCTAGAATGATAATATATCAGCATGGAACAATAAAACATTATAGATACATTGGAGACGTATCAAGCATCCCCAAGCTTAATTCCTGCTCGTCCTCGAGTTGGTAAATGATAATAACAGAATTTTTGATGTGACATGCTATCCACTATGTAATCTTATTCAGGTATGCTCATTGAGAAAATATTAATCAACAAATATTAACATAGCAATATTCAAAGTGTAAGAAACAGAATTGTTAATTCTTAAAAGTATACAATTCTTAAGAAATGTTTACCCCCCCCCATTCATCTTATTGTATTAGCAAGGCATGGCTCCATCTTCACCACATTAATACAAATGTTAAGCACCACGGTGTCCAAGTCAGGCAATTGGTTCCTACTTTTTCAATATGCATCAACTTTTTATTCTTCACGCAATGCATGAGCGCGAGCCATTGGACATAGCATTTAGCTGGAATAGAGTATGGTGGTAGATATCAAAGGGGTAGGAAGTGGAGAAGATAGTCTCACATCAACTAGGCGTACCAACGGGCTATGGAGATGCCCATTGATAGATGTCAATGCAAGGACTAGGGATTGCCATGCAAATGATGCATTAGAGCTATAAGTGTATGAAAGCTCAAATGAAGCTAAGTGGGGTGTGCATCCAACCTGCTTGCTCATGAAGACCTCGGGCATTTGTGGAAGCCTGTCATAGGAATATACAAGCCAAGTTTGAAATAATGAATATGTAATTCCCATTAGCATATGAAAGTGATATACCATGAGACTCTCTACATGAGGAACATGGTGCCACTTTGAGGCACAAGTGTGGTAAAGGATAGTAGCAAAGTCCCTTCTCTCATTTTTTGAATGGATGGTGGGCTCATTTGGCCTCCCCCATCTTTATTTTCGTTCGGAGTCTCATCTCGACTTATGGGAGAAAAATTGTCTCCATCATTGTTTCCTCACTGGGATAGTGCTCTAATAATGATGATCACCACACTTTTATTTACTTAGAACTCAACATGGAGAACTGATATGAAGATATGACTCTGTATGAATGCCTCTGGCAGTGTACCAGGATGTGCAATGATCTAGCGTGACATGTATCAAAAACATTACGACGGTGGCTTTTCCACAAATACTATGTCACCTCTATATGATCATGCAAAGCAATATGACGATGAACGAACTAGTCATGTGAAGTGACGATGGAATTTGCATGGCAATATATCTCAGAATGGCTATGGAAATTCCATGATAGGTAGGTATGGTGGCTGTTTTGAGGAAGATATAATAAGGCTTATGTGCAATAGAGCGTATCATGTCACGGGGTTTGGATGCACCGACGGAAGTTGCACCGATCCTCGAGGTGAGAAAGGGCTATGCACGGTACCGAAGAGGCTAGCAAATTATGAAAAGGTGAGATTGCGTATGTCCATGGTTTCACATTAGTCATAAAGAACTCATATACTCATTGCAAAGTTTTATTAGTTTATCATAAATCAAAGTATTAATCGCATGCGTCAAGGGAAGAGGTTGGTAGGAGTTAACCATTGCGCGCTTCCGACCCGAAACAACAGCAGGATTTCAACGAGGAATAGAAATGCTCACACATCATCACCATGCCTCTTTAAGTTTTAGATGAACAAAAAGGTCAGCCCCTCTTAATATCGACACTTCTACGGTTTAACAGTTATGAACACACACCTATTTCATATTACTACATCAATGTCATTAACCCAAAATTTCTTTATATGTGCTACATGATGGTTTTGAATATCACTCTTTGAATACCTAATATTTTTGGACAAGTCTGTATGACCCATCTAATTAATTTGGTAAATTATTTCGGACCATGAAAAATAATTCTATCATGGAAATATCATGACTTTGGACCAGCCAGGCAAGCAAACATGCAATTATGCCAAAAAGGCAAGCAACAAGACTGAGAGAAGTGAGAAAACGCCCTTTTGACACAAAGAAAAGATACTTTTTTCAAGAACATAATAAAAAAGACAAATAGAAATCTGAAAAAATCATCTATATACAACCACTTGTATCAATGTCATTGAAACCCGACACCTCATATATATAAAAAGGCAGTTATAAAAAAGGGTGTCTAGCTACCACCATGCATAGAAAATAGCCTCTCATTTATTATAGAAATAATTTGCTACCCATGGTGGCAGCTACACATGGCCTTAATTTTTAAATCTAATTAATTTGGTAAATTATTTCGGACTATGAAAACTAATTCTATCATGGAAATATCGTGACTTTGGACCAGCCAGACAAGCAAACATGCAATTATACCAAAAAGGCAAGCAACAAGACTGAGAGAAGTGAGAAAATACCCTTTTGACACAAAGAAAAGATAGTTTTGTCAAAAACATAATAAAAATGACCAACAGAAATCTGAAAAAGTCATTTATATACAACCACTTGTATCAATATCATTGAAACCCGACACCTCATATATATAAAAAGGCACTTATAAAAAAGGGTGTGTAGCTACCACCATGCATAGAAAATAGCCTCTCCTATTTATTAACTCTCAAACAAATATAAGTGAAAAACAAGAGTGAAATCATTTCTTTAAAATCTACATTCCACCGTGCTCAAAAAGATATAAGTGAAGTACTAAAGCAACTACTAAGCTCAAAAGATATAAGTGAAGCACATAGAGTATTTTAACAAATTATGATGAAGGCGTGTCTCTCTTAAATAGGTGTGTCTAGCAAACAATGATTGTGGCAAACTGAATGTAAAAGAAAACAAAAGAAAATGACACTCCAAGCAAAACTCATATCATGTGACGAATAAAGATATAGCTTCAAGTGACATACCGATGGATTTGTGACGAAAGAGGGGATGCCTTCCGGGGCATCCCCAAGCTTAGACGCTTGAGTCTCCTTTAAAATATTACCTTGGGCTGCCTTTTGCATCCCCAAGCTTAGGCTCTTGCTACTCCTTACTCCTTTGTCCATCAAGATAGCACCCAGAACTTGAAAACTTCAATCACACAAAACTCAACAAAACCTCGTGAGATTCATTAGTATAAGAAACATATTGCATACTTTAAGTACTGTTGTAAATTGATTCAAATTTCATAATGCATAATAGGTAATGCATTCTAACTTCTCCATGGCTGATACCCCCCGATACAATCCATAGTTTAATCAAAATAAGCAACTATGCAAGCAAAAACACAGTCTGTCTAAACAGATCAGTCTGTAGCAATCTGTAGAGAGCTTATACTTGTGTAAATCTAAAAATTCTGAACAATTAGGTCAACATCGAATTTTTTTGTAGAAACATTGTGTAAAAATTTCAGATCATTATCACGCTCCAGCAAGAAATGAAAATTCCTATACTGGAGTCAAAAGTTTCTGTTTTGTTTCAACATCGATTCTACTCATCTTGTGAGTCATCCCAAAGGATTTACTTGGCACAAATACTAATTTAAACACAAAAACATAATCATTATAGAGGCAATAAACATGTTATTAAAAATAAACATTAATTTCAAAGAAAAAATTTAAAGATAACTAATGGGTTGCCTCCCAACAAGCGCTATTGTTTTATGCCCCTAGCTAGGCATAATGCATAGGTTCAAGTATTGTCATCTTTGACACCGTGAACAAGTGGTTCTAATTTTCCAATGAGGATTTTTATTTCCTCCTTAAAAATATTTATGGCTTCAATCTTTTGTTCCAAAATGTCTTAATTTCTACTTTGCATCACTATGTTCCCATTGAGTTTGGTGGTCAAGTTGTATAACCCCTTAAGGGATATTTACGTAATGGGCCTAGTTTCTTTCATTAACTCAGTTTGACGCAACTTCACTAGTATATTTTGTTCTTTGATATCTATTTTGTGTTTCCCAAATATATTTTTCATCTTATCATAGGTGTCAAAAGAATTGTTCCCAAGGAAATCTTTTTCGAACATGGAATCCAAGACACGTCTATGAGAAAGGGACAAACCGACATAAAAATTTCTAAGAAGCAATTTAATTTGACTTTTGGGATTAGCCTTCGCTTGTATTATTAGTAATCTATCCCAAGCTTCTTTTAGTGACTCATCACCTAATTACTTAAAATCTAAAATTGGGGAACCTTCTCCCTAGTATGGAGATTGAGGCATATCCGGAGGGGAACTAGCCATGACTTCAAACAGGAAAACTAGTAACAAGCAAATAGAAATATTTTTGTATTTTTGATTTTTATATGACAAGCTAAATATAACAAAAAATAAAAAGAGGAACAAGTGAATGAAAATTTGTGTGAAGTTACTTGGTAGTTGATGATGATATTCCCCGGCAACGGCGCCAGAAATCCTTCCTGATAATTGTGATCTGCGTTGGTTTTCCGTGAAGAGGAACGGGTAATTGCAGCACAAAGCGGAAGTATTTCCCTCAGTTATGAAACCAAGGTATATCGAACCAATAGGAATATCAATCATCAACCGTCTTCAGCGGCTGCACACAAATGAACAAACAACTTGCACCCAATGCGGGCAAGAGGGTTGTCAATCCCCTTGATCTCGTTATTTGCTAGCAAATGAGTTGTGTAGATAATTGTTGAAAAATATAAATTGCAAAATAAATAAAAAGTAAATAAAGGCAGCATGGTAAATATAGTGTTTGCGAATATATAAGTGAATAGACCCGGGGGCCATAGTGTTCCCTAGCGACATCTCTCATGTAGGCAGCATACGGTGGGTAAACAAATTACTGTTGGGCAATTGATAGAACAACGGATAGTTATGCAATGTTCACGGCAATGATCATGTGTATATAACCATCACGTCCATAAGAAAATAGGCCGATTCCTGCCTGCACCTATTACTATTACTCCACTCATTGACCGCTATCCAGCATGCATCTAGAGTATTAAGTAAAACAGAGTAATGCTTGGAGAACGATGACATGATGTAGACAAAGTAAACTCAAACAATATGAATGAACCCCATCGTTGTATCCTTAGTAGCAACAACACAAAGACGCATCTTGTCCCCTACTTTTTCACTGGGATATAGAAACTCGCCAGGTTGAACCTACCACAACGCACCACTCCCACCGATGAAATATCAATCTACTTGGCCAAAGCATGTCAATAGATCGGAGAGCATTACGAAGCTATAATCATCATGCACATAAGAGATAATATAATTCAAAGGCATCTCAAATACTTTTCATGAATAATCTGAACATAAACCCACAATTCATCGGATCCCAAGAAACACACCGCACAATAGGATTACATCGGATAGATCAAAGCGAAGTTGCGATGACCATTGTATTAAAGATCATAAGAGAGAGAGAGAGATTGCCATCTAGGTACTAGCTATGGACCGTAGGTCTGTGGTGAACTACTCACACATCATCATAAGGGCTGCAAGGTTGATGAAGAGGCCCTCCGTGATCGATCCCCCTCTGGCAGGGTGCCGGAATGGAGCTCCGGATGGCCTCGCGACATAATAGAGACTTGCGGTGGCGGAAAAAGGGTTTCGGGACTACCTCCAGGGTTTTCAGAATATTACATAATTTATAGGCCGAAGAGGGACATCGGGAGGTGCCCGAGGGGCTACCACATATCAGGGCGCCCACCAGGGCGCGCCCTAATGTGTGGTGGGGCCCTCGTGCACCTCCCGGCTTCCTTCCGAAGCTTCTAGGTCTTCATATAGTCTAGAAAAAATCATCAAAAAGTTTCGTGGCAATTGGACTTCGTTTGGTACAGTAAACCTGCAAAGCCAAAAACATGCAGTAAACAACAACTGGCACTGGGCACTGGGTCAATAGGTTAGTGCTCAAAAATATTATAAGTTGATAAATAATGACCCATAAAGTATTGTAGAATGATAATATATCAACATGGAACAATAAAAAATTATAGATACGTTGGAGACGTATCAGCTGCCTTTCCCTTCTCGGCTGCGGAGAACATCCTCACAGGCGCCATCGCTACTACGATGACAAGCAGGAATGAAGAGCGAGAGCAAGGAAAATGAGCCGAGGGACTTTGTCTCCTGCCTTTATATAGCATTTGGCGGATAGCTGGCCTGCGCCACCTCGTTTTTGTTAGACAGGTGCATGCAAGGGAGAGCAATGATGTCCCCGCGTCGCAGGCAGGTTTTATGTCAACCTGGACGGTTGTCGAGGCGTCATGGGGAAGTGGGAGGGTCCCACGCCCCATCATGCACCATGCGTCGCGCTTAACCCGCAGGTGGTTGGGGCCCGCACCGTTTCGACCCGCTAGCTGGCGGAATCGTGCACGCCGCGGGCCTGGGGGATACTGTCGGGTGATATGTCTCTAACGTATCTATAATTTTTGCTTTTTCCATGCTGTTATATTATCATTCTTGGATGTTTCACAATCATTGTATAACAACTTTATATCAGTTTTGGGACTAACCTATTGACATAGTGCCAAGTGCAAGTTGCTATTTTTTGCTTCTTTTTTACTTCGCAGAATATCAGTACCAAACGGAGTCCAATCGCGAAGAAACTTTTTGGAGAGATTTTTGGACCAGAAGTAAGCAAGTGGGCCAAAGAAGTACCCAGGAGGGGGCCCAGGCGGACCACAAGACACCAGGGCGCGCTAGAGGCCCCGGGTGCGCCCTCTGTCACACCCTGTGTTTTTCCTCATGAATAGGTTAGCATGACTCAGAAATTAGGGCCAATTAAAACTTTTTGTGTGCTTGTAATGCTTGACTTAACTGCTACTTGCTTGATTGTTTGCTGGTGCTCTATATTCATAAAACTCCCTCCTACTCTCAAAACTCTTTTCCTTGATCTAAACTCTTGTTCAATTATCATACCATGTGTATAGGACCTAAAACCATTTTTATCAAATGTTATTTTGGCCAAAAAGCATTGATTCAATTTAGGTTTTCAAAAACCCCTCAATTGAGGTTTGTACCACAAGTCCTCAAATTGGGTGGATTGTTTTGCCTCAAAGGATTTATTTGGAACCTACTATATATATAACTCCCGAAAACCACAAAATATTATTTTTAAAGATTATTTTATTATTTTACTTAAAGGCTTTTTCTTCAGGCCAAAAATGGTCTTTTATTAGGATTTTTTTTATGCTTTCAAAATATTCGAGAAAATTTAGGAAAACTCAGTGGACATATGTTGTCCATATATAAGAGTTTAAACAAATGGTCATGTTCAAAAGATTGGACAAAACCCTTCAAAACCATTTCTGCCTATTTCAAGCATTTGAAATATTTCTATAAGAAATATTCTCAAATAAATCCAGGAAAATTCTAGCATGTCACCTATGACATATGTGATCATCTTGCGAAGTTTCATCTCAATCCCAATTGTTTTGGTTCACCAAAATCCCAAAACCCTCTCTGACCAGATCCAAATTTGAGCAACTCTACATTGCCAACTGTCTCCCCTTAAGCTCAAACTTTGTGGACATGATCTAATCCTCCAATAATGCATCCACACCAAGTGGTGCATCAATTAGAACATATTCACTTGTCCAAATCCCCCCAAACCACTTTCTGCTGATTTCAAGAATTAGCAATTCTTGCATTGTCAAATTTCCCTAATTGCTCCCAAACTTTTTGGGCATGATCTAGTCCCCAAATGTTGCGACCACACCAAGTGATGCTTCAATGAGAATAGATTAGCATGATCGGATCTATAGAAACCTGAATCTGTTAATTTCTAGGGTTTACAAAGATTACTTTGGAAACTTTCATCAAATAAGCCCAAAATTGGTGATCAATCTTATTGTTACCCACCATTTGATCCTGTTAAGTCTCATGTCAATCACAGCATCTTAGATGACCCAAAACTCCATCAAACACCTTCTGGCAGAAAACCAAAACTGTTGTTTTCCCCTCTTCCATTGATCTCCTTGACCTCAAATTCTTACCACATCTTTCCCTCATTCCCCTCTACCTCCATTAACAATTGCATGGCCTCAGATCAATTATTGATGGGGTAATACCCCCATTTTCACCTCTGGGCAGCACTGGCAGGAGCCCTCTCTCCACTCTTCTCTTATTCTAGTGGAACCTCAGGGCATCCAAGGCAAGTAGGACTTTGTTTATACCCTCCTAGATGCCCTAGACACCAATGGCCGCGCCCTACATGCCAAATGCGTGCATGGGCATGCAAAGCTCGCGCTCTGGAGCATGCTACAGTGCTCCACCGCACTGTAGCTTGCCCAATCCGAGCCTCCCGACAGCCTTGGGCATCGTGGTGGTGTCTCCCGAGGTCGCCTCGGTATCCTCGACACGGCGGACGGTCGGGCCCCTCCAACCTCGCCCTATTTTGTCCCCTGCAGAGCTCGCCCGAGCGTTGCCGTGAACTTGGACCATGGTAGTCATGGGCTCGGCTATTTAAGGCCTCCCCGTGCTCCCTCTTGTCTCCCTTCACCCTCTCTCCATCATGTGAGCCTCCTGGACAAGCCCACTCGCTGCCCCATGGCCCCTGTCGTCGTCCATGGCCGAAAACCGCCGACGGCCTCTTCGCAAAATTCGTACCACGTCAAGCTCCCCCTCGTCCCTACCCACTCCGGTGTCTCCACCTAGCCGCCGCCGAACCCCTCCCATCGTCGCCATTCCTCGCCGGGGCGTTGTGCGCTCGGGCCAGTAATGGCCGACGGCCTCCTCTGCGAGCATCAGAGCCGTCGCCGTTGTGGCCCTTCCCTGTGGGTGCGCAGCACCGGGATGGATACGGCACGACCCCGCGAGCTAGCTGGCATGCGCGGCAGCGCCAGAGGTGGCCTGTGCCACCGGAGCAAGCACCGGCACCGGTCGGCTCCCCCCTCCCCTGCTCCCTCTCTGTTCGAGCGGGAGGAGGAAGGAGGCCCTTCCAGGCGGGCCCCGCGTGTTAGCAAGCCAGACGCCGGGCCCAGACGCTTAAGTGGAAGCGCCCCCACGGGTTTCCGGCTTCCTGCGGCGAAAGCGCCTTCCGCCAGGGCGCCTTCGACGTGGCCCTCCTTCCCGCCCGGCTAAGCCACTAGGCCGCCCCAATGGCTATCCTACGCCCAGTGCGGGGATTAGCCCTTAGGTAATTTCTTTACCTTTAAATATTTTTCTCAGAAAGCAAAAATCCATAGTAAATTCATAAGACCTCCAATTTTGATGATTCAAATTCCTATATTCTTCTAAAATCCCATTCTACGTAATGATACAACTTTCATATTTTTCCACTGCAAGTTTTTGCACTGTTCAAATTTAAATTCAAATTTGAATTATTCAAAGCCCCACTTGCAAAATCCCTAGAGAGTTCAAATTAACTCCAAATGGGGTGATCCAAATTCCTAGATGGATATAATGTCATTATATATTTATTAAGTCATGGTTAACATTTTTTCCATGCCTAGTCTCTGCTGTACCAAATAAATAGCTCCCTTTTTCATTATTTCCATCTTCGGAAAGTCATAGGAAAATCATCCCAACTCCAAATCCAGTGAAACCACTTCCTGAATTTTTCTAAAATCGTGCCCTATTTGTTGGGACCATCCCCTCCTTTTTACAAAATCATTTTTCTGTGGACATCTCATGGGATCATCGTTTCCTTCATTTCCACCATTCAAAACTCCCCCTTGACCAACATCCGATAAAACCTCCTTGGTTATTTTTCTTATGACCGGAGGTGTCCAAGAGAAAACAAAACTCCTATTTATAGAGCACTTTTATTTCTCTGCTAGTTGTGTTGCTTATTGCGGTTGTTTTCGACGATAGTTGAAGAAGTAGACGAAGTCGTCGGAGTGGACGAGAAGCGTGTGAGGACCTCGAAGACTTTGCTGAGCCAGGCAAGCAGGCCTTTGACCATGTTAAGAAACTTTTCATGCATGTCATATAGCACCTGTTGTTTCGATGAATTGATCATGTTGATGAGGTACCCCCTTCGGTGGGATGCCTACGATACTTTACCATTGATACTTGCATCGTGCATGACCCGACCATTCTTATGAGGGTTGTGCGGGTGGGAGTAGTTAGGTTGCTAGTAGTTTCTACGCAAGTGGGATGGGAATGTGCATGGTGATGGAAACAAATATGATCTCAAAGACTTTTCGAAAACCCCGTCAGGTGCCACTAATGCCCGAGGGAGATGATGTTGAGTTAGGTAACCACTTGAGAAAGAAGTGGTGTATCGGAGCAAGTGAGTGTGTGTGTTTTCAAAAACGGATTAGATTTAAGATTTGTCGATCGTCCCAACCTTACATGTACAACCATGATACCCCTTATGGGATGGGGCTTTGTTGATTACCTTGGTGGGTACTAGCATAGAGCCCGCATTACTAGTGGCGGGAGTGACGAGGTCACTCTTGATATAGGGTCGTGCCGGTAAGGACGATCATGCGCTGTCTTCACTGGCACCGGGCACACCGTTGGTCCCTGCATGGATGTTACTTGTGATGTACATCATGTGGGCTGGGTACCAATCGAGTGGACTCTTTGTTTAGTATCGTCAGGGGAAAGACAATGTTCGGGTACTTACCTCGGGTATGGACAATACCGCGAGTCGTGGCTTGACACGGAAGTTTCCCGAGTCTTGTGGGTAAAGTGCGCAACCTCTGCAGAGTGTAAAACTATTCGAATAGCCGTGTCCACGGTCATGGACAGTTGGGTGGTGCTGCTTAAACTACGTCCAGATGTTTTCACAAAACTTGGTCTGTGTGTGACAAAGAGATACTTGAGCTAAGTCGGAAGACTTGATGAAATGATTGAACATGTGATGTTCAACCCCTTGCTTACGATGATATCTATAACTTGTTCATATGGATATCTGCCAACTGTTGATGCATGCTTACATAAGTTAGTTGATCATGTCAATGCACTCAAAATTAATTAGCTTTCTGCAAAATTACCTACTTAGTGCTACATCATGCTCTGTTGAACCTTGTTCCAAACATGGGTTGCTTGCGAGTACATTCAAAGTACTCATTGGCTTGACACTGGTTATTTTATTGGCCAGGCATGAAAGATTAGGTCATGATGAAGATTACCTTGGTGACGAACATGCGAGCTAGGACGCTTCCCAGACAGAATGCCTGTAGGGTTAAGGCAGATGACATGGGTTCACGCTATCGTTGAAGATTTCCGCTGCAAGTTTATGAAGACTTGGCCATAAAGGCCATATTTGAGTAAAACGGTATGTAACGGATGTAAGACTCTTGTTATTCAGTTTCTGTGTGTTCGGTGAGCATGATCTCTGGGATCACTGTGCACGTACATTCGGTGATCACGACTTATGAGTCGGGGTCCGCACAGAGCTGGTATCAGAGCCATCCTGACTGTAGGAAGCACTTAGTTAGCATGGATGTTAGTTAGGACAAAACTATTTCTCCAGACCCTTCAAAATCACTTGCAAAACCACTATAATTCACACCTCTCCTAAAATTTCAAAGGAAGCAAAGGTTTTTGCCTCAGCACTTCCACCCACATTCTCTTGACTCCCCTCATCTGCTTTTTCAAAACTTTGCAAACGGTCGATAGTACCCTTATTCCCCTGACCACTGGATTCCTTGAAATCCTCATGGGTAATCTGGAAGGAAGCCACCTTGACAGACATTCACACAAGTTTGACGACACCACGACAAGACGATACCAACAAAAGATACCCTCTCGAAGGATGAGAATATCAAGACTCAGAAGATGGTGACACCCTCGACATTGCCCCAGGATGATGCCACCTTGGTCGTCGATGAGCAGGGCATAAGATATGCAAGATCATGATATGAATCGCTAATAGAGCAACCTTGTCCTTACCATTGTTGTACCGGCAACCACCGGTGGATGAAAACCTCGCCATTTGGTCCGCGTCACCATAGTGAGCGGGAAAACGGTTCTCTTCATCCCCCGCTCTCGGTGTCGATATTATCAATATGACTGACAAGTTGGAACTCTATCATGCCTTGTTGATGTCATTGCATAAAGGATTACCCACTTGGAACTCTCGACACCTTGAAGGACAAGAAGGCATTGGCACGATTACGAAGACAACAGAAGACCCGTCAACAATAGCCATGAGGAACCACCTTCGTCATCAACTCACCAGACGCGAAATTGTTAAGGACTCTTCAGGCACAACCCTGATCATTTTGACAACAACTAGAGACATAGCGACACCTAAAGAAGACCTAGAAGACTGAGCGGACTCCTCTCCAAGACACGAAGTAAGCATGACTATTGAGTCCAAGAACCCCTAGGGTAGGATGAGTCGTGTATTCCCCATGCGAAGTCGAGTCCGTGCGATGGTTCGAATGGAACCATGATGTGTGTTGCTTGTTTATTTGTGTTTTGGTATGAGTCCCACTTTGCCCTAGGCAACAGGTATGTGACTATATCACCTAGCTTATCCTACTGGTTGTGTTTGGCCCTCCCGGCACTTGTTTGATTGCACTTGCACTATACCACCCCCTTAGGCACTCCCCTCTATGCTACTTTCCACTCTCACCTTTCTCGTCAACTGAAGACCAGCAAGACAAGATACACCAAGGATCCACCTCGACGGACAGCTAGCATTGAAGACTATGTCTACGGTGTACTCAACCAGACGCAACCCCGTAGGGTTATGCTCTTCCCTCAAGACTGGAAACCCCTCCTCAGACCAACCTAGACCTCACAGGCTTCCCCAGCTCAAGCCTCTGACCACGTGTTTAATACACGGGATTGCCTGAGCACCTGTTGAGCTTCATAACCCCTGCTTAGCACTAGGTTCATTACGGAGCTAGTGATCATAGTGAACAGATACATTACATCCCTGAGCCAGCACTTGAGGTGACGATGCCATAGGTAAGATTGTCTCGAGGATACATAATTAGTATGCTAATGATTTGACGAGGATGTAAAAGATATCTTGAGGAAGTAGTTGAGACCCTTTGGTGGATTGCGAGATTTTCATGATGATCCGGAGATTGATGGACCAAATTGATAGAGTAGCATAACATACTTCTCCCGTGAGTAAATTGGATTTAGTAGGACAACTATGATCACAAGATGAGATTCTTGGAGGAACATGTAGGAGTTCTTAGTGGACATGATATTTGGATTTAAATAGTTAATCCTAATAGAGTGTTGGTATTAATCAATACTACATGCTTCGGAGTAATCTGGATTTATTCCAATGATCTTAATCATGATACCATGTTTCTCGATGGATGATAAGTAGAAGGAATCAGGTGATGTTAGGGATGATTTAAGGATCTATATAAACTCGACCTTGGAGTTTAGTTGGTCATGAAATTGGGAGTTCGTGGACATACTGTGATAATAGTCCTTGCAATAATATGTGGATTATATGAACTCTAGTGGATTATATGGGACACCATCAATGCTGGATTTATAGCAGTAACGGATCATGTAATAGTGGATGATATTCGTGGATCGATTAATTGGGTTCGTAGGAAGGAAACAAGACCTTGGATTGGTTTATTACGTGTTTCCATAGCATAGAGATGCAACACTTTAGACATTGGATACATTATCTGAACACTTGGATTTGTAGTGGCAAAATCAAGCTTAGCGGCTTGTATGCTTTCCCGAGGATTTTTATATCGGGATATATATGAGTAGTTATAGTATATGTATGAGAGTATGGGTTGTCCTTCTCTTAGAGCCATGGAGATATGCGCAGCATGAGTGTTATTGGAGATGACTTATATGAGTTGATACCCTCAATGCTATAGGATGATTTTATTTGGAGTAATAGGAAGGACTATCGGCATCTAAGGAACTATGCTTAAGGATAAAATGATAGACGTTCACTCACATCCTATGATCCTTGAAACCTCTAAGCTTTATCGAGCCACAACATAGTCAGATCACGACCATAGTCTTTGGCTCTAAGTCGAAAGACTATAGCCAGTACTCCACCTTGACCACCACCCACCCTTTCCATAAGGAAGGTGGACACGAAGAACTATATTACGATGGACCACAAACCCCTAGACAAGTGACCATCTGGAGCAAATGCCCGCTCCTCTCACATATCCCACGAGCAGTGTGCTTGTGTGATACTTGGGAAAATATGTTGTTGTCCTCACGGATGACGTGCTTATCTACCCAATGAGAGGAAGGAACACCTTAGTCCTATTTGGATAAGCCCCAGAAGCACCAACTGCCTTGCTTCTCAAGTGTAAGGTTTTACCTTGAAGAAGTTGGACCCCTTGAAGCACCCTCCCAGCATCAGAAGACATTCTTACCCAAGCAAGATGAAGAACCACTACGGTTGGGAAGCCACGAACACGAAGATGATAAAACAAGAGAAGTCAACCACCACTCCTCTGCCGGCTACGTCAGCTAGACTATACCAAGAAGCACCAGCGTTCAAGCACGATGAAGCCCTTGCACATCAAGAGGGTTAAAGAGCCCCTTGTTTTAACTAGTCATCCATCAATTCCTGACTAGGAAGGGACCAAGAAGTTGATAGCACCCTCACTCTACCACTTTGACGGTGTATGATGAGCATGACGTCCCTATCCTTTCCAGACCTGGAATGAAGTGTGACGACTGTCATGACTTCATTATTAGCCACTTTTGGTCCAATCTAGGGCGTAAACCTTGACTAGATCATGGTGAAACACTAGTCAAAGGTAGTTCACCCCGCTTGCCAAGCCTCAGACCCTGGGGATTGGACAGCTGGTCCATACTTTCGGGTAGCCAGTTCATCTAGGACCCCTTAAAAACTTTCCTAGAAGGTAGGAACACTTTTGCGTCTCTAAGCTTAGTCTGAGGGATGAGACTCGACCCAAACCTTGCCAAGAATGGCTACGGAGAGACGAGTAGACGAAACACTCGAAGACCCGCAAGAAACATGCGTCCGAGACGACGAAGATAAATGGCCGAAGATGAATGAAGAACATACCTGGGCAACTTACTGAAGCAAAGGATCTCGATGAGAAGACTACAATGACGCGCTTCAACACTCTCAAGGATAAAGACCACCTGCAACTGAAGATCTTATCTTTAGGGAAGATAAGGACCTTCCCGTCAACGAGAAGCTACATCAAGGCACGACCCTCCTATCTTGGACGCGAGACATCTAGATGTCACTAACCATCATGAGCAACCCCAGGACCAGTACACAGATGTACTATTTTGCCACGTATTCCGACTTTGGGATACACACGCAAGCAAGGCCTTTCCAGAACCCCGTCCACCAAACCCTTGACCATTAGGCAAGCCTAGCATATTTCAAGAACCCCGTTCACCCTTAGATGAAGTCAATGGCGCACATGAAGCTATATCATCAAGCAGTTCAAGATCCAATGGAGCAATCACATCGGAGAAGAAGCCACATGGGAACGCGAAGACTACCTCACTCCTGGATTTCCCACATCTTTTCTACGCCTAGCCTAGGAATCTCGGGGACGAGATTCTTGTAAGGGGGGTAGGTCTGTCACACCCTGTGTTTTTCCTCATGAATAGGTTAGCATGACTCAAAAATTAGGGCCAATTAAAACTTTTTGTGTGCTTGTGATGCTTGACTTAACTGCTACTTGCTTGATTGTTTGCTGGTGCTCTATATTCATAAAAAACCCTCCTACTCTCAAAACTCTTTTCCTTGATCTAAACTCTTGTCCAATGATCATACCATGTGTATAGGACCTAAAACTATTTTTATCAAATATTATTTTGGCCAAAAAGCATTTATTCAATTTAGGTTTTCAAAAACCCCTGAATTGAGGTTTGTACCACAAGTCCTCAAATTGGGTGGATTGTTTTGCCCCAAAGGATTTATTTGGAACCTACTATATATATAACTCCCCAAAACCACAAAATATTTTTTTTAAAGATTATTTTATTATTTTATTTAAAGGCTTTTTCTTAAGGCCAAAAATGGTCTTTTATTAGGAAACAATATTTTATGCTTTCAAAATATTTGAGCTAATTTAGGAAAACTTAGTGGACATATGTTGTCCATATATAAGAGTTTAAACAAATGGTCATGTTCAAGAGATTGGACAAAACCCTTCAAAACCATTTCTGCCTATTTCAAGCATTTGAAATATTTCTATAAGAAATATTCTCAAATAAATCCAGGAAAATTCTAGCATGTCACCTATGACATATGTGATCATCTTGCCAAATTTCATATCAATCCCAATTGTTTTGGTTCACCAAAATATCCGAAAACCCTCTCTGACCAGATCCAAATTTGAGCAACTCTACATTGCCAACTATCTCCCTTTAAGCTCAAACTTTGTGGACATGATCTAATCCTCCAATAATGCGTCAACACCAAGTGGTGCATCAAGTAGAAAAGATTCACTTGTCCAAATCCCCCCAAACCACTTTCTGCTGATTTCAAGAATTAACAATTCTTGCATTGTCAAGTTTCTCTAATTGCTCCCAAACTTTTTGGGCATGATCATGTCCCAAAATTTTGCCACCACACCAAGTTATGCTTCAAGGAGAATAGATTAGCATGATCAGATCTATAGAAACCTGAATCTGTTAATTTCTAGGGTTTACAAAGATTACATTGGAAACTTTAATCAAATAATCCCAAAATTGGTGATCAATCTCATTGTTATCCACCATTTGATCATGTTAAGTCTCATGTTAATCACAGAATCTTAGATGACCCAAAACTCCATCAAACACCTTCTGGCAGGAAACCAAAACTATGGTTTTCACCTCTTCCATTGATCTCCTTGACGTAAATTTTTTACCACATCTTTCCCTCATTCCCCTCTACCTCCAGTAACAATTGCATGGCCTCAGATCAAATATTGTTGGGATAAAACCCCCGTTTTCACCTCTGGACAACACTAGCAGGAGCTCTCTCTCCACTCTTCTCTTATTCTAGTGGAACCTCAGGGCATCCAAGGCAAGTAGGACTTTGTTTATACCCTCCTAGATGCCCTAGACACCAATGGCCGCGCCCTACATGCCAAATGCGTGCATGGGCATGCAAAGCTCACGCTCTGGAGCACGCTACAGTGCTCCCCCGCACTGTAGCTTGCCCAATCCGAGCCTCCCGACAGCCTTGGGCGTCGTGGTGGTGTCTCCCGAGGTCGCCTCGGCGTCCTCGACACACCTGACGGTCGGGCCCCTCCTCCCTCGCATTATTTTGTCCCCTGCGGAGCTCACCCGAGCGTCGCCGTGAACCCGGACCATGGTAGTCATGGGCTCGGCTATTTAAGGCCTCCCCGTCCTCCCTCTTGTCTCCCTTCGCCCTCTCTTCATCGTGTGAGCCTCCTGGACAAGCCCACTCACTGCCCCATGGCACTCGTCGTCGTCCATGGAAGAAACCCGTCGACGGCCTCCTCGCAAAATTCGCACCACGTCAAGCTCCCCCTCGTCCCTACCCACTCCGGTGTCTCCACCTAGCCACCGCCAAACCCCTCCCATCGTCGCCATTCCTCGCCGGGGCGTTGTGCGCTCGGGCTAGTAATGGCCGACGGCCTCCTCCGCGGGCATCAGAGCCGGCGCCGTTGTGGCCCTTCCCTGTGGGTGCGCAACACCGGGATGGATGCGGCGCGACCCCGCGAGCTCGTCGGCGTGCGCGGCAGCGCCGGAGGTGGCCTGTGCCGCCGAAGCAGGCACCGGCGCCGATCGGCTCCCCCTCCCCTGCTCCCTCTCTGTTCGAGCGGGAGGAAGAAGGGGGCCCTTCCAGGCGGGCCCCGCGTGTAAGTGAGCCCGACGCCGGGCCCAGCCGCTTAAGTGGAAGCGCCCCCGTGGGTTTCCGGCTTCCTGCGGCGAAAGCGCCTTCCACCAGGGCGCCTTCGACGTGGCCCTCCTTCCCGCCCGGCTGAGCCATTGGGCCGGCCCAATGTCTATCCTACCTTTAATTATTTTTCTCAGAAAGCAAAAATCCATAGTAAATTCATATGACCTCCAATTTTGATGATTCAAATTCCTATATTCTTGTAAAATCCCATTCTACTTAATGTTACAACTTTCATATTTTTCCACTGCAAGTTTTTGCACTGTTCAAATTTAAATTCAAATTTGAATTATTCAAAGCCCCACTTGCAAAATCCCTAGAGAGTTCAAATTAACTCCAAATGGGGTGATTCAAATTCCTAGATGGATATAATGTCATGCCCTATTTATTAAGTCATGGTTAACATTTTTTCCATGCCTAGTCTTTGTTGTACCAAATAAATAGCTCCCTTTTTCATTATTTGCATCTTCGGAAAGTCATAGGAAAATCATCCCAACTCCAAATCCAGTGAAACCACTTCTTGTATTTTTCTAAAATCATGCCCTATTTGTTGGGACCATCCCCTCCTTTTTACAAAAAACATTTTTCTGTGGACATCTTATGGGATCATCATTTCCTTCATTTCCACCATTCAAAACTCCCCCTTGACCCACATCCGATAAAACCTCCTTTGTTATTTTTCTTATGACCGGAGGTGTCCAAGAAAAAACAAAACTCCTATTTGTAGATCACTTTTATTTCTCTGCTTATTGTGTTGCTTATTGCGGTTGTTTCCGGCGATAGTTGACGAAGTAGACTAAGTGCTCGGAGTGGATGAGAAGCGTGTGAGGACCTCGAAGACTTTGCTAAGCCAGGCAAGCAGCCCTTTGACCATGTTAAGAAACTTTTCATGCATGTCATATAGCACCTGTTGTTCCGATGAATTGATCATGTTGATGAGGTACCCCCCCCTTCGGTGGGTTGCCTCCGATACTTTACCATTGATACTTGCATCGTGCATGACCCTACGATTCTTATGAGGGTTGTGCGGGTGGGAGTAGTTAGGTTGCTAGTAGTTGCTACGCAAGTGGGATGGGAATATGAATGCTGATGGAAACAAATATGATTTCAAAGACTTTTCGAAAACCCCGTCGGGTGCCACTAATGCCCGAGGGAGATGATGTTGAGTTAGGTAACCACTTGAGGAAGAAGTGGTGTACCGGAGCAAGTGAGTGTGCGTGTTTTCGAAAACAGATTAGATTTAAGATTTGTCAACCATCCCAACCTTACATGTACAACCATGATACCCCTTATGGGACGAGGCTTTGTTGATTACCTTGGTGGGTACTAGCATAGAGCCCGCATTACTAGTGGAGGGAGTGACGAGGTCACTCTCGATACAGGGTCGTGCCGGTAAGGACGATCATGCGCTGTCTTCACAGGCACCGGGCACACCTTTGGTCCCTGCATGGATGTTACTTGTGATGTAACTTATGTGGGCTGGGTACCAATCGAGTGGACTCTTTGTTTAGTATCGTCAGGGGAAATACAATTTTCGGGTACTTACCTCGGGTATGGACAATACCGCGAGTCGTGGCTTGACACGGATGTTTCCCGAGTCTTGTGGGTAAAGTGTGCAACCTCTGCAGAGTGTAAAACTATTCGAATAGCCGTGTCCACGGTCATGAACAGTTGGGTGGTGCTTCTTAAACTACGTCCAGATGTTTTCACAAAACTTGGTGTGTGTGTGACAAAGAGATACTTGAGCTAAGTCGGAAGATTTGATGAAATGATTGAACATGTGATGTTCAACTCCTTGCTTATGATGATATCTATAACTTGTTCATATGGATATCTTCCAACTGTTGATGCATGTTTACATAAGTTACTTGATCATGTCACTGTACTCAAAATTAGCTTTCTACAAAATTACCTACTTAGTGCTACATCATGCTCTGTTGAACCTTGTTCCAAACATGGGTTGCTTGCGAGTACATTCAAAGTACTCATTGGCTTGCCACTGGTTATTTTATTGGCTAGGCATGAAAGATCAGGTCATGATGAAGATTACCTTGGTGACGAACATGCGAGCTAGGACGCTTCCCAGTCAGAATGCTTGTAGGGTTAAGGCAGATGGCATGGGTTCACACTATCGTTGAAGATTTCCGCTGCAAGTTTATGAAGACTTGGCCATAAAGGCCATATTTGAGTAAAACGGTATGTAACGGATGTAAGACTCTTGTTATTCAGTTTTTGTTTGTTCAGTGAGCATGATCTCTGGGATCACTGTGCAGGTACATTCGGTGATCATGACTTATGAGTCGGGGTCCCCACACCGTCGTGGGTTGTGGCCGCCTCGGGAGTCCTCTCCACCGCCTCTGAGCTCTATAAATACCAAAATATTCCAGAAACACTAGAGGAATCGACGAAAAATACTTCCAGTCACCACAAGTTCTAGAACCGCGAGATCCAATCTAACACCATCATGGAGCGGTTCATCATCCTCATTGGTGCGTCTCCGATGATGCGTGAGTAGTCCACCATAGACCTACGGGTCCGTAGCAAGTAGCTAGATGGCTTTCTCTCTTTCTTTGGATTCTCAATACAATGGTATCTTGGAGATCTATTTGATGTAATGACTTTTTGTGGTGTGTTTGTTGGGATCCGATGAATTTTGAGTTCATGATCAGTTTCTTTCCATGTATATTATTTGAGTCTTCTTTGATCTCTTATATGCATGATTACTTATAGCCTCATATTTCTTCTTTGAATTTTTGATTTAGTTAGGCCAACTAGATCGATTTTTCTTGCCACTGGAAGAGGTGCTTTGTGATGGGTTCGATCTTGTGGTGTCCTCTCCCAGTGACAGAAGGGGCAGCGAGGCATGCATGTGTTGGTGCACGGATTCACACGATCACCTATGGGACCAGAGGCCCCTTTGTGGTTCGGCAGGGGGGATCATGTTGCACGAAGAGCGGAGAGCATGAGACAGCGCGACGATCGGGACGCTGGCATTTTTACCCAGGTTCGGGCCGCTGTTAAGCGTAAAACCCTACTCCTGCTTTTGTTGGATTGATCATAGGAACACAAAGAACACGCAGAGCTCAATCCCGTCAAGGGCTGCCGTTGGGGAGAACTGCTACATGAGTACAAGTGTCCAAAGGTCCGAATGTTGGGCTAGGTTGCCTTGGGCCTCCTTTTATAGTGCAAGGGGCTACCACAATGGCAAAACAGTCATTATCTATCGATTAGATAGCTAACAGAGCTATCGTACCTAACTCTGGCATTTAGGACAAAATACCATGATTGCTAGAATAGTGGCGCTCGGGGATGCATCCCCGGCAAGCTCTTGCCACCGCCTAGCTAGCCGTTGCTTAGGGTCTTGACACGTTGCTCGACGGGTGTCAACTGGGTATAACCTGCCTTCCGGTGCGTCGCCACGTGCTTAGCGAGAGCCACGTGCTTAGCGATGAGGGCTCGACACCGCATCGACAAGTGAGTGGCGTCGAGATGCGGTGGAGCGTTGGCTGGTCAGCTCGTGCCTGCTGGGGGATGGCTTGCCAGGTCTTCCTGAGATGTGCATGCCTTGGTCCCCGGCAAGCTCCGGGGACGTGGCTGGCACGCTTTGGGCCCCTCCTGGGTCGTTGTGTTGGTCTGGCCGGTGTTTGCTTGGCCTTCTGCAGGTCATTGCTGTCACGGTCTGGTTCTTGAATGCTTGCTTGGTGGTGTGGTAACATGTACCGACGGGTTTTTGCTACTACTGCCTGTGCATAAGTCAGGGGCACTGGATACCCCAGTCCGAGTGCACCGACAGGAGCCCCCGGGTCTGGCCCACGCGCGCTTGCCTAGTGCCGTTGGGTCAGGCCCAAAATTTATGCACAGGCGCGCAATGTGAGGGGATAACTGCCAATTTACTAGTCAGCACTGTCCCACCACCTCAGGCCGTTTCTGCCACGCGCGCCGCATCCATAGCGAGGAGATTGCGATGAGCGCTCGTGACTTAAAGGCCTGATCGTGGCAGAAACCGCAGCGCCATGGATTGGAGCAATGGGGCGGTTACCTGTTCGCCCATGAGTCGTGGGTAGTGGGATTGCTGGAAATGGGCAGCCGCTCTAGAGCGAGGGAGAGCCAGCCCCCGTGCTCTGCCCTATAAATTAGGGGGTCACAGTGGTCATGCTCATCCATCTCCATCTCCTCCTTACTCCCAAGTCCACACTTCTCGTCCTTCATTTCAGGTTCGTCTTTGAGCTGCCCCTTCTTCCCTAATGATCAGGGGGAAGGGCCTGGCGAGTGTGCTCGTCATCGCAGGGCCTTCTCCTTGTGTCCACGCTTAGTCCCCGCTTTGCACCGATGACTTCGAGCTGAAAGTTGGTCGGAGGAGTCTCAGATGGGGGAGCGGGCGGTGCGGCGGTCGCGCCAGGGATAGCTGTGGCGGCACGCCTGCCACTGCGTCGCCCGCTTCTTCAGTTTTGATGGAGCGCCGCGCAGTCGACACCACACTGGAGACTATAATGGAAACGCAGGGTCGTGGTGGACTGTGGTCCCTACACTCCTTCTTCAGGGTGATGGAGAAAGATCGTTTGCATGACCGCCGATTGTCTGTGTGCGGTTGCAGCCGTGGTTCGCCATCTATCGTGGTAAAGTTCTCCACCCATAGCGTTATGGATAGCGCGCATGGGTGGGAGTTTTTCGCTCTCACGTGCTTCTTAAGGGCGGCAGAAATTCCCTGCCTTCGGCCACCGGGGACGACCATGCTCTTTGTGGGGCCCCTCGGCTGCCGCGTCGGGAGCTTGGACGACGGCGAAGGCGTTCCCTCGAGCGGTGGCGATGAGGAAGACGATGGCGGTCTGGGACCCATGACGCTTCAGGAGCGCGGATGACGGCTCCGACGCGTCACGCTCCCCGGCAGCACCATCATCACCAGCTAGGCTCCGACAGCGCCACCATCTGCACCTGCCCTCCGCCTTGTTCCCCCTTGTCGGTCTTGTCCTCTCCGCCGGCTTAGTCCTCCTTGCCTGGGGATGGGGCCCTTCTGCTCTTCGGACGCGTCCCTCTTCTCCTGGCGGGGAGGCGCCGAATCCCAGCCAGGCGCTCCTTTTGCCCTCTACTTCTTCTTCACCTAACTCCTAGGAGGAGAGGGACAAGAAAGTCATTACGGGGCACTTATCTTTCTTATAACTCAAAAGATGTAAGCGTTCGCCAAGTTTTAGTTAATCGTAATGTAATTCTTATCCGATTTGTATCAACAAACGAGTGAATGAATATTATTTTACTTCCCTGAGTACTAACCTTTTCTCTCTTTGTTTCTACTATGTCAATGTGTTTGTCCTTGCCACACAGGACCTCCTGCCGGGTCACTATTAACCGTGAGCGCCAAAAGGGGAGCGAGCCCCCGGCAGCAGGCTGGCGTTGTTCTTCGGCAGGGGTCCTTGTCGGTATCGACGTGGTCCCTCAGAGCTGATAAGTATCAGGAGCTGAAGAACAGCTCGTCCCGGCAAAGGTTTTTACCACGTGGGGGAACTTCACCGAGCACGTCCGAAAAGAGAGTAAGGATTTCCTTTAAGGGAGCTAACAAACATAAAACTTGGGATATGCGATTAGACTTATCTTTTTTTAGGCAATATCCCTTTCTGGAGTACGCTGGGCCACTGTCCTTGTTCCTTCGTCCTCCTTCTATATTTACCTGGTGGCAAAACACACAGGACAAGAGGCCTCTATCCTTTGAGAAGAGAGTGCAGCAACAAGGATTATAGGCTCAACAAGTACTCTTGCAAATCTCTAGAACTTAAATAGGCGACGATATTGCAATCATAAAAGATGCATAACGAACGTGCAATGCAATGATATGATGCAATGCCTAGCTTTATTATTGTTGCACAGGGTATGCGCCTGGCTTTGTACAAAGGGTTACATGCAACTTCGGCAAGGCATGTACAAAAGGTGGCTCCCGGGGACTGCGCCCGGCAGCCGCGCTTTACGGGTAGAACTTATGAAGATGCTCAATATTCCATGAGTTAAGCACCTTGGTGCCTTCTTCGGTCTCCAGACGGACTGCGCCAGGTCTGGTGACTCGTGCTACCCGGTAAGGGCCTTCCCACTTCGGCGTCAACTTGTTGGTACCTTTGGCGGACTGAACACGCCTAAGGACAAGGTTGCCTTCCTCAAGGCTCCGGGCATGTACCCTGTGTCTATGATAGCGACGCAGGGCTTGTTGGTAGCGTGCATCACGCACAACAGCCGGGAGACAATCTTCCTCGAGGAGCATGGCATCGTCATGCCGTAGCTGCTCTTGCTCTACTTCATCGTAGGCAAGTACTCGAGGTGACCCGTATATGAGTTCCGTGGGGAGCACTGCTTCCGCCTCATACACGAGGGAGAAGGGCGTCTCGCCGGTAGCTCGTTCGGTGTCGTTCTGAGGGACCAAAGAACCACCGGTAGCTCATCTATCCAGCGCTTGCCGCTCCTCCGCAGCCTATCGAAAGTCCTTGTCTTGAGACCTCGCAGCACTTCAGCATTCATCCTCTGGACTTGCCCGTTGCTTCTTGGATGGGAAACAGAGGCGAAGGAGACCTTTCTTCCAAGGTTTTGGATGTATTGCATGAAGGCGCGGCTCGTGAACTAGGTGCCGTTGTCGGTGATCACTCTGTTAGGTACTCCAAAACGACACACCAGTCCTTTCATGAACTTGATATCTGACTGCGCGGTCACCTTCCTTACTGGCTCTACCTCAAGCCACTTTGCGAACTTGTCAATTGCTACAAACAAGACCTCAAAGCCCCCCGACAGCGCGGGGGAAGGGGCCCAAAATATCGAGCCCCCAGACCGAGAAAGGCCAGGACAAAGGGATCGTCTTGAGAGCTTGCGCTGGCTGATGGATGTTCTTGGAATGGAACTGGCAAGCCTCACACTTGGTGACCAATTCAGTTGCATCTTGGAGGGCAGTGGGCTAGTAGAAACCCTGCCGGAAGGCTTTCCCGGCAAGAGCTCTAGATCCAATGTGTGAGCCACATACACCTCCGTGAATCTCCACCAACAGCCTTAGTCCGTCCTCCCGGCAAATACACTTTAATTTCACGCCGTTGGGTCTTTTTCTATACAAAGTGTCATCGACAAACTGGTACATACTTGATCGACGGGCTACTTTTTCGGCCTCTTCTTGCTCTTCGGGGAGTTCTCCTGTTTGAAGGAAACGGACTATGTGTTGTGCCCAAGTTGGAGCCTGCGGCTCGACAACTAGGACTAAAGGCTTCTCCTCATCCGTGGGAGCGCTTGTCTCGACCACGAGAACCTGGGGTTCCGTAGGAGAAAGCTGCTCACCAGGCGAAACGAGACTATCCCCGGCAGCTCTCTACCAGCGGCTTCGGGAAGCTTTGCCGGAAATGCTTGCCGGAGTTCAGCTTTCTTGTTTGCCTGGCCATCGTTGATGGGGATACTGAGGGTTGAGTGAGGCGAAGGATAAAGGTTCCTGGTTCCACAGGGAGTTTTTGCGCAGCGCACTTTGACAGATGATCAGCGATGGTGTTTTCTGCACGGGGCACATGCTCTGCTTGCAACCCATCAAAGCGCTCCTCCACTTTCCTCACTTCTTCCACGTATGCTTCCATCAACGGGCTCTGATAATCTTTGTTGACTTGTTTCACCACGAGCAGTGAATCCCCTCGGATGATCAGTCTCTTGATTCCCAACTCCACCGCTATTCTGAGTCCGGCAAGGAGCCCCTCATATTCCGCGGTGTTGTTGGTGGCTTCCTCCCGGGGGAAGTGCATCTGAACCACATACTTGAGGTGTTCTCCGGTGGGGGCGACGAGGAGCACACCTGCTCCGACACCCTGGAGCGAGAAAGCACCGTCAAATTACATGATCCAATCCTTTGGGGCTTCTTTGCCGGGGAGGACTGTCTTTGGGATCTCTTCATCTGGCGTGGGTGTCCATTCTGCAATGAACTCCGCCAACGCCCTGCTCTGAACTGTGGAAGTGCTCTCATACTTCAAACCAAACCTTGACAGCTCAAGCGCCCACTCAACTATCCTACCGGTGGCTTCTGGGTTCCTCAATATAAGCCGTAGCGGAAAGCGAGTGACAACTGTGATCTCATGGGCTTGGAAGTAGTGGCGCAGCTTCCTCGAGACCATGATGAGGCCGAAGATCAGCTTTTGCACTCCAGAGTACCTTGACCTAGCCCCTGCAACAAGGAGCTGACAAAGTACACCGGCCGCTGCACCACTTTCCTCTTCGCCACTTCCTTGGAACTGCCTTCTTCAGCTTGCCAAGATTCCCCTGGTTCTACATTGGGTCCTACCGCAGATGCTTCTGTTTTGTCCTCGGCAGCATCGGCCGCAGCGGCTGCATCCTCATCTACTTCTCGCTGCGCCACTAGCGCTGCACTAACCACTTGATTCGTTGCCGCCAAGTATAGCAGCAATGGTTCTTGTGGTTTAGGAGCGACCAAGGTGGGAGCGGAAGAAAGGTAAGTTTTCAAATCTTGCAGTGCTGCCTCTCCTTCCGGGGTCCACTTTACTGGGCCTGCCTTCTTTAGGATCTTGAAAAACGGCAGGGCGCGTTCGGCGGATTTGGAGATAAACCTACTCAGCGCGGCAACGCATCCGGTCAAACGCTTGATGTCTTTAATGGTCTTGGGCGCTTGTATCTGCTCAATTGCCTTGATCTTGTTGGGATTTGCTTCTATTCCCCACTGAGACTCAAAGAACCCAAGTAGTTTGCCGGATGGAACGCCAAATACACACTTTTCAGGGTTGAGCTTCAAATTGATCTTGCGCAGGTTTGGAAAAGTCTCTTCCAAGTCTTGTATGAGAGTTGCTTCATCCTTGGTCTTGACAACTATATCATCCATGTAGGCTTCTACATTCCTGTGCAACTGCGGTCCAAATCCAGTCTGCACGGCTCTGGCAAAGGTAGAACCAGCGCTCTTTAACCCAAAGGGCATCCGTACAAAGCAATATGTGCCGCACGGAGTTATGAACGCGGTTTTTTCCTAATTTTCCTTAGCCATGAAAATCTGGTGGTATCCGGAGTAAGCGTCCAAGAAGGAAAGCAAGTCACACCCGGAGGTGGAATCAACAATCTGGTCGATGCGCGGCAAGGGGAAAGGGTCCTTCGGGCATGCATTGTTCAGGTCAGTGAAATCTATGTAGAGCCTCCATTTCCCATTTGCCTTGCGCACCACTACCGGCTTGGCTAGCCAAGTTGGGTGCAACACCCCTCTGAACAAACCAGTTGCTTCAAGTTTCTTGATCTCTTCGGCGTTGAACTGCTGCCGCTCCAAAGCTTGCTTCCTAACCTTTTGCTTGATGGGCCTAGCGTGGGGGCAGACAGCAAGGTGGTGCTCGATTACCTCCCTGGGAACACCGGGGATGTCAGATGGTTGCCAAGCAAACACATCGACATTCGCCTGCAGGAAGGCAACGAGCGCACTTTCCTATTTGTCAGTAAGGGTGGCGCTGATAGTGAATGTGTGATGCGGAGCATCCCAACATCATCCCCATGGACTCTACACCATTGCATCGAGCCACAAAGGGACCCATGACTAGAGCCAGGGCACGCGCTAGTGAGCATGAGCTGACATCTCTCCTATATGATTCTCTCTTTGATGTTCATGGAGCTTGGGTGCTACCTCAATCGAAGATCCTTTGCATGATCAGGTACAACGGGAATGAAGAACGCCTAGAAGATGCTCGTGGTGAAGGACAAGTCCCCATGGGAACGGACACGCAAACGGTGGCTAGAACATCCTCCAGGCCCCGAACATCCGGCCAAGACCCCGGACATCCAGCCCCTCGAGACTGCACCAGCACCAAGGGCCAACAACAGAAGCTACAGGCGCCGGACATCCGGCACCGTCCCGGATTTCCGACCGCCACCCCCGGAATTCCTGCGACCAATACCAGAACCGAGCGAAACACGACGCCTCCAGCCCGGACATCCGGCCCAAGCCCGGACATCGGTCCACTCCCGACACACCAGACATCCGGCCTCCGCCCCAGACATCCGGCGTGCGGCACCCGCGACCAAAACTCTCTGACCAGCTCCAAGCCGGACATCCGTCCCGTGCACCGGACATCCGGCCCGTGCACCGTACATCTGGCACCCCCAAGTCTGGCCGGACATCCGGCCGCTGGCCGGACATCCGGCGCCTGCCTATGCGCATGGACGGGCCCGAGGACCATGTATCTCCCTCTCCCTTTTTCCCCTTCGTGGATAGCACTATATAAACTCCTCTTCCCCTCTCTCTAGGGTTAGCTATTGTTTGGCAAAAGACTTTGTTGAGCATAGCTCCATCACTTCCTTCTCCCTAGGAGATTACCCTCCATTGAGAGAAGATCCAAGCGATGCCAAGGCCCCTCTAAGGCAAGATCCCCACGGGATTCAAGACCTCCTCCTTCGGAGCGAGAAGACTATCGTTACTTGTATCCTTCTTGTTGATTGTGGACCATGATACTCGTGTACTCGTGTGATTCTAGTGGATGTGTGATCGAAGGTTGTCCTTGAGTGTTTGTTTTCCTCTCGTGTTTCTCTTGTGTTCTTCGTGTTCCTCGTGAGATCCCCCCAATTCGTGAAAGATTTACGCACACGGGCGTGCCTCGTATCATATTGGTATCAAGAGCCAAGGTTGATCACGAATTTGGAGTCACCCCCTTCGATTTCTAGCCAATTTTGTTTTGTTTTGACCTAATTTCGAAAATCCCCACAAAAATAGCCCTACCAAATTTCTTGGATTCGTTTGATTTGAGGAGATTTTGTTGATTTTGATCCGTGGATTTCATTGCGGACAGGTAGATCTATCTTTTCCCCACCGTCCCCATCATTTTCCACCGTCAAATCGCCCCAATTTTGCCGAAATTTTTTCGTGTTCATCCTCTAGTTCGTAGGAATCCTGTGATTGGATCTAGATTCGGGAGGCCCGGACATCCGGCGCATACCCCGGACATCCGGCCAGCCGGACATCCGGCCCAGGCAGCCCGGACATCTGGCCCCTGGAGAACAGCAAAGCTGTTTTGCTTCCGATTTTGACAGATTTAGTTCTTTTCCACCATTTCTTCCGCAACTTTCTGCCATTTCTTCCGCAACCCTTTTGCATTTGAGATTTTGAGTCGCGAGCATCGCCACTTCCTAAGGTGTTTCGGCTAATTAGGAGTGGTTCTTCATCGACATTGCCACTCATCATCGCTCCGGATCGTCGCCAACCAACTCTTCATTGGCACCTCACCGTAAGCAAGGACGGTAACCGCGACGACACTCTTGACCATTTACCCTTGCCATTGCTTTGTTACCCCGAGCCTATTTGCGTTACTTGCCTGCCGAGACTAGCCATTGAGTATTGCCGGGCTACGCTACTTGTGCACTTTAGTGATACATACTCCGCATAGCTTCATTTGCGTGCATATATCTTAGTATCATCTTTTGTGTTACAACATAGTTCCCGCATACATAATTGATATCTTTGTGTGCACGTGCCGCATTGTGACCATACAAAACATCATTGCAAAAGAAAAGAGAAGCAAAGCTTTTATGCAAGAGGAAAAGAGAAAGAGGACAATAGCATCGCAAGTTTCTCATTGCATACTTGATCATCTTGGATCACTTGTGCGAGTGACACGTGCCACATACACACATAGCAAGTTGGGAATAGGAAGACGACACGTTTGGTTCCTTTTAGGGTGTGCACAAGTGCGTATCGTGCCCATTGGAGCAATCGTGCTACCGTCTCTCTAGTGTTGTGCAACGAGAGCATTTTCTATGGATTCCACATTTTGGCTCATCCTTGGTTGCATGACCCCAATTTTCTTCCGTGAGTGTGTTTCCGTGTATACCCATTGCTATTGATCTACATTGTCTCATTCGCGAATTTTACGAACCTCTTTCAACATTATTGAATCTTATCTTTTGAATTGCTTGAAATTTGTGCCACTATCCTATCCAAGCTACTCCATAAGCCTTATTTGTGTAGGTGTGAGAAGGACGATCTTCGGTACCAATTCTACTATTTCCATACTTGCACATTGAGTGATCTTGATCCACCTTCAACTTTTGGAACGGTAATTGGTATTGTCTTCTCACTCTTCCACTTATATCTTCTTGAGTGTTATGGATAGGAACATCATGTCGAACCCGGCCTTCGAGCAGAATGAAGACGACGTGAACAACCACGTCACCAAGTTGCACTTCTTCGGCGCACACAAGGCAATTACTCAAGCTCAAGATGTCTTGCATGACCGCATCTACCAACTCGCCTCCAACTTGCGCGAATTCGAAATCCGCACTACGGAATACCTTGACACCAAGCTCTCAAGACAAATGGAGGAGCTTTGGTCCTTGATGGTCACTCGTGCACCTTCCTCATCTACATCGACGAGGAGTCGTCACACAAGTCGCAATTCAACGACGTACTCTTCCGACACAAGCCCACAAGCGCGTCATCATCATCGTGGCGAACACTCCGGCCCAAGTTCTCCACAAGGTCGTCACCGTCAAGACAATCCATTTCATGGCAATGGATTACAAGATCGCGTCCGCACTCGAAAACGCCGCCGCCAACAAGATCAAGAGGCATTGGAGCAAGAACAACAACGCCAAGAAAAAGAACAACGACGCCGAGAAGAAGAACAACCTCGCTGTCATGAACGCACGCTTGAAGCACATCACGCTTTACAATAAGCTACTCGTGCATTGGAGGAGCGCAACCACCACGCTCATCACGAGAAAGAAGCACTTCGCCAAGCACAACAAGAAGAACTTCGTCGACAACGACAAGAAGAAGCCAATCGCCATGAGGAGCACCAAGAAAGACGCAACCGAGTGCGCCCACCTCATCGCCGTCCTCAAGATCATCGCGACGAACCCGACCATGAAGAGGAGCAAGGACAAAATCAACGACAACATGCTCAAGGCAATGACAATGAGGACCCACCTCCAAGACAAGGATTTTGGTATCACCACCAAAATGATGAGCAATGCTTCGGCAAGCTCAAGATCACAATGCCAAAGTTTTTCGGAAGAAATGATCCCGAAGACTACTTGTCAAGGGCCCTCAAGGTTGACAAGATCTTTCGCCTCCACAACTATGATGAAGAGAAGAAGATAGCCATGGCCTCACTCGAGTTCCAAGACTACGTTCTTATTTGGTGGGAACAAGTGATTGAGCGAAGAAGGGAGAGAGGTGAACCTCCTATCAACACTTGGGCCCAAATGAAGGATCTCATTCGAGCTCGTTTTGTGCCTACACACTACAACCGGGATATCTTCAAGAAGCTCCAACAACTCAAGTAAGGAACCAAGTCGGTAGAAGAGTACTACCAAGAGATGGAAATTGCTATGATCCGAACCAATGTCAAGGAAGATGACGAGCAAACAATGGAACGCTTCTTGAATGGCCTCAACTACCAAGTCAAGAAAATTGCCGACTTCCAACCATACCCCAACCTTCTCGAACTTGTGCATCAAGCAACCAAGGCGGAATGGCAAGTGCTAGATGACTACAAGTACGGCAAGTTCTCCTCCAAGACCTACGGCTCAAGTGTTCAAGCTAGTACAACAACGACTCCTTCAACTACGAAATCTACGACACCTACCGGCGACAAGTCAAGCTACAAGGAAAAGACGACTTCGTCAAGCCGACCATCCTCGAGCACCTACAAGCCAACACCAGATGCTACCGCCAAGACAAGCTCCATGAAGTGTTTCATGTGCCAAGGCCGAGGCCACAAGACCTTTGAATGTCCAACCAAACGCAACATGATTCTCCTCGATGATGGCACCTATGACTCTATGAGTGACGACGAGATGCAACCTTTGGAGCAAGTGGCCATATACCGCCAAGTGAACGAAGATGAAGATTCGCAATTCTTTTGTGACAACAATTCGAGCCCCGCTCTTGTTGTCTCCAAAGTTTTGACGCTCCAACAACAAGAAGACGAGGACCAACGTTGTCACATCTTCCACACCAAGGCGGGCATCCAAGGAAAATCCGTCAAGGTCATCATCGACGGCGGGAGTTGCCACAATTTGGCAAGTGAAGACCTTTGTTCCAAGCTACAATTTGTCAAGAAAAAGCACCCTCGCCCCTACAAGGTCCAATGGCTTAGTGATTCCAGAACCCTCCAGGTTGACCACACTGTGCAAGTTTCTTTCAAGATAGACGCTTATGAAGACACTTTAGAGTGTGATGTGGTTCCAATGTCCGTTTGGCACCTCCTACTTGGTAGACCATGTCAATTTGACCATGGCGTCACACACAATGGTCGGACAAATCGATATAGATTTAAGATGAAGGGCAAGCAATATGTACTCCGACCAATGACTCCAAGTTAAGTCATCGCCGACAAACAAGCTTCATCCCATCATGGAGATAAAAGTGAGAGAGTGATCCACCTCAAAGAGAGTGAGTGCCACAAGCCAAAAACGAGCGACTCCACGATTCGGGACATGAGAGATATAATTCTTTTAGCCACCAAAATAGATTTGAGGGATGTGAGTGAGAGCCCATCGACCGTTCTTCACTATGTACTTGTGTGCAAAGATGACGTCGTTCGGACTAACCCTTCACAACATCTTCCTCTTGTGTTGTCTAAGTTGTTCCAGGAATTCCAAGATGTTTTCCCCGATGAGCTACCTTCGGGACTACCACCTAAACGAGGGATCGAAGACCGCATCGACCTCATCCCCGGAGCACTGCTTCCTAACAAGGCTCCCTACCGCGTCAACCCCGAAGAAACAAAGGAAATACAAAGGCAAGTCCAAAAACTCCTAGATAAAGGGCATGTACACGAGAGCTTGAGTCCTTGTGCGGTTCCAGTCATACTTGTGCCTAAGCAAGATGGTAGTATGCGCATGTGTTCCGATTGTCGTCCTATCAATGCTATCACCATTCTCTACCGCCATCCCATTACTCGCTTAGATGATATGCTAGATGAGCTTAGTGGTGCCACTATATTTTCTAAGATTGACTTAAAAAGTGGTTACTACCAAATTCACATACAAGAGGGTGACGAGTGGAAAACCGCATTCAAGACTAAATTTGGTCTCTATGAATGGTTGGTTATGCCCATGGGCTTATCCGTAGCACCGGGTACTTTCATGCGTGTTATGCACTATGTGTCGCGACCACTCATTGGATATTGTGTTGTGGTCTACTTTGATGACATTCTTGTCTTTAGCAAGTCTCTTGAGGAGCATGCTACACATGTTCGTGATGTTTTGCAAATCCTTCGGAAAGAACAACTCTATGCAAACATGGAGAAATGCACATTTGGTGTGGAGAAGGTACTTTTCCTAGGTTTTCTAGTATCTTCTAAGGGCGTACATGTAGATGAAACTAAGATTGATGCTATTAAAACTTGGCCCACACCAACAAATTTGCAACAAGTGCGTAGCTTCCTAGGACTAGCCGGTTTCTATCGCCGTTTTGTCAAAGACTTTAGCACTATTGCATCACCTCTTCATTCTTTGAGCAAGAAGAATGCACCATTTATTTGGGGTACTTCCCAAGACACCGCATTCTATGCACTTAAAAAATTGCTCACTCATGCACCTTTGCTTGCTTTGCCCAACTTTGATAAAACATTTGAAGTGCATTGTGATGCTAGTGGTAGTGGAATAGGTGGTGTGCTTATGCAAGAGAAGCGTCCTATCGCGTACTTTAGCGAGAACCTATCCGACGCTCAACTTAACTACCCCATCTATGAGAAAGAATTGTACGCTTTGGTGAGAGTTTTGCATGTGTGGGAACACTATTTGCGACCTTATGGGTTTGTCATCCATACCGACCATGAAACGCTTAAGCACTTAAAAGGTCAAACCAAGTTGAACAAACGGCATGCTAAATGGAGTGAATTTATTGAGTCCTTCCCTTATGTCATCAAATACATTAAGGGTAAGGAAAACGTTGTGGCGGATGCCCTTTCCCGCAAATGCATGCTAGTTACTCAACTTGAATTGAATGTTGTTGGTCTTGAGCATATCAAAGAATTGTATGAGCATGATGTTTCTTTTGCTACTCCATATGCTAAATGTCAAGTGAAATCTTGTTGGGAGAACTACTATATGAAAGATGGCTATCTTATGCGTGCTAACAAACTTTGTATACCCGAGTCTTCTCTTCGTTTGTTTCTTTTCCAAGAGGCTCATGGTGGAGGACTTATGGGTCACTTTGGACGCGACAAGACATATGCCACACTCTCCAACAAGTATTTTTGGCCCAAGATGTTTCGTGATGTTGCACGTTTCACAAACCAGTGCTCGACATGCCGCAAATCTAAGTAAAAAGCTCAATCCCATGGTCTTTATATGCCTCTTCTAATACCGTTCCAACCTTGGGAAGACATTAGTATGGACTTTGTGCTCGGCTTGCCACGAACTAAAACTGGCCATGATTCCGTTTTTGTCGTTGTGGACCGCTTTTCCAAAATGGCTCATTTCATTCGATGTCACAAGATAGATGATGCTTCACATATTGCCAATCTCTTTTGTAGGGACATCTTGCGGCTACATGGCGTACCCAAGACCATTGTCTCAGATCGCGACGTCAAGTTCTTGAGTTACTTTTGGAAGACCCTATGCGCCAAGCTCGGAATCAAGCTTCTTTTCTCTTCGGCATATCACCCTCAAACCGATGGACAAACGGAGGTGATGAACCAGACGCTTTCTACCCTACTTCGCGTGTTGATCAAGAAGAACATCAAGGAATGGGAAGATTGCCTTCCCATCGCCGAGTACGCCTACAACCGCACAAGTCACTCCACCACCGGCAAGTCTCCGTTCGAAGTGGTATACGGCTTCAATCCTTTGTCCCCATTGGACATCCTACCTCTACCTCTCCAAGAGCGCGTCAACATGGACGCAAGTGCAAGGGCAAGCTACACCAAGAGGATGCATGAAGATACAAGACGCACGATTGAACGTCAAGTTGAACGTGTCACCAACAAGCGCAACATCAACAAGCACCCCATGGTGTTCCAGCCCGGTGATCTTGTGTGGCTACACCTTCGCAAGGACCGCTTCCCCAATGAACGCAAGTCAAAGCTACTCCCTCGAGCCGACGGTCCCTTCAAGGTGTTGGCATGCTACAACAACAATGCCTACAATATCGACATACCACGTGACAAGTACAACGTGAGTGACACCTTCAACGTCATGGATCTATCCCCTTTCCATGGTGATGAAGATCTTGATCCGTGGACGGCTCTCCCCCAAGGGGGGGGGATATGATGCGAAGCATCCCAACATCATCCCCATGGACTCTACACCATTGCATCAAGCCACAAAGGGACCCATGACTAGAGCCAGGGCACGTGCTATTGAGCACGAGGTGACATCTCTCCTATATGATTCTCTCTTTGATGTTCATGGAGCTTGGGTGCTACCTCAATCGGAGATCCTTTGCATGATCAGGTAAAATGGGAATGAAGAAGGCCTAGAAGATGCTCGTGGTGAAGGACAAGTCCCCATGGGAACGAACACGCAAATGGTGGCTAGAACATCCTCCAGGCCCCAGACATCCGGCCAAGACCCCGGACATCCGGCCACTGGAGACTTCACCAGCACCAAGGGCCAGCAGCACAAGCTACATGCGCCGGACATCGGCCCCTGCCCGGACATCCGGCACCGCCCCGGATTATCGACCGCCACCCCTAGAATTCCGGCTACCCAATACCAGAACTGAGCAAAACACGGCGCCTCCAGCCCGGACATCCGGCCCAAGCCCGGACATCCGGCCACTCCCGACACCCCGGACATCCGGCCTCCGCCCCAGACATCCGGCGCGCGGCACCGGAGACCACAACTCTCTGACCATCTCCAAGCCGGACATCCGGCCCGTGCACCGGACATCCGGCACCCCCGAGTCTGGCCGCACATCCGGCCCCTGGCCGGACATCCAGCGCCTGCCTGCGCGCAAGGACGGGCCCGAGGCCCATGTATCTCCGTATCCCTTTTTCCCCTTCGTGGCTAGCACTATATAAACTCCTCTTCCCCTCTCTCTAGGGTTAGCTATTGTTTGGCAAATGACTTTGTTGAGCATAGCTCCATCACTTCCTTCTCCCTAGGAGATTACCCTCCGTTGAGAGAAGATCCAAGCGATGCCAAGGCCCCTCTATGGGAAGATCCCCACGGGATTCAAGACCTCATCCTCCAGAGCGAGAAGACTATCGTTACTTGTCTCCTTCTTGTTGATTGTGGACCATGATACTCGTGTACTCCTGTGATTCTAGTGGATGTGTGATCGAAGGTTGTCGTTGAGTGTTTGTTTTCATATCGTGTTTCTCTTGTGTTCTTCGTGTTCCTCATGAGATCCCCTCCAATTCGTGAAAGATCGATGCACACGGGCGTGCCCTGTCTCAATGTGCCACCAGCGCCATCCTGCCCTGCCGGGATCTTCTTCGTCTCAGGATAGTTGACCTTGGCTTTCTTGCTAGTGGAACTGTCTGGCTGGTCCTCGACGGGTGCAGCGCACTCCGAAGAGGCGCGCTTCCCGGAGTCCTTGCCGGTGTCCCTGCTAGACTTCCTCTCTTTCCTTGATTCCTTGGCGGGAACTGGCGCTTTCGCGACCTCAGCTGCTACCGCATCTCGATATATCTTATCCACGCATATGACTGTATCCTTCTTGTCAGACAGGATAGAGATGATTCCAATGGGTCCTGGCATCTTCAAAGTGTTGTAAGCATAGTGGGATGTTGCCATGAACTTTGCCAGGGCAGGGGAAGCTCAACCACATCGAACACCACCTTCTCGGTTCGGTAGTTTAACTCCCCGTCAAACGTCACAGGCAAAGTGATCTTTCCCTTAGGTCGGCTCCTGCCGGGGTTGACTCCTTGGAAAGTACCCGTAGCCTGAGCTCTCCATCAGGGATTTGCAGCCTCTCGACCACCTTTGAGGAGATTAAGTTCAATCCTGCCCCGCCATCAATTAACATCTTGGTGACCTTGAGGTTACGGATTGTTGGAGAAACCAACAATGGCAAACATCCGACCGCGGTGGTGGGATCAGGATTGTCCTCTTCATTAAAGATGATAGGCGTGCGGGACCATCTGAGTGGCCTTTTAGACTCTGCAGCAGGTTCCACAACATTGACCTCACACGCCCATTGCTTGAGCTATCGGTGAGAGGAGTGCAAAGATGCACCCACGTCAACACACATGGCTTCGGTTGCTCTCTGGAATTCTCGATCACTGGAATCCTCCTCGTCATCCTCATCCTCACTCATATCCTCTGTTTCTTTCTTCCCATGGCCTCTGGCTGGCCTTTCCTTCTGCTACAGGGCCTTGCCACGGCGGCCTCCTCTGCCGCCACGGCCCTTCCCAGCAGCAGCGTCTTGGCCCTTCTCTTTGTCACGCTTCTCATACTCCGCCTCCTGCTTCTCGACAAGCTGCTCAACTTGGCGGCACTCTTGGAGATCATGGCCCTTGGTGTGGTGGATTTTGCAGTACGGTCCGTCGGACTTTCCAATTTTCTCTACTGCTGTGGCCTCCCGGCAATCAGTGCACGCGGCAGCTTCCTTGCTGGGGGTCTCGGCCTTGGCCTTCTTGCCGGCAGCGAGATTACCAGAGCTCTCCACAGCCAACACTACCTTTCCCTTGCGCTTCTTGTTACGCTTTCGGTTCCTCCCTTTCGAACCGGGGGCGATGTCGTCGTCGTCTGAGTCGACTTCGATGCCAGCCTCCTCTCCGGGGAGTCGCCTTCCTTCCTCAGCACGGGCACACTTGTCTGCCATTGTGTACAGCTCATTGACAGTCTTGGGGAGTTTCACATTCATCTTAGCCCGCATCCTCCTATTGCGCACGTTCGAATGGAACGCGGCAATCACGCAGCGGGGTGGATCTCAGGGATGTTGCGGTGCACTCGACTGAATCTCTGAATGTACTTCCGCAAAGTCTTTCCTTCTTTTTGCGGCAGGACTTGCAGATCGCTGGGCTGTCCGGGCTCCTGATGGCCGCTTGTGAAGGCTCCGACGAATTCGTTGCACAAATCAGCCCATGATGAGATGGAGTTTTCCGGCAGGTGCACCAGCCATGATCTCACATTTGGCTTGCGTGCCAAAGGAAAGTAGTTGGCGAGCACTTTCTCATCCCTTCCTCTAGCGGCTTGAACGGCGATCATGTCGATGCCCAGGAACTCCACCGGGTTCAACTTCCCGTCATACTTCTCCGTCAGCTCTGGTTTGAAAGCTCGGGCCGATGGCCAGCGGACCTGCCGCAACTCGCGAGTGAAGGCAGGATACCTAACCTCGTAAGGCAGGTATCCGCCAGCACTGGGCGCGGGGTCGCCAGCACTTGGGCCATTGCGCCTGTCAGACTGACGGTGTGCTTCTCGACGCCGCTCGATAGTGATGCGCGTGTCTTCTTTCCGCCGATCCTCCAGGACACATCGCTGGTACCGGCGATCGCATGGGCCGGACGAGGCCATAGATGCTTCGTCAAACTCGTCAACATGTGAAGAAGGCCGTGGCTGCTCCTGGGTTTGCTGTCCCGGAGGGGACTGCACCGTTGGTGTGGCCCCCTCGACACGATCGCCGGCCCGGGCCGCCGTAGCCGTAGGCGTGTGTCGCGATGGCTCTGCATGTTGAGATTTGTTGGCTTCGACGAAGGATATCAAGCTCGGGATGGTAGCTCTCCACTAATCTATCTTGTCAGCCGCCGGCGGAAAGTTAAGTAGAAGTTGGGTCGCGCCATTGCTTCCAACGCCGTGTCCGGCATGGCAAAAGAGGCGGACCACGACGTCGCCTGGCTCCTGGTGGAACCAAGAGGGGCGTCGTCGTGTCCTTGACGCCGTGCGCCGCTCGCCCGGGCGGTCTGACGTGGGGGAGGTTGAGTCCGTGGGTTTGCGGCTCTGCTTGGCGCTCCGTCTTGTTCTGGACGAGGCGTGCATCCAGTAGCCGCGCTAGTGATGGGCGCAGACGGGGGGTCGTGGCTCGCTCCGGATTGTGCGCCGCCATGACGACCACGGCCATCCGTGCAGTCAGGAGGCGGTGATTGGTCGTTTCCTTCGCCCGCGGCACCAGGGGCGTGCTCGTCATGATGTTGTCGCTGTTGCTCCTCTCCGGCATTCCCCGCTCCAACCTCAGCCGCGGGGGACACGACGGTGGCGCTGCCTGCGCCAGCCGTGTCGCCCACGTCGCCCACGTCATTCCCAGCCGCCGCAGCGCCCACAACATCTGCGGCTGCATGCGAGGGAGCCTTTGAAGTGGAGGGATGGGTGGCCGCCCCGGGCTTCTTCTTGGGAGCCATGGATGAAGAAGATGATGATGAAGATCGACTCGTCGTTCACGAACTCTGGTTCGCACAAATGATGCTCCCCTACCTGGCGCACCAAAGATGTCGCGGCACAGATGCACACGATCACCTACGGGACGAGAGGCCCGTTTGTGGTTCGGCAAGGGGGGATCATGTTGTACGAAGAGCGAAGAGCATGAGACAACGCGACGACTAGGACGCTGGTATTTTTACCTAGGTTCGGGACGCTGGTAAAACCCTAGTCCTGCTTTTGGTGGATTGATCGTAGGAACACGAAGAACACACAACGCTCAATCCCAGCAAGGGCTGCCATTGGGGAGAACTGCTACGTGAGTACAAGTGTCCAAAGGTCCTAATCTTGAGCTAGGTTGCCTTGGGCCTCCTTTTATAGTGCAAGGGGCAACCACAATGGCAAAACAGTCATTATCTATCGATTAGATAGCTAATAGAGCTATCGTACCTAACTCTGGCATTTAGGACAAACTAACATGATTGCTAGACTAGGTGGCGCTCGGGGATGCATCCCCGGCAAGCTCTTGCCACCGCCTAGCTAGCCGTTGCTTAGGGTCTTGACACGCTGCTGGACGGGTGTCAACTGGGTATAATCTGCCTTCCGGTGCGTCCCCATGTGCTTAGCGAGAGCCACTTAGCCGCTTGAGGGCTCGACACCGCATCGACAAGTGACTGGCGTCGAGATGCAGTGGAGCGTTGGGTTGTCAGCTCGTGTCTGCCGCGGGATGGCTTGCCGGGTCTTCCTGAGATGTGCGTGCCTCGGTCCCCGGCAGGCTCCGGGGACGTGGCTGGCGTGCTTTGGGCCCCTCCTGGGCTGTTGTGTTGGTCTTGCTGGTGTTTGCTTGGCCTTCTTCAGGTCATTGCTGTCAGGGTTTGGTTCTTGAATGCTTGCTTGGTGGTGAGGTAACTTGTACCAACGGGTTTTTGCTACTACTACCTGTGCATAAGTCAGGGGCACTGGATACCCCTCTCCTAGTGCACCGACAGCATGTATCATTGCTATTAAGGATAATAAGATGGGGTCTATTCCTACATGAATAGATCTTGTCTACATCATGTCATCGTTGTTATTGCATTACTCCGTTTTTCCATGAACTTAATACACTAGATGCATGCTAGATAGCGGTCGATGTGTCGAGTAATAGTAGTAGATGCAGAGTCGTTTCGGTCTACTAATCTTGGACGTGATGCCTATATAATGATCATCGCCTTGGATATCGTCATGATTATTTGATCTTCTATCAATTGCCCAACAGTAATTTGTTTACCCACCGTGTGCTATACTCATGAGAGAAGCCACTAGTGAAACCTACGGCCCCCGGGTCTACTTTTCCAACATATTGCTTTCCGATCTATCTTTTGCTGCTTTTTGTTTTCAGATATATTATTCCAAAAACCCAAAAATACCTTGGTGCACTTTTTATTTTCCTCTTTTATTTTGTGTTCTTGTGAGATCTATTTATCCAATCTACTACACCTAATATATCTTTTTACCGTTGAGAGATTGACAACCTCTCTTACGCGTCGGGTTGCAAGTATTTGTTCGGTGTGTGCAGGTACCGTTTACATAGCGTTGTGTAGTCCTCCTCCTAGGTTCGATAACCTTGGTTTCATAACTGAGGGAAATACTTACCATCGCTGTGCTGCATCATCCCTTCCTCTTTGGGGAAATACCGACGCAGTCTCAAGCCATGTCATTGGGCCCGTGGGACCGGGGGTACGCAGGCCCATCTGCCTGTGACCCAAGACGTCAAATGAATTTCTGGGGCCGTTGCCAGGGAGGAGGTGCGAAAGTAGTCTCTCTTTAGCGTGCCAATCTCTGGCGCCGGGGAGGAATCATCAACATCTATCAGGTTCCTAAGCACAAATCTCATCTCCTTGCAATTATATTATTTGCCATTTTCCTCTCGTTTTCCTCTCCCCCACTTCACAAAATTTGCCGTTTTATTTGCCTTCTTTCCCGTTCGCCTTTTTCTCGCCGGATCTCTTTTTGTTTGCTTGTTCGCTATCTTTGCTTGTGTTGCCATGTGCCTTCTATTTGGTTGCATCTTCTCTTGCTAAAAATCTATTCATATGGATCATCATCCACTTGCTAATCTTTCAAAATACCAAATTATGATGAACCAATTGCTAGTGAGTTGAGTGTACTTGATTATCTCTATGAAGTTTTGTTTGAAAATCATGAATCTGAAAATTTTGATGAAGTGTTGAAAGAAGAAATTTATAAGGTGATTCAAGATAGCTCCTTGATTTAAAAGCATGATTTCAATGATGTTACTATAAATTCTCTTAATGTCAATTATGTTAATGATATGTAAAGCCATGATCTTGGGGATGCTATGTTTGATGAAGATGATATTTTTAGTCCCCAAAGTTTTGATGAGCAAATTTATTATGATGATTGCATGCCTCCTATTTATGATGATGGTTATGACACGTATGTTATAATGAGTAATGATAACCACGAAACTTATCAGCATGGTTTTAATTTGCAATGTGGTTATGTCAATGAAGTGTATCATGATAGTTATTTTGTTGAGTTTGCTCCCACTACCATGGATGAAAAGGAATTTGCTTGTGTGGAGACTAATGAAAATTCTATGCTTGTGCATCATGAAAAGAATGATTTATGTGATAGTTATATTGTTGAATTCCTTCATGATGCTACTGACATTTATTATGAGGGAGGAACATATGCTTGTAGGAATTGCAATAATATCAAGTTTCCTCTCTATGTGTTCAAAGTTTTGAAGTTATGCTTGTTTTACCTTCCTATGCTAGTTGATTCTTGTTCCCATAAATTGTTTGCTCACAAAATCCCTATGCATAGGAAGTGGGTTAGACTTAAATGTGCTTGTCATGAGATTCATGATGCTCTCTTGCATATTTCAATTACTACTTTTTATGTGAGCATCATTGAAATCATCATGCCTACCTAGGGGCGTAAAACGATAGCGCTTGTTGGGAGGCAACCCAATGAATAAATTTATTTTCATCTTTTTCTTTCTGTTTTTGAGTGTTGACACAATTATGCTATTGTTATGATTGTGTTTTTTATGTCTAAATTAGTGTTTGTGCCAAGTAAAGCCTTTAGGATGATTCATAAGACGAGTAGAAACAATGATGAATCTGAAACAGAAACTTTGACTCCAGTTCAGGAATTTTCATTTTTTACTGGAGCGTGATAATGAGCTGAAATTTTAACACCGTGTTTCTATACAAAGTCTTTACGTTGTCCTAATTTTATAGTTACAGGAGTATGGTTAGGGTACAGATTCCTACAGACTGTTCTGTTTTTTGACAGACTCTGTTTTCGTTGCATTGTGTGCTCGTTTTGATGAATCTATGGTTTGTATTGAAGGGTATAAGCCATGGTAAAGTTAGAATACAGTAGATATAATGCAATAATAAAATATGAATGGGTTTGCAATAGTACTTAGAGTGGTGATTTGCTTTATTATACTAACGGATCTCACGAAGGTTTTGTTGAGTTTTATGTGATTGAAGTTTTCAAGTTTTGGGTGAGATCACGATGCATGAAGGAATAAGGAGTGAAAAGAGCCTAAGCTTGGGGATGCTACAGCACCCCCAAGAGAATATCCAAGGAGAAAAAAGCAACTAAGCTTGGGATGCACTGAGTGGAATCCTCTCTTTCTTCTAACGACCATCGGTATTTTACTTGGAGCTATATTTTTATTCGTCACATATCATGAGTTTTGCTTCGAGCGTCTTGTAATATTTGAGTCTTTTCTTGATTTGCTTTTTAGTTTGTCACAAGTCTCCTTGCTGGACACACCTATTTGAGAGAGCCAAAATTATGCTATGATTTGTTAGAATTGCTCTATATACTTCGCTTAAAAAAATGAGATATGGAATTGCTCTAGTGCTTCACTTATATCTTGTTGAGAACGGTGTGCTTTAAATTTTTGAAGAAATACTCGCATCCTTCACTTAGACAAATTTGGGAGTTAGTAAACTTTGAAGAAATTCTCTCATGCTTCACTTATACTATTTTGAGAGATGAAATTTTTATGCTCATGTTCCTCACTTAAATTTATTTGAGCTTGTCAAAAGCAATGGCAATATATGAAACTAGTCCCAAAGTTATAGATATTCAAGAGGGATATAATAAAAACTTTCATAAAGATCATTGGACAAATTAAACTTGATTCCTTGTAATAGTTTTGAGACATGATGATAGTGATATGTGAGTCATGTTGGTAAGTAATTATGCTTTAGTAAGAATATTGGTGTTAAGGTTTGTGATTCCCTATGCAAGCACGAAAGTCAATAGTTATGTAATGAAATTATATCCTACTTATGGTGCATTATGCGGTGTTAGTTATGCTCAATGCCCTTTTATGTGAATTTTCGTTTCTTGGTTATTTGCTTCTCAATCTATTTGCTAGCCTCCACTTGTACTAAGTAGAAATACTACTTGTGCATCCAAAATCCATAAACCCAGTTTTGCCTTATGAGTCCACCATACCTACCTATATACGGTATTTCCATGCCGTTCTAAGCAAATTTGTATGTTCCATCTCTAATTTTCAAAATGAATTTCCTTTTTGTGTGCTCGTACCGCTCATGAAACGGTAGGGGGTGTCCAATATTTTCCCATGCTAGATGTGTTATTCTCAAGATGAGTGTTTATTCAATTGTCATTGCACGAGAGTACGGCACTAATAGGGATGCCCAGTCCCGAAATGAAAAACAAATTTACTTTATGTTGTCAAATAATAAATTCCTTGGAAAGTGTTGGTATGGAAGGCAACCGTGGATACGGCTAGCCATGGATTGTGAAAGAATGGTGACAAAAGGAATAAACTTTATTTTATGTTTGGGAACCGCCTATGATGTATCTAGCATGGAAAGTATTGAGAACTGCTTTGTCGTATTCGTTGACAAGAAAGGCATGCCACCCAAAATAATTATTCTCTCTCAATTTAAGCTTTGAGCTCTGGCACCTCTACAAATCCCAACTTCCCTCTGCGAAGGGCCTATCTATTTACTTTATGCAATTTTTACTTTTATTTGAGTCTCCATCTTTTCTTGTAAAGCATCAACTAGGGGGCACTATGATCATACTTGTGCATTGGGTGTAGTTAATATTTGAGTGTGTTTCATGAATGGATCAATGATTGAGCATGATGGGCTAGGGATAACTTTCTTTAGTGTTGATATTTTGAAAGACATGGTTGGTTGTTGTCATGCTTGAGTATTAAAGTCTTCATGACAAAACTAGACTATTGCTTTGAACCATCTAAAAGTCCAAATGTCCATGCTACAAAAGAAAAGAATATGTGATGAACATGTTAGGCAGCATTCAACATCAAAAATTCTGTTTTTATCATTTACCTACTCGAGGACGAGTAGGAATTAAGCTTGGGGATGCTGATACGTCTCCAACGTATCTATAATTTTTGCTTGTTCCATGTTGTTATATTATCATTCTTGGATGTTTTACAATCATTTTATAGCAACTTTATATCATTTTTTGGGACTAACCTATTGAAATAGTGCCAAGTGCCAGTTGTTTTTTTGCTTGTTTTTTACTTCGCATAATATCAGTACCAAACAGAGTCCAATCATGACGAAACTTTTTGGAGATTTTTTTGGACCGGAAGGAAGCTAGTGGGCCAAAGAAGTACCCTGGAGGGGGCCCAGGCGGCCCACAAAACACCAGGGCATTCCAGAGGCCCCGGGCACGCCCTGGTGGGTTGTGGCCACCTCGGGAGTCGTCTCCACCGCCTCTGAGCTCTATAAATACCCAAATATTCTAGAAACCCTAGAGGAGTCGACGAAAAATACTTCCAGGTGCCACAAGTTCCAGAACCGCGAGATCCAATCTAACACCATCACGGAGGGGTTCATCATCCTCATTGGTGCCTCTCCGATGATGCGTGAGTAGTCCACCATAGACCTACGGGTCCGTAGGCAGTAGCTAGATGGCTTTATCTCTCTCTTTTGATTCTCAATACAATGGTCTCTTGGAGATCTATTTGATGTAATAAGTTTTTGCGGTGTGTTTGTTGGGATCCGATGAATTTTGAGTTCATGGTCAGTTTCTATCCATGAATATTATTTGAGTCTTCTTTGATCTCTTATATGCATGATCACTTATAGCCTCATATTTCTTCTTCGAATCTTTGGTTTAGTTAGGCCAACTAGATCGATTTTTCTTGCCATGGGAAGAGGTGCTTTGTGATGGGTTTGATCTTGCGATGTCCTCTCATAGTGACAGAAGGGGCAGCGAGGCACGCATGTATCGTTGCTATTAGGAATAACAAGATGGGGTCTATTCCTACATGAATAGATCTTGTCTACATCATGTCACCGTTCTTATTGTATTACTCCGTTTTTCAATGAACTTAATACACTAGATGCATGTTGGATAGCGGTCGATGTGTGGAGTAATGTTTTAGATGCAGAATCGTTTCGGTCTACTAATCTTGGACGTGATGCCTATATAATGATCATCGTCTTGGATATCATCATGATTATTTGATCTTCTATCAATTGCCCAATAGTAATTTGTTTACCCACTGTGTGCTATACTCATGAGAGAGACCACTAGTGAAACATACGGCCCCCGGGTCTACTTTTCCAACATATTGCTCTCCGATCTATCTTTTGCCACTTTTTGTTTTCAGATCTATTATTCCAAAATCCCAAAAATACCTTGCTGCACTTTTTATTTGCCTCTTTTATTTTGTGTTCTTGTGAGATCTATTTATCCAATCTACTACACCTAATCTATCTTTTTACCGTTGAGAGATTGACAACCTCTCTTACGCGTCGGGTTGCAAGTATTTGTTCGGTGTGTGCAGGTACCGTTTACATAGCGTTGTGTAGTCCTCCTCCTAGGTTCGATAACCTTGGTTTCATAACTGAGGGAAATACTTACCATCGCTGTGCTGCATCATCCCTTCCTCTTTGGGGAAATACCGACGCAGTCTCAAGCCACGTCATTGGGCCCGTGGGACCGGGGGTACGCAGGCCCATCTGCCTGTGACCCAAGACGTGGCGCATGCCATGGCCCAACACCGCCCACCACTGGACTTCACGAGCAAGGCCCTCGCGAGGGCCCCCGCCTCGTGAGGAACACATCTGCGAGCACCATACCGTCAGGAGACTCGCAAAGCCCCCCTCGCGAGGTCGCCCCCCGAGGCTGCCCCCGAAGCCTTGGCGGGGCGAACTAATCAAGGGAGGCCCAGCGGGGTCGCGCGGTCCTACACCTTCACGCGGGTGACGCGTGCCACGTAGGGCAGCGCCAAGAGCCGCTCCAGCAAGCACTGATGGGGAGGCTTTCCTCTTTTTTGCTAAGGGAGCAGGGCCAGCTCGCCGGTTCCCAAAGCGATCCCCAAAGGTTTCCTGTTTGGTGAAAGAATACCAAGGCTGGGGGCTTGCCAGGACGGAGGTCATCCCCGAGCCCAGCAGCGTGTCATGGCAGGAGGCTTTTGTAGGCGAAGACTACTTTTGTCAGGATAAGCTGCGGTTCTGCCCCCTTCAAACTGGTCGTTGTGGCGACCCTTCCTGCCTTGTATTTTTGGGGGAAGAGTACCAGGTCCAATATAAGATAGGATAGGCCACTACCGTAGAGGGGGATCGACCCCAGTTAGCTAGAACCCACCCTTGTACTTGCTCTCATCCTCAAGCAATCCAAACTAGCAAGAGTAGGGTTTTACACCGCAAGGTGGCCTGAACCTGGGTAAACTATCGTGTCCACTGTTCTTCTTCCTTAGCTCGAGCACGCCGGAGAGTTGCCGTGAGGTTGCGAGGTAGAGTAGGGCGGGAGAATCGACGCACCATAGAGTTCGAACCTCTTTGGGTCCCCGGATCCCCGATTCCGATAGATTTGTAAGAGGCTTGTCCCAAAATTTGTCCCAAATTGGTCAAATTTATTACCACGGCGTATATGTGCCATGTCATGACACTAGGATAAGTTCCATGAATTTCAGATGAGTTTTGGATTTACAAGGGTTTAAAAACAATGATTTTCAATGTTTGCGGCATAACCACGACGCCGAGATGTTTGTAATTCGTTCACATTCCTTGCGGGACCTAAACATGGACCCAAGGATACTAATATCATTTTTCAACCCATTTTGGTGCCCTAAAGTATGTGCTTGTTGTTCAAATTTGAATTATGCACATTAAATGCCTAGGAAACTCAATTAATTTATAAAAAGGGCCAAAGGAACCACAAATAATAACATATTTTACCACGACACTCGATTTGGTCTATGTTGCCTCTAGAAAAGAATTCAAGACGAGAGGAGGCATTGAATGTCGCTTTGTCCATAAAGGTGAAACGGTTCCTATCGAACCCATGATGCTTATTTTCAGAAGCTCCGGTTTGTAAGAGGCTTTTGCCAAAACTTGTACCAACTTGGCAAAAAAAAATTACCCCTACGTATATGAGACATGTCATGACATCAGGATAAGTTTCATGAATTTGAGACGATTTTTGGATTTACAGGAATTTAAAAACCAAGATTCTCAATGTTTGCGGCCTAGCCACGACGCGATGATGTTTGTAATTCATTCCCATCCCTTCCATGGGACCTAAACATGCACTGAAGGACAAAATTATGATTTTTCAACTCATTTTGGTGCACTCCAGCATGTGTTTGTAGTTCAACTTTGAATTATGCACATTAAATGCCTAGAAAACTCAATTAATGTATAAAAAAGGCCAAACGAACTACGAATAATTTAGAGCAGTTCTAGACAACTGCCTGGCACCCGTACATGTGTAAGCACTATTTGCGCACGTGTCGTGCTAGTTCGAGCTTCCTTCTTTCCTAAGTTATCCATTTTATATTAATGGCACTCTATCAAAACACACTTCTCCTGCCACTCCCCCAATCGGTCTCCCGCCGCTCCCCCAATCAGTTTCCTACCAAACCGCCGCCCCCATCATCAACCTCCTTGATGAGGGGAATGAGACAGAGTAGGCCGAAGAGTAAGAGCGGTAGCACACCGCCGAGCAAGAGCGTGATGTCTTCATCAGTCTGTGTAGAGAAAGGCCGCGCCACCATGCCACCATCCCACACAATTTCTAATACCAGAAACGTGTGCGATGTGTAGCTAGTCCCACAAGGTGACCATCGGGACATGCCTTATAAATGTGAGGAGGCAACCCTTATCATCAAGGTGCATCTTCCCAGCCTCAAGCCAATTCGAATGAAATGCATAAGTTAAGAGTGTTGTGGCTGGAGTAGTCGAAGAATGGCAGACCGGGTGGGAAGTTGCTATATCTCAAGGTTCATTTGGGCGGTGTGCTATGATCATTACAAGCATTTAGCACTAAATGCATGTACTTATATGTCAATCTGGCTAAATAAATCTTGAGGTCCTTGTTTTGTAAATGTTGAGAATGTTTTTTTTGTTATTTGTTGTTTTGAAAATTTGTTGGTTCAAACATATGGCGTGCCCTTTTATATATTTCAATAAGATTTCGTGTTTCAAGATATAATGTGCATGAATTTTATTTCAAAGCAGTTTGTTGCATTCTTGACAAACTTTTGGAGGCACATGTCAAAATTATCTAAGTTTGAACGGAAGTATGATTGCCATGGTCTATCCCTTTGATCCACATCGAGAAGGGTTGACCATGACTCACTCCTCTAGGTCTGTGTTAAGATAGGTCATGGTGACATGCAAGCCAGACCAAAGTTTGAGCACATGCGTTGGAATCCCTCAAGCCGGCTCGAAGTGGTGGAACCGATACCCTATGTCTTGAACCTAGCTTCCTAGGGATTGTTCAGTTTGTGAGACAGCTAGCTGGTGCGAGTTCCCCCACTTCGGGCTAGCAGGAGGGAAACCAACGCATGTGCTCAAACTTTTGTCTAGCATGCATGCCACAATGGCCTATATATCATAACACATAACAAGAGGAGGCAGTTATGGTCAACCCTTCTCGTTGTGGGTCAAATGGATAGACCATGGCAAACTTAGATAATTTTGACGTGTGTGTCGGTGTACTAAAGAACGGGGTCCTTAGTACCCTGACTTGTTCACCAGACGACCGCGGTCCCCGGACCGACAGGACCATGCCGGGCTGGATCTGGACCCCAAGCCCTTCGTGCAAGGACTCGAGCGAACCGGCAAGCCTTCCTTGCCGGGGGCTTGGGCGATAGCATACCCGCCAAGGCCTTCGCCCGCCAAGACGTCGCTCCATGTAGCTAGGCTGGTTGTCTACATCAGCCAGGTGTTGAGCGGGCAGGCGGGTAGGTGAGGCGGGTCGGGGAACGTGGCTACTTCCCTAGGTTAGAGCAGAGCTTTAGAGACACCCGTCCCATGGTGTGGCGAAAGAATAAGAGGTAGCTGGGCGAACGGCATAGAAGGAGAGGCAAACCTTGCCGGGAGACGTCGCCAGCGTGCCACCTCACGGTGTATTCAATTAGACTGTCCTAATCCGTCAAAGTTAGCTATTTCCCACTACCGCAATTGCCAGTGGTTTTGGGAGGTAGATATACATTGTTTTATATGTGCAAAGACCATTTTAGCCTTGAGTTATAAAAGGAGGTCCCTTGCTACCTTTAGAAAGGTAGACTCTATGTTCATTTTACACGCGTAGTGACGCTCCTGAAGCATCCTTGCCATGCTGCGACGCTACTGTACTGTGAACTCGAATACCACAAGCCACACAGGACGTAGGGTATTACGCTCTGGCGGCCCGAACCTGTCTAAACCCTCGAGCGTACAGCGTCCAGTGATACTCTTTATGCCAGAGGATTCCCTCTCCCGAACCACAAAAGGGGCCTTTGCGTGAACTTTCTCCGACCCCTGCGCGCCGTCGCTGACAGCTTCTTCAATGCCCTTGCCTCCCAAAAAGGCCAAGGGCCAGGGGACGCCCGCCTCATCCACGACCAAGCTACCCTCACAGATGGTGGCCAGCGACGCGGACGGGGGCGGCCCCCACAATCGCCACGCTGGCGAACGCATCAACAACACTGCGCGGAGCTCCGCGAGCCGCGACCCGGACCCCGTCGTCATGGAGACGCACCATGCGCCCGCGGTGACCGGGGCCGGCGTAGCAGACGCGGCAGCCACGGCGGCGTCCACAGTAGCAGCGGCGGCGGCAAAAGGACCCCCACCGTAGCCTTCTCAAGACCATCGTGACCAACGCCCCCAGGGTGGCGACCCTGGGCGTCGCGCGGACAAGACTCATGCGCGTCCATCTCAGGACAAGCAGGGCCGAGCTCGACAGCAACCTCTTGGGGGGAACGAGCGTCCACCCACGCTCGTCCTAGCGCCGCTAGGTGTAAGAGCACCACCCATGCCTCACACCGCTCCATGCCCAAGACTACGGAGAAAGCTCTGGCGCACGCCCAGCAGTTGCTAAACTTTCTGCCTGCGCCAGAGAAAATGGAAAAGTGGAGAGCTACGATCCAGAGCATGCGGAGCTTCGCGAACCGCGACAGGCCGGAGGGAGCAGACCCGTCGGTCGCCCACCAAGAGGCTCCGGGGATCCCACCGCCGAACGCGACGCTGGCAGGGCACACACGATGCAGTCTCCCCCTCAGCAGCAACATACCTGCCGGACCGACATGCAAGACGAGGTATCGTACGCCTCGACGGACCCGCGAATGAACAAGGACCAACACCAGGTCTTGAAGGACAAGCACAAGGAGAGACGCCTGCACCACCATCGAGAGGCGGCGTCAGACGTGCCAGCAGTCCGATGGGTGTGCGGACCCAGCTGTCGACGCGCCTACGTCGGGGGTGCCCGGTACCCTGCCTTACGAGGTAGGCTTCCCGGCGTTCACCCACGAGCTGCGTCAAGTCCGTTGGCCCTCCAGCTGACCCTTCAAGCCTGAGTTGCCCGATAAGTACGACGGCAAGATCATCCCTTCCGAGATCCTCGGTATCTACTACATTGGCGGCCATACAAGCAGCCAGTGGACGCGACGAGAAAATTCTAGCCAACTACTTTACATTGGCACTCAAGCCCAATGCGACGAGTTGGTTGATGAACTTGCCGGAGAGGTCCATTTCCTCTTGGGCGGATCTGTGCAACCAGTTGATTGGCGCATACCATGGAGGCCATAAGCTTCCAGGGCAGCCCAACGATTTGCATGTGATACCTCAAAGAGATGGTGAGACCCTCCGCAAATCCAGAGGTTCAGTCGCATGCATCACAACATCCTAGACGTCCACCCAGCCGCGGTGATCGCTGTGTTCCATGCGAACGTACGCAATCGCCGGATGCGCGAGGAGATGAACATCAACAAGGTGCGGGATGTCGCCGAGCTCTACGCCCTGGCCGACAAGTGCGCACGGGCTGAAGAGGGAAGAAGGCTCCCAGGAGAGGATGCCCGCGCGGAAGTTGACTCGGAAGATGACGAAGATGCACCGGCCTCCAAGAAAAAGGGCCGGAAGCGCAACAGGAAGCGCAAAGGAAAGGCGGTGATGGCTGTCGAGGGAAACGATAACTCCGACTCTGGCAAGAAGGCCAAGTCCCAGGGGTCCGGCAGGAGTGTTGTCGCGTGCTCCGGAGACAACAGGCCGTAGCAGGAGAGAACACCGGCAAGCCATACTGCAAGATCCACCTCACAAAGAGCCACGACATCAACGAGTGCCGCCAAGTAGAGCAGCTTGCCGAGAAGCAAAAGCAAGAGTACACAAGACAGGACAAGGAGAAGGGCCAAGATAGTGCGGGTGGTTCCGGCAAGAAAAACAGCGGTAGCCGTGGTGGCCGCTGTGGCAAGGCCAAGCAGCGCAAGGAGAAACCTGCTAGAGGCTGAGACAAGAAGTCTGACGACGAAGACGATGATGACGACGAAGATGAAGAAGAATCGCAAGGCTAGGAATTCTAGAAAGCTGTTTATGCCATGAGCGTTGACGGATGCGCATCTTTGCACTCCTCTCACCGGTAGCTCAAGCAGTGGTCCCGTGAGATCAATGCGACAGAACCAGCGGCAGAGGCGAGAAAGCCCCTCAAGTGGTCCAACACTCCCATCATCTTCGACGTTGAGGACCACCGTGACCGCATCATTGCTGTCGGGTGCGTGCCATTGTTGGTCTCGCCAACAATATGCAACCTCAAGGTCACAAAGATGCTGGTCGATAGTGGGGCCGGCTTGAACTTGATCTCTCCTAACGTGATCAAGTGGTTGCAGATTCCTGACACGGATCTTGAGCCGACGAGCTCCTTCCAAGGGGTCAACCCGGGAAGATCTCGGCCCAAGGGGAAGATCACTCTGCCGATGACATTCGGCAGCAAGCTCAACTTCAGGACTGAGAGGGTAACCTTTGACGTCGTGAAGATGGCACCGTCGTACAATGGAATCCTGGGCCGACCGGCACTGGTGAAGTTCATGGCGGCAACGCACCACACTTACAACACTCTCAAGATGCCAGGGCCAATGAGAGTCATCACCATACGCGCTAACAACAAGAATGCAGTCATCTGCGTTGATAACTCTTCCAGGAGGCAGTGGCAGCGGCTGCCGACGAGGCACTCGCTCCTGCCGACAAAGCTCCCGAGGGGGAGAAAAAGAACAAGAGCTCTCGTGAGTCTCGTAAGGACTCCGGGAAGCGTGCCAAGAGGTGCAACACACCCGTCGAGGACTTACTAGAGACCTCTACCGCCAGGAGCAAGAAAGATAAAGTGACCATCCCCAAGACGAAGCAAGTGCCCGCATGGGAGAACGGCGAGGGTGGCACTTTCACCATAAGTGCCACCCTCGACAGCAAATAGGAAAGCATGATCGTCACCTTCCTGCGGGCGAATGTCGATGTGTTTGCCTGGCAACCGTCTAACATCCCAAGTGTTCCCACGGAGGTAATTGAGCATCACCTTGTCGTTTGTCCCCATGGGCGCGCCGTCAAGCAGAAGGTCCGGAAACAAGCCCTGGAGCGGCAAGAATTTATTGCCGAAGAAATCAAAAGGTTAGAAGCAGCAGGTCTGATCAGGGGCGTAATCCACCCAACTTGGTTAACAAATCCAGTGGTGGTACGCAAGGCGAATGGGAAATGGAGGCTCTGCATCGATTTTACCAATGCCAACAAGGCTTGCCCAAAGGACCCATTCCCCTTGCCGCACATTGACCATATTGTGGACTCAACTGCTGGCTGTGATCTCCTGTCCTTCCTTGATTCATACTCTGGGTATCACCAGATCTTCATGGCCGAGGAGGATGAAGAGAAAACATCGTTCATTACCCCCTGCGGCGCGTAATGCTTCAGACGCATGCCGTTCGGGTTGAAGAGCGTCAGATCAATGTTCGCGAGGGCAGTTCAGATTGGTCTGGGACCACAGCTGCACAGGAATGTGGAAGCGTACATGGATGATATAGTGGTCAAGACCAAGAACAACGACATGCTGGTTCAAGACCTGGAAGAAACCTTCGCGAATCTGCGCAAAATCAATTTGAAGCTTAACCCTGAGAAGTGCATGTTCGGGTTCCCCTCCGGCAAGCTCCTTGGTTTCTTTATATCACAGCGCAGGATTGAAGCTAACCCCGCTAAGATTGAGGCGATTGAACAGCTGGAGGCGCCCAAGCGCATCAAGGACGTGCGCCGCTTGGCGGGATGCATCACCGCTCTCAGCGGGTAAATTTCCAAGTCCGCCGAGCGTGCTCTACCATTTTTCAAGATCCTGAAGAAGGCGGGCCCAATGACATGGACCCCGGAAGCAGAGGCAGAGCTACAAGACTTGAAGAAATACCTGTCCTCAACACCGACCCTAGTCGCGTCAAAACCAGAGGAACCATTGTTGCTGTACCTGGCAGCGATGAACCAAGTGGTGAGCGATGTGCTAGTGGCAGAGAGGGAAGCTGAGGAAGATGAGGCAGGATCTACCAAGCTGACAGTCCCAACAGATCAAGTAGCCGGCAGTGCAAATATGAAGCAAGAGGTGGACCAGAGAACTGTGCAGAGGAAGACGATGCAGCGACCCATGTACTTTGTCAGCTCCCTCTTGCAGGGAGCTAGATCGGGATACTCAGGGATGCACAAAATGCTTTTTGTCCTCCTTATGGCCTCCCGGAAGCTGCGCCACTACTTCCAGACACATCACATCACCGTTGTCCCTCGGTTCACGTTGTGGCGCATCCTGAGAAACCAGAGGCGACCCGCAGGATCGTCGAGTGGGCGTTAGAGCTGGCCAGCTTCGACTTAAGCTTCGAGAGCACGACAACAATAAAGAGCAGTGCCCTGGCAGAGTTCGTAGCAAAATGGACGCCAACGCCAGACGAAGAAATCCCGGAGACAGCACTCCATGGCAAGGAGGCGCCTCAAGAGTGGATCATATACTTTGACAGAGCTTTCCCGCTGCAAGGCGCTTGTGCCGGAGAGCTACTCATAGCACCCACCGGAGAGCACCTCAAGTACATGGTCCAGATACATTTTCCCTCGGAAGAATCAACAAACAACACGCCTGAGTGTGAAGATTTGCTTGCTGGACTACGGATAGTAGCCGATCTTGGTATCAGGAAGTTGATGGTCTAGGGGGATTCATAGCTTGTTGTGCGTCAAGTGGAAAAGGACTACCAGAGTCCCCTGATGGAGGCATATGTCGACAAAGTGCGAAGATTGGAGGAGCACTTTGACGGGTTGCAAATGGAGCACGTCCCTCGTGCCGAGAACAGCATTACCGACGACCTGTCAAAGAGAGCTACGCAAAAGTTGCCTGTGGAACCAGGCACTTTTGTACTCCGATTGACCCAACCTTCAGTCACCCCGTCAGCGCGGCAGAACAAGAAGAGAAAGGTCAATTTTGGCGACTACTTTCCGGCAGAACCACCAGTGGCCGCCAAGAAGGTTGCCGGGAACGACATCCCGCTTGCCTGAGGACCCCAAGCTCCAGCAGACCCGGTGGTCTTTGCCATAGAAGCTAGGGCCCCCGCGGCGGAAGAAATGGCTTTAGTCCTTGTCGTCGAGCCACAGGCTCCGGCATGGGTGCAGCAGATCGTCCAATACCTCCAGACAAGAGATCATCTCGAGGAAAAGGAAGAAGTTGAAAGAGTAGCCCGACGGTCAAGCAGGTACCAGTTTGTGGCCAACACCCTGTACAAGAGAAGACCAAACGGTGTGAAATTGCATTCCTCGGGAAGAAGGACATCAGCTCTTGGTAAAGATACACAAGGGGACTTGTGACTCCCATGTTGGATCACGAGCCCTTGTCGGGAAGGCGTTCCGGCAAGGTTTCTACTGGCCCACAACCCTTCAAGATGCCTTGGCGGTGGTAACCACATGTGAAGCATGCTAGTATCATGCCAAGTAGATACATCAACCAGCACAAGCCCTTCAAACGGTGTTGCTCTCCTGGCCATTCTCGGTCTATGGGCTCGACATCGTCGGCCCTCTCCCCCGTGCTATCAGGGGCTTCGATTTGTTGTTCGTCGCCATCGACAAGTGCACGAAGTGGACCGAGGTGGAACTGGTGAGGAAGGTAACGATGCAAGCAACAGTCAGATTTATCAAAGGGATTGTTTGCCGCTTCGGTCTCCCGAACAGGATCATCACCGATAACTGCGTGCAATTCACCAGCAGCATCTTCATGCAATACTATCAAGATATTGGCGCCAAGATCTGTTTTGCCTTGGTTGCTCACCCTAGGAGCAAAGGGCAAGCGGAGAGGGCAAATGCTGAAGTGCTGTGGGGCCTCAAGACAAGAACTTTTGACAAGCTGCGCAATCACGGGAGGCGCTGGATTGATGAGCTGCCGGCGGTTCTTTGGTCGATAAGGACGACGCCAAATCGAGCCACCTGCTAGATGCCCTTCTCCCTAGTTTATGGTGCAGAAGCAGTACTCCCCACGGAACTCACGTACGGGTGGCTCAGAGTCCAGGCCTTTGACGAGGACCAGCAAGAGCGGTTACGGCATGACGATGCTACGCTCCTCAAGGAAGATCATCTCCAGGCCACACTGCGTGCCGCTCGGTACCAGCAGGCCTTGCGCCGCTACCATAGCCGCAAAGTGCGCGCCAGGATTATTGAGGAAGGTGACCTTGTTGTTCAACGGGTTTAGTCCGCGAAGGGATCAAACAAGTTGACACTGAAGTGGGAAGGCCCGTACCGGGTGGTACGAGTCACCAGGCCTGGCTCAGTCCGCCTCGAGACCGAAGATGGCACCCCAGTGCAAAACTCGTGGAATATCGAGAATCTTCGCAAGTTCTACCCATGAGGCGCAGTTGCCGGGCCCGCCCGGCCACCCCTTTTGTGCAAGTTATGCAGGCAAGGCATGTAATCCTTTGTACAAAGCTAGGTGATGACCCTGTGCGTAGTTAATAAAGCTAAGTATTTCGCAACTCTTCGTCAAAGTACATATTTATCATATATCTTATGCGTGATGTTGTGATCGCTTGTCAATTACATAAGGCAGCCGGTGAACCACATAGGTTCCAAGCCTCTTTTATTTTCTCTTCTTTCTTTTTCTCAAAAAGGAGAAGCTGGGCCCCCGCACGCAATTCTTCCCGGGGGGACAGAGGCAGTACGGAAGCCTAAAGATGCGTCCAAGAATGGCCGCCTTACGGCAAGAAACACAACAAAAAAGAAGCTAAGCTGCGGAAACCTTTTTGAAATTTTCGAACGTTTCTCTCCGATAAGCTGGTGCTTGTGTAAGAAAACATGCGCGCTAAGGGCCTTGTCGAAATTGTTGCACACTTAAGTGTTGGAAGCACGCCCAACATCTTAGGTAGCCGTGGCAAGGAAGATGGAGTGGCCTTGCTAAGGATTACGCTGCCGGAGGGTGCTCGGGATTCGTCCCTGGAAGCGCTCGAGGTAGGAACGTACACGCCGTCAAGCGCCAAGGGTAAGGAAAACACACAAACGCGGTTTCATCGCTTAAAGAGGAATGGACTTTCGAAGACACACAATGAAACTTTAATGTTTAAAAGACACCTAATATTTTCTCTTCTTTCCCTAGCAGGATTACATTGGGTATGGTCTAAACACAAAAGGAAAATGCCAATCTCGGTGGCGACAGCAACGGGGTCAGGATAGAGTACCATTTCCTCTAACACCCCCGTCGGCCTCCAGAAGGAGATCTGCCACTACGATGTGGCAATTGATTCGGAAATGATGCCTCGTGGATGGAACCTTGTTCCCGAACGACTTCCACCCTCGCATCAGGAACATGGCGCTCCCGGCGGAGAGGTCGACGCCCACCCAAGTAGGCCCATTGCAGCAGCCGTCCGCCCGAAGCCGGAAACCTCGAGGCCAGCTGCTCTACATTGCCCGCGCAAAAGGGTCGGGGAGGCGGAGCAAGCTCCGTTGTCGCCGGGGGATCGCCACGACGAACTCCTGCACCTCCTCCTCTGCATGGATCCCCACATGGGGCTGCAGGAGAGGTGCATCGCGGGTGGACGGAGCCGTCCCTTCACGGCCCCGGGAAGCCACCCCTCCGCAGCCCCTTGACGCCGTCCTTCCACGGGAGCTGGAGCCAACTCCCGCCGCCGTCACCTCGATCCGCATTGGGCTCTGGGGGCACCCCTCGTCGCGGCACGGAACCCACGAGCACGGCCGTGACCCCTCGCCATGGCAGAATGATATGCTGGAGAAGATGGCGGAGGAAGAAAGAAGAAGACATTAGATGATAGGCTAGAGCAGAAGGGTGTGAATGAGCAGCACTTGGCACTTGGCACTTGGCACTGGGTTAATAGGTTAGCGCTCAAAAAAAATATAAAACAACAAATAAATGCCTAAAAAGTATCCTAGAATAATAATATAATTGCATGCAAATTTCAAAAATTATGGATACATTGGAGACGTATCAGCATCCCCAAGCTTAATTCCTGCTCGTCCTCGAGTAGGTAAATGATAAAAACAGAATTTTTGATGCAACATGCTACCCAACATGTAATCTTTTAAGGTATGATCATTGAGAAACGATGAATCAACCAATATTAACATAGTAATATCCATAAACATAAGTAACACAATCATCAACTTTTAAAATATACAATCCTTAAAGAATGTTTACCCCCCCCCATTCATTTTATCATATTAGCATGGCATGGCTCCGTTCTTCACCACATAAATACAAATGTGATGCACCATGGTGTTAAGCCAAGCAATTGGATCATACCTTTTCATGCGCTTCACCATTTTATACCTCACTCAATACATGAGCATGAACCATGGACATGACATATAGGTAGAATAGAATACAGTGGGAGGTTTCAAAGGGGTAAAAGTGGAGAATAAAGTCTCGCATCAACTAGGCGGATCAACGGGCTATGGAGATGCCCATCAATCGATATCAATGCGAGGAGAAGGGATTGCCATGCAACAGATGCACTAGAGCTATAAGCCTATGAAAGCTCAAATGAAGCTAAGTGGGTGTGCATCCAACTTGCTTGCTCATGAAGACCTCGGGCATTTGAGGAAGCCCGTCATCGAAATATACAAGCAAAGTTCTATGATGAAAAATTCCCACTAGCATATGAAAATGACAAAACACGAGACTCTCTATATGAAAAACATGGTGCTTTCTCTAAGCACCAGTGTGGAAAAAGAGGTAGTAGCACTGTCCCTTCTCTCTTTATCTCTGATTTATCTCCTTTTTTCTTTTTTTCTGTTCCTTTTTATTTTTTCTCATTTTTTCTTTTCTTTTTCTTTCGGGGTCTCATCCCGACTTGTGGGGAATCATTTTCTCCATCATCCTTTCCTCACTGAGACAATGCTCTAATAATGATAATCATCACACTTTTATTTACTTACAACTCGATATGAAAAACTACGAAACAATATGACTCTATATGAATGCCTCTGGCAGTGTACCATGATGTGCAATGATCTAGTGTAACATGTAAATAATGATGAACGGTGGCTTTGCCACAAACACTATGTCAGCTACATGATCATGCAAAGCTATATGACAATGAGTGCACATGTCATATGATGTAACAGTGGAAGTTGCATGGCAATATATCTCGGAATGGCTATGAAAATACCATAATATGTAGGTATGGTGGCTGTTTTGAGGAAGATATAAGGAGGCTTATATGCAACAGAGTATATCATGTCACGGGGTTTGGATGCACTGGAGAAAACCACACCGATCCTCAAGGTGAGATTGGGCAATGCACGGTACCGAACAGGCTAGCATATTATGAAAAGGTGAGTGTGTGTACATCCATGAATTCACATTAGTCATAAAGAACTCACATACTTATTGTAAATCTTTATTAGCTCTCTCGAAGCAAAGTACTACTCGCATGCCCCTAGGGAGGAGGTTGGTTAGGAGTTAACCATTGCGCGCCCCCGACCTAAACAACACTAGGATTTCAATGAGGAATAATAATGCTCACACATCATCACCATGACATAACCAATATTCAGATGAATAGCAAATGAACACCATTTAACTATCGATATGTCTACTAACCAACAACCATGCACTCACGCCCTTTCATATTACCACATTAATATCATTAACTCATAATTTGTCTTTTATGTGCCAGATGAAGGTTTTGATTATGCACTCCTTGAATACCTATTATTTTTGGACTAGACTTATAACCCATGCAATTTACCATCACTATATATTAAACTCTCAAAAAAATTTAAGTGAAGAATGAGGGTGCAACTATTTCTATATAACCATTACGCCACCATGGTCTAAAAGATATAAGTGAAGCACTAGAGCATCTGCTTAGCTCAAAAGATATAAGTGAAGCATATAGAGTATTATAAGAAATTATGGTGAACATGTGTCTCTCTCGAGTAGGTGTGTCCAGCAAACAATGATTGTGGAAAACTAAAACAAAGTCAAACTAACACACAAGACGCTCCAAGCAAAACACATATCATGTGATGAATAAAAATGTAGCTCCAAGTGACATACCGATGGATTGAGACGAAAGAGGGGATGCCTTCCGGGGTATTCCCAAGCTTAGATGCTTGAGTATTCCTATAATTTACCTTGGGATGCCTTGGACATCCCAAAGCTTAGGCTTTTGCCGCTCCTTATTAATTCATCCATCATGATAGCACCCAAAACTTGAAAACTTCAGCACACAAAACTCAATAGAAAACTCATGAGCTTCGTTAGTATGATAGGTAAATCAAAAACTTCAGGTACTGTCATAAATTGATTCATATTTTATTATTGCATAGTATATTGTATTCTAACTTCTCCATGGCTTATACCCCCGATATAATCCCTAGCATCATCAAAACAAGCAAACTGTGCAAGCAAAAACAGAATGTGTCTAAAACAGAACAGTGTGTAATGATCTGCGCAATCACCATACTTCTATAACTCCCACAATTTAGAAAAAAAGGAAAACCTGGGGAATTTGTATACAAATACTTTGTAAAAAATTCAGATCAAAAAGACGTTCCAGTATAATCAGAGAAATTCTCCACTCGACGCAAATTTTTGTTTTTGCACTGTATCAATTCTACTCATCATTCAAGTCATCCCAAAGGCTTTACTTGGCACAAACACTAATTTAAACATAAACAAAATTATTACAGTATCAATAATCATGTTATCACACTATGACATAATTTAAACAATAATTAAAGATAACTATTGGGATGCCTCCCAACAAGCGATATTGTTTTATGCTCCTAGCTAGGCGTAATGCATAGTATCAACTGTTGTCATTCCATGCACTCAATCCATAGGTGGCCCTCATGAAAGATTCATAAGGTGGTTTAATTCTATTTCTAGGGAAGTGTTCCATCACTTTGTTTAGTGGGAATTGGAATCTTATGTATCCCTCCTTCATATCTATAATAGCACCTATAGTTCGTAGGAAAGGCCTACCAAGTATTATAGGACAAGACGGATTGCATTCAATATCAAGCACAATGAAATACACGGGTACATAATTTCTATTAGAAAGAATAAGCACATCATTTATACTACCCAATGGTTTCTTAATAGTAGAATCCGCAAGATGCAAGTTAAGGGAACATTCATTTATATCGGTGTGACCTAGCACATCACATAAAGATTTCGGTATAGTTGAAACACTAGCACCAAGGTCACACAAAGCATTGCATTCATATTCCATCACTTTAATTTTAATAGTAGGTTCCCACTCATCATGCAACTTTCTAGGAATAGAAACTTCTAACTCAAGTTTTTCTTCATGAGCTTTTAGCATAGCTTCTATGATATGTTTAGTAAAAGCCTTGTTTGGTTCGTAAGCATGGGGTGAGCTAATAATGGATTGAAGCAAGGAAATACATTCTACTAAAGATCAATTATCATAATTAAAGTCCTTGTGATCCAAGATACATGGTACATCACTAGTTAAAGTTCTGACCTCTCCAAACCCACTTTTTCATTTTTAACATTAAGATCATCACCCTCGGAAAAAACAGGACGCCTTCTAGCTAAAGTTGACTCATCTCTAGTCCATTTGTCATCTATTTTCAGATTAGTAAACAAAGGTTCAATGGGAGAAGTACAAATAATTTTAAGATCTTCATCATGATTACTAATAGGGAGAGATTCCGGTTTAGCCGCCATCGTATTTAGTAGAGTGGTTTGCTTATCTGAAATCTTTCCTATTAATTCTTCAGTTTGGGAAAATTGTAATTGAAGATTTCAGATTAGTAAACAAAGATTCAATGGGAGAAGTACCAATAATTTTAAGATCTTCATCATGATTACTAATAGGGAGAGATTCTTGTTTAACCGCCATCCTATTTAGTAGAGTGGTTTGCTTATCCGAAATATTTCCTATTAATTCTTCAGTTTGGGAAAATTGTAATTGAAGATTAGATACTTCTCGATTGACTTCATCAAGTTGTTTACTAATTACATCAAGTAGAGTTGAGTGTTCCCCAATTTCAGCAGCAAATTTTTTATTATGCTCATCTTGTGAGGTCATGAAATATTTCATGGACCTTTCAATTTCAGTCATTTTTTGGTCGTAGGTAATATTATATAAACTATCTTGAGACATGGTGACGAAACATGTAAACTAGCTAGCAAAGGAGTAAACTAGATAACTAAGCAAACAAGTAAATATAAATATTTTGTATTTTTGATATTTATAACAAGCAAAATATAACAGAAAATAAAATGTATAACAAGTGAATGATAATTTGTGAGAAGGTACTTGATAGGAATTTTATGATGCTCCCCGGCAACGGCACCAGAAATCCTTCCTGATACTTGTAAACTACGTTGGGATTTGCCCCGGAGAGGAGGGGATGATGCAGCACAGTAGATGTAAGTATTTCCCTCAGTGAGAAACAAGGTTATGAAACCAATAGGAGAACAACGCAAACTTTCGTCTTCAGCACCTACGCACAAAAGAACAAACACTTGCACCCAACGCGGGCAAGGGGGTTCTCAATCCCCTTGACCTCGTTACTTGCAAGCGATAAGTAGTGATACATAGATAATTTGATAAATATAAATTGTAAATAAAAAGAAATAAATAATGACAACAAGGTATTTTGAGTTTTTGTAATTATATTTCTGAGGAGACCTAGGGGCCATAGTGTTTGCTAGAGGCTTGTCTATCGAAGAAAGCATACGGTGTGGGTAGAAAAATTATTGTTGCGCAATTGATAGAAAAGCGCATAGTTATGCAATATTTATTCATGAAAATGATCATGTATATAGGCATCATGTCCATAAAAAAGTAGACCGACTCCTGCCTGCATCTACTACTATTACTCCACCCATCGATCGCTATCCAGCATGCATCTAGAGTATTAAGTAAAAACATAGTAATGCTTGGAGGGTGATGACATGATGTAGACAAAGTAAATCCAATTAATATGAATGAACCCCATCGTTTTACCCTTAGTGGCATCAATACAATACGTGTCATGTCCCTTTGTGTCACTGGGATTGAGCACCGCAAGATTAAACCCACTACAACGCACCACTCCAACTTGAAGATAAATCAATCTAGTTGGCCAAACCAAACCGATATATCAGAGAGCACTACGAAGCTATAACAATCATGCAAATAAGATATCAGCAAGTATTCAATGTCTTTTCATGAATAATCTGAGCATAAACCCACAATTCATCGGATCCCAACATACACACTCCAAAGATTGATTACATATGATAGATCACAGCGGGAATCGCGGTGATCTTGGCAATGAAGAACATTGAGATAGAGATAGCCATCTATGTACTAACTACGGACCCGTATGTCTGTGGTGAACTACTCACACATCACCATGGGAGTAGCAAGTTTGATGTAGAGGCCCTCCGTGATCAATCCCCCCTCCGGCAGGGCACCAGAACATGGCTCTGGGTGGGCACACTGCAGAACAGAGACTTGCGGTGGCAGAGAAAGTGTTTCCGGTGACTCTCTAGGGTTTCAGAATATATGTGAATTTATAGGCCTGAGATCAGGGCCAAAAGAGCTCGGAGGTGGCCCCAAGCCATCAAGGCACGACCAACCCCCTGGGCGCGCCTTGTTGGATTGGGGGAACCTCATGTGCCCTCCGGTCTTCCTTCGAAGCTTCCAGGTCTTATTTTGGTCCAGAAAAAATAATCAAAAAGTTTCGGGGTATTTGGACTTCGTTTGGTACAGCCTGAAAAGCCAAAAACATGTAGAAAACAACAACTGGCACTTGGCACCGGGTTAATAGGTTAGTGCTTAAAAATATTATAAAACAACAAGTAAATGCCTAAGAAGTATCCTAGAATGATTATATAATAGCATGGAACAATCAAAAATTATAGATACGTTGGAGACGTATCAAGCTACAACGCGCGCAGGATAGCCATCAGCACGATGGCCCGCCAGCTTCTTCACAAGCCAAGGCCGTCACAACCGACCCCATCCCCAGCGCCTCCAATCTTCCTCTCCCGCGTGGCGACAAGCGCAGGATACGGCCGCCGTGGAGACACTTCGCTAGATCAGGTCGACCCTGGCCACCTACCATTTGGATGACCAAGGATTCCCCTGCACCCTACCCAACTTTCACTTTCTTCACCACTGGGCCTCCCCGTCTTCCCGGCCTGATCCGTCCATTCCCAAGGTGGGACGGTGTTCCCTGACGTCGACAAGCTCCATCGTGGAGCTTCAACCGCTGCTCATCCTGCCGCGCACGCAAGAACATGGCCCCATGGTGGAGCTTCTTCCTGCTGGCATCGATCTACCTCCGAATGCGCACCATGCGACGCCTACCAACGACCTTCACTATTGCAGGAAGGTCCAAAGACGACACATCAATCAGAGACCCTTCGACTAAACGGTGTGTGATCCATCAATCGCACACGGTATAGTTATAGCTCCGTCGCCAATAACGAAAACTGTGTGCGATGGCGGAACCATCAAATACGATTTAGAAAAGACTTACGTGTGCGATACGTGGCATATAATTGGTTCTTCTGAACTATTTGTGATTAGCGAAGATAACACAAATGGTTCACAAAACATAGATGGTTGCGAAGTACGGCATACAGTTCACTCACATAAAGTATTTGCGTCGATCCAGCAGAACACAAACGAGTTAGCATAAGAAGGATTGTGTGATACCTGGTAAACAGTTCATTCATCAGATTTGTGTGGGAAGACCAATAATAACCCACACGATTCTTCTTTACAAGCTGTGTGTGTTGTCGGCAGATGGTTGCTGCTAAAGAATTATAAGCGATTGACTAAATCATTACTGACGCTACGTAGGGAAGTGTCGTTTGCCTGTATTAATATTGTAGACGTTTTGTTATTATTACCCGTCTACTTTCTCATCTGTCCTCCTCCCTCACGTATTGTCACTGCGTCGCCGCCCGAGGAATCCAGTGCATGCTTCGGCACCGCACAGTGATACGTCTCCAATGTATCTACGTTTGCCAACACTTTTGCTCTTATTTTGGACTCTAATTTGCATGATTTTAATAAAACTAACCCGGACTGACGCTGTTTTCAGCAGAACTACCTTGGTGTTATAGTTGTGCAGAAATAAAAGTTCTCGGAATTGGACGAAACTTTTTGTGAAATTTTCTGGAATATATATTGCATTTTGGAGACAAGAACTACCAGAGAAGGGCTGCCGTGGGGCCACGAGAAAACAGGGCGCGGCCCAGGCCCTGGCCGGGCCCTGTTAGCTCATGGGTCCCACGCAGCTTCCTCAACCCTAATTCCAGTCCTATAAAATCAATTTTTCGGAGAAAAAATAGGAGAGTAGATTTCATCGCGTTTTCTAGACGGAGCCGCCGCCACCTCCTGTTTTTCCTCCGGAGGACTGATCTGGAGTCCGTTTGGGCTCCGGAGAGGGGGATTCGTCGCCGTCGTCATCACCAACCCTTCTTCATCGCCAATTCCATGATTTTCACCGCCGTGAGTGAGTAATTCATTTGTAGGCTTGCTGAACTGTGGTGGGATTGGATGAGATTGATCATGTAATCGAGTTAAGTTTGATAGGGCTTGATCCCTAATATCCACTATGTTCTGAGATTGATGTTGCTATGACTTTGCTATGCTTAATGCTTGTCACTAGGGCATGAGTGCCATGATTTCAGATCTGAACCTATTATGTTTTCATGAATATAAGAGTGTTTTGGATCCTATCTTGCAAGTTGTAGTCACCTATTACATGTCATGATCCACATACCCCAAGGTGACAATAATTTGGAATCTTTCTGGTGATTGTCGTAATTTGAGGAGTTCATGTATTCATCATGTGTTAATGCTTTTTTCTGGTTCTCTATTAAAAGGAGGCCTTCATATACCTTAGTTTCCAATAGGACCCCACTGCCACGGGAGGGTACGACAAAAGATGTCATGCAAGTTCTTATCGCAAGCACGCATGACTATATATGGAATACATGCCTACATTACATTCATGAATTGGAGCTAGTTCTGTGTCGCCCTAGTGTGTAACTATTACATGATTGATGTCATCCAATTCACTATCCATCACCGATCCACGTGCCTACGCTTTTCTCATATTGAATCTTGCTAAGTTACTATTGTCGTTGCTGCTGTTACAATAGTTATGAAATTGCTGCTACCGCTGTCACTGTTACTATTGCTATTACCGTGCTACTAAATCTGTGTTGCAGAGAGATATCCCACGTGTGGTTGAATTGACAAGTCAACTGCTAAGGCCAATAAATACTCTTTGGCTCCCCTTGTGTCGAATCAGTAATTAGGGTGAAATACTACCCGTGAAGATTGTCACGATCCCCTATACTTGTGGGTTATCACATAGGCCTTTCTTTTGGGCCACGCGTCGGCTCGATGATCCGTTCCCACACACAACCGTGCCTCGCTCTAGCTTCCCGCCCGGCTCGGTGAAATCCCCCAAAAAAATAATGTTTGTCAGCCTGCTATATAAACCCTCACGGTCAGTGACTCCACATTGTCTTCATCCCCTCCCTCCACATAGCTTATCTAGCTTGCTTCTCCCCCAATCGCCAATGGCACCAGCCGGTTATCATCACTCAGCCACTCCGCCAGAGTACAACTCTATCTAGGAGGCTTCACCACATCGGCATGGTAGTCCTCTGAAGCGTGCAGTGCGCATGCCACCCACTACATGCTCCGCCACAGCTGCCTGAAGGCAGTTGTTGCCGGTGGCCGATGTGGCTTCCACCCCACCGGCAGCCGCCTTGGCCGCTACCACACCATCATCTGCCTTGGACATGACCATGCCGTCAGGCGGCAGGGTCATCACCCGCTATGCCACTGTAGCCCGAATGCGGGAGGTGGAGGCCGCCAAAGGCCCGCTGCCGGGCTTCTGTGTCAAAAACCTTGCGAGATACATCTACTTCCTAGGGAAGGAGGTGGAGCACCACATCGCGCATGCGAAGAAGCTCACCTACGTCGTGGCCGCAGGAGAAGCCACAGCGGTGGCGCGGAATATGGAGATCTACGCCAAGTCCCGCCACTTCGAGGAGGGACGTCTGGAGCGGCGGAGGGCAACATTGACAGGCAACGGACTCGACTCCACCAGCTCATCGGCAGGCTCCTCCTCCACTGGCTCTTACTGAGGACGCTCGGTTCTGCTAGAAGTAGTACAAAGCCCCTCCATAGTACTAGTATTCATGGTCTATTTTGTTCAGGTCATCTAACTATAGATATGGTCGAACAGTACCACTTACATTAAATTGCTAGTATATATAGTTGAACTAGCTATTTCAGTACATGGTTGGCAACAATTGGGGAGAAGTTTGTTTGGTTCAGCTATCGAGTTGAACTATTTTGTACAAAGACCAATGCTTAATGTATGAATTAAATCCATGTTTAGTTAATTTCATATGCAAATTGCATCATAATTGTGATTTTGTTCCTGCAAAATTTGACAAATGTTAGTGCTACAATGTTGACAGATGCCTATGTTACTAGATTAACAAATGCCAAGGTTTCCGATTTGACAAATGGCAATTTACCCAACATGACAAATGCAAATCTTCCCCGATTGTATGTACTAAGCAAACGGGCCATCGTAGATAAACTTTTGCGATGACGCGATGCAACAATCCTTCGCATCAATTTTTCACCTGGCTTACTGGCGAAGGAAACATAGTTGTCTCTCTGCAGACGGGTATTCAATTTGAACCGTTTGTGATGAGTATTTATTCAGAGAAAAACAATGATGTTTTTTATTTACTTTGTTTACTATGTGAATTCAAAGATAATTACTTAGTTGATCAAACCATAGATTTCATTCAGTCAAGCTTTGACTTTACATTCTTATGATCGAGATACAATATAAAGAAAACTAGTTGCGGCGGCGGCGTCATGCGCAGGCAATGTCATGCTCCGGGGCACAGTTGTTCAATTCTTCAAATGAGACCAGAATGTTATGGACTTTGAAATCAAAGAGCCGGTCGTCTCGCGATCGACGGGCGGGTGGCGGAGGGCAGCAATTAGCGGCATTGCGAGGAAGCTGTCGATGGCGGTGTCCCAATCCACTACGGGGGCAGAGACGGGTGTAGGCGCGTGCACGGGCATTGGAGCAGTGGGTGCAGCAGCGCGCACGGGGACGGGCAAGGTGTGTGATTTTAGGCACGCGCACTGGGACCAACGCGGCCTGTGCAGGGGCGTGCACGAGCGCACGCGCAGGAGGAGGCGCTAGCGCTTGCACGCACACGAGACCACGCGGGGCCGCGGGGACCTTGCTGATGCCCGCAGTCTCCAGCACTGCGATGATGCTCGGCGACCAGCCCGGATGGTTGCTGGCGCGGGCGAGGGAATGGTTACTGGCGAGTGCGCCAGGGCAGCATCCGATGCGGCATGCAGCTCTTCCAGGGCCATGTCCATGGCGTCCCATTCGTCTTTATGTTCAATCTCCTCCGGGTCGGTGTCGAGGAAGACTAGTGGCATATGATCGTTGTGCGCCATGGCGAAGGTGGATGGAGGTCTGAATGATGGAGGGGAATGGGAGGCGAAGAGAGAGGATTGTGAGTGAGTGGGCAGTAAAGCCGCCTATTAAATAGCTACTCAGGCACCATTGATGGACATGTTGGAAGCGAAGCGGGCGGATATGGAGGTCAAAGGGCTCGCCTCGTGGCGAGCCTGCAGCATACTGCTCGCACGCCTCCCGGTGAGCCTACGCACCGAAGGCTATAGCTCGCACGCCTCCCGTGCCCCGTCAACTCAAACAACTGCTCGCACGGCACCTCCTAGACAATAAAGAGTGCGACGCGATTGGTACCAAGATCAAGTCCTAGGCAAGCAGACCTAATTTTAACAGCCGGTCCGCTCCTTTTCTACCTAATTAGTTTATGTTTGTTCTAAATTACAAAAAAGTGGCTGCACGTAAATGGGCAGTAGAACACCCACGGTTTATAAATAATGCAACCGTTTGCGTGGTAACGTGAAAGCTCTTTGTTCCAAAAAGCTATTGTTGGCTATTAATGTGTGTGCCTTTTCACAAAGTGGACATGAAAAATACGACAACATAATTGTGCTATATCATGACGCCATGCCCAATTTCTTGAATTTGTGTGAGTTTTCAATTTACTATAGTTTAAACCAATATTCTCAATGTTGGCCTTACAAGAAAAAATATATTGAAAACATGTCTCAAATAGGAAAACATAATCCTATGATGCCTTTATGTGCCATGTCATGACACCATGCCAAGTTTCACCAAAGGTTCTCAATGGGCCGGGCCAAAAACTTGAGATATTTGAAATTCATTTCCATTTCTTTGCATGGTACTTAAAGATGCAGTCGTGTACACTTATATGATTTGTTAACCCATTTTGATGCGCCGGACCTTGTGATTGTAGTTCAAATTTGAATTATGAACATAAAATGCCTATGAAACTCAATTAATGTATAAAAAGGGCCAAACAAACCCTGGATAATTCAATATTTTAGCACGACACTCCTACTGGCCTATGTTATCTCTAGAAAAAGATCAACGCGGGAAGAGGCAGCAGATGTCGTTTCGCCCACGTAAGGTGACGTGTTCCATATTAGAATCACAAAGCTTCCCGTGAGAAGCTTAGGTTTGTATGGGGCTTGGGCAAAAACTTGTCCCAAATTGCTCAATTTTTTTACCACGACACATATGTGCCATGTCATGACACCATGCCAAGTTTCATGAATTTCAAACGAGTTTTTGATTTACATGAATTTAAAACCAGCGTTTCTCATTTCTTGCATGGGGCCTAGAGATGCAGCCATGGACACCCATATGATTTTTCAACCCATTTTGATGCACAAGACCTTGTGATTGTATTTCAAATTTGAATTATACAGATTAAATGCCTAGAAAACTCAATTAATGTATAAAAAATGCAAAAAAAACCATGAATAATTCCATATTTTAGCAAGGTACTCCATGGTCTATGTTGCCTCTAGAAAAAGTTCAAGGCGAGAAGATGAGATGTCGTTTCTCCCACATAATTAAGGTGACGTGTTCCCTATCAGAACCATAAAGCTACCCGTGAGAAGCTCCGGTTAGTAAGGGGTTTGTGCCAAAACTTGTCCCAAATTGGACAATTTTTTACCGCGGCACATATGTGCCATGTCATGACAACATGCCTAGTTTCATAAATTTCTGAGTTGTTTTGGATTTACAGTAAATTAAATACCAAGTTTCTCAATGTTTGTGGGCGAGGCAAGACCATGAGATGTTTGAAATTCATTCCCATTTCTTGTCTGTGACATAAAGATGAAGCCATGGATACTTATATAATTTTTCAACCCATTATGATGCACTGGACCTTGTGACTATAGTTCAAAATTGAATTATACACATTAAATGTCTAGAAAACTCAATTAATGTATACAAATTGCCAAATGAACCCTGAATAATTTCATATATTATTACGACACCACTATTTGTATGTGTTCAATGTAGATAAATCTTATTGCGATCCAAACACCGTTCTTTGTCGAAGTAACCTGATTTTCCATTTTAAAAACAATATGAAAATCAAGTGTATCGCAAACAGTTCATGAGCATGAATCGTGTGTGATGCAGTACAAAATATCTTGGGCCAATCCTCATACATGGCTTAGGCCGGAAGCTTCATCGGTAACAGTCCACCACCGTACAGTTTACCGCACTTGCTCCATTTTACTGTTCAATCATCACCGATGAAAGATGGGGACGTGGATCCCCATCGTGAGGGCAACTTTGGCAACCCACTCCGGCCTGAGTGTGGCCGCATCAGCCATGAGCACGCTCTCAACATGCTTGAACACGGCCGCTACCTCCGACTGCGCGGCTGCAGCAACCGAAAGGGTAGCTTCTACAGCTGAGAGGGTGGCAGCAACAACCGCGACGAGGATAGCAAATGGTGAGAACGAGACATCAGCTGTCAATTTCTCGGCGGTTGCCATAGCCCTGATGGCGGATGTTCACACCCATCTTGAGGCCTCCCACACCCATCTCGTGTCGGTCACAACACACATCACTGTGGCCTTCTTCGATAACGATCGACAACCCACGTCCAATGAGTTGATAATCGCTGAGTGTGCTCGAGCAGGCGTCCGTTCGTCGGCGACATCCCAAGCCAAGATGGTGACCGTCCATGCCCGGACCAAGGCCACCCACGCCCGGCTCGTGGCGGCCTTATCCAAAGAGATGGTGGACGAGGATTGCAAGATGTCGGTGGAGTATGTGGCGATGGATGCCATGGAGCTTCTTACCCTAGAGGTCGTCGAGCGGGAGCTGGTCATCGAGGAGGCGACGGAGATCGACGAGCACCATGTGGAATATTAGTCTCTGTTTAGAGCTCTCATCTTTTGTTAGAGTAATGTTTAGGTCAACTAATTATGTTTAATTGGCCGATTTAGTAAGTATGGGCAGTGCTGTAGGATCTTTTGTGTAGTACTCAAAATTTGCAATTGATGTTAAATTAAGCAATGACATGGATGACTATCGTAACGAGGGAAATTTGGACCAAAATTTGCCGATGTATCCCCATTTTCTCTTCCAAATGAAAATGAAATGCAAGTACAATGTGCAATGTAGTATCCAATATCTTACGCCGGAAGGTTGGAGACCAAAATTTCCATGTTCAGTCTCATCACACACGGGATAAACTATAGGATTCGTTTGTGATGTTGGATATCGCACACAGTTCGGCTAAAAATATTGTGTCCTATGTGACTGTGTGCGCTAGTTTCTCACCACACCGAATGAAAATTTAGGGCTGCCACGCAAATATCTACCTCCCGCACCCCTCGTACCAACCAAAATCCACATTCCCACCTCCTCCCCCCTTCCTTTCCTAAGTTCAAACCTTCACTGCCTTCTTGCAAGGCCGCCTCCTTGCCAGCAACGCTCCTTCCTGTTGCTCGGCCTCCTCCATCTAGTTAGGTAATCCACACCTTCCCCATACCCCATCCTCCTCCATCCCACATGCCCCGACCGCCGGCGTGACACCTTCCACCAAAATCACCAACCCATCCCCCAATTAATTACCGCAAAAAGACATGGTGCACGCATTATAGCCAGGATCTCAAGGAGCATTTGACAGTGTTGAAGCAAATCCCGGCCGTAGGCGCGGATGAGGCTGCGATGCCTGCCATGCGTGCCGACCCCCAGATCTTGGAATATCACCTCACCGTCGAGCCCATGATGTATACTACGCAACTTAATTCTTGTAGACTCTTGTTGGGCCTCCAAGCGCAGAGTTTTGTAGGATAGTAGCCATTTTCCCTCAAGTGGATGACCTAAGGTTTATCAATCTGTGGGAGGTGTAGGATGAAGATGGTCTCTCTCAAACAACCCTGCAATCAAATACAAGAAATCTCTTGTGTCCCCAACACACCCAATACAATGGCAAATTGTATAGGTGCACTAGTTCGGCGAAGAGATGGTAATACAAGTGCAATATGGATGGTAGATAAAGGTTTTTGTAATCTTAAAATATAAAAACATCAAGGTAGCAAGTAACAAAAGTGAGCACAAACGGTATCGCAATGCTTTAAAACTAAGCCTAGGGTCCGTACTTTCGCTAGTGCAATCTCTCAACAATGCTAATATAATTGTATCACATAATCATCCCTCAACGTGCAACGAAGAATCACTCCAAAGTTCTTATTTAGCGGAGAGCATAAGAAGAAATTGTTTGTAGGGTATGAAACCACCTTAAAGTTATCCTTTCCGATCGATCTATCCAAGAGTTCGTACTAAAATAACACCAAGTTATCCTTTCCGATCAATCTATCTAGAGTTCATACAAAAATAACACCATATGATACGCACCAACCAACTCTCATGTCACCTAGATACGCCAATGTCACCACAAGAATCCATGAGTTAATTATACGATACGCATCAAACAATTTCAGATTCATAATACTCAATCCAATGCAAAGAACCTCAAAGAGTGCCTCAAGATTTCTATTGGAGAACATGGGACAAGAACGTGCATCAACCCCTATGCATAGATTACCCCAATGTCACCTCGGGAATCCGCAAGTTGATGCCTCAACATCTATCAAGTGAATCAATAGAATACCCCAATGTCACTACGGGTATCCTACGCAAGACATACATCAAGTGTTCTCAACCAAAATATTCAATCCGACATAACGACATCTCAAAGGGAAAGATTCAATTCATCACAACATGATAGCAAGGGAATGACATCATATGATCCGACTATATTAACAAATCCCATGAGACATCAAGATCGTGACATCTCAAGAACACGAGAGAGAGAGATTGAACACATAGCTACTGGTACATACCCTCAGCCCCGAGGGTGGACTACTCCCTCCTCGTCATGGCCTCTGTCGGGATGATGAAGATGGCCACCGGAGATGATCTACCCTCTCCGGAAGGGTACTGGAATGCCTCCAGATTAGTTTTTCGCCGATACAGAGAGTTGCGGCGGCGGAACTTCTCGTCTAGGATTATTTTCTGGGGGTTTCTGAATATATAGGATTTTTGGGCGTCGGTTTCACACGGAGATGGGCCACGAGTGGACCACAAGACACCAGGGCGCGCCAGAGGGGCCTGGCGTGCCCTGGTGGGTTGTGCCCACCTCATGGCTCTTCTGGCCCTCCAACGAAGCTTCTAGTGCCTCTTTTGTTCCAAAAAAAAATCGTCAAAAAGTTTCGGGCGATTTCGAGAACTTTCAATTTCTGCACAAAAACAACACCACGGTAATTCTGCTGAAAACAGCGTCAGTCCGGGTTAGTTCTAAATAAATCATATAAAGTGCATCAAAACCATATAAAAGTATTGTAAACATAGGTGAATATGGCATGAATACTTCATAAATTATAGATACGTTGGAGACGTATCAGCATCCCCAAGCTTAATTCCTGCTCGTCCTCGAGTAGGTAAATGATAAAAGAACTAATTTATGAAGTGTGACTGCTAGAATAATATATAAGTTTGATCATTGATAATTTTAGTCAATTTTCTAGCATCATAACCAGCAAATTTTTCTCATTAAAATCATCATGATATAGCAATCAATTCACATGTCATTGTTCAAATAATGAATTCTCTTGAAACTTAAGAACCTATGTTCTTAGTCACCAAACAATTGCAATTCAACTTATTCTCAACAAAGTCTAAGTAAGAGCTCCACATACTCAATCATCATATAGTCTTCTATGATTGCTAGTACTCAAAGCATATTTCTAGAACAAATGGCATCCATCGAATACAAAGAAAGATAGGGGCTTAATGTTTCGCCTCCCAACTCATTTATCATAGAGATAATTGTCAACAATAATAAGTCATGATCAAATATATTTGACTGGCCATATGTGCCTAGATCTTTCCCCACCACATGATGCTTGCCAACTAGAGAATAATTGAGGTTGAAATGAGAATGCATACTATTGACTCTTGCATAAAAGTAAATACTGAAAGGTAAAAGATAGGCCCTTCGCAGAGGGAAGCAGGGATTTGCAGAGGTGCCAGAGCTCAAAGCTTAAATCATAGATAAATATAATTTTGGGAGGTGCACCCTTCCTATCAACGTTACGACCAAGAGTTATCAATATCTTCCATGTTAAACACATTAGCGGTGGTTCCCAAGTAGTATAAGTAAAGGTTTACTCCCCCTCCACCAACAAAAACACTCCACGGCTAGCCGAATCCACGGGTACCGTCCATAGCAACAACATTCCTGGGGGAGTTTTGTTTAATTATTTGCATTATTTTTTATTTCGGGACTGGGAATCCCTATTACCGCCCCTCTCATGCAAGGACGGGTGAATAAACACTCATCATGAGAATAACCCGCTTAACATGGAAGATACTGACCGCCCCCCGTCGCTCCATGAGCGGTCCAGGCACACAAAAAGATGTTTATTTGAATGTTTAGAGGTGGCACATGCAAATTTACTTGGAATGGCAGTGAAATACCATATATAGGTAGGTATGGTGGACTCTTATGGAAGAAACTTGGCTCAAGGATTTGGATGCACAATTAGTATCTCTACTTAGTACGAAGTGTTGGCTAGCAAAAGGTTCTAAACAAGCACCACATGTTGGAGGATCCATAACAATATAACTTCTATGCAAATATACACAACCATAACTCATTACATTGTCTTCCTTGTTTAACTTCAACTAATTTGCTCAAGTTTGAAAATAATTAATGGGTATTCACAATCATAGAAGATGTCCAAGATAATATATTTGTATGTGAAAGTTCTGTTCCTTATACTAATCATTCACGAATTGCTTCTATGACCAATATTGTGATTGTCAAGCTTCAAAAGATTTCGCTTTCTAAACCCAATTTGAAGCTACTACTAGGCATGATATGAACATATAATTTCAACTTCATGGTATTCAATTCATTCAACAATTTACGCATAGGATATAAGTGAAGCACAAGAGTAAATGACAAGCTACTCCAAAAAGATATAAGTGAAGATCAAGTGAGTAGTCAAACAATTAAGTAGCTATGTGAGGACTCTCTCTCTCTCTCAATAAATATTTTCAGATCTGAGTATTTTATTCAAACAACAAACTAAACAAAAATAGAACTCCAAGAATAGCACGCATCATGTGAACGGATGAAAATTTAGGCTCAACATAGGCTAACCGATAGTTGACGAAGAGAGGTGAGATGCGTAGCATCCCCAAGCTTAGATGCTTGAGACTTCTTGAAATATTTACTTGGGGTGCCTTGGGCATCCCCAAGCTTGAGATTTTGTATCTCGTCAATCCTCTCATATCATGGTTTCACCTATTCTCAAAAACTTCATCCACACAAAACTCGAAAAGAACTCGTGAGATAGGTTAGTACACATAAGAATAAATCAACACTTCATGTACTGCCAAGACAAGTTGCATAATTATTTCCAAACATCATCTACTGTTTACTATCATTTCCACAATTTATATCTACCAATATAGGCTATGGAAACTATAGAATAAGTAGATAACAAAACTATGACAGCAATCTGTAAAAACAGAACAGCCTGTAGCAATCTATTAAACCAGTGTACTTGTGTAACTCAAAAAATTATGAAATTTAAGGACATGCTAAATAATTTATATGAAAATACTTGGGAACAATTTCAGAAACTTTCCACGTTCCAGTAAAATATGAAAATTCAAACACTACAGAGGAAGTTTCTGTTTTTACACAGCACACATCAAACATGCAATGCAAGCATCCTAAGGCAATTCTTGGAACCTTTTATTGAAAAACAAGATTATAAATAACACCTAACAGAAAATAAAAAAATATAATGATGCTCCAAGCAAAGCACATATCATGTGACGAATAAAACTATAGCTCCAAGTAAGATATACCGATAATGTTGAAGACGAAAGAGGGAATACATTCCGGGGCATCCCCAAGCTTAGACGCTTGAGTATTCCTTGGATATTACCTTGGGGGTGACTTGGTCATCCCCAAGATTAGGTTCTTGTCACTCCTTATTCTCCTCATATCGGTGTCTCACCCAAAACTTGAAAACTTGAATCACACAAAACTTAACGGAACTTCGTGAGAAGGGTTAGTGAAATAAGTAAAAATCATTCACTTAGGTACTGTCAAGACAAGATTCATAATTGTTCCCACATAATACCTACTGTATTATATCATTCCCATAATTTATATCACTGAATATAAGCTATGGGAACACTAAAACAAGCAAACTATGCATGCAAAACAGAATCTGTCAAAACAGAACAGTCTGCAAAGATCTGTAGTATAACCATACTTTCCTATATCTAAAAATTCTGAAAAATTAGGATAACCTGAATAATTTGTATATAAACACTTTGTAAAAATTTCAGATCATTATCACGCTCCATTAAAAAATGAAATTTCCTGTACTGGAGTCAAAAGTTTTTGTTTTGGTTCAGCATCAATTCTACTCATCTTGTGAGTCATCCCAAAGGCTTTACTTGGCACTTTATTGAAATAAAAGACACAAAACATGATTACCACAGTAGCTTAATCATTTGAACACACAAAAACAGAAAGTAAAAGTGTTGGGTTGTCTCCCAACAAGCGCTTTTCTTTAATAGATTGCTACAAACTGTTCTGTTTGGATGATTTCAATGATGCTCACATAAAAAGTAGTAATTGAAAGATGCAAGAGAGCATCATGAATCTCATGACAAGCACATTTAAGTCTAACCCACTTCCTATTCATAGGTATTTTGTGAGCAAACAATTTATGGGAACAAGAATCAACTAGCATAGGAAAGGAAAACAAGCATAACTTCAAAACTTTGAACACATAGAGAGGAAACTTGATATTATTGCAATTCCTACAAGCATATGTTCCTCCCTCATAATAAATTTCAGTAGCATCATGAAGGAATTTCACAATATAACTATCACATAAAGCACCCTTTTCATGATCTACAAGCATAGAAAATTTATTACTCTCCACATAAGCAATTTCCTTCTCACTCATTGTAGTGGCAGCAAACTCAACAAAATAACTATCATGAGACACTTGATTGACATAACCACATTCAATATTAAAATCATGATAACAAGTTTCATGGTTACTATCACTCTTTATAGCATACATGTCATCATCATAATCATCATAGATAGGAGGCATGCCATCATCATAATAAATTTCCTCATCAAAACTTGGGGGACTAAAAACATCATCTTCATCAAACATAGCATCCCCAAGCTTGTGGCTTTGCATATCATTAGAATCATGGATATTCGGAGAATTCATACTAGCAACATTACAATCATGCTCATAATTCAAGGAATTCTCATTAAGTATTTTCATAATTTCTTGCTCTACCAATTGAGCACAATTTTCTGACTCCTTATTTTCACGAAAGACATTATAAAGACGATACAAATGATGCAACCTAAGCTCCATTTTTTTGTAGTTTTCTTTTATAAACCAAACTAGTGAATTAATTGCAAGATCTAAAGATATACCTTCAAGCACTCACCTCCCTGGCAACGGCGCCAGAAAAGAGCTTGATGTCTACTATGCAACTTTATTCTTGTAGACTCTTGTTGGGCCTCCAAGCGCAGAGTTTTGTAGGAAAGTAGCAATTTTCCCTCAAGTGGATGACCTAAGGTTTATCAATCCCTGGGACGTGTAGGATGAAGATGGTCTCTCTCAAACAACCCTGCAATCAAATACAAGAAATCTCTTGTGTCCCCAACACACCCAATACAATGGCAAATTGTATAGGTGCACTAGTTCGGCAAAGAGATGGTAATACAAGTGCAAATTGGATGGTATATAAAGGTTTTTGTAATCTTAAAATATAAAAACGTCAAGGTAGCAAATAACAAAAGTGATCACAAATGGTATTGCAATGCTTGAAAACAAGGCCTAGGGTCCGTACTTTCGCTAGTGCAATCTCTCAACAATGCTAATATAATTGGATCACATAACCATCCCTCAACGTGCAATGAAGAATCACTCCAAAGTTTTTATCTGGCGGAGAGCATAAGAAGAAATTGTTTGTTCAGTACGAAACCACCTTAAAGTTATCCTTTCCGATCGATCTATCCAAGAGTTCGTACTAAAATAACACCAAGTTATCCTTTCTGATAAATCTATCTAGAGTTCGTACTAACATAACACCATATGATACGCATCAACCAACTCTAGTGTCACCTAGATACTCCTATGTCACCACAATTATCCTTGAGTTAATTATACGATACGCATCAAACAATTTCAAATTCATAATACTCAATCCAACACAAAGAACCTCAAAGAGTGCCCCAAGATTTTTATTGGAGAACATGGGACAAGAACGTGCATCAACCCCTATGCATAGATTACCCCAATGTCACCTCGGGAATCCGCAAGTTGATGCCTCAACATATATCAAGTGAATCAATAGAATACCCCAATGTCACCACGGGTATCCCACGCAAGACGTACATCAAGTGTTCTCAGCAAAAATATTCAATCCAACATAACGACATCTCAAAGGGAAAGATTCAATTCATCACAACATGATAGCAAGGGAATAACATCATATGATCTGACTATATTAACAAAGCCCATGATACATCAAGATCGTGACATCTAAAGAACACGAGAGAGAGAGAGAGATTGAACACATAGCTACTGGTACATACCCTCAACCCCGAGGGTGGACTACTCCCTCCTCGTCATGGCCTCCGCTGGGATGATGAAGATGGCCAACGGAGATGATCTACCCTCTCCGGCAGGGTACTGGAACGTATCCAGATTGATTTTTCGCCGATACAGAGAGTTGCGGCGCCGGAACTTCTCGTCTAGGGTTATTTCTGGGGGTTTCTGAATATATAGAATTTTTGGTCGTCGGTTTCACGCGGAGATGGGCCACAAGTGGACCACAAGACACTAGGGTGCGCTAGAGGGGCCTGGCGTGCCCTGGTGGGTTGTGCCCACCTCGTGGCTCTTCTGGCCCTCCAACGAAGCTTCTAGTGCCTCTTTTGTTCCAAAAAAAAATCGTCAAAAAGTTTCGAGCGATTCCGAGAACTTTCGTTTTCTGCACAAAAACAACACCACTGTAATTCTGCTGAAAACAGCGTCAGTCCGGGTTAGTTCTAAATAAATCATATAAAGTGCATCAAAACCATATAAAAGTATTGTAAACATAGGTGAATATGGCATGAATACTTCATAAATTATAGATACGTTGGAGACGTATCAGGCCTGCATCGACGCCTCGCGCGTGGACGCTGCCACGCGGTTGGCTGCTTTAAACAACAACTCGTGGTGTTTTCTCGAGGGCTCCGCTGGTGCCTTCGACGAAGACTACGAGTTGTTTTCTCAGCGTGCCCGTGCTTTCCTCGGCTCCAGAGCCGGCAGGTTGGTGACCGGACAGGCTCAGGCCACTCACCACTACGAGGAAGGCACCCACGATGTGGAGGCCTCGCCCTCTTCCAAGCCTATCGTTATCGATATCTCCGACGACGAGGAATAGCTTGTTTTTTAGTTTAATTACTAATGACCTGTGTTCCGCTAACTACGCCTGTTAAGCATGTTTAGTTTACCTATTGCATGTGTTGCTCCTGACTTTCCTTAAGAAATTCTAGTGAAATATCCAATGTAATGCTACTATGCAATCTGACCTTCTAGGTGATGCTCAGTTAACTGTTTGGTTCATTTGTTTTGGTGATCATCTACAATGTGATGTTCGATTTCTATTGGTACAATTTTGTATTGTTATGCATGTGAGAAGTAAATCGAATTTGGATATACTAAATACATGGGAAACATACAATTGCTATATTTCATAGTTCTTAGCACGGTTGACTGTTCCATGTGGGTTGAATTAATATGTTGGATCTGCAATTCATTTATTTTCGGTGACATATTTTACTGATAGTACGCCAAATCTCACTTATAACCTAATCAATATCTATCTTAAATACTTTACAGGGGAACAATGGGAGACACTGAAGTTTACCATTGATGTTTGCACATTCATGATCCTTTGGCTAATAGCACATTATTGTGGAATTGCCGAAACCATTCTAATATTTAGGTTTCTAATAATTTGGTCTTGCACATGTAGGTCCTACTGTAAGAGGTTTAGACCCACTATTTGACCCATTTTGCATGTGGCGAAATGAGGTATTCATGAATATCCGTCAAATAAAGAAACCCAAAAAGATTGTTAAGATAAAGAAACAAGCGACGAAAAACAACAAGATGTTTGTCTACACAATGAAGAAGACATCAGTGAACTATATGATTTTACTATCTCTTTTACCTTGTCTTTTTTCCCTTTGGGACATTTCAATTTTTTGAAATGAAATTTGTGCATATCTTTGTTTCCTATCCTTTCCAAAGCAGTTCATCGATGAGTACATCTCAAACCACATGTATGGTCAAGAGGCGAGACAGGTATTCATACAGCACCCACGGTATAATCTAAACTCTTCCTCAAGAGGATCAAGGATGGGTGGGCAACCATCCACATGCACTGGCCTAAAGTTGCAAGGACCTTCGACATCAGTGAAGGCTCAATATTTGCCTTCCACTTTAACATCTCCCTAGACGAGATTCATATGTCTATTTACCGTCTATCGTGATACTTTTGAAAGGTTTTAGATGTTGCATGTGCAACTTGGTCCTGTCGTGTAATTGGGTAGCTAGGTAGTTACGACTATATGATTTTGTACACTAATGTTTTTCAATTATGAAATCCGGGTTGCCGTAATACGAATATGAAATATATTTTGTGCTTGATATGAAGTGTCAATTTGATTAGTAACAGGATTATAAATAATAGAGCAATTAGGCTGATTATTGGGGTTTCCTATTGCTAACGGTTTCTCAGATGACAACATGAGCGATGACCTCAGCAAACCCACACGGTTTCTAGAAAGTTGGTGTGTTTGATCAATGAACAATCACACACAACTTCTTGACGACAACTGTGAGCGTTAGGCCACCCTTTCACAAACGTTTCCACATAAAAAGAGTGTGATGGACAGTCTTATGCCAAACAGTTTCTTCTAGGCATCGTGTGTGATAGCCACCCCTATCAGAGAGGACGATATGAACAAAATTGTGTGTGATGTACAATACAAACGGAAACGTATCTTTGGGATTCCTTGTGTGGGACGCTAAGCACATCTCACACGACTTTTGCGATATGTCTGTTTGTGATGTTGCTCCCAATCGCACACGCTTTATTTTTGCGTGGTGTGTGTGATCGGACGGAGCCATCGTCGATGATTTATCTGTGTCATTTGTGATAGGCTCCCCCTATCGCCAACACAGCAAGGAGACGGTTTAAAACTACGTCACGGAAAGCGGGTAAAACTGTTTGTATAGGAGCCGCCTGCACTAGTGATTGGCGGGCGTTGATCCGGGCCCTCTACTACACAGACACCTGCTTCCGTTCCAGGGTAACTCCAATGCCCCGGAACCCACTGTTCCTCCATGCCATCCCATCTCACCACCGGTGGACCTACAATGGGGTCAACGGCCACCCAACCACGAGCCACGACAGCCACCTGAGTGCACGGCGATGACGGGCTCTCGGTTGACCCCATCCAACTCTCCCGTCGTTAACAGGGAGAAGGGGGGTGCTCCACCATGCTTCTGCCACGAGACCCATGTGGTTCCCCCTCTCTCTGTAACCCTCCTCTTCCAGCTACCTTCTACAGCGAGCACCGCAGGAAACATCATCATGCAGTTTGCCGGTGCCAAGTGTGTGGCTTGCACAACAAAAGGGATGTAGTTCTTTTGGTAGTTCGCCGGTGTGTGAGCGTGCACCCCCCACCCCCACCACAAGCATGAACACTTCGTGTCAACCAACAGGTACAACAAAAGATGCCCATATTAATTTCTTTGCTATTGTTCTCTGCTGACGACGAGAAGTGTAGGTTGATCTTCATTGCAGGTCGGTTGGATCCTCGGTGCAGTACACAAATCGCTAGTCTGTTGGCTTATTTTGTTCTCTGGCGCAGTTCGCTTGTGAATATTGTTTTTGCAATTCCCTAGATGTGTGTTGTAGTTCACTGCATAAATAAATTGCCTTATTTGCAACTTAATTTTTGTGTTGGAGGGTTGTTGTGCTAGAAAAGTTAAGGAACTTCGTTGTAGTAAATTGAAAAAAATGATGCAGTTCATTCGGTTAGCTCATGCGTGTAGTTTGAGGGCAGATGATTTTTTCAAGGATGATTTATGTTGATTTGCAGGCACATTTATATGATTTTATTTAAGCAGTTCATCTGACATTCTCTTGCGGTTCCTGTTTATCGACCATGCGGTTTGCTTCTTCGCCCGTGTAAACATTCCTCTCCGAGTAATTACTATGTTTGTGCATGCAGTAAAAAAGAAAAGAAATATAAAATTCTGCAGTTAACTCGCTCCATGCGTACAGTCAACTCGTCAGGTCTACATGTGTAAAAAATAATAAGTATGAAAAAAAGACAACAAAAAGTCATGCGGTTCACTTTCATTAATGTCGCGGTTCACTTGGGTAGTGTCCTGGTTCATTTTTGGTAGTGTACGCAAAAGACAACAAAAACTCATGCAGTTCACTCTCGGGTGTGTCGCGGTTCACTTGTGGTAGTGTCGCGGTTCACTTATGTAACAGCCCAAGTGCATTCCTTTCCAACCTTTGTAATATTCCATGTTTGACCTCCATGTTTGCCCTCATGTGTGTTGGGTCTAATAAAAATTGCTTCATGACATTCCTATTGCATCACGACATCATGGCATCATTACATAAAGTATTTGTTGCATCATGAGCTTGTGTGCTTGTTGTTGGTGTGAGTGTGTGTGATTGTGGTGTTCGGTATGCTTGGAGACATGGGTTGTTATGGTGTGAAAGCCCTCTCTACTAATTCTCAAAACTATGCCCACCTCTCTTGTTTCAAAATGGAATATATGGTGAATTAACTTGCCTGTTCATCTCATTAAAAATGTTGCTCTACTGCTAAATATTCTAATAAGATTTGTTGGATAGCTCTCAGTCATGTTTGAGCTTACTGCCTTTTGAATCTTTGCAAAAAACAGATCCCAATATTAAATATAAGTGATTTAAATTGTTTGCTCTAAAAATGCCCAACCATTTTTATTAATTAGGGCATAATTTTGTGAGTGCAAAAATATTTTTCTTTCTCTCTAACTCTCTTTCAAACTCTCTAGTGTTTAAATGCTATTGGTTGTTTTTTTATAAAAGATAAAAAAACATTCGGTTTTTCCAGGGAGAGAGAGAGACCCGGCCCGCCTAGGCCTCCTTGACCCTCGCGGCCCAGCTAGGCGACTCCAGCCTGCCCAGCTCGCCTCGTGGTCGCCTTTCCACCATGGATGCCGAGTCGGCCCACCTGCCGGCGACCCTCCCTCTCGCTTTTCTTCCTCCTCGTGCCACCTCCCTCTCACAACAGTTGTGGGGAGCAGAGGCACATGGCCACGGAGGCCGAGCCCCTCGCCGTGCCCTCCTATAAAGCTAGCTAGCCGTCCCCCTAGGGTTTCCCTCCTTCCCTCGCACCACGACCACTCCTACCTCCATCCTTCGCCTCCTCCTGATGGCGCCCTAGTGAGCAGAGAGCAGGGAGGTTCAAAGAGGATTCAGTAGGTTCAGAGAAGAAGCAGAGGTGCGCCGGCCGTCTCCGTCGTCGTCGATCGCCTCCGGTGGCTTCCTCCGCTCCGTCCAAGATGTCCCGTATCGCGCAGCCGACTCCCTCGACCCATTCCAGGAGCTAGGAGGTGGAGATCATCTCCACGGCGTCCTCTCCGTCGTTGTCATCCTCGCAGACCGGGAGTTCCTCGCCGCCATGATCAGCTCCTCGCCGCGCCTCGGATCGACCTTCTCGCGCCTGCCCGAGCTCGCCTTTCGCTTCCCCTAGGTGAGCCGCATCGAATCCCCTCCGCTGCCGCTCCGTTGCATGCTTGTGGTGGTCGTTCGGTCATGTAGAGCCTCAGCCAACTTGGCCGTGAGCGGCAAGCTCGTGCCTTGCCTTCATGGTAGCTCCTCCCACGTGCGTCCGCAGCTGCAGAGTCCCCGCACGAGTCCGCAACCCCCGTTGTAGTTCGTAGCCGCCGCCGTCATTTCCCTGCTTGCCGGCGACGCCGTTGTTTTCTTGTCCAGGGAAGTAGAAGAGGGGCAGCGCCCGGTGTCAGTTAAACCTCCTCAACTTCCCCTTACCTGTCAGTCCCGAGCCCGTAGGTAAGCTGGTCGAGTGCCCGTTCCTCGATAGGGAGGTCTCGGGTTTGAATCCCCCAAGCCCCCTTTTGTTCCACTGTGTGTATTTCCTGTGTGTGTATGACAGTGGGCCCTGGGGTCACTTGTCATCCTCTTGGGGGCCCTGGAGAGACTTCCATGTGGCCCCTCCTTTTTTTCCACATTTGTTTTGTGTTTTCTCTATCTTTTCCTGTTTATTCCATTTCTGGTAAGTGCTAGTTTTGGACATGTCCAGATCTGGAATATGCCTTTTAGGAACATGCCAAATTTGGCATATGCCATGTTATAAGTGAATGGGGTGTTCTTTCGAATTGGTTTTGTGGCATTTTTCCTACAGGAACCTATGCTTATGATATAATAATTTGGGGGTAGAAAAATCCAGTGAATCCATTAGTGGCATTAGATTTATCATTTGGGCAAGTTTGTGAAAATGTTGTTTTGTGATAATTTGTCATTTTGCCTTTTTCACATGATTTAATTCTTGCAATATATAATACACTTGTCAACATGAAAGATGATCATTAGTGTGTGCTCTAGCCCCTGGTGTTTTTGCATGCCATGATAGTTCATGTAATGAGTGGCATTCTTGATGTCAACATGCCACCAAAATTTTGTTTTCACATTCTCAAATAATTCTAAGTGTTGAAATCTGTTATTTTGTTGCCATGTTGTCTTGATGATTCCCATGTATATGTTGCTCCTTTGGAGTTGGCACAATGGAATGCATTGTTGTGCTTGTCATCCTCTGTTATTTTGTGCCAAGCGCTTGTAGGTAGAGCTATTGCATCTTACTTAAAACTTGCTGTCAACATGCCATTTTGTTAATAATATTCCTTGTTTGACACTGGTTGAATTTCACTAAGTCTGTGAATCTGCTATTCTCAATATATGCACATTCTGATGTTCTCATAATGTAGTGCATTGAAGTACATGTTGTCCTCTATCAACCTATTAAGTTTCATGCCATGAAAGTCCCTGTAGCATATGTAATTGTGGCTGTCAAGATGCCATCATGTTAACTCAGATTCTGTAAAACTAGAATTTCCACTAAGTCCCTAAAAATTGTTTCAACATGCCCTCTTGTGACCTCATTTGCCACTGAACCATGCTTCCTTTCATGTTCATGTAGATAGATGAAATGTTGAGCATGCTGTATACTTCATGTACATGCCTTGGTTGTGGTTTGAAACTTGCTATAGCTCTGGTTATGTGTGTTACAAGATGACATGTTGCTATTTGTGGACAGATTGTGTGTTTGAATGTTTTGTGACTTGTGGGAGCTATACTCCATTTTTTTGCATGATCTTTAGCTCTATTCTTGCTAGATTTTCATTCCCAATCCAGTGGCATCCTTGGAATACCAACGAATAGCCCATGGCCTCCCTCATCATTGTTTTTGTATCCGTTAACGTTCATACCTTGCCGAGAGTGTCCCGTGAGCTTCATTACTCCATTTGCAATGTTCTACATATGCATTTGCATCGTTTCTACATGGAGCATTCATATTTGCCATGATCATGCATGTTCAAATAACCAATCTTGAGATTCTGTCCAGAATACTAAAGAACTTAATAATTGCATGAGAAACATGACTAGCATAGGGTTGCCATGTTAAATACTTCAAATTGGTCATGCATCATCTTTGGTTGCGCATTGCACCTTGTTTGTATGTTTATTTGGTGCTTTTTATCTTTGGGTAGACCCGAGTGTCGAGCCTGAGTAAGAGGATCCTGACGAGAACAACTACGAGGACCCAGCTCTTTGTCCCTCTGAAGACCCAACAGGCGAGATGATCATACCCGGATCCTGACACTATTTTTGCTATGCTAGATGTCTCGCTTCTACGTTATGTTTCGTTGCCTACCACTTAAACTGTCAGCCTCCTACATTGCCATGAAAGCCTCTAACCCCTCCACTTCCTAGCAAAACGTTGATTGTCTACGTTACCACTGCTCAGCCCTTATCTTATAGCGTTGCTAGTTGCAGGTGCAAGATGTTTTCCATGTGCCAACATGGATATCTGGAGATATCACCTTATTTACTGTTATTGAATTTAATGCACATATATACTTGGAAATGGTGGAAGGTTTGGCCTTTTGCCCGGTGTTTTGTTCCACTTTTTCCGCACTAGTTCCGAGTACCAGTGTTATGTTCCATATTTTGCACTCCTAACATGCTCGGGGTTGTTATGGGGACCCCCTTGACCATTCTTTTTAGACTAAAACTTGTCTGGCAAGACCCAACTTTGGTACTACATTTGCTAAACAACTTAATAAAATTGCATAGGGCATAGCTACCCCGTGGATAATTAATCAACCCCCGGGCCAGTGCTCCGCATGAGTGTTGGTCCAACCCAGAGCAGCTTATTAACGCCGCCCGGGGCAACTCGGTGATTGGCGTGGTAACCATCGCTCATCTGTCGTGTCCTGAGAACGAGATACGCGGCTCCTATCGGGTTCGTTGACACTTCAGGCGGTCTTGCCGGACTTGTTTTACCTTTCTCGAATGTCTTGCGTGAGGAATTCCGTGGATACTTTGGGCTATCTCGTGGTTGAGGTTTTTCAACAGAATTTCCTAGGAGATCACGGGATTCCTGGCCGAGGTTATTCCCGCGGCGTGTGGTTAGTTTGTGATGGATGAGTTGGAGCACCCTGCAGGGTTAAATCTTTTCAAAGATTTGTGCCTGCGGTTATGTGGCAACTTGGAAATTTGTTTAACACCCGGTTATAGCAAACATGAAGTAAAATCAAATAAAATACACCAACTGAGTGCGCAACCGTGACCGTCTCTGCTCATGAACATGAACCGAGAGAGAACACGGTGGGGTTATGCTTGACATAGGTAGGTGTTCAGAAAGACATATTCATTCATATCAAGACCTTTTGTTGCAAAGCATGACTTACCCACGGAACATTTGGAAAATCCTTTTCGTGTGATCTCTCCGGGTATGCCAATGAGTTCTCATATGGTAATTCCGGATGTCTCTATCAAGATGGGCAGATTTTCCTTTCTAGCCTCTCCAATTGTGCTCGGCAATTCCGATATTGATCTAATTCTTGGCATGGATTTTCTTGCGATGAACAAGGCTTATGTTGATTGTAAAGGTAAAGAAGTCCAATTGACTCATCCTTCTGAATATGTGATCATTTTCTTTGCTCGCGATGATATGATTCGTCTCTTTTCTCTCAATGGGAAGGGTGAGATTTCTGCCATTTCTCAAATCCCCGTCGTTTTTGAGTATGAAGATGTCTTTCCAGAAGAATTGCCAGGAATGCCTCCTCACCGGCCAGTGGAGTTTGTGATTGAACTCGAGCCTAGAACTGAACCAGTATGCAAGCGTCCTCATAAGCTTGGCCCCGAAGATCTGAAAGAATTGAAGAAGCAGCTAGATGAACAAGAGCGTCTGGGTTTGATCAGACCGAGTTCTTCACCTTGGGGTTGTGGTGTTCTGTTTGTCAAGAAGAAGGATGGCACGGACCGACTATGCGTTGATTACCGGGTTTCATCGGCTTACTCATGTGTGTCGTGCGAGAAAATCAGGCACCGAAGGGCTTGGTGAGGTTGGGCGCGCGGGGGCGGGCCCGTGACCCGAAGCCCGCTCGTTGGGGTTCCGGTGCCATGGGGACTGACCCGGGCATAGGCACCGTGCCTCAGCCCCCGCTCGCGCGACGTCCAAGAGGGAGACATTGAGCTTGCGTGGTTTTGAAAAGGGACATCCAATAAACCTCCACAGAAATCCGAAAAACCAAAGTATTTATTAAAACGGGGGATAAACTTGTTTACAAGCAAAAAGAGATGCGGCTGCCGGGTCCTGCATGGGTCAGCCTAGGGTTAGTGTGGCCCGCGGGGCATTCTTTGTCTTCCCCCCAGTGCGATGCATGAGGCTTCCACTTAGGCGTGGGGATGGTTGTTCCGCCAACGCGATGCATGGGGCTTACACTAGGGCATGGGCATAGCCGTGGTTCGACAGTTATTCCGCCAGCACAGAGCATGGGGCTTCCACTTGGGCATAGGCGGGAGTCCCCCCGAGGACGTAGCCCGGACGGTCGGGAGGCTCTGGCACGTATACAGCCCCACTCATTCTTACGTGAGAGTGTCACGGGTAGAACTTGCGATGGTGTTGGATGTTCCAAGTGTTTGGCACTAGAATCCCACCCTCCATCTCCAGGCGGGCGGCGCTTGGCCTGGACACATGGGCGATCTTGAAGGGGCCTTCCCACATGGGAGAGAGCTTGTGGAGGCCCTCCCTGGAGAGGACCCACCGCAAGACGAGGTCCCCGACCTCGAGGGTGCGGGGGCGGATGTTGCGGCTATGGTAGCACCGCAAGGCCTGTTGGTACCTTGCGGCGCGGAGGGCGGCCTGGCGGCGGGCCTCCTCGAGGAGCAAAAGGTCGGCTCCCCGCGAGTCATCCTGACGCGCCTCGTCGAACTCCAAGACCCGCGGCGACCCATCCTTAAGCTCCGAGGGGAGGTCCGCCTCAGCCCCGTAGATGAGGAAGAAGGGGGTTTCGCCGGTGGGCTTAGTCGCTGTGGTGCGGATAGACCACAACACAGACTGTAGCTCATCCAGCCACCCCCTCCCAAAGGCCTCAATCTTCTTCCTGAAGCTCCTTGTCTTGAGGCCCTTGAGGACCTCAACATTGGCGCGCTCGGCCTGTCCATTGCTGTGCGGGTGTGCCACGGAAGCGTAGCATATCTACGTACCAAGGTTAGCGCAATATGACTTGAAAAGGCCACTCGTGAACTGAGAGCCGTTGTCAGTGATGATGCGATTGGGGACGCCGAACAGGCATACGAGGCCTTTGATGAACCTGACAACAGAGGCAGCCGAGATGGTGCGGACGGGCTCGACCTCCGCCCACTTAGTGAACTTGTCGATGGCGACGTTGAGATAGCGATACCCACCAGCCGCGCTGGGGAAAGGGCCTAGAATGTCCAGCCCCCATACCGCGAAGGGCCGGGAGATTGGGATCGTCTGCATTCCCTACGCGGGCTGGTGGATCTGCTTGGCATGGAACTGGCAAGCCTCGCAGGACCGGACCAGCCCGGCGGCATTGCCAAGTGTTGTAGGCCAATAGAAGCCGCTGCGGAACACCTTACCGGCGAGGGTGCGCGACGAAGAGTGATGTGCGCAATCTCCCCCATGGATGTCGGCGAGCAGCTCGCGCCCTTGCTTTTCTGAGATGCAGCGCAGCGAGACGTCGTTGGGCCGCCTTCGTTACAACTCGCCATCCCGCAGACAGTACGCGATGGCTTGGCGGGTGATGTGCTCTGCTTCTGCATCTTCCACAGGGAGGTCGCCGTGAAGCAGGTAGGCCTTGAGCTCGACGGTCCAATCGCATTCTTGAGGTTCCAACGCTAGAAGTAGGCGGTCTCCCGAAGGCGGACCGTAGTTTGGCGCACTTGCCGATGGCGCGGTCGACAACTCCTCTTTCAGCAGCGCGGTGCCGAGGACGAGCAGCGCAGCCGATGGCTTCAGGAGCCTTTCCTCGAAAACGCCGGGGCATTGGGGCTCGTGGTGAGACGCTCGTTTGGTGATGTCGTCGGCCTCCTAATTAGCACCACGCGGGATATGCTGCAACTCCAAACCGAGGAAGCGTTTCTCAAGCTTGCATACCTCTTCCAAGTACGCTGCCATGTGCTCGTACTTCGGCTTGTAAGTTTTGTTGGAGAAGTTGACGAGTAGCTGAGAGTCGCCCTTGACGACGAGATACTTGATTCTAAGGGCGGAGGTGGCATTAATGCCGGCGATGAGGCCCTCGTACTCTGCAATATTGTTGGAGACTTTCTCGTCATGCCCGAAGCATAGCTGGACCGCGTAGCGCAGCTTGTCGCCTTTTGGCGAGGTGAGAACGACACCAGCCCCCGCGCCCTGCATGGAAAAAGCGTCATCGAAGCACAGGACCCAGCCGCTGGGGGCCTCATCCCCAGGCAAGAGGGATTCTCCCTCGCGAGGCTCCTCCTCGCCCGAGGCCGTCCACTCTACCATGAAGTCTGTCAGGGCTGCACCTTTGATTACCCTGGTGGTGCAGAACTCTAGCTCGAAGGCCTGCAGTTCGATGTTCCATTCAGCGACCCTGCCCGCAGCGTTGGGGCTATGGAGAATCTGCTCTAAGGGGTACATGGGAGATGACCCTGATAGGGTGCCCTTAGAAATAGTGACGCAGTTTCCTGGAGGCCATGAGGAGCGCGAGGAGGAGCTTCTGCTGCATGGGGTAGCCCTCGCGTGCGTCCCTCAGCACCGTGCTGATGTAATACACAGGGCGCTCAATGTGGCGTGTGACCGTGGTGTCGATGTCTTCATCGCCGAAGGGATCGAGGGGGAGGACCGTGGGGGCTCCCGGAGGCGTGGCGTCGGGGGCCGCGAGGGCCTCCGGGAGCATGACGCTTGGGGCCTCGAGAGGTAGTGCGACCTCCTGAGGAGGAGCGGCGTCCCCCTGAAGTGTGCCCTCAGCCGACACCGTCAGGTCCTGAGCAACCTCAGGCGATGCTTTCTGCGCGGGCTTCTTCTTCTCGCTCCACCACAGGGGCCGCGCTGGCCGTTTGCCAGGTGGCCGCCAAGTACAGCAGCATGCGCTCACGTGGGCGCGACGCGACCATAACAGAAGGGCTTGTGAGATACCGCTTGAGGTCTACAAAGGTCACGTCCGCTTCAGGGTTTGATAACCCACAAGTATAGGGGATCGCAACAGTTTTCGTGGGTAGAGTATTCAACCCAAATTTATAGATTCGACACAAGGGGAGCCAAAGAATATTTGCGAGTATTAGCAGCTGAGTTGTCGATTCAACAACAGTTGGAGATTAAATATCTACAGCAGAGGGATCAGTAGCACAGTAGTATGATAGTTTTGATAGCAGTAGCAGCAAAAACAGTAACGGTAACTGTGATAGCAATAGTTTTGTAGCATTTGGAACAGTAGCAGCAGCAATATTAACTTAGCAAGAACAATAAGTGGAAAACTCGTAGGCACTGGATCGGTGAACTCGTTGGATGATATTCATCATATAACAGTCATAACCTAGGGTGACACAGAACTAGCTCCAGTTCATAAATGTAATGTAGGCATGTATTCCGTAAATAGTCATACGTGCTTATGGAAAAGAACTTGCATGACATCTTTTGTCCTACCTTCCCGTGGCAGCGGGGTTGTAACAGCCCAAGTGCATTCCTTGCCACCTTTTGTAATATTTTCATGTGAATCTTCAATGCATGCCAATGTGGTTGAGTAATAATAGTATTTGCTCCATGACATTCATTATGCATCAGGGCATCATAGTCATCATATCATAACTGCATCATGCTTGCTTGTCATGCTTGGTTTGAAGTGCTATGTTGAGTGTGAGAGTGTTTTGTGGATCTTGAGTGTTTGGTAGCAAGATCATTGCCTAGGTGAAACCTCTCCCAACTGTTTTCATAATGCATGCCCAAAACCCCCTTTTAAATAGCAATTATACATGTGTTGTTTGCACATACCTATTCACCTCATTTAAAATGTTGCACCTCTTCTAAATATTCTGATTAGAATTGTCAATAAGCTCTCAATCATGTTTGAGGTGATCTGCCTTGTTAATCTTTGCAAAACAGATGCACATGCTAATGATAAGTGAATTAATTTATTTGCCTAAAGAAATGCCAAATCTATTTTTACTAATCAGGGTATAATTTTAGGAGTGCAAAACTATTTATTTTTCTCAAAGTTCCTTTGCAAAACTCCCTGATATTTTTATTGTTTTTCTATTGTTTTTAATAAAAGCAAAAGCTTTGCTTTCTAAGAGAGAGGGTGAGCCAGCGAATGGGCCTCCTCCCGGCCCAGCACCGAGCGGCCCCCTGCCCCCTGCCTAACGCCGTCGTCTCCTTCAGAGACAGCGAGCGAGAGATAGAGCGACAGCTCGGCGCCGTGAGCTCCTCACGGACGTCGAGGCCGTCCCGTCAGCCCCTGCCTTTAAAACCCCTCGACGTCCGTGCCCCCCCCCCCTAGGGTCTCCCCGTTCCGCCGCCACCAAGGGGCTTCTCCCCTTCTCCTCGTTTTCCTGTCCCGGGAGAGAGAGAGAGAGAGAGAGCCAAGCGGAGCAGAGTCGAGCCCCGCCACGGCAGCCTTCGAGCGTCTGAGCCGTCACCGTCGATCCCACCTTCGTCCGTGTCGCCTCTTCTTCCTCTACGCCGGCGAGGGAATCACCAAGCTCGAGTGTGCCGGCGTGTTGGGTTGCTCTGCTTCGGATCCGCATCACCCACCACCGCGCCGAAGTTCAGAGGATCGCCACCGTCGATCCATGCCGCGTCTGGCCTCGTCTTCGAGTCCAGAAGGACCCTGGGTGAGTAGACCTTCCATCCCCATCCTTTCCCGGGTGCTAGACCCCGTACGCGTCGCTGAAGTCGTCGTCGTCGCCGTGTGCCCGCGCTCAGGCTGCATGCCGGAAGTTCGTCTATAGAGAGCAGTTGCTCGCGCCGCCGCTCCGTTTTGCCATTGTAGCTTGGTCCGTGCGCTCCTCGTGGCCTCGCTGTGTCCGTAGGCAAGCCGCGCTTTGCCTTGCCGCGATCGCAACGCCTCGCCGCGTCGCTGTGTCGACCGAGCTCGAACTCGAGCTGAGGAACATCGTCCCCGAGCCTCGCGTTCCTTGCTTGCACCGGTAATGGAGCCCCAGGTGGTTCCCGTGCCCCCGACACCGCTTGCTAGCCCCGGCGATTGCCGGAGTGCTTGCCGGCGACGCCATTGTCCTCCTGTCTGAAAGCAAAGCCTACCCCTTTTGCCTGTTCAAAAGGAGCAGAGCCCCTCCTCTGTCAGTAGTCGCAGCCCAGCCTGGTGGTAGCCACCTCGGTCTACCACGGGGGAGACGCGGGTTCGATCCCCGCGGGGGAAAATAAGCCCCCGCCTTTTTTCGTTTATTCCCAAGCCACTGACAGTGGGCCCGACCCCACTTGTCAGTCCCACAGGCCCTGGTGTCAATGCCAGGTGGGCCTGGGGTGTTTTATTTTTTTATTTTGTTTGTTTCTGAGTGTTCTGGGATATTTCCATTTAGGGAATATTGCCAGATTTGTTGTTTTCCAAATCTGTCAGCTATTCTACATGCCAATTTTGGCATATGACATGTTATAAGTGTTTATGGCAGATTATGAATGGAGTTTGTGTGAGTTTTATCAACAGTAACATAGGCATGTGATAGATGGTTCTGGGGTAGAAAAATGCAGTGAATCCAATGGTGGCATTAGATTTAACGTTTGAGCAAGTTTGCAAAAATGTTATTTTGTGATATTGTGCCATTTTGTCTTTTTCACATGAATTAATTCTTGCATCATATGATAATCTTGTCAACATGAAATATGTTCATTAGAGTGTGTTCTAGCCCCTGGTATTTTTGCTTGCCATGATAGATCATGTTATGAGTGGCATTCTTGTTGTCAACATGTCAGCAAAATAATGTTTCCAAATGCCCAGTTCTAAGTGTTGAAATCTGTTAATTTGTTGCCATGTTATCTAGATGATTCCCATGCATATGTTCCTCTTTTGGAGTTGGCATAATGGAATGCATTGTTGTGCTTGCCATCCTCTGTTATTTTGTGCCAAGTTCTTGTGGATTAAGCTAAGGCATCTTATATAAAACTTGTTGTCAACATGCCATTCTGTAATAAGTGCCATGTTTGCCCCTTGTTGAATTTCACTAAGTCTGTGAATCTGCTATTCTCAACATGCCATATTGTGAGGATGGTAGCCATGGATATATGCATATTTTGGTGTTGCCATAATGTAGTTGATTGAAGTACATGTTGCCCTCTATCAACCTGTTAATTTTCATGCCATGGAAGTTCCTACAACATATATAAAAGTTGCTGTGAAGATGCTATCATGTTAACTCAGATTCTGTAAAACTGGAATTTCCATCAAGTCCCTAAAGACTGTTTCAACATGCCATCTTGTCAGCTCTTTTGCCATTGATCCATACTTCCTTTCTTGTTCCTGTAAATAGATGAATTGTTGAGCATGCTGTATACTTAATGTCCATGCCTTGGTTGTGATTTGAAATTTGATGTAGCTCTGGATATGTGTGTTACAAGATGTCATGCTGTTGTTGGTGGACAGATTGTGTGTTTGAATATTTTGTGACTTGTGGGAGCTATACTCCATTGTTTTGCATGATCTTTAGCTCTATTCTTGCTAGAATTACATTTCCAATCCAGTGGCATCCTTTGAATACCAAGGAAAAGCCCATGGCCCTCTTCATCTTTGTTTTGTCTCCGTTGATGTTCGTACCTTGCCGTGAGTGTACCGTGAGCTTCGTTACTCCGTTTGCAAAGTTCTACATATGCATTTGCATCGTTTCCACATGGAGCATTCATATTTTCCATGATCATGCATGTTCAGATAACTAAAATTGAGGTGCTGTCCAGAATACTAAAGAGCTTAATAATTCCATTAGAAACATGACTAGCATAGGGTTGCCATGTTCAATACTTCAAATTGGTCATGCATCATATTGTTTGCGCATTGCACTTTGTTTGTATGTTTATTTGGTGTTATTTTCTCTTTGGGTAGACCCGAGTGTCGAGCCTGAGTACGAGGATCCCAGAGAGTACAACTACGAGGACCCAGCTCTTTGTCACTGTGAAGACCCAAGAGGCAAGATGATCGTATCCGGATCTCGACACTATTTTTCCTATACTAGATGTCTCGCTTCTACCGTTATGTTTCGTTACCTACCACTTAAACTGTCAGCCTCCGAAATTGCCATGAAAGCCTCTAACCCCTCGACTTCCTAGCAAAACAATGTTTGGCTATGTTACTGCTGCTCAGCCCTTATCTTATAGCGTTGCTAGTTGCAAGTGCAAGCTGTGTCCATGTGCCAACATGGATATCTGGAGATATCACCTTTATTTACTGTTATTTAAAATAATGCACATATATATCTGGCAACGGTGAAAGCCTTGGCCTTTTGCCAGGTGTTTTGTTCCACTTTTGCCGCACTAGTTCCGAGTACCAGTGTTATGTTCCATATTTTGCGCTCCTAACATGCTCGGGGTTGTTATGGGGACCCCCTTGACCATTCATTTTAGATTAAAACTTGTCTGGAAAGACCCAACTTTGGTGCTACATTTGCTAAACAACTTAATTAAAAAATGCATAGGGCTTAGCTACCCCGTGGATAATTAATCAACAACCTGGGCCAATGCTCCTCATGAGTGTTGGTCCAAACTAGAGCACCGTGCGGGGCCAACCCGGGGCAACTCGGGAGATGTCTATCAGGCCACCGTACGCTTCGCTTATCCGTCGTGTCCTGAGAAGGAGATACGCAGCTCCTATCGGGTTCGTCGACATGTTGGGTGGTCTTGCTGGACTTGTTTTACCTTTCTCGATTGTCTTGCGCGAGGAATTCCGAGGATACTTTGGGCTATCTCGAGGTTGAGGTTTTCCAATGGAATTGCCTAGGAGATCACGGGATTCGTGGTTGAGGTTATTCCCGTGGCGTGTGGTTAGTTTGTGATGGATGAGTTGGAGCACCCCTGCAGGGTTAAATCTTTTCGAGAAGCTGTGCCCGCGATTATGTGGCAACTTGGAAATTTGTTTCACACCCGGTTATAGCAAACTTGAAGTAAACTCAAATAAAATACACCAACTGTGTGCATAACCGTGACTGTATCTGCTCGTGAACATGAACTGAGAGAGAACACGGTGGGGTTATGTTTGATGTAAGTAGGTGTTCAGGATCACTTAGTGATCATGACCGTCATGCATAGGCCACCATATTCACATTCATGTTCTCGTAAGTTAGCCACCAAATACATACTTAGTTCTTGCTACAGCCTCACCACTTAACCATTCCTCACCTATTGGCTTACATAGTCTCGGTACCCGGGTTATGAGTTTGCTGAGTCCCTGTGGCTCACAGATTACAAGAATACAGGTACAAGTGTTGACGAGTACGTGCCAGATGATGTGTCTCAGCTCGAGTGGGAGTACAATGAAGAACGTAGGCGTATGTATGTTACGTATCCTGATGAGTAAGGGAGCTTCGTGGGGGTGATCCTGGGATAACAAGACCGTTTTCATTGCTTTCTTTTATCGTTTGATTTCGCCCGTAGTCGGACCCTGTCTTCTGGATGAATGTATGAATAATTGTGTGGATTTGTAAGATAGCTTGTGGCGAGTGTAAGCCAACTCATATACTCATCTCTTCATTACATGTATGCTATGATTTCTATACTTGTCAAACGACTAGATGCGCTTCTATCCCCGTCGAGGCCCTCGCGCCTTAATAGGGATAGGACTGCATCTTGGGCGTTTCAAGTTGGTAATCAGAGCCATACCGACCATGGGAGCCCCTTGCTTGATCGAACTTGGCCGAGTCGTTTCTAGTGAAAAACTATTTTGAGTCTAGTTATATCGTTGAGTAGTTTGATTTTACTCCTCTTCTATACTCTGGTGAGGAATTATGACTTAGGAATTTTAATTCTACCCTCTTCCCACACAAATTTTTTTAGGATCACGCGAGTATTTTGGAACCTCTATGATACCGTTGTGACGGGAATTCTGTTCTTGGTGCCTCCCGTACGTATGGATTGGACCCGGGGAGTAGAGCTCCAGGGGATTCTTGACACATCGTTATCGTTTAGTTTCCTTAGTACTTAAGAACGCGGATGTTCAAATTGCTTCAATACTATTCGTAGTGCGAAGAGTGTTGCGGCACCCAGTACTGGGGAGCGGGATCACATGTACTGCCATCTTTAGTATCGTTGTGATTACGAGGGTCTGAGGTAGATGAGTTTCCGAGACCTTTTGTTGTGTGTTGACGGATGTGATACACTGGAGAGTAGTCTTACTGCTAGGAGTTGAGTGATGGATAAAAACTCCGTGTATCCATGGACTCGATTGCATAACCAAGATTTCAGAAGTTCGTAGGTGGGATTTCCAGTAGTTACCTAGGATCATCTTCCGACAGATATATGATGGTTTATACATTTGTTCCGAGCAACCTTGGCTCAATACTTGTTGTGTTATTTCAAGTGGCTTCATGATCTAATGATGTTATCACGATCCTGCAAAAAGCATTGTTACTATTTGCAGTTTGAATGCAATTGATTATATTCCGTAGCAATTTCTTTCAAGCCATTGATTCAGCTTATTTCAATCATATTTGTCAATGGTGTGCTGATATTCTTGTCCATCTTCAGGATGGCTCCAGCAACTCGTGGGAATCAGGGTCGTGATGTGGAGCAGTCTGATCCTCCACCACCCTTACCTCCTCCTCCAGAAGCTTGGCAAGCTGTGATGGCCGCAACCAGTGCCAACACTCAGATGTTGCTCAGGTTGCTATAGGAAAGGGAGCAAGGACAGCAAGGTCATCAAGGGAATTTTCATAATCAGCCGCAGTGTGCAACTCTAAATCAGTTCCTCGAAAATCAACCCAAGTCCTTCACTTGATGTGATCAGCCTCTTGATGCAGACAATTGGCTCCGTGACATTAACAAGCATTTTGAGTGTAGCAATGTCAGGCCTGAGGACTATGTCAAGTTTGCGACTTTCCAGCCCAAGGGTCAGGCAGCAGATTGGTGGCAGCAGTACAAGGATTCCAGAGGTGGTCGTGCAATCTCTTGGGATGATTTCTGTCATGACTTCAGAGCTCATCATATCCCGACGAGCTTTGTCGAGGGTATGCGTGAGAAGTTCAGAAACCTGAAGCAGGGGAGTATATCTGTCTATTAGTACAACTCGGAGTTTCAGAATCTGGCCTTCTATGCTAAGCAAGATGTTCCAGATGAGAAGTCCAAGATTTATCAGTTCAGAGGTGGCCTCATAGAAGATCTTCAGCTTGCTCTCGTCCTTCACGAGCCTCCTGTGTTTGATCAGTTGTATAACTTGGCTCTAAAGTTCGAGGCAGTTCAGCTCAAGCTTGAGAATTCCAAGAAGAGGTTCAGAGACTCCAACTCTTCTTTGTCCAGCTCTCAGATTGTTCCTAAGCAGCAGATGTATTGGGTTCCTCCTACACCTCTGTTTCGTCCTCCTCAGCAGCAGAAGCAGCACGGTGGTCGTGGACCTTCCCACCCACCCAACCCAGGTTTTTAGCAGAGGCCTCAGACTCCCAAGTCAGCAAATGCTCCTCCAGGCAACTTTCGTCCGCTCTCAGAGGTGACATGTCACAAGTGTGGTCAGAAGGGCCATTACTCCAACAAGTGCACCAACAAGCGGCGTCTTCTGCCTCCTCCTCCTATCAGGCCCCCAGGCAATGCTATGGTGAAGCACAATCCCAAGGTAGCAATAGTGAACATGGTCAATGCAGCTGCAGCAGAGGATTCTTCTCAAGTGATAATGGGTAATCTCTTGGTTAATTCTATTCCTGCAAAAGTTTTGTTTGACACTGGTGCATCCCATTGTTTCATGTCAAACCCATTTTTCGTCAAGCATGATTTTCCTTTGGCATCATTGAATAGACCATTGGGTATATTGTTTCTCCGGGGTCAACTATGAGAACCAATTCGGTGGTTCGGATGTCTCTGTTAAGATGGGCAATTATTCCTTCCTGGCTTCTCCTTATGTTCTCGGCAATTCGGATATTGATCTAATTCTTGGCATAGATTTTCTGGCAATGAACAAGGCTTATGTTGATTGTCAAGCCAAAGAAGTCCAATTGACTCATCCTTCCGAAGATGTGATCATTTTTACTGCTCGTGATGACACGATTCGTCTCTTTTCTCTCAATGAGAAGGGTGAAATTTCTGCCATTTCTCAAATCCCTGTCGTTTCTGAGTATGAAGATGTCTTTCCAGAAAAATTGCCAGGAATGCCTCTTCACTGGCCAGTTGAGTTTGTGATTGAACTCGAGCCTGGAACTGAACCGGTGTGCAAGCTTCCTTATAATCTTGGCCCCGAAGAGCTGAAAGAATTGAAGAAGCAGCTAGATGAACAAGAGCGTCTGGTTTTGATCAGACCAAGTTCGTCACCTTGGGGTTGTGGTGTTCTTTTTGTCAAGAAGAAGGATGGCACGGACCGACTATGTGTTGATTACCGTCCATTGAATAAGAAGACAATCAGGAACAAGTATCCACTTCCCAACATCAATGAGTTGTTTGAGCAATTGAAAGGGTCCAAGGTTTTCTCAAAGTTAGATCTCTGGATGGGCTATCATCAAATCCGTATCCGTGAAGAAGATATTCCAAAGACTGCTTTCAGGGCGAGTTTTGGCACTTATGAGTACACCGTCATGTCCTTTGGTCTAGCAAATGTGCCTCCGACATTCTCCAGAATGATGAACTTCATATTCTCTCCTTTCAAGAATGAGTTCGTCTTGGTGTAATTGGATGACATTCTTGTTTTCTCGGAGACCAAAGAAGAGCATGCAGAGCATCTCCGACTTGTGCTTGACAAGTTAAGAGAGCATCGATTCTATGCTAAGTTCTCCAAGTGTGAGTTTTGGCTCAATGAAGTGGTGTGCCTTGGGCATGTCATCTCTACCTAGGGCATTAAGGTGCATCCTGAGAAAGTTGAGGCAATCGTGAAGTGGGAGCCTCCTTAGAATGTCAAGCAGCTTCGGAGCTTCCTCGGGCTTGCAAGTTACTGCAGAAGATTCATGGAGAACTTATCACAAATTGCTAAGCCTTTGTCTAACCTCCTTCAAAAGAGTGTCAAGTATGTGTGGACTTCTGAGTGTGATGTGGCGTTCAATACACTCAAGGAAAAGCTGTCTTCAGCTCTAGTTCTCACTCCTCCTGATGAATCCAAGCCTTTCCAAGTGTTCTGTGATGCTTCCCTTCAGGGTCTTGGTGGTGTTCTCATGCATGATAAGAAGTTCATGGCTTATACCTCAGGGCAGCTAAAGCCTAGCGAGAAGAACTACACCACTCATGATCTTGAGTTTGCGGTAGTTGTTCATGCTCTAATGACCTGGAGACATCTATTGTTGGGAAGACCAGTTGAGGTGTTCACCAACCACAAGAGCCTGAAGTACATTTTCACGCAACCCAATCTCAATCTTTGGCAAACACGTTGGGTGGAAATGATTGAGGAGTACAATCCAAGCACTGAGTATACTCCTGGAAAAGCAAATGTCATTGCAGATGCGCTGAGCAGAAAGGCGTACTGCAACAGTCTCATCCTCAAGCCTCTCCAACCCGAGCTTTGTGAAGCTTTCCGCAAGCTCAATCTCCAAGTTGTTCCTCAAGGATTTCTTGCCAATCTTCAAGTGTCACCGACTTTGGAAGATCAGATTCACCAATCTCAGCTTCTTGATGCTATGGTGAAGAAAGTGAAGAAAGGTGTGGCCAAGAGCATTCCAAAGTATAAGTGCTTCCGTGTTGATGACAAAGACACCTTGTTCTTCGAGGACCGTCTAGTGGTTCCGATGGGTGAACTAAGGAAAGTTATCATGGATGAAACACATAATTCTCTCCTCTCAATTCATCCAGGAAGTTCCAAAATGTATTAGGACCTCAAGAAAACCTTCTAGTGGACTCGTATGAAACGTGAGATTGCTCAGTTTGTGAACGAGTGTGATGTTTGTCGCAGAGTGAAGGCGGAACATCAACATCCAACATGTCGCCTTCAGCCTTTGCCTATCCCAGAGTGGAAATTCGATCATGTGGAAATGGATTTCGTCACTGGGTTTCCCAAGTCCAAGAGAGGAAACGATGCCATCTTCGTGGTCATCGACAAGCTCACCAAAGTTGCCCACTTCCTTTCGTTCAAAGAATCTATCTCGGCAGCTCAGCTCGCAAAGCTGTACACGTCAAGGATAGTTTCTTTGCATGGTATTCCTTAGCTCATATCTTCAGACCGCGGAAGCATCTTCACTTCCAAGTTCTGGGATTCCTTCCAGACTGCAATGGGGACCAATCTCCGTTTCAGTGTAGCTTTCCATCCTCAGACTAGTGGTCAAGTTGAGAGAGTCAATCAAATCCTTAAAGATATGCTCAGAGCTTGTGTGATTTCTTTTGGCATGAAGTGGGAAGATTGTCTCCCATTTGCTGAGTTCTCATACAACAACAGCTCCCAAGCAAGTTCCGGCAAGGCTCCTTTCGAGATTCTCTATGTCAGGAAGTGTCGTACCCCGCTCAATTGGTTTGAAACCGGTGAGCGTCAAATCCTTGGTAATGACATGATCACTGAAGCAGAAGAAATGTGTCGTGTCATTTGTGAAAATCTCAAAGCAGCTCAATCTCATCAGAAGAGCTATTATGATAGCAAGCATCATGACATGACCTTTCCAGATCGATGATTTTATCTATCTCACAGTGTCTCCCATGAAGGGCACTCAGCGCTTTGGCATCAAAGGGAAGCTTGCTCCACGCTTTGTGGGTCCTGTCAGATTGTGGGCAAGAGGGGTGACCTTGCCTACCAACTCGAGCTTCCTCCCAATTTCTCTAATGTGCATGATGTGTTTCATGTCGCTCAACTCCGGAAGTGTTTCAAGACTCCCGAGCGCACCGTTGATCTCCAAGACATTGATCTCCAAGCAGACCTATCCTATCATGAGCATCCAGTTGCTATCCTTGAAGAGATTGAGCATAAGACTAGCAACAAGTCAATCAAGTTTCTGAAGGTGAAGTGGTCACATCTCTCCGACAAAGAAGCCACTTGGGAACGAGAAGACCTTCTCCGTTCTGAATTTCCCGAATTCTTCCGTTCATAGATCTCGGGACGAGATCCTCTTGTAGTGGGGGAGAGTTGTAATAGCCCAAGTGCATTCCTTGCCACCTTCTGTAATATTTTCATGTGAACCTTCAATGCATGCCAATGTGGTTGAGTAATAATAGTTTTTGCTCCATGACATTCATTATGCATCATGGCATCATAGTCATCATATCATAAATGCATCATGCTTGGTTGTCATGCTTGGTTTGAAGTGCTATGTTGAGTGTGAGAGTGTGTTGTGGATCTTGAGTGTTTGGTAGCAAGATCATTTCCTAGGTGAACCCTCTGCCAAATGTTTTCATAATGCATGCCAAAAACCCCTTTTTAAATAGCAATTATACATGTGTTGTTTGCACATGCCTATTCATCTCATTTAAAATGTTGCACCTCTTCTAAATATTCTGATTAGAATTGTCAATAAGCTCTCAATCATGTTTGAGGTAGTCTACCTTGTTAATCTTTGCAAAACAGATGCACATGATAATGATAAGTGAATTTATTTATTTGCCTAAAAAAGTGCCAAATCTATTTTTACTAATCAGGGCATAATTTTAGGAATGCAAAACTATTTCTTTTTCTCAAAGTTCCTTTGGAAAACTCCCTGATATTTTTATTGTTTTGCTGTTGGTTTTAATAAAAGCAAAAGCTTTGCTTTTCGAGAGAGAGGGTGAGCCAGCGAATGGGCCTCCACCCGGCCCAGCACCGAGTGGCCCCCTGGCCCAGCTCGTCGAACGGCCACCTGCCCCCTCCCTGACGCCGTCGTCTCCTTCAGAGACAGAAGAGAGAGAGAGAGAGAGAGAGAGAGAGAGAGAGACAGAGAGAGAGAGAGAGAGAGAGAGAGAGAGAGAGCGACAGCTTGGCGCCGTGAGCTCCTCACGGACATCGAGGCCGTCCCGTCGGCCCCTTCCTTTAAAAGCCCTCGACGTCCGGGCCCACTCCCTAGGGTTTCCCCGTTCCGCCGCCACCAAGGGGCTTCTCCCCTTCTCCTCGTTTTCCTATCCCGAGAGAGAGAGCCAAGTAGAGCAAAGTAGAGTCCCGCTGTGGCAGCCTTCGAGCGTCCCCGAGCCGTCGCCGTTGAGCACACCTTCGTCTGCGTCGCCTCTTCTTCCTCTACGCCGGCGAGGGAATTACCAAGCTCGAGTGTGCCAGCGTGTTGGGTTGCTCTGCTTCGGATCCGCATCGCCCGCCGCCGCGCCGAAGTTCAGAGGATCGCCGTCGTCGATCCTCGCCACGTCCGGTCTCGTCTTCGAGTCCAGAAGGACCCTAGGTGAGTAGTCCTTCTATCCACGTCCTTTCCCTGGCGCTAGTCCCCGTACGTGTCACCGCAGTCGTTGTCGTCGCCGTATGCCCGCACTCCGGCTGCAGGCCTGAAGTTCGTCTTCAGAGAGCAGTTGCTCGTGCCGCCGCTCCGTTTTGATGTTGTAGATCATCCCGCAAGCTCCTCGTGGCCTCGCCGCATTCGTAGGCTAGTCGTGCTTTGCCTTGTCGTGCTCGCATCGCCTCGCCGCGTCGTCGTGTCGACCGAGCTCGAACTCGAGCTGAGGAACCTCGCCGTCGTGCCTCTCGTTCCTTGCTTGCCCCGGGAATGGAGACCCACGTGGTTCCCGCGCCCCCGACGCCGCTTGCCAGCCCCGGCGATGGCTGGAGTGCTTACCGGCAACGCTGTCGTCCTCCTGTCTGAAAGCAAATCCTGCCCGTTTTTCCTGTTCAAAAGGAGCAGAGCCCCTCCTCTATCAGTAGTCGCAGCCCAGCCTGGTGGTAGCCACCTCGGTCTACCACGGGGGAGACGCGGCTTCGATCCCCGCGGGGGCAAATAAGCCCCCCCCTTTTTCATTTATTCCCAAGCCATTGACAGTGGGCCCGACCCACCTTGTCAGTCCCAGAGGCCCTGGTGTCAATGCCAGGTGGGCTGGTTTTTTTTTATTTTGTTTGTTTCTGAGTGTTCTGGGATATTTCCATTTAGGGAATATTGCCAGATTTGTTGTTTTCCAAATCTGTCAGCTATTCTAGTACATGCCAATTTTGGCATATGACATGTTATAAGTGTTTATGGCACATTATGAATGGAGTTTGTGTGAGTTTTATCAACAGTAACATAGGCATGTGATAGATGTTTTTTGGGGTAGAAAAATGCAGTGAATCCAATGGTGGCATTAGATTTAACGTTTGAGCAAGTTTGTAAAAATGTTATTTTGTGATATTGTGCCATTTTGTCTTTTTCACATGAATTAATTCTTGCATCATATGATAATCTTGTCAACATGAAATATGTTCATTAGAGTGTGTTCTAGCCCCTGGTATTTTTGCTTGCCATGATAGATCATGTTATGAGTGGCATTCTTGTTGTCAACATGTCAGCAAAATAATGTTTCCAAATGCCCAGATATTTCTAAGTGTTGAAATCTGTTAATTTGTTGCCATGTTATCTAGATGATTCCCATGCATATGTTCCTCTTTTGGAGTTGGCATAATGGAATGCATTGTTGTGCTTGCCATCCTCTGTTATTTTGTGCCAAGTTCTTGTGGATTAAGCTAAGGCATCTTATATAAAACTTGTTGTCAACATGCCATTCTGTAATAAGTGCCATGTTTGCCCCTTGTTGAATTTCACTAAGTCTGTGAATCTGCTATTCTCAACATGCCATATTGTGAGGATGGTAGCCATGGATATATGCATATTTTGGTGTTGCCATAATGTAGTTGATTGAAGTACATGTTGCCCTCTATCAACCTGTTAATTTTCATGCCATGGAAGTTCCTACAACATATATAAAAGTTGCTGTGAAGATGCTATCATGTTAACTCAGATTCTGTAAAACTGGAATTTCCATCAAGTCCCTAAAGACTGTTTCAACATGCCATCTTGTCAGCTCTTTTGCCATTGATCCATACTTCCTTTCTTGTTCCTGTAAATAGATGAATTGTTGAGCATGCTGTATACTTCATGTCCATGCCTTGGTTGTGATTTGAAATTTGATGTAGCTCTGGATATGTGTGTTACAAGATGTCATGTTGCTGTTGGTGGACAGATTGTGTGTTTGAATGTTTTTTGACTTGTGGGAGCTATACTCCATTGTTTTGCATGATCTTTAGCTCTATTCTTTCTAGAATTTCATTTCCAATCCAGTGGCATCCTTGGAATACCAAAGAGCTTAATAATTGCATTAGAAACATGACTAGCATAGGGTTGCCATGTTGAATACTTCAAATTGGTCATGCATCATATTGTTTGTGCATTGCACTTTGTTTGTATGTTTATTTGGTGCCTTTTTCTCTTTGGGTAGACCCGAGTGCCGAGCCTGAGTATGAGGATACCGGAGAATACAACTACGAGGACCCAACTCTTTGTCCCTTTGAAGACCCAACAAGCAAGATGATCGTACCTGGATCCCGACACTATTTTAGCTATGCTAGATGTCTCGCTTCTACCTTTATGTTTTGTTACCTACCACTTAAACTGTCAGCCTCCTAAATTGCCATGAAAGCCTCTAAGCCCTCCACTTCCTATCAAAACGTTGATTGGCTATGTTACCGCTGCTCAGCCCTTATCTTATAGCGTTGCTAGTTGAAGGTGCAAGCTGTTTCCATGTGCCAACATGGATATCTGGAGATATCACATTTACTTACTGTTATTTAAATTAATGCACATATATATCTGGCAACGGTGGAAGGCTTGGCATTTTTCCCGGTGTTTTGTTCCACGTTTGCCGCACTAGTTCCGAGTACCGGTGTGATGTTCCATAGTTTGCGCTCTTAACATGCTCGGGGTTGTTATGGGGTCCCCCTTTACCAGTCATTTTAGATTAAAACTTGTCTAGAAAGACCCAACTTTGGTACTATATTTGCTAAACAAGGTAATTATAAAAATGCATAGGGCTTAGCTACCCCGTGGATAATTAATCAACACCCCGGGCTAGTGCTCCTCATGAGTGTTGGTCCGAACTAGAGCACCGTGCGGGGCCAACCCGGGGCAACTCGGGAGATGTCTATCATGCCGCCGTATGCTTTGCTTATCCGTTGTGTCTTGAGAACGAGATACGCGACTCCTATCGGGTTCGTCGAAACGTTGGGCGGTCTTGCTGGACTTGTTTTACCTTTCTCGATTGTCTTGCGCGAGGAATTCCGAGGATACTTTGGGCTATCTCGAGGTTGAGGTTTTCCAACGGAATTACCTAGGATATCACGGGATTCGTGGTCGAGGTTATTCCCGCGGCGTATGGTTAGTTCGTGATGGATGAGTTGGAGCACCCCTGCAGGGTTAAATCTTTTCGAGAAGCCGTGCCCGCGGTTATGTGGCAACTCTGAAATTTCTTAACACCCGGTTATAGAAAACTTGAAGTAAACTCAAATAAAATACACCAAGTGTGTGCGTAACCGTGACTGTCTTTGCTCGTGAACATGAACCGAGAGAGAACATGGTGCTGTTATGTTTGACGTAAGTAGGTGTTCAGGATCACTTAGTGATCATGCAAGTTCACGACCGTCATGTGTAGGCCACCATATTCACATTCATGTTCTCGTAAGTTAGCCACCAAATACATGCTTAGTGATTGTTGTAGCCTCACCACTTAACCATGCCTCACCTATTGGCTTACATAGTCTTGGTACCCTGGTTATGAGATTGTTGAGTCCCTGTGGCTCACAGATTACAACAATACAGGTACAGGTGTTGACGAGTATGTACCAGATGATGTGTCTCAGCTCCAGTGGGAGTACGATGATGAACGTAGGCGTATGTACGTTACGTATCCTGATGACTAGGGGAGCTTCTTGGTGGTGATCCTGGGATAGCAAGATAGTTTTCATTGCTTTCTTTTACCGTTTGATTTCGTCCGTAGTCGGACCCTGTCTTCTGGATGAATGTATGAATAATTGTGTGGATTTGTAAGATAGCTTGTGGCGAGTGTAAGCTAATTCATATACTCATCTCTTCATTACATGTATGCTATGATTTCTGTACTTGCGAAACGACTAGATGCGCTTATATCCCCGTCGAGGCCCTCATGCCTTAATAGGGATAGGACTGCATCTTGGGCGTTACAAGTTGGTAATCAGAGCCATACCGACCATAGGAGCCCCTTGCTTGATCGAACTTGGCCGAGTCGAGTCTAGTGAAAAACTATTTTGAGTCTAGTTATATCGGAGAGTAGGTTTCTTTTACCCCTCTTCTATACTCTGGTGAGGAATTACGACTTCGGAATTTTAATTCTACCCTCTTCCCACTCAATTTTTTTTTAGGATCACGCGAGTATTTTGGAGCCTCTATGATACCGATGTGATGGGAATTATGTTCTTGGTGCCTCCTGTACATATGGATTGGACCCGGGGAGTAGAGCGCCAGGGGATCCGAAAATAGGATTTTATAGCATCAAAATTAGGGTCAGTGGGGCCACGAGGTGGGCACAACCCACCAGGGCGTGCCTGGGGGGGCTGGCGCGCCCTGGTGTATCGTGCCCAGCCAGGAGCCCCCCTCTGGTGGTTCTTGGCCCCAGTATTTTTTATTTATTCTAAAATAAATCTCCAAAATGTTTCGTCCAGTTCCGATAAATTTTATTTCTGCACAAAAACAACACCATGGTAGTTTTGCTGAAAACAACGTCAGTCCAGGTTAGTTTATTCAAATCATGCAAATTGGAGTCCAAAACTAGGGCAAAAGTGTGAGGAAAAGTAGATACGACGGAGACATATCAACTCCCCCAAGCTTAACCCATTGCTTGTCCTCAAGCAATTCAGTTGACAAACTGAAAGTGGTAAAGAAAAACTTTTACAAACTCTTTTGTTCTTGTTTACATATATATGCTTAAGTAGCACCCGGGTTTTCAGCAAAGATTATGACTAACCATGCCAGCAATAACTCTTAGAAATTATATTAACTCATATCAATGACATAAGAAACTAGCGAGCAATAATAAGATATCTCAAACGCCAACACTTTTTCAAAACAATCATGATACAATATGACAATGATGGTATCTCGCTAGCCCTTTATGAGACCGCAAAACATAAATGCAGAGCACCTCCAAAGTTCAAGCAGCGACTAAACATTGTAATTCATGGTAGAAAAGATCCAGTCATGCTGCACCCAACATCAACTATACACAATGCATGAGGATGACGATAGTGCTCTCAGGTCAGGCGCATATTTGAGAAGGTGATGACTCAACATAAAAGTAAATACATAGTCCCTTCGCAGAGGGAAGCATGGATTTGCAGAGGTGCCAGAGCTCAAGTTTTAAAACAGAGATAGATATAATTTTGGGAGGTACACCCTTCCTGTCAATGTCACGACCAAGAGTTATCAATATCTTCCATGCTAAACAAATTAGCGGCGGTTCCCAAGCGGTAAAAGTAAAGGTTTATCCCCCCTCCGCCAACAATCACACTCCACGGCTAGCCGCATCCACAGGTACCATCCAAACCAACAACATTCCTGGGGGAGTTTTGTTTAATTATTTGTAATTTTTGATTTCGGGACTGGGAATCCCTATTACCGCCCCTCTCGTGTAAGGACAAGTGAATAAACACTCATCATGAGAATAACCCGCTTAGCATGGAAGATACTGACCGCCCCCTGTCGCTCCATGAGCGGTCCAGGCACACAAAACAGTTGTTCATTTGAATTTTTAGAGATGGCACATGCAAATTTACTTTGGAACGGCAGGGTAATACCGCATATTGGTAGATATAGTGGACTCATGTGGAATAAATTTGGTTTAGGGATTTTGATGCACAAGCAGTATTCCCGCATAGTATAGGCGAAGGCTAGCAAATAGATTGAGAAGCGGCCAGCTAGAGAGCAAAAACGGTCATGAACATGCATTACATATAATAAACATTGACTACTAGCATGAGTAGGATATGGACACCATGAACATAAATATCATGAAGGCTATGTTGGTTTTGATTCACCTACAAGCGTGAACATGTGCCAAGTCAAGCCACTTGAAACATTCAGAGGAGGATACCATATCATCATACCACATCACAACCAATTTAATGCATGTTGACATCCAAGATAAATCATTATCCACTCCTAGCTACTTAAGCATGGCATGAACAACTATAATCTCCAATGGTCATTGCAAACATGTTTGATCATAATATGCTGAATCAAGGATACAAGGTTAAACATATTTACAAAAACAAAAACAAGTTGAGTTCGTACCCGCTTTTCTCTGCCACAGTCAATTCATCAAATATCGTCATTATTGCCTTTCACTTGCACGACCGAATGATAAGAAAATAATAATAGTGCAAGAGTGCCATGGACTAAGCTGGAATCTGCAACATTTTATAAGAGGAGAAGACAAGGTAACATGGGCTCTTTGTTGGATTAACAATATTGCATATGAGAGCCACTCAACATTTTCATCGTGGTCTTCTCCTTGCTACGACTCAAACAAATGGAAAAGAATTTCAGAGAAACACACTGAAATATTTTTGGAGTTTTTAGTTTTTATTGAAGAAGGCAAATTAAAGAGGAAAAACAAAAACGAGAAAAACTATTTACATGGGAAAGCTCCCAACAAGCAAATGAAGAAACGAGAAATCTTTTTGGGTTTTCTTTCGATACTACAATTAAACTAAGCTAGAAAGAAAAACTGAAAAGAAGTGAGAAATATTTTTGGGTTTTCTCAAAGTTATTCAAACACACAAGAAGAAAGCGAGAAAACAAATCTAGCATGGATATTACAATGAAAAAGTATGAACACCGACAATTGGAATGAAATGTGTGAACATGAATGCAATGTCGGTGGAAATACGTACTCCCCCAAGCTTAGGCTTTTGGCCTATCTTGGTGATCACCATCCGTAGTAGCCATCCGGTCCAAAGTTGAAGTGAGGTGGAGGCGGCACCTGAGCGTCCCACCCCTGGGGCTCCTCCTCAGCAGCTGCTAGATTGTTTCGGTAGGCTGTACTATCATCAGGCATGATCCTGTATCCGTTCCTGGCAATAGAATCAAACAGAGCAGGTGCAGGCAACGGAATAACATCACGGGTTTCGACGCTGAACACTAAGTTGTAACGAATGTCATGGAAAGAATTAGTTTCCTCAATAAATTGGTGATCCTGTAACGCCTTGTGATCTAGATAAACTTGCGATAAGAGATAATCATGTGGGTGAATTTGAACATTGAAGTGTCTCGCTAAGCGAGTAGCATAAATACCACCATGTATCTTTCCCTTAGTCCTGTTAAGGTGTAAGCGACGTGCAATAATAGCCCCCATACTAAAGGTGTGATCATTATACAGTGCATGGCGTAAAATAGCGAAGTCGGGGGCACTGAGTGCGCCAACCTTCCCCCTAACGGTTAAACACTTCGCAATGAACAAAGCAAAGTAATGCACTGAAGGAAACTGCAGACTGGTAGCAGTAGCATTCGACACGCCTCTATCTTCACCCACCGTTAAGGTGAGGAGAAAATCGTCAAACTCCGCTGGTCTAGGTTCTCTCAATTCCCCATCAGAGGGGATCAAGCATATGTTGCAAAAGTCAGTTAGCAGCATTTTGTGAGTTTCAGCGTAAAGATTAAACTGCACTTCAGGAGGATTATTCTTTCTTAGAAAATGAAAACTTTGCACAAAGGAATTTGTAAGGATGTGATATTTGTCACACTTAGCTGTGAGGAACTTGATCAGCCCAACGTTTGCAACAAATTGAGCGAACTCTTGGTGAAACCCGGCCTCCTCCATGAAGGCATCATGTGGCCATTCACATGGCCGCACCTCCACCGTTCTTGGAGTGTGAAGGTCATTGTTCGATGATTCCCCAATGACTCCTTTGGCATTTTTCTTCGAGGAAAACTTCCCAAAGAAATCCATCTTATTCCTAAGATAAATTTCTGAAAAAATTTAGTCCACAAAAATTTTATCAACAAAACTTTGTAAGATTGATAGCAACTACTCCTAAGCATGCATAGAGGCCATATTAAGCATTCAAACTACTTCGAACTCTAGAATTCAACATGCAAGCTCATCTACAACAGCACCAAGAGTAGCTAATTACTCTAAAAATAACCCACTAAATCAAAAACTAATTGGAGCAATGGAGGAGTCACATACCAAGTAGCAATCCCTCCAAACAGTTTCGGAAACGGAGCTTCGAGTAAAGAGATCGAAATCCGCGGGTTTGAGAGCAAGAACACGGGAATGGTGGCTGTGGTGATTTTTTTCTGGAGGTAGGGGATGATGTGGTCTAAAGGAATAAGTGAGGGGCCCACGTGGGGGCCACAACCCTCCAGGGCACACCTGGGGTAGCTGGCGCGCCCTGGTGTCTTGTGAGCACCAGGTGCACCCCCCTCTGATATTATTTGCACCAGAAATTCAGAAATATTCGGAAAAAATTGTATCAAATTTTTAGAACTTTCTGAGAACTTTTATTTTTGGGTCAATTTTTATTGCATGGAGAAAATAGAAAACAGGATAATCATGGCATTTTTATTTTATTTGACTAACTAAAACAAAAAATAAAATGTGGGAGCAGAGACTTGTGCTTACTAGATTCATCAACTTCATACTTCTCAAAAACGATCCATTAATAAGGTTGATCAAGTCTTATTAACAACCACTTCTGATTAGCATGTAACCGAAGAACTTCGTAAAATACTAAGTTACCTTAATGGGGATGTGCATATCCCCAACAATAAGTATATAATATTTCTTTTTGGAAGTAGGTAGAGGTAATTGAAAGATTCCAATAGTGATGGTCGGAGGTTCTTTAATAACATTTATACCATTCACTTGGAATTGTTTCTTCGGAAAGTGCACCGTATGCTCATTACCATTGATATGAAAAGTGACTTTGCTTTTATTGCAATCAATAACAGCCCCTGCAGTATTCAAAAAGGGTCTACCATGGATAATCGACATGTTGTCGTCCTCGGGCATCTCAAGAATAACAAAGTCAGTTAGGATATTAACATTTGCAACAACAACGGGCACATCCACTCAAATACCGATAGGTATGGCAGTTGATTTGTCAGCCATTTGCAATGATATCTCAGTAGGTGTGAGTTTATTCAATTCAAGTCTCTTACATAAGGAGAAAGGCATAACACTAACACCGGCTCCCAAATCACATAAAGCAGTTTTGACATACTTTCTTTTAATGGAGCAAGGTATAGTTGGTATTCCCGGATCTCCAAGTTTTTTAGGCACTCCATCCTCAAAAGAGTAATTAGCAAGCATGGTGGAGATTTCAGCTTCAGGTATCTTTCTTTTATTAGTGATGATGTCTTTCATATATTTTGCATAAGGGGCCATCTTTAGGATATCAGTTAAGCGGGTACGCAAAAAGACTGGCCTAATCATTTCAGCAAAGCGTTCAAATTCTTCATCATCCTTTTTCTTAGATGGTTTAGGTGGAAAGGGCACGGGTTTCTGAACCCATGGCTCTCTTTCTTTACCATGTTTTCTAGCCACAAAGTCTCTTTTATCACAACGTTTGTTTTTAGATTGTGGGTTATGAAGATCAGCAGCAGGCACTATTTCAACATCATTATCTTGTTCTTTATCATTATTAGGTTGAGAATCTTCATGAACATCATCATTATCATTATCACTAGGTGAATGTTCATTACTAGACTGAGTTTCAGCATCAGAAATAGAGACATCATTATTATCAGGAGGTTTTTGTATCTCAGGTTCAGTAGAGGTATGCAAAGTCCTATCATTTTTCTTTTTCTTTTTCTTTCTAGAAGGACTAGGTGCATCAATATTAATTCTCTGAGAGTCTTGTTCAATTCTTGTAGGATGACCTTCAGGATAAAGAGGTTCTTGGGTCATTCTACCTCCTCTAGTTACTACTCTAGTAGCAAAATCATTCATATTGTTATTCATTTCATCGAGCAATTCTTTTTGAGACTTAGCAACTTGTTCTAACAGAGTTTGAACCATAGAGGCATGCTTTCCTACACCTCTAACATCATTACTGATTCTAAATAGCAAGTCACTCAAGCGAGCAATCATATCAGAATTATATTTCAATTGTTTCAGAACATGTGCAGTGAAATGATCTTGCTTCATAATATAGTTGTCAAACTCATATAAGCACGGACTAGGATGTTTATTGTAAGGGATATCACCTTCATCAAACTTTAATAAAGAATTCACCTCTACCACCTATGGAGGTGGTGGTGTGTTAAGGCCATGTATTTCTTCAATAGGTGGCAAATTCTGAACATCCTCAGCTTTAATTCCTTTTTCCTTCATAGATTTCTTTGCCTCTTGCATATCTTCAGGACTGAGAAATAAGATACCCCTCTTCTACGGAGTGGGTTTAGGCTGTGGTTAAGGAAGACTCCAATCATCATAATTCTTCAATATGTTATTCAATAATTCCTCAGCTTGTTCAACAGTTTGTTCCCTGAAAACACAACCAGCACAACTATCTAGGAAGTCCCTAGAAGCATCAGTTAGTCCATTATAGAAGATGTCAAGTATTTCATTTTTCTTGAGAGGGTGATCAGGCAAAGCATTAAGTAATTGGAGAAGCCTCCTCCAAGCTTGTGGGAGACTCTCTTCTTCAATTTGCACAAAGTTAAATATTTCCTGTAAGGCAACTTGTTTCTTATGAGCAGGAAAATATTTCTCAGAGAGGTAGTAAATCATATCCTGGGGACTACGCACACAACCAGGAGTAAGAGTATTGTACCATGTCTTAGCATCACCCTTTAATGAGAACGGAAATAACTTAAGAATGTAATAGTAGCGAATCTTCTCATCATGGGCAAAGAGTGCGGCTGAAGGAGTCCTGGATTAAGGGGTCCTCGGATAGCCGACCTGTTTCTCATGGGCCGGACTATACGGGCCACCGGGTGAGCGTTAGAAGATCAGGGGCCCGGTCGCCAAGGTGGAAGTTTCAAGGAGCCATGGCGTGTCCTCCAAGATGTCGATAGTAGATAGGCATGTTTTTTTCCCTTTGATGTGCAACCGACTATGTGTAAACCCTAGGTACCCTCGGCGTCTATATAAGCCGGAGGATTTTAGGTTGTAGGCCAACAGAACTCATCTAGGGTTTTTAGCTACTTGATCTCGAGGTAGATCAACTATGTAATCCTCATACCATCAATATAATCAAGTAGGACGTAGGGTCTTACCTCCATAGGAGGGCCCGAACCTGGGTAAAACCGTGTCCCCTTCGTCTCATGTTACCCTCGATTCTAGTCTCACAGCTCGGGACCCCCTACCCGAGATCCACCGGTTTTGACACCGACATTGGTGCTTTCATTGAGAGTTCCGCTGTGATCGCCAGAAGGAATCAATGGCCCGCCTAGTCACAAGCCATGAGATCTGCACCCAGGGGACTCTCGTCCCAGGTCAGATCCTTGCAAGCGGCGATGTCTCGTCGCACGCTTGCCCGATCTGCCATCTAGGCCAGATCGGAAACTTTCCCCCCGATCAAGAAATCATGTTTGGAACCTTCGAGTTCGTAGCTGATTCACGGGGAGAACTCGTCTTGGTGGAACCCTTGACCCCTATGGAGGAGCCCACAGCTCCCGACGCCTCGACGCCGAAGACATCGGGCCCCACCTCCTCTGGACTACCCAGTCCGGTCGTTGTGATCGGATCTACCATGGTGGAACAGAATCCGGGACCGCTCTCGCGCGACTCCGGAACTGCGACGCCACATACCGACCCCACTCGTCTTAGCGACGTGCATCCTACTATCGCCTCGTTTCTCAACGAGTTATTTGATCGGATGGAGACCATGCGTATGACCGATGACCAGATCCCGGTCTATGATCGGCTCAGGCTTAAACCCGACGATAGGGAAATTCACATCCCCACGGTCACCCACCTCATCGCCACCGTCGAGTGTCTGGACGGGGGCTTGTCCCCCCAGCAACCGGAATTAAAAACGGTTTATATCCCAGTCTCCGATCATCAAGACCCCGCCTACAACCCAGACTCAGGAGTTCGTTCCGGAGACAGACCGGAAGTGGTCCCTGAACTCTCACACAGTTCGGAGTCCGTGACTCCGAACTCCCACCGTGGCGTGGAGTTAAATTTTTCCCCACCCACCTCCCGAGCCGATCATTCAAGCATCGCAGCAGACCCCAAGTCTTCGGACTTACGGGACATTGTACATTTATCAGGAGAGTCGGTCCATCATTACTGGGCCAGACTCCTCCTCGCTCGAAACAAAGCACGGGGCTTCAGTGATCAAGAGATAATGGCAACCTTCATTCGTAACTGCCATGACAATGGGATTCTCAATGCCCTGGCGCGGCGGCACATTCGTGACTTCACCGAGCTGTCAGTTTTGGTACAGAAGTATTGTGCCATGGAAAGTGCTTGGCAAGCCGAACGGCTGTTTACGGAACCAACCTTCACCGAATACCTTAGAGGAGATCGGCAGAGGAGGATACTTCCAAAGCGGCCAGCCAAACTCGAACCCGCCAAAAAGAGAAACAGGCCCCTTCCAGGGGTAAGCACTGTCCTTGATGGACTACTGGATAAACCTTGCCCCATACACTCTGTATTGCTGAACACAGCTCCGACTCACAGCCTTAGAGCTTGCTGGGTCGTCAGGCAGATCGCCAAAAGCGGTGAAGCCATTCTTGAGACACTACCCCCGAGCAGGCGCTCTACATCGCCACCAGAACACAGTGCCGAAGTCCTGACGATCTATGAAACGTTCCCCTCTAGGAACAGGAGGAAAAGAGCTCTTAAAGAACTCGAGCAGGTATATCATGTGGTAGCAACAAGTGCATGGGCAGACATACCCATTACCTTCGCAGATACTGACCGACCAGCCATTCTTCCCGCTCATTCACCGGTTGCACTAGTCCTGAACCCCATCATCGATGGCTTCAGGTTACACAAGGTGCTGATGGACGGCGGCAGTGGTTTAAACCTGATCTATGAAGACACCCTAGAAAAAATGCAGTTCGACCGGTCTCGTATCGAACATAGCAACACAACTTTCCGGGGAATCACCCCGGGGAAAGAGGCACGCTGTTCAGGACGCATCGTCCTGGACGTAGTATTCGGCACGCCCGATAACTACCGATCCGAATAACTCCTCTTCCATATCGTGCCCTTCCCCAGCGGCTACCACGCCCTGTTGGGACGTGACGCCTTCACAAAATTCCAGGCTATACCACATTATGGGTATATGAAACTTAAGATGGCAGGACCAAACGGAGTGATCACAATTGCCGGTGATCCAAATATAGCCCTACGGGCCGAAAACAAAACAGCAGCACTTGCCCTCAAGGCTCTAGCTGAGGCCTTTGCCACAGAAGAATTGACCGCACTTCGGTCAACAGTAGACAAGGACGATGTAATCCTCAGCAAGAGGCCCAAATCCACGTCCTTCAAACCGGCAAAGGAAATCGTTAAATTTCAGGTGCATCCGACGGACCCCAACAAGACAGCGTCCATCGGAGCTCCGCTCGATCCCATAGTGGATGAAGCGCTGCGAGCATTCTGACGAGAAAATCGGGACATCTTCGCCTGGCATCCTTCTGATATGCCCGGCATCCCACGGCGACTGGCCGAACATAGCCTGAACATCATCGCATGCTTTAAGCCCGTCAAGCAGACTCTGCGCCGCTTTTCCGAGCCCAAACGACAAGCTATGGGTGAAGAACTAGCTAAATTGCTAGAGGCTGGATTCATTCGGGACATTAAGCACCCCGAATGGTTGGCAAACCTGGTTATGGTACCAAAGAAAGATAAATCCTGGCGGCTGTGCGTCGACTTTAAAGACCTCAACAAGGCCTGCCCTAAGGACCCTTTTCCTCTACCACGCATAGACCAGATTATTGACGCCACAGCCGCACACAACTCGCTGTGTTTCCTCGACGCTTATTCCGGATACCATCAGATTAAAATGAAGGAATCCGATCAAGCGGCAACCGCATTCATCACCCCTTACGGGCCATTCTGCTTCAACATGATGCCCTTTGGGCTTAAAAATGCTGGGGCTACTTACCAGCGCATGATCCAGACTTGTCTCTCAAAACAAGTCGGTAAAACAGTCGAGGCATACGTGGACGACGTGGTCATCAAAACCAAACACGTCAGCCACCTGATCGACGATCTAAGGCAAACCTTTGCCAGCCGACGCGAGTACGATATACGGCTCAATCCGGAGAAGTGCGTATTCGGAGTTCCCGCTGGTAAATTGCTTGGATTCATCGTTTCCCATAGAGGAATAGAAGCGAATCCGGCAAAAATCCATGCCCTATCAGAACTTGCATTTCCCACAGAGCTAAAGCATGTCCAGAGGTTGGCTGGGTGCGTGGCGGCATTAAGCCGCTTTATCTCCCGCCTCGGCGAAAAGGCTTTACCGCTCTATAAATTGCTGAAACGAACCAAGAATTTCGAATGGACCGATGAAGCAAAGGCGGCGTTAGAAGAAATCAAAACACTCCTGGCAAGCAATCCCATACTCACAGCACCAGGCGTGGGTGAGCCCATGTTATTATACATATCGGCCACCAACCAAGTCATTAGCGCAGTGCTCGTCGTCGAACGAGAGGAGGAGGGACACAGATTCCGGATACAGAAGCCGGTCTATTACGTGTCAGAAGTACTAACGCAATGCAAGTCCAGATACCCGCACTACCAGAAGATAGCCTATACAGTATTTATGGCATCATGAAAACTACGACACTACTTCCAAGAGTGTTCGGTCACAGTGGCATCCGAAGTACCCCTGAATGATATAATCAATAACAGGGATGCCACCGGCCGCATAGCCAAATGGGCCATCGAGCTCCTTCCTTTTGAAATTAACTACAAACCACGACGAGCTATTAAATCTCAGGTGTTGGCAGATTTCCTCGTCGAATGGACAGAAGCCGAGCTCCCCAGGGAATATAGTACATACTCCCATTGGACGATGTACTTCGATGGATCCAAAACTTTGGCCGGACTGGGGGCTGGAGTTGTTCTCACATCCCCCATAGGCGACAACGTTCGATACGTGTTGCAGATCATGTATGCCGACTCCAACAATGCAGCCGAATACGAAGCCCTCTTGCACGGCCTTCGGATGGCAGCCTCAATGGGCATACAACGGCTGGAGGTATGGGGAGACTCCAACCTGGCCATCTCTCAAATCAACGGCGAGTTCGATGCCAGGAATCCAAATATGGCGGCATACAGAAACGATGTCCTCAAGATATCCGCATGGTTCGAGGGGCTGGAATTTCACCACGTCGCTAGAGACGACAACCAAGCTGCCGACATACTGGCTCGCATGGGAGCCAAACACGACCCTGTCCCACCAAACACTTTCCTGGAACGGCTCTTTAAGCCATCCGTGGTTTGGCGGGACGATCAAAAGGGCGCCGATCTAACCAGTGCAGATGAGGTTGTTCCCCCTGTAAACGAACCAGACGATCAAATCATCGGCGGCTCCGTAATGGATGAAACGCCCTCGGCTCACGAGGTCATGGCAGTAATCGCGCCATGGACCGAGCCCTTCCTCGCCTACCTCCTTCACAAAGAACTCCCCGACGATCAGACAGAGGCGCGGCGCATAGTTCGGCGCTCCAAAGCCTACAAGGTACATGAAGGAGAGTTATACAAGAAGAGCACCACCGGAATACTACAGCGGTGCATATCCGAGGAAGAAGGGCGGCAGCTCTTAGCCTAAGGCCACGCAGGGATGGGCGGTCATCACGCCGCAGCAAGGGCCTTAGTAAGCAAGGCCTTCCGGGCTGGGTTTTTCTGGCCCACAGCTCGGGCGGACGCACAGTCACTTGTCAAATATTGCGTGGGGTGTCAACTTTTTGCAAATCAAAGTCACATACCCCCAACAGCTCTTCGGACTATTCTGATCACCTAGCCCATCACGGTCTGGGGGCTGGATATGGTCGGACCACTTAAAGGGGGACCAAAAAGAATAAATACTTACTGGTCATGGTGGACAAGTTCACCAAATGGATAGAGGCAAAACCTGTCAAATCAGCCAAGTCCGGACCAGTAATCGATTTTATATCCGGCGTGGTACACCGTTACGGTGTTCCGCACAGTATAATAACCGACAACGGATCCAATTTCACGGCCCAAGAGGTCAAAGACTGGTGCGCAAAGATGGGCATCAAGCTCGATTACGCATCGGTTTATCATCCGCAGACCAATGGACAAGTCGAACGAGCAAACGGCCTCATTATGAGCGGCATTAAGCCACGTTTGGTCCGGTCTCTTCAAGAGTCCGACTGTCATTGGGTTGAGGAGCTCGACTCCGTTCTATGGGGCCTGCGCACCACCCCGAATAGATCGACGGGATACACACCGTTCTTCATGGTCTACGGGGCCGAAGCAGTCCTCCCGTGCGACATTATTCACGACGCGCCGCGGGTGCGCATGTACGAGGAAAGGGGGGCCGAGTTAGATCGGCAAGACGACTTGGACGCCTTGGAAGAGGAGCGCGACATAGCTCGGGCCCGTTCTACCTTTTATCAACAGCAGGCCCGGCGTTACCAGAGCAAGGAGGTCAGGGCACAAGCATACAACATGGGCGAACTCGTCCTACGGCTCTCGGAGAAGCAAAAGCATAAACTCAAGCCCAAATGGGAAGGCCCCTTCATCATCGACGAAGTACTCACAGGAGGAGCTTACCGTCTTCGGAACCCGTCGGACAACCGCCTTGAACCAAACCCATGGAACGCAGCTCGTCTTTGGCGCTTCTACGGCTAGACCGGTGTCATCATACTCCCTACCCTCCTTTTTTCTTTTTCTTTTTTCTTTTTTCTTTTCCCTCCTACCTTAATTTTTGGGCAGGTTTGCATTCTTTTCTCTTCCCAACTCTATGTTCGGCTCAACCGATCTGATACTACAAATTTCCGGCTTACACCCTTAAGTGTTAAATCCGAACACAGTACCTGGGGGCTTCTTTTCCGAAGCCAATATTTTATATTATAAACACTTATGCACACTTACTTGTGTTTGCATGATTCCCTTGTCATTTTTAAGCCATAATATGCATCAATTCGAACTAAGACTTTGCCAAGCTGGGTTGCCTTGCTCCTGTGGTTACCCTCTACGTTCCCAATTGTTTGGCTAGAGGGTAAAGGGAGCACCTCTGCGATTGTTACGACCGGGTCATCCGGATACGTACCTCAGATGGGTGAAGCCAAAAGCTAGCTATCTTCAGAAGACAATTGATCGGCCTCGACGGAATCAACTAATAATACTATGGTCGTCATGACCATTATACGGGCTTCTTCCCTTGCGAAGGCCCTTAGTCGCATACTAACAGTATACGGCTTTCTCCCTATGATTTACATAGCACCCTGAAGAAAGGTATCGATAGAGATACTATTTTCTTTGGAAGATGTTTCTTATGCTAAGCAGTAATATAACATATCTCCCTGTGTGCTTTCTGTCTGTTCGCACCACATAGCCGGATTGCCTGGTTCCCCGAACATAATTCACTCCCCTAGGGTGATAATTTGCAAGGAACACTCCCATGCTCTTAGCACGGGAGGCCGAAACCGATGGCTGGTTAAGACAAAGTTTACAACACAGATGGAGCAATTCCTTGATTATTAGTACAAAGTTACATATAATCATACATCTGGCTGTTGATCGAGATTGTCGATTATAGTGTCCAGGGAGCAATCTTCTTGTGAGAGACGGGCGGCAGGCATCACCTCATCGTATACTAGGTGGAGCGGCACTTCTTGTCCATCTGACCCTACTGGCCCAACCTGAGCCATACGCTCGGGGTTAAGTCCGGTATAGCGGGTCTTGATCATCGCCCATGCCTATCATGCTCCCTCTCGACAAGCCGATGTCTTCCACAGCTCGAACCTACTTCGAGCTCCCTTGAAGCGATCGACTAGTTCGGTCATCCCCTCCGGAGGTTGCTCGGCGGGCCACAATGATTTTACCATGATCTTCATGGCCTTCCGAGCTCGCTCATGAAGGGCGGACAACTCTTTTAAAAGGCTTCCCTAGTAGGATCCGATCTCTTCTTCGAGTCGCCTAGATAGGAGACCTGTACATGAGTCACGGCATGCGTGTTATGCATTATTCATAGGAAATACCTTCTGATGTTAGCATCACACTTACCGAATATGCCCCTCTGTAATTTCTGGTTTTCTCCTTGGGCCGCGGCCAATTGAGCCTTTAAGCTCTCAATTTCTTCGGCCTGCTGTTTGTTCTCCTCCTTGAGGCTGTTCTTCTCTTCAAGGTGTCGTTGCAAAACACGACAGCCAGTCTCCTGCTGGGACTCGGCATATCGCTGAGATTCTCGGGCTACATCCAAATCTCTTTGTAATTGCCCTATGGATTCAGCTGCTACATAGTACCCTCGCGTCAGCTTGGGAATATACTAAGATTAGCAGAACAGTTACACTCACCATGTGCCTCCTGAGTAAAGCTCTTCACTTGCTCCAACTCGGCCTTCACAGATTCGACCTGTGTTCGGCTGGCTTCCAGTTCCTTGGCCAGCTGCTCGCACTGTTGCTTAGAGGCCTGCATTACCAGTAAATTATTACGGGGATCCTCAATTCGGTCGTACCGACCAATTTCAGGCTCGGGGGCTACTGGGTTTACATGAGTGTTCGGACTTTAATAATCGACTACTCACCTGCAGGTTGGACGATATCAATTTCACGGCCTCCCCGAACCCAGCTCGGGCGGCTCCGAGGTGTGCATCCGCCGTGCGTAGAGCACCGAACTCTTGTTTGGAAAAGGCTGGATGACGCAGGGCTTCTAGTCGCCGCTGATGATGCATAGCGCTCCCAACCTCTGATTTGGTGACAGATATGGCATCACCAGAATCGGCTGGGGTTGGATTGACGGTGGGGGCCCCCGCAGCAGGATCAGCATGGGCAGAAGGCCTGGAATCTTGAGCACCGCCGGACGTCCTGATGACGTCCTCGGCGGGTGATGGCCGAACCCTTTGCCTGAATATTTTGACAAAGAGGTCTCTTGTGAGACTTTATCTGTCATGATACTAAATCAAACGATCGAGCGAAATACCTTTGGGATGAACTCGTAGGCGGACTCACCCCCGCGACTGGCTCATTTGCCGGATCCTTGTGGCTTTCCAATCCAGGCACTGCCGCCGCTGCCGGTGTATGTCGCACGGATCTACGACGCTTGGGTGTAGGAGCCGGCGCGTTGGGGTCAGTGGAGGACACTTGCCTTTTGCGGGACGTTTTCTTCTTCTTGCTTGTCGCTGGGGAAGGGAAGGATCCAGGGTAATCGGCAATAATGGCCACCTTGGAGCCGTCAAGGCCCTCCTGGTAGAAAACCCCGTCTTCGAGTTCGATTGACAGGTCTGGGTCTTCATGATAGCCCGGATCATCATCACGGGAATAGTCCTTGGGCTGAGGGGCCGGACAGTTGACTGTCTCGATAAAGCTCCTCCATTCCTGTTCACATAAATATAAAAGACTTCGGTCAAGAGGGAACAAATTGAGAACCCGAACTGTGGTCACAGGGTAGAAAGGCTTACCCATTCGATGGGGTTGTGGCTCGAGTATCCCTCCTTTGTCGACCGCCGAATAAAATCTTCTTGCTCCCCTTTGTATAGGTCGGCAAGAGCGGCGGCCAATGTTGTTTGATCGGCAGGACCCAGTCTTCGGGAGCGAGTAGTGTCGCTTGTCCCGTTGTAACACCACAAAGTGTGTATCCTCTGTTGAAGGGGTTGGACGCACCGGGTGATGGCAGCGGCCATGACGTCTATCATGGTCAGCTTATGATGGGCTAGTATCCTCACACGGGCTGCTAAGCGATGCACCTCAACGCTGTCCTCTTGGGACAGGCTCTTCGGGCGCCAGTTGTACCTTTTCTTCAAAGGGGCATCGGAGTATTCGGGCAGACCCCTCCGAGCTGGATCAAATAAAGGGACGTCCTCGATATAAAACCATTCCGAAGTCCATAGTTCGGATTCCTTCGGTGTCCCGACGGGGTATCCCGTCCCCGCTATGTGGCATACTTCGGCTCCACCGACCTCAAAAATTGTCTTGTCTCGAGTGCGAGGGACGAGGCAAAAATATTTCCTCCACAACTCGAAGTGTGCCTCGCAGCCCAGGAACATCTCGCAAAGGGCGACGAAGCCCGAGATATGCAGAATAGACCCTGGGGTGAGGTGGTGGAGCCGGATCCCAGAAAACACCAGTAACCCTCTCAGGAACGGATGAATGGGAAACCCGAGACCTCACAGGAGGAATGGCACAAAGCATACATGCTCCCCCTTTTGTGGATGGGGGAAATTCTCCGCGAGGGGCTCGCCGTTGAATGAAGACATACCGGCACGGACGGCTGTGAGATCCGAGGAAGGAAGGTACCCTTGGGTCTCGAGGTCGCGAAGTCGAAGGAGCGACACGGAGCAGCTAGTCCAATCCCCAGGACGGGATCCGTAAGGATTGGAGGAAGAACTGGGGGCGCTCGCCATTTTTGGTGGAAACCTTTCGCTGGAGGCTTTTTCCGATGGGGGAGAAGAAGATGCGGTTTGGACCACGATTCAGTTTGTTTAAATGGGTGGTGCCTCCTTTGAGGGAGGGGTATTTTTGGAAAAAGCTACTAAACCGCTCGTCTCCCCACGAAGCGCGAAAACCAAGAAATACTATTACTGTGGACCCAGCAATCCCGCGACGTTTGGGATTTCGCCGATGATAGGATGGTTGCCGAGCAAGAAGGGACGGAGGGACTCGCCTCGCAAGACAAAGACATACAAAATTGTCCGAATATACCTCGGCATTGGAGGCTAGTCCGGGGGCTACTGAGGGAGTCCTGGATTAAGGGGTCCTCGGATAGCCGACCTGTTTCTCATGGGCCAGACTATACGGGCCACCGGGTGAGCGTTAGAAGATCAGGGGCCCGGTCGCCAAGGTGGAAGTTTCAAGGAGCCATGGTGTATCCTCCAAGATGTCGATAGTAGATAGGCATGTTTTTCCCTTTGATGTGCAACCGACTATGTGTAAACCCTAGGTACCCTCGGCGTCTATATAAGCCGGAGGGTTTTAGGTTGTAGGCCTACAGAACTCATCTAGGGTTTTTAGCTACTTGATCTCGAGGTAGATCAACTCTGTAATCCTCATACCATCAATATAATCAAGTAGGACGTAGGGTATTACCTCCATAGGAGGGCACGAACCTGGGTAAAACCTTGTCCCCTTCGTCTCCTGTTACCCTTGATTCTAGTCTCACAGCTCGGGACCCCCTACCCGAGATCCACCGGTTTTGACACCGACAGCGGCTATTTCATTCAGCTTAGTAAGGTGTGCCACGACAGTTTTAGTTTCATAGCCATGAAAAGGATCAGATTCAACCAAAGTAATAACTCTGGGTCGACAAAGAATTCATAATCCTTATCGGGAACAAAGATAGATGAAGTAGCAAACTTAGGATCACATTTCATTCTAGCATTCAAAGTCTTTTCCTTATACTTGCGTAGCAATTTCTTAAGATCGTTTCTATCCTTGCAAGAAAGAATTTCTCTAGCTATATCTCCATCTAATACATAACCTTCAGGTATCTTAGGCATTTCAAATCAAGGAGTGCTAGGACTAATAGGTGTTTCATAGTCATCAGTTTCAAAGTCTTCATCACATTCAGCAATCTCATCAGTTTCAGTAATTTCATTTTCATTAGCTCTAGCAATTTGTTCATCAAGAAATTTACCTAGTGGCACATTATCATCAAGCATGGTAGTAGCATCATCATAAGCATCATTCATAGCAGAGGTAGCATCATCAATATATTGCGACATATCAGGATTACTAGCATGTGGTGGTGTTGCAAGCTTACTCATAACAGAAGGTGAATCGAGTGCAGAGCTAGATTCCAGTTCCTTACTTCCCCTCGTCTTAGAGGGAAAAATCTTGGTCTTTGGATCCTTCAAATTCTTCATAGCAATCAATTGATATAAATCCCAAGTGACTCAGCAAATATAGCTATGCTCCCCGGAACGGCGCCAGAAAAAGGTCTTGATAACCCACAAGTATAGGGGATCGCAACAGTTTTCGAGTGTAGAATATTCAACCCAAATTTATAGATTCGACACTAGGGGAGACAAAGAATATTTGCGAGTATTAGTAGCTGAGTTGTCAATTAAACCACACCTGGAGATTAAATATCTGCAGCAAAGTGATTAGTAGCACAGTAGTATGATAGTTTTGATAGCAGTAGTAGTAGTAACAGTAGCGGTAACAGTGATAGGAGTAGTTCTGTAGCAGTTGGAACAGTAGCAGTAGCAATAGTAACTTAGCAAGAACAATATGTGGAAAACTCGTAGGCACTGGATCGGTGAACTCATTGGATGATATTCGCCATGTAACAGTCATAACCTAGGGCGATACAGAACTAGCTCCAGTTCATCAATGTAATGTAGGCATGTATTCCATAAATAGTTATACGTGCTTATGGAAAAGAACTTGCATGACATCTTTTGTCCTACCCTCCCGTGGCAGCGAGGTCCATAAGGTCACTAAGGGATATTAAGGCCTCCTTTTAATAGATAACCGGAACAAAGCATTAACACATGGTGAATACATGAACTCCTCAAACTACGATCATCACCGGAAAGTATCCCAAATATTGTCACTATGGGGTTTACGGATCATAACACGTAATAGGTGCATATGACTAGGCAAGATTGGATCAAGAACATAGATATAATGGTGATAACATAAACGGTTCAGATCTGAAATCATGGCACTCGGGCCCTAGAGACAAGCATTAGGCATAGCAAAGTCATAGCAACATCAATCTCAGAACATAATGGATACTAGGGATCAAGCCCTAACAAAACTAACTCGATTACATGATGAATCTCATCCAACTCCTCAGCGACCAGCAAGCCTATGAAGGAATTACTCACTGTCGGTGGGGACTATCATGGAATTGGCGATGGAGAAGGGTTCGTGATGACGAAGACCGAAGATTCCCCTCTCCGGAGCCCCAAACGGGCTCCATATCTGGTCTCCCGATGAAGAACAGGAGGTGGTGGCGGCTCTGTATCATAAAACGCGGTGAAACTTTCTCTCTCCGATTTTTTTCTCCGAAAATAGGAATTTATAGTGGCGGAATTATGGTCAGTGGGGCCATGAGGTGGGCAAAACCCACCAGGGCGCGCCTAGGGGGCCTGGCGCGCCCTGGTGGGTGCTGGCCACCCTGGCCCCCCTCTTCGGTGGATTTTGGCTCCAATAATTCTCATATATTCTGAAATAATTCTCCAAAAAGTTTCGTTCCGTTCTGAGAACTTTTATTTCTACACAAAAACAACACCATGGTAGTTCAAATTCTTCATAGCAATCAATTGATATAAATCCCAAGTGACTCAACAAATATAGCTATGCTCCCCGGCAACGGCGCCAGAAAAAGGTCTTGATAACCCACAAGTATAGGGGATCGCAGCAGTTTTCGAGTGTAGAATATTCAACCCAAATTTATAAATTCGACACAAGGGGAGCCAAAGAATATTTGCGAGTATTAGCAGCTGAGTTGTCAATTCAACCACACCTGGAGATTAAATATCTGCAGCAAAGTGATCAGTAGCACAGTAGTATGATAGTTTTGATAGCAGTAGCAGCAGTAACAGTAGCGGTAACAATGATAGCAGTAGTTCTGTAGCAGTTGGAACAGTAGCAGTAGCAATAGTAACTTAGCAAGAACAATATGTGGAAAACTCGTAGGCACTGGATCGGTGAACTCATTGGATGATATTCGTCATGTAACAGTCATAAACTAGGGCGACACAGAACTAGCTCCAGTTCATCAATGTAATGTAGGCATGTATTCCGTAAATAGTTATACGTGCTTATGCAAAAGAACTTGCATGACATCTTTTGTCCTACCCTCCCGTGGCAGCGAGGTCCATAAGGAAACTAAGGGATATTAAGGCCTCCTTTTAATAGATAACCGGAACAAAGCATTAACACATGGTGAATACATGAACTCCTCAAACTACGGTCATCACCGGAAAGTATCCCAAATATTGTCACTGTGGGGTTTACGGATCATAACACGTAATAGGTGCATATGACTAGGCAAGATCGGATCAAGAACATAGATATAATGGTGGTAACATAAACGGTTCAGATCTAAAATCATGGAATTCGGGCCCTAGTGACCAGCATTAGGCATAGCAAAGTCATAGCAACATCAATCTTAGAACATAATGGATACTAGGGATCAAGCCCTAACAAAACTAACTCGATTACATGATGAATCTCATCCAACTCCTCAGCGACCAGCAAGCCTATGAAGGAATTACTCACTGTCGATGGGGAGCATCATGGAATTGGCGATGGAGAAGGGTTGGTGATGACGAAGACCGAAGATTCCCCTCTCCGGAGTCCCAAACGGGCTCCATATCTGGTCTCCCGAAGAAGAACAGAAGGTGGCGGCGGCTCTGTATCGTAAAACGCGGTGAAACATTCTCTCTCCGATTTTTTCTCCCAAAATAGGAATTTATAGTGGCGGAATTAGGGTCAGTGGGGCCACGAGGTGGGCACAATCGACCAGGGCGAGCCTAGGGGGCCTGGCGCGCCCTGGTGGGTGCTGGCCACCCTGGCCCCCCTCTTCGGTGGATTTTGGCTCCAATAATTCTCATATATTCTGAAATAATTCTCCAAAATGTTTCGTTCCGTTCCGAGAACTTTTATTTCTACACAAAAAAAACACCATGGTAGTTCAAATTCTTCATAGCAATCAATTGATATAAATCCCAAGTGACTCAACAATTATAGCTATGCTCCCCAGCAATGGCGCCAGAAAAAGGTCTTGATAACCTAGAAGTATAGGGGGTCGCAACAGTTTTCGAGTGTAGAATATTCAACCCAAATTTATAGATTCGACACAAGAGGAACCAAAGAATATTTGCGAGTATTAGCAGCTGAGTTGTCAATTCAACCACACCTAGGGATTAAATATCTGCAGCAAAGTGATCAGTAGCACAGTAGTATGATAGTTTTGATAGCAGTAGCAACAGTAACAGTAGCGGTAGCAGTGATAGCAGTAGTTCTGTAGCAGTTGGAACAGTAGCAGTGGCAATAGTAACTTAGCAAGAACAATATGTGGAAAACTCGTAGGCACTGGATCGGTGAACTCATTGGATGATATTCTTCATGTAACAGTCATAAACTAGGGCGATACAGAACTAGCTCCACTTCATCAATGTAATGTAGGCATGTATTCCGTAAATAGTTATACGTGCTTATGCAAAAGAACTTGCATGACATCTTTTGTCCTACCCTCCCGTGGCAGCGAGGTCCATAAGGAAACTAAGGGATATTAAGGCCTCCTTTTAATAGATAACCAGAACAAAGCATTAACACATGGTTAATACATGAACTCCTCAAACTACGGTCATCACCGGAAAGTATCCCAAATATTGTCACTGTGGCGTTTACGGATCATAACACGTAATAGGTGCATATGACTAGGCAAGATCGGATCAAGAACATAGATATAATGGTGGTAACATAAACGGTTCAGATCTAAAATCATGGCATTCGGGCCCTAGTGACCAGCATTAGGCATAGCAAAGTCATAGCAACATCAATCTTAGAACATAATGGATACTAGGGATCAAGCCCTAACAAAACTAACTCGATTACATGATGAATCTCATCCAACTCCTCAGCGACCAGCAAGCCTATGAAGGAATTACTCACTGTCGATCGGGAGCATCATGGAATTGGCGATGGAGAAGGGTTGGTGATGACGAAGACCGAAGATTCCCCTCTCCGGAGCCCCAAACGGGCTCCATATCTGGTCTCCCGATGAAGAACAGGAGGTGGCGGCGGATCTGTATCGTAAAACGTGGTAAAACTTTCTCTCTCCGATTTTTTTTCTCCCAAAATAGGAATTTATAGTGGCGGAATTAGGGTCAGTGGGGCCACGAGGTGGGCACAACGGACCAGGGCGCGCCTAGGGGGCCTGGCGCGCCCTGGTGGGTGCTGGCCACCCTGGCCCCCCTCTTCGGTGGATTTTGGCTCCAATAATTCTTATATATTCTGAAATAATTCTCCAAAATGTTTCGTTCCGTTCCGAGAACTTTTATTTCTACACAAAAACAACACCATGGTAGTTCAAATTCTTCATAGCAATCAATTGATATAAATCCCAAGTGACTCAACAATTATAGCTATGCTCCCCAGCAACGGCGCCAGAAAAAGGTCTTGATAACCCAGAAGTATAGGGGATCGCAACAGTTTTCGAGTGTAGAATATTCAACCCAAATTTATAGATTCGACACAAGGGGAACCAAAGAATATTTGCGAGTATTAGCAGCTGAGTTGTCAATTCAACCACACCTAGAGATTAAATATATGCAGCAAAGTGATCAGTAGAAAAGTAGTATGATAGTTTTGATAGCAGTAGCAGCAGTAACAGTAGCGGTAACAGTGATAGCCGTAGTTCTGTAGCAGTTGGAACAGTAGCAGTAGCAATAGTAACTTAGCAAGAACAATATGTGGAAAACTCGTAGGCACTGGATCGGTGAACTCATTGGATGATATTCGTCATGTAAAAGTCATAAACTAGGGCGATACAGAACTAGCTCCAGTTCATCAATGTAATGTAGGCATGTATTCCGTAAATAGTTATACGTGCTTATGCAAAAGAACTTGCATGACATCTTTTGTCCTACCCTCCCGTGGCAGCGAGGTCCATAAGGAAACTAAGGGATATTAAGGCCTCCTTTTAATAGATAACCGGAACAAAGCATTAACACATGGTGAATACATGAACTCCTCAAACTACGGTCATCACCGGAAAGTATCCCAAATATTGTCAATGTGGGGTTTACGGATCATAACACGTAATAGGTGCATATGACTAGGCAAGATTGGATCAAGAACATAGATATAATGGTGATAACATAAACGGTTTAGATCTAAAATCATGGCACTCGGGCCCTAGTGACCAGCATTAGGCATAGCAAAGTCATAGCAACATCAATCTCAGAACATAATGGATACTAGGGATCAAGCCCTAACAAAACTAACTCGTTTACATGATGAATCTCATCCAACTCCTCACCGACCCGCAAGCCTACGAAGGAATTACTCACTCCCAATGGGGAGTATCATGAAATTGGTGATGGAGAAGGGTTGGTGATGACGAAGACCGAAGATTCCCCTCTCCGGAGCCCAAAACAGGCTCCATATCTGGTCTCCCGATGAAGAACAGTAGGTGGCGGTGGCTCCGTATCGTAAAACGCGGTGAAACTTTCTCTCTCCGATTTTTTTCTCCGAATATAGGAATTTATAGTCGCGGAATTAGGGTCAGTGGGGCCACGATGTGGGCACAACCCACCAGGGCATGCCTAGGGGGCTTGGCATGCCCTGGTGGGTGCTGGCCACCCTGGCCCCCCTCTTCGGTGGATTTTGGCTCCAATAATTCCCATATATTCTGAAATAATACTCAAAAAAGTTTTGTTCCGTTCTGAGAACTTTTATTTCTACACAAAAACAACACCATGGTAGTTCAAATTCTTCATAGCAACCAATTTATATAAATTCCAAGTGACTCAACAAATATAGCTATGCTCCCCGGCAACGGCGCCAGAAAAAGGTCTTGATAACCAACAAGTATAGGGGGCCGCATCAGTTTTCGAGTGTAGAATATTCAACCCAAATTTATAGATTCGACACAAGGGGAGCCAAAGAATATTTGCGAGTATTAGCAGCTGAGTTGTCAATTCAACCACACCTGGAGATTAAATATCTGCAGCAAAGTGATCAGTAGCACAGTAGTATGATAGTTTTGATAGCAGTAGAAGCAGTAACAGTAGCGGTAACAGTGATAGCAGTAGTTCTGTAGCAGTTGGAATAGTAGCAGTAGCAATAGTAACTTAGCAAGAACAATATGTGGAAAACTCGTAGGCACTGGATCGGTGAACTCATTGGATGATATTCATCATGTAACAGGCATAACCTAGGGCGATACAGAACTAGCTCCAGTTCATCAATGTAATGTAGGCATGTATTCCGTAAATAGTTATACGTCCTTATGGAATAGAACTTGCATGACATCTTTTGTCCTACCTTCCCGTGGCAGCAAGGTCCATAAAGAAACTAAGGGATATTAAGGCCTCCTTTTCATAGATAACCGGAACAAAGCATTAACACATGGTGAATACATGAACTCCTCAAACTACGGTCATCACCGGAAAGTATCCCAAATATTGTCACTATGTGGTTTAAGGATCATAACACGTAATAGGTGCATATGACTAGGCAAGATCAGATCAAGAACATAGATATAATGGTGATAACATAAATGGTTCAGATCTGAAATCATGGCAATCGGGCCCTAGTGACAAGCATTAGGTATAGCAAAGTCATAGCAACATCAATCTCAGAACATAATGGATACTAGGGATCAAGCCCTAACAAAACTAACTCGATTACGTGATGAATTTCATCCAACTCCTCACCGACCAGCAAGCCTACGAAGGAATTACTCACTCCCGGTGGGGAGCATCATGGAATTGGCGATGGAGAAGGGTTGGTGATGACGAAGACCGAAGGTTCCCCTCTCCGGAGCCCCAAACGGGCTCCATATCTGGTCTCCCGATGAAGAACATGAGGTGGCGGCGGCTCTGTATCATAAAACGCGGTGAAACTTTCTCTCTCCGATTTTTTCTCCGAAAATAGGAATTTATAGTGGCGGAATAAGGGTCAGTGGGGCCATGAGGTGGGCACAACCCACCAGGGCACGCCTAGGGGGCCTGGCGCGCCCTGGTGGGTCCTGGCCACCCTGCCCCCCCTCTTCGGTGGATTTTGGCTCCAATAATTGTCATATATTCTGAAATAATTCTCCAAAAAGTTTCGTTCCGTTCCGAGAACTTTTATTTCTACACAAAAACAACACCATGGTAGTTCAAATTCTTCATAGCAATCAATTGATATAAATCCCAAGTGACTCAACAAATATAGCTATGCTCCCCGATAACGGCGGCAGAAAAAGGTTTTGATAACCCACAAGTATAGGGGATCGCAATAGTTTTCGAGTGTAGAATATTCAACCCAAATTTATAGATTCGACAGAAGGGGAGCCAAAGAATATTTGCGAGTATTACCAGCTGAGTTGTCAATTCAACCACGCCTGGAGATTAAATATCTGCAGCAAAGTGATCAGTAGCATAGTAGTATGATAGTTTTGATAGCAGTAGCAGCAGTAACAGTAGCGGTAACAGTGATAGCAGTAGTTCTGTAGCAGTTAGAACAGTAGCAGTAGCAATAGTAACTTAGCAAGAAAAATATGTGGAAAACTTGTAGGTACTGGATCGGTAAACTCATTGGATGATATTCGTCATGTAACAGTCATAAGCAAGGGCGATACAGAACTGGCTCCAATTCATCAATGTAATGTAGGCATGTATTCCGTAAATAGTTATACGTGCTTATGGAAAAGAACTTGCATCACATCTTTTGTCCTACCCTCCCGTGGCAGCGAGGTCCATAAGGAGTGAGGTCCATAAGGAAACTAAGGGATATTAAGGCCTCCTTTTAATAGATAACCGGAACAAAGCATGAACACATGGTGAATACATGAACTCCTCAAATTACGGTTATCACCGAAAAGTATCCCGACTATTGTCACTCCGGGGTTTCCAGATCAGAACACGTAACAGGTGCATATGACTAGCAAGATCGGATCGAGAACATAGATATAACGGTGATAACATAAATAGTTCGGATCTAAAATCATGGCACTCGGGCCCTAGTGACAAGCATTAAGCATGGCAAAGTCATAGCAACATCAATCTCAGAACATAGTGGATACTAGGGATCAAGGCCTAACAAAACTAACTCGATTACATGATTAATCTCATCCAACTCCTCACCGACCAGGAAGCCTACGAAGGAATTACTCACTCCCGGTGGGGAGTATCATGGAATTGGCGATGGAGAAGGGTTGATGATGACGAAGACCGAAGATTCCCCTCTCCGGAGCCACAAACGGGCTCCATATCTGGCCTCCCGATGAAGAAAAGGAGGTGGCGGCGGCTCTGTATCATAAAACGCGATGAAACTTTCTCTTTGATTTTTTCTCCAAAAATAGGTTTTTATAGCGTCGGAATTAGGGTCAGTGGGGCCACGAGGTGGGCACAACCCACCAGGGCGCTCCTGGGGGGCTGGCGCGCCCTGGTGTATCGTGCCCAGCCAAGGGCCCCCCTCCGATGGTTCTTGGATCTAGTATTTTTTATTTATTCTAAAATAAATCTCCAAAAAGTTTCGTCCAGTTCCGAGAACTTTTCTTTCTGCACAAAAACAACACCATGGTAGTTTTGCTGAAAACAACGTCAGTCCGGGTTAGTTTGATTCAAATCATGCAAATTAGAGTCCAAAACAAGGGCAAAAGTGTGAGGAAAAGTAGATACGACGGAGACGTATCCGGGGTCCATGCGAACGGCCCCGACTTATTCATGAGCTTGAAGAACGGTAATGCCCGCTTGCCAAACTTGGAGATGAAGGGCCCGAGGGAGGCTAGGCACCCTGGTAGCTTCTGCATCTCCTTGAGGGTCCGAGGGGGTTGCATAAGCTCGATGGCCTTAACCTTTTCGGGATTCGCTTCGATTCCCCGATGGGACACGAGGAAGCTGAGCAACTTGCCGCAGGGGACCCCAATGACGCATTTCTCGGGGTTGAGCTTCAGGTGGACCTTGCGCGGGTTGGCGAAAGTTTCTTCTAGGTTTTCGATAAGCATCACAATGTCGTCGACATTGGCCTCCGTGTTCCTCCCCAGCTGGGGCCCCAACGTGATGTGTATCAGCCGCTGGAAAGTGGCACTAGCACTCCTCAGGCCGAACGGCATGCTCACGTAGCAGAACACCTCGCTAGGGGAGATGAAGTCCATCTTCTCCTCGTCCTCTACCGCCATCTTGATCTGGTGGTAGCCCGAGAAGGCGTCCAAGAAGCACAGTAGATCGCAGCAAGCGGTGGAATCAACGATCTGATCGATGCGCGGAAGCGGGAAGGGATCCTGGGGACAGGCCTTCATGAGATTGGTGAAATCGACGCACATCCGCTCCTTGCCGCCCTTCTTGGGGACGATGACAGGGTTGGCGAGAAACTGCGGGTAGCGCACCTCGCGGATGACCCCTGCCTCTTGTAGTTTTTGCACTTCTTGAAGAATGAAGTGCTGATTTTCCGGCGCTTGGCGCCATGCTTTCTGCTTGACGGGGCGCGCGTTGGGGCACACCGCTAGGTGCTGCTCTATCACTTCCCTCAAAACTCCGGTCAGATCGGTCGCCTTCCATGCGAACACATCCGCATTCGCCCTGAGGAAGGTGACGAGTGCCCTCTCCTGCTCGGGGGCGAGGCCGGCGCCGATGGTGAAGGTGTGGCCCGAGTCGCCGCCGTCGAAGGGCACCTTCTTGGTCTTATCTCGGCTCTAAGAGAACAGCTGCTTCTTTCCTGCCGGCGCTATCTCGGGGAGCGACGCCTCGCCCTTGTCAACCGGTCGTGCGGCCGTGGTGGCCGCGGCGGCTTTGTATGCACGCCCAAGGTAGCTGATCGCGTCCTTCTCGTCGCACTTGATGGTCATGACACCGGCGCACCTGGGTATCTTGATGACATTGTAACCCGGGTGGGTCGCCGCCATGAACTTGGCGATCATCGGGTAACCCAGGATGGCATTGTACGGGAGACCGACGCGCTCCACATCGAAGCCAATGAGCTCGGTGCGGTAATTGTCGCGCATGCTGATGACGGGGAGGTGTATCTGTGCGAGGGGGCCGTGGTCCTGCCGACCACCCCAGAGAAGGGCCTGGTGGGCTTCAGCTGGTCGTACGGCACCTGGAATGCCTCGAAGTTCGCGACCGAGATGATGTTGAGCCCTGCACCACCGTCGATGAGAGTCTTGGTAACCACGCCGTTGCTGATGGTGGGAGTGCACACCATGGGGAGAGCGCCCACAGCAGCCGCGGACTTTGGGCGATCTCCTGCGTCGAAGGTGATGTCGCGTAGGGTCCAGCTAGGCGACGGTGCAGGCCCGTGCTCCCTGCGGGCAGCGCTCACTTTGCGGAAGGAAGGCTTGAAGTGGCGGTCGGTGACCTGGGCCTCGGCCCCGCCGAGGATGCACACCATCGAACGCCTCTCTCGGCACGCTCCGGCGCCCCCGCCGAGCATGAGTAGGACGACTCGGGGCTCGGCTGAGCCGACGCACCAGGAGAGGCGCGCCACGGCTTCCGTGCACGACGTTGGAAGGCAGGGCGAATGGGAGGGCGCTCGGGTTCCCCCTGTCGCGCCGACAGGGTCAGTGGCCGCCGTACTCTTAGCGCCAGTGAAGTAGTGTCGTCTACCTCGGCCAACCGGGGTGACCAGAGCGGTCCGTGGTCCCCTGCGCTCAACGCGGACACGGCGAGCGTCGGCCATGGAGCTGGTGAAGCCGGAGCCGCAACGGAGCTGGAGAACGTCAACGCACCCCTTCCTGGCGCGCCGAATGGTGGAATCGGAGCTTCGGGGACCCAAAGAGGTTTGAACACTGGGGTGCACTCACTCTCTTGCCCTACTCTACTTTGCAACCTCACGGCGACTCTCCAGCGACTTGAACTAAGGAAGATGAACATTGGACATACAGTTTACCCAGGTTCGGGCCACCTCGCGGTCTAAAACCCTACTCCTGCTTGGTGGATTGCTTGAGGATGAGGATGAGTACAAGGTGTGTTCTTGCTTGCCCAGGGTTCTCTTTCTATGGTGGCTGGTCCCTGCTCTTATCTTGGCCTTGGTACTCTTCCCCCGAAAACACAACGTGGGAAGGGTTGTCACAATAGCCAGTTCGAAGGGGGACAGGACTGCGGCCTATCCTGGCAAAAGGTGGTCTTCGCCTGCCAAAGCTCCTGGACGTGACACGCTTGTGGGCTCGGAGGTGACCTTCGTCCTGCCGGGCCTCCGGTCTTGGTCCTCCTGCACGGAAAGGGAAACCTTTGGGGATTTCTTTGGGAGCCCGCGAGATGGCGCTGCTTCCCTATCACCAAAGAGGAAAACCTCCCTGTTCATGCCCACTGGTACCGCTCGTGGCACCGCTCGGCAAGGAGCGCGTCACCCATGTGTGGCCGCAGGGTTGCGGGGCCCTGCCGGGCTAGGTCCAGACAGACCAGCCTTCTGAGGGCGTCATGGATAGCCTCATGGAGAAGACTCATGGAGTACTTGATGGGGACGCGGCCTCGCACCTCGCGAGGCATTGGCCCTCGCGAGAACCTGCTCTGTGAAGCCCGTGGGTGGGGCCACTCAGTGCTTAAGGCAATCTTCTCGTCCTGGGCCACAGGCAGACGGGCCTGGGCACCCTCAGTCCCAGAGGCCCGACAAATCTGAACATATAATGTTCCACCAAGTAAACCAACTAGCACCAACTACAAGATGTAATCAAGACTACTAGCAACCCACAGGTACCAATCTCAGGTTTGGAGACAAAGATTGAATACAAGAAATGAACTAGGGTTTTAGATGAGATGGTGCTGGTGACGATGTTGATTAAGATTGGTTAACCAACAATGGAGTAAGCGTTGGTGATGACGATAGCTTCGATTTCCCCCTCCTAGAGGGAAGTTTCCCCAGCGGAATCGCTCCGCCGGAGAGCAAAATTGCTCCTGCCCAGGTTTCGCCTCGACACGACGGTGCTTCGTCATGAACGTGTTCTTCTCATATTTTTTCTAGGGAAAATGGCATCATATAGGAGAAGATGGGTCCCGGAGGCCTGCTGGTGGAGCCACGAGCTCGGTGGGTGCGCCCAGGGGGTAGGGCGCACCCTTGAGCTCATGACTCACTGGTGGGCCCCCTCCTGGTATTTCTTCCGTAAGTATTTTTATATGTTCCAAAATAATTCTCTGTAAATTTTTAAGTCATTTGGGGTTGCAGAGAATGTCCAACTCTTCTGTAGCCTTTCTGGTCCAAAATTCCAACAGACGGAAATCTCCCTCTTTGTTTGAAACGCAAAATAAGAGAGAAAAGGCATTATGATTGCATCATAAAGTGAAATAATGACCCTAAACATAATAAATATCAATAGGAAAACATGATGCAAAATGCACGTATCAGCTCCCCCAAGATTAGACCTCGCTTCTTCTCAAGCGAAAGTCAAACTCGATAATCATGACAACATGCTTAGAGACACAGGTCTCGATAAAATAAAATATGGACATGAAAGCATCATGATCATTATCGTAGCAGCAATATGATATCATAAAACTTCTCATGAACAAGTGATAATTCATTCAAAAGCTAAGGTATGATTTAGCATCACAAATTTTCAATTTAGAATGTTTTACAATTATAGTTAAGCATCTATGCATTTTGATTCAAATGAAATGTGGCATTCGAATTTTTTATTTTAATTTGACTTCGTTTCAAATTGGCCTTTGAATTACATTCACAAATCCTGACAAAATACTTTGATCAAAAAGTATGAGAGGAGGTAACATGACACCCAAAAAGTCAGAAGAAAATAGTGCCAATTTATTTGAAAGTAAAAAATTGATTTTGTTTGGAATTTTCAGAAAAATGTTTTTTATGAAGTATTTTTTCTGCCTCTACAAAAATGTTCACGTTTTAGGATTTATTTTTCTAATCGTTTCGCTATATACCACCCTATTTCTATTTTCAACAATTTTTTCTGTTCAAAAAAAGGCGACCCGCTGGCCACACCAGGCTAGGCCGCGGCCTAGCTAGTTGGTGCTAGCCCTAGCGTACGGGAGCATCTCCTATCGCTTCCAGGGAGCTGCCGCCGCTGCCTACTCCTCTCACGATCTCTCCTCTCTCTCGTTACTCTCTCTCTCTCTCTGTCCCTGGCACTTAGGCTCCACACGTTCTTCTTCTTCCTCATGGAAAGAAACAGAAAGAAGATTTGCCCATGCCACCCGCATCCATGATCTTCGGGATTCGATCCCCGAAGTTGACCCCGTGCACAAGATGATGTCCAGTAAATACCCGAGGCCCCCCTCGGCTGATCCCCCCAAACCTCAACGCCTAAGACCACCCACGTCGCCCGAAGTTGCTGTCCGCATTTCGCCATGGCTGAGGTAGTTCATGGTCGTTTCTAACGTCATAAGCCCACCTCGATCTCTCGCTTTCCGCCATCCTGCTCTCTCCTCGTCACGAATCCATTTGACATCTTCGTTTTACCTAGGTCATGCCGACTTCATCGAAAACCGGACGCCCTCGACCTCGCGCACCGTCTGGACACCGCCACCGTTGACCAAGATCACCGGAGCCACCGCCCCGCTGACCTCTTCTTCTCTGTCCATGGCCATCGACCTCTCTGTAAGCGCAACCTCCCCTCCATTCGCTATTTGTAAGGTAGATCAAAGCATTAGGTTTTTCCTGTTAGATTGGTTTAGATTGGTTTTCTTTCGCTTTCGGTCGAACCGTCTCGCATTTTTTTATTTATCTGCCGCCACGCGAACTCCGTAGATTTCGGTCGTCCTCTTCTTAATCTCCCAGCAAACACCTCGCAGCCACTCTTATCGTGCCACATGTCATATGCCCACAATATAACATTTTCAGAAGAAAAAAATTAGTTTTTCAGAATTAGATGCGATATTTTTCTATCTTTAGTTTTACAACTTCGAATTTAGTGACTCTTTTTGCTATGGATTCACAAAAATTGCATCTATCCCGTGGAACCAACAAAAAAATATTTTTTAACTTTTAAATTTTGATTTCAAACAGATTTGATTTAAACACTATTTTTGCTATAACTTCTATTTTAAAAATGGTTTTTGAGTAATTCTTTTTGCTACTGATTTCTATAGGTCATATCTATCCAGAAGACAAATAAAAATATTTTTTTTTATAATTTTGTCGATCTGATCAGATTTAAGATCTATTTTAAATAGGCCATAACTTTTGTTTTATAAAACGTTTTTATTTGATTGTTTTTGCTAATAAAATTTTGATGAAAATACTTTCTGTTAACTTTAGTTTTAATTGTTTTAGTTTCTGTTATGAAATTATTTTGGACCAGAATGTCTTTTGTGTTTTGCATTGCTATTGATCTTGAGTTTTCTCAAACTTTACATGGTTTTTGGTGCTAGTTTCTTTTGAGTGATCATGTGTTGAATACTTAGGATTTACTTGCTGCTATCTTGCTTGTGTATAGTATGAATTTCTTGTCTCGTTAGATCACCTGGAGTGCGAAGCTTGCTACTTAGAGTCGCTTGAGTTTGAAGATCGTCAGCAAGGCAAGTCATTTGATCATATTTTTACCCATGATTTTATTGCATTTGAGTCAACTTGTTCCACCATGCATGCAAAGTAGGTAATTGGGAACTTGGTGCTTGAGTAGTATCATGTGGTAGGTACCCCCACAAACCCTTGACACTATTGCCCCAGGAAATGCTAATCTAGTATTGCTACGCTTTTTTAGACGGGGTTTGGTTGTGAGATTCAAAAGAGTTGTGAGGTTAAGAAATTCAAGACCTGCATGATGATCAAGACTTCAAGACTTCAAGATTTCAAGGACGCAATAGACCTATGGGTGGATTGGTTTTGCATCTGGCAGCCTGATATCTATCATGGATATGCCCGGGAATCCTGGTATCTACCTGTGATCATCCCGACGGAATGTTACCCAGGCATAAAGAGATGGATCGATACTTCAAGGCAGGAAATCTTACATGTGCAACCGCAAGTCACTATGGGCTCTGGCTTAGTTGATCATCGAGTGACTCAGGCTAGATCAGTGCTATTAGATGTAGAAGAACGGTAGGATTGGATGGGCACTGGCGGGGGTTCGAGAATCTCGGTGAAAGATCATGTTTAGGTCATCCGGTCCGCAAACTACAGGCAGTGCAAGGACGACAACAGAGGGATCGAATATTGCGGGGAAAGTCCGCAAACCTCTGCCGTGGGTTAGAACCTAATCGATTAGCCATATCCCCGGTTACAGACATCATGAGCACCGGAGATGATACTATCAGCCAGTCTCAACACAAATAAATTATTAATTAGTGGGATTGTTAAATAATTTTGGGACATGAGAATTGGTTGGCGGAACCATCTTATTTCACAACCAACTTTGTAGTAATTTTTTGCATTTGCCGCCTTTGTTGATGGGAAAAAAACTACATTTCGCAAAAATTATAAACTTAGAGCCCCACCAGCCATATTTGCATATAGTATAGATACTTATTTTATCGATTATCTCTTGTAACTTGCCGACATATTCAAAATGCTGACCTACACAGCTGCAACGTCTCATGTTGTAGAGTATTATTCCAACCAGGAGTGAGGATACGTTCTACGCTTGGTGATATGCCCTTTGGAGTCGGATGGACTCGCTATCCTCTACGTCTTCCCCTGTAGTTTTATCTCATGAGTTGGCCTTCAGTCACATTTATTTTGTAATAAAGAATCTATATGAGATTTTGATGTAAAATGTTTTAGATGGCCACCTTCACCCCACTCCTGATCACGAAGTTTTGCCAGCCTGATGAGACGATGCCCTTCGGCAAGCAACAGGTGCAGATCGTCGGGAAGTTGAGAATTGCCTTGCCTACTATCACTGGGACTCCTATAAGGGCTCTTCTCACAGAAGCATGTTATAGGATTGAGGTGCACATACCCGGGAGGACCTTCGGATATCACACGAAGCCCACCGACTTAAAGTTTGTTTCTCCCACTTGGATTCTCGGGAAGAACACGACAGTTCATTGTGCATTTGGATGCATGAGGGAAGAGTACAGAGGCGATCCCATCAGATCAAATCTCACCATGATCTCCCGCAGGGGTGCAGATGGACAGATCATACGCACCATGAATGACGACTCCATCCTTTCATTCGTCCAAGACTTGGAGATCCACATCAGGACTTTGGAGATTCAGCTTCGCAAAAGCACGAAGACGGTCAGAGAGCTGTTGTTCCGTGAACTTCAACTAGAGGATGAAGCGCGTGAAGCCCACTACGAGCATGAAGATGAAGTCAAGGACCTTCTGGAGAGAATCAAGTACTTGAAAACTTATGTTGCAACTTTGGAGGAGAAACTGGGACAGGGAGAAAACCTTCACCTGGATGATGACAAGGGCCCCTTCGTGAGGAACGATGATGTCGGGGATATAACCCCATGGTATGACCCGCCCTACGGGGCTGGATCAGTATAATGGCGGCTCTGGAAATATGTTTAAGGTGGGCCATGTTGTAAAGATAAAACAAGTAAGGCGGCTACTAAGTAAACTGCCGGGCGGCCCAAGCACGTGGAGACGGCGACTCAAGGCCCACAGGGCAGAAGACGCCGAAAGATTCCTGGCTTGGGAGGCAAGGCGTGTTAGAGACATGATAGGTTATGAGTCATAATATGACTCGGACTCTGTTGTAAACCCTAGGGTCTTGACCTGTATATAAAGGCAAGCCCCTAGGGCCGAAAGACTTAAGTTAGAGACCCTCGAAAGCTAGGTTTGCGATTCTGCAACTTTGTAATCGAGATCATCATCAATATAGACACAAAGCAGGACGCAATCTATTACCTCCATCGGAGGGGACGAACCTAGGTAAACTCGCCTCCCGTTCCCGTATATCCCCTTTGAGTCACCGCCTAGCGGCGATGGCCTCACACCTAAGTCCTTGCACAAGGACATATGCCGTGACAAAACCACGATAGTTGGCACCCATCATGGGGCCCTCGCCCGGTGGAGTTGAGCTCTCGAAGGGAACCTATCCAGGGTTCGGGAAATTCGCGGTTGATCAGATGATCAAGAGTCGCCGCGACAAGATCTACATGGACGATCCAATCTGGAGTACCAAGGTCGGCTCAACCGAGCACGAACATCAGATCCCCCTGTTGGAAATATGCCCTAGAGGCAATAATAAATTGGTTATTATTATATTTCCTTGTTCATGATAATCGTTTATTATCCATGCTATAATTGTATTGATTGGAAACTCAAATACATGTGTGGGTACATAGACAACACTGTGTCCCTAGTAAGCCTCTAGTTGACTAGCTTGTTGATCAAAGATGGTTAAGGTTTCCTAGCCATGGACATGAGATGTCATTTGATAACGGGATCACATCATTAGGAGAATGATGTGATGGACAAGACCCAAACTACGAACGTAGCATATGATCGTGTCAGTTTATTGCTATTGTTTTCTGCATGTCAAGTATCTGTTCCTATGACCATGAGATCATGCAACTCCCTGACATCGGAGGAGTACCTTGTGTGTATCAAACGTCGCAACGTAACTGGGCGACTATAAAGGTGCTCTACAGGTATCTCCGAGGATGTCTGTTGGGTTGGCATGGATCAAGACTGGGATTTGTTACTCCGTATGACGGAGAGGTATCTCAGGGCCCACTCGGTAATACAACATCACAATGAGCCTTGCAAGCAATGTGACTAAAGTGTTAGCCACGAGATCTTGTATTACGGAACGAGTAAAGAGACTTGCCGGTAACGAGATTGAACTAGGTATAGTGATACCGACGATCGAATCTCGGGCAAGTAACATACCGAAGAACAAAGGGAACAGCATACGGGATTAACTGAATCCTTGACATAGAGGTTCGACCGATAAAAGATCTTCGTAGAATATGTAGGAGCCAATATGGGCATCCAGGTCCCGCTATTGGTTATTGGCCGTAGAGGTGTCTCGGTCATGTCTACATAGTTCTCGAACCCGCAGGGTCTACACACTTAACGTTTGGTGACGATTAGTATAATTGAGTTATTATGTTGGTGACCGAAAGTTGTTCGGAGTCCCGGATAAGATCCCGGACATGACGAGGATCTCCGGAATAGTCCGGAGGTAAAGATTGATATATGTGATAATAGTGTTTTGATCTCTGGAAGGGTTCCGGAGTTCACCGGAAGGGGTTCCGGATGTTTACCGAAGTGTTCGGGTGCAGCAACACTTTATATGAGCCAAAGGGATAAAGCCCACAAGGTATTGGAAAGTGCAAAAGTAGTTTTGCTGCCGCGTAAGCGGTACTACCGCTTGGTGAAGCGGTACTACCGCCGGAGCGGTACTACCGCTTGTGTGAAGCGGTACTACCGCCCGAGCGGTACTACCGCTTGTGTGAAGCGGTACTACCGCCCGAGCGGTACTACCGCTTGTGTGAAGCGGTACTACCGCTTGTGCGCGGCTGTGCACGGTTCGGCAGGGATCCGAGTTGGACTCTTTCCCTGCGGGCCAAACCGACCTTGTGCGGGCAAAACCGACCCGGAGGAGGCTTTTACTCCAAGTTTAGACCCCAAGGCTCAACATATAAATAGAGGGGCAGGGCTAGCACACGGGACACATCAGTATTTCCCAAGCCGTGTGCCGGCAACCCTAGCCCTCTAGTTCCTCCGTCATAATCTCCGTAGTGCTTGGCGAAGCCCTGCAGAGATTGTTCCTCACCACCATCACCACGCCGTCGTGCTGCTGGAACTCAACCACTACTTCACCATCGCTCGCTGGATCGAGGAGGTGAAGGCGTCATCAAGCCGTACGTGTGTTGAACGCGGAGGTGCCGTCCGTTCGGCACTAGATCGGAAGGATCGTGATTGGATCGCGGGACGCTCGGCGATTTGGATCGCGAAGACGTTCGACTACATCAACCGCGTTTATTAACGCTTCCGCTTAGCGATCTACAAGGGTATGTAGATCCACTCTCCCTCTCGTAGATGCTCATCACCATGGATAGATCTTATGTGTGCGTAGGAAAATTTTTGTTTCCCATGCAACGTTCCCCAACAGTGGTATCAGAGCTAGGTCTATGCGTAGATGAGATCTCGAGTAGAACACAAACGAGTTGTGGGCGTGGGTGTATACATATTGCTTGCCGTTACTAGTTGATACTTGATTCAGCGGTATTGTGAGATGAAGCGGCCCGGACCGACATTACGCGTACGCTTACGCGAGACTGGTTTTACCGCTGCGTGCACTTGTTGCATAAAGGTGACTGGCGGGTGTCTGTCTCTCTCACTTTAGTTGAATCGGTTCAATGAAGAGGGTTCTTTTAGAAGATCAAAAAGCAATCACTACACCACGTTGTGGTTTTGCGTAGGTAAGAACGGTTCTTGCAAACCCGTAGCAGCCACGTAAAATTTGCAACAACAATTAGAGGACGTCTAACTTGTTTTTGCAGGGTATGTTGTGATGTGATATGGCCAATTACATGATGAGATATATGTGATGTATGAGATGATCATGTTTTGTATAGAATATCACGACTTGCATGTCGATGAGTACGGCAACTGGCAGGAGCCATAGAGTTGTCTTTAATTATTGTATGACCTGCGTGTCAATCATTAAGCGCTATGTAATGCTTTACTTTATCGCTAAACGTTAGCAATAGTCGTGGAAGCAACAGTCGGCGCGACAACCTTATGGCGACACGTTGATGGAGATCAAGATGATGGAGATCATGGTGTCATGCCGGTGACGATGGAGATCATGCCGGTGCTTTGGAGATGGAGATCAAAAGCACAAGTTCATGGCCATATCATGTCACTTATGATTTGCATGTGATGTTAATCCTTTTTTGCATCTTATTTTGCTTAGGACGACGGTAGCATTATAAGGTGATCCCTCACTTAAATTTCAAGATAAAATTGTGTTCTCCCCAAGTGTGCACCGTTGCGAAAGTTCGTCGTTTTGAGACACGCCGTGATGATCGGGTGTGATAGACTCTACGTTCGCATACAACGGGTGTAAGCCATGTTACACGTGCGGAACACTCGGGTTAAACTTGACGAGCCTAGCATGTACAGACATGGCCTCGGAACACAAGAGACCGAAAGGTCGAACATGAGTCATATAGTAGATATGATCAACATGAAGATGTTCACCATTGAAACCACCTCAACTCACGTGATGATCGGACTTGAGTTGGTGGATTTGGATCATGTTACACTCGAATGATCGGAGGGATGTCAATTTGAGTGGGAGTTTTTTAAATATGATTAACTAAACTCATTATCTAAGAACAATAGTCTAAGTTGTCTTTGCTATATTTATGTTGTAGATCATGGCTCGCGCAGTAGCACCCCTGAATTTTAATGCGTTCCTAGAGAAAGCTAAGTTGAAAGATGATGGAAGTAACTTTGTGGACTGGGCCCGTAATCTAAGGATTATCCTTACGGCTTCCCAGAAGGCTTATGTCCTTGATGCACCGCTTGGTGATCCACCCGCTCCAGTTGAGTCTCTAGACGTTGTGAACGCCTGGCAGGCTCGTTCTGATGATTACTCAATAGTTCAATGTGCAATGTTGTATGGCTTAGAACCGGGACTTCAAAGACGTTTTGAACGTCATGGAGCATATGAGATGTTCCAGGAGTTGAAGTTTATCTTTCAGAAGAATGCCCGGATCGAGAGATATGAGATCTCCGATAAGTTCTATGCTTGCAAGATGGAGGAGAACGGGTCTATCAGTGATCACGTGCTCAGAATGTCTGGGTACTCCACCCGTCTGGCTGAGTTAGGGATGCCCCTTCCGCCAGAGGCTATCACTGACAGAGTTCTTCAATCATTGCCACCTAGCTACAAGAGCTTCGTGTTGAACTATAACATGCACGGGATGAACAAGTCAGTCGCCGAGCTGTTTGCGATGCTGAAAGCCGCTGAGTCTGAAATTCAGAAGGAGCATCAAGTGTTGATGGTCAATAAAACCACTAGTTTCAAGAAAAATGGCAAGGGTAAAAAGGGTAACTCCAAGCAGAGTGGCAAAGCAGTTGCTCCTCTCGTGAAGAAACCCAAGGCTGGACCCAAACCAGAAACTGTGTGTTTTCATTGCAAGGGAACTGGACACTGGAAGCGGAATTGCCCCAAGTATTTGGCTGACAAGAAGGCGGCCAACAACAAACAAGGTATATATGATATACATGTTATTGATGTGTACCTTACCAACTCTCGTTGTAGTGCCTGGGTATTTGATACCGGTGCGGTTGCTCATATTTGCAACTCAAAACAGGAACTGCGGAATAGACGGAGGCTGGCAAAGGACGAAGTGACGATGCGCGTGGGAAATGGTTCCAAGGTTGATGTGATCGCCGTCGGCACGCTCGCTCTTCGATTACCGTCGGGATTAGTGATGAACCTAAATAAGTGTTATTTGGTGCCTGCGTTAAGCATGAACATTATATCTGGATCTTGTTTATTGCGAGACGGTTACTCATTTAAATCAAAGAATAATGGTTGTTCTATTTATATGAGTAATATCTTTTATGGTCATGCACCCGATGTGAGGGGTTTATTCTTATTGAATCTCGATAGTAATGATACACATGTTCATAACATTGATGCCAAAAGATGTAGAATTGATAATGATAATACCACTTTCTTGTGGCACTGCCGTTTAGGTCATATTGGCGTAAAACGCATGAGGAAGCTCCATGCTGATGGACTTTTGGAGTCACTTGATTTTGAATCACTTGACACATGTGAGCCATGCCTCATGGGCAAGATGACTAAAACGCCGTTCTCTGGAACAATGGAACGGGCAAGTGACTTATTGGAAATCATACATACTGATGTGTGCGGTCCGATGAGTATTGAGGCGCGCGGTGGTTATCGTTACTTTCTTACCTTCACTGATGACTTAAGTAGATATGGGTATATTTACTTAATGAAACATAAGTCTGAAACATTTGAAAAGTTCAAACAATTTCAGAGTGAAGTTGAGAATCATCGTAACAAGAAGATTAAATTCCTACGATCTGATCGAGGAGGAGAATATCTGAGTTATGAGTTTGGCAGTCACTTAAGACAGTGTGGAATTGTTTCACAATTGACACCGCCTGGAACACCACAGCGTAATGGTGTGTCCGAACGTCGTAATCGAACCTTATTGGATATGGTGCGATCTATGATGTCTCTTGCCGATTTGCCACTATCGTTTTGGGGTTATGCATTAGAGACAGCTGCATTCACTTTAAAAAGGGCACCATCGAAATCCGTTGAGACGACGCCATATGAACTTTGGTTTGGCAAGAAGCCAAAGCTGTCGTTTCTTAAAGTTTGGGGATGTGATGCTTATGTCAAAAAGCTTCAGCCTGAAAAGCTGGAACCCAAAGCGGAGAAATGCGTCTTCATAGGATACCCAAAAGAGACAGTTGGGTATACCTTCTACCTCAGATCCGAAGGCAAAGTGTTTGTCGCTAAAAACGGAACATTTCTTGAGAAAGAGTTTCTCTCGAAAGAATTGAGTGGGAGGAAGATAGAACTTGATGAGGTTGTTGAACCTTTACTTCAACCTGAGAGTAGCGCAGCGCAGAAAGTTGTTTCTGTGGAGCCTACATTAGCTGAAGAGGAAGTTAATGATGATGATCATGAAGCTTTGGATCAAGTTGCTATCGAACCTCGTAGGTCGACAAGGACGCGTACTGCTCCCGAGTGGTACGGCAACCCTGTCTTAGAGGTCATGTTGTTAGACAACGATGAACCTACGAGCTATGGAGAAGCGATGATGGGCCCGGATTCCGAGAAGTGGTTAGAGGCCATGAAATCCGAGATGGGATCCATGTATGAAAACAAAGTATGGACTTTGGAAGTATTACCTGAAGGGCGTAAGACCATTCAGAACAAATGGATCTTTAAGAGGAAGACGGACGCGGACGGTAATGTCACCGTCTATAAAGCTCGACTTGTGGCAAAGGGTTTTTCACAAGTTCAAGGAGTTGACTACGATGAGACCTTCTCACCCGTAGCGATGCTTAAGTCCGTCAGAATCATGTTAGCAATAGCTGCCTTTTTCGATTATGAAATTTGGCAGATGGATGTCAAAACAGCGTTCCTTAACGGTTACCTTAAGGAAGAGTTGTATATGATGCAACCAGAAGGTTTTGTCGATCCAAAGAATGCTGACAAAGTTTGCAAACTCCAGCGATCCATTTATGGACTGGTGCAAGCATCTCGGAGTTGGAATCTTCGTTTTGATAAAGTGATCAAAGCGTTCGAGTTTATACAAGTTTACGGAGAAGCTTGTATTTACAAGAAAGTGAGTGGGAGCTCTATAGCGTTTCTAATATTATATGTGGATGACATATTACTGATTGGAAACAATATAGAAATGTTGGAAAGCGTGAAGGAATATTTGAACAAGAGTTTTTCAATGAAGGACCTAGGAGAAGCTGCTTTCATATTAGGCATCAAGATCTATAGAGATAGATCAAGGCGCTTAATAGGACTTTCTCAAAGCACATACCTTGATAAGATTTTGAAGAAGTTCAAAATGGATCAGTCCAAGAAGGGGTTCTTGCCTGTTTTGCAAGGTGTGAAGTTGAGTAAGACTCAATGCCCAGTGACTGCAGAAGATAGAGAAAAGATGAGTGTCATCCCCTATGCTTCGGCCATAGGCTCTATCATGTATGCAATGCTGTGCACAAGACCCGATGTCAGCCTTGCCATAAGTATGGTCGGAAGGTTTCAAAGTGATCCAGGAATGGAACACTGGACGGCGGTCAAGAATATCCTGAAGTACCTGAAAAGGACTAAGGACATGTTTCTCGTTTATGGAGGTGATCAAGAGCTCGTCGTAAAGGGTTACGTCGATGCAAGCTTTGACACTGATCCGGATAACTCTAAGTCGCAAACCGGATACGTATTTATTCTTAATGGGGTTGCGGTTAGCTGGTGCAGTTCCAAGCAAAGCGTGGTAGCAGATTCTACATGTTTCAATTCCATCCGCGATTACATCAAGGAGGACGACATAAATATTTGCAAAGTACACACGGATCTAAATGTTGCAGATCCGATGACTAAACCTCTTCCAAGGGCTAAACATGAACAACACCAGAACTGCATGGGTGTTCGATTCATTACAATGTAAATCACATAGTGATGTGAACTAGATTATTGACTCTAGTGCAAGTGGGAGACTGTTGGAAATATGCCCTAGAGGCAATAATAAATTGGTTATTATTATATTTCCTTGTTCATGATAATCGTTTATTATCCATGCTATAATTGTATTGATTGGAAACTCAAATACATGTGTGGGTACATAGACAACACTGTGTCCCTAGTAAGCCTCTAGTTGACTAGCTTGTTGATCAAAGATGGTTAAGGTTTCCTAGCCATGGACATGAGATGTCATTTGATAACGGGATCACATCATTAGGAGAATGATGTGATGGACAAGACCCAAACTACGAACGTAGCATATGATCGTGTCAGTTTATTGCTATTGTTTTCTGCATGTCAAGTATCTGTTCCTATGACCATGAGATCATGCAACTCCCTGACATCGGAGGAGTACCTTGTGTGTATCAAACGTCGCAACGTAACTGGGCGACTATAAAGGTGCTCTACAGGTATCTCCGAGGATGTCTGTTGGGTTGGCATGGATCAAGACTGGGATTTGTTACTCCGTATGACGGAGAGGTATCTCAGGGCCCACTCGGTAATACAACATCACAATGAGCCTTGCAAGCAATGTGACTAAAGTGTTAGCCACGAGATCTTGTATTACGGAACGAGTAAAGAGACTTGCCGGTAACGAGATTGAACTAGGTATAGTGATACCGACGATCGAATCTCGGGCAAGTAACATACCGAAGAACAAAGGGAACAGCATACGGGATTAACTGAATCCTTGACATAGAGGTTCGACCGATAAAAGATCTTCGTAGAATATGTAGGAGCCAATATGGGCATCCAGGTCCCGCTATTGGTTATTGGCCGTAGAGGTGTCTCGGTCATGTCTACATAGTTCTCGAACCCGCAGGGTCTACACACTTAACGTTTGGTGACGATTAGTATAATTGAGTTATTATGTTGGTGACCGAAAGTTGTTCGGAGTCCCGGATAAGATCCCGGACATGACGAGGATCTCCGGAATAGTCCGGAGGTAAAGATTGATATATGTGATAATAGTGTTTTGATCTCTGGAAGGGTTTCGGAGTTCACCGGAAGGGGTTCCGGATGTTTACCGAAGTGTTCGGGTGCAGCAACACTTTATATGAGCCAAAGGGATAAAGCCCACAAGGTATTGGAAAGTGCAAAAGTAGTTTTGCTGCCGCGTAAGCGGTACTACCGCTTGGTGAAGCGGTACTACCGCCGGAGCGGTACTACCGCTTGTGTGAAGCGGTACTACCGCCCGAGCGGTACTACCGCTTGTGTGAAGCGGTACTACCGCCCGAGCGGTACTACCGCTTGTGTGAAGCGGTACTACCGCCCAAGCGGTACTACCGCTTGTGTGAAGCGGTACTACCGCTTGTGCGCGGCTGTGCACGGTTCGGCAGGGATCCGAGTTGGACTCTTTCCCTGCGGGCCAAACCGACCTTGTGCGGGCAAAACCGACCCGGAGGAGGCTTTTACTCCAAGTTTAGACCCCAAGGCTCAACATATAAATAGAGGGGCAGGGCTAGCACACGGGACACATCAGTATTTCCCAAGCCGTGTGCCGGCAACCCTAGCCCTCTAGTTCCTCCGTCATAATCTCCGTAGTGCTTGGCGAAGCCCTGCAGAGATTGTTCCTCACCACCATCACCACGCCGTCGTGCTGCTGGAACTCAACCACTACTTCACCATCGCTCGCTGGATCGAGGAGGTGAAGGCGTCATCAAGCCGTACGTGTGTTGAACGCGGAGGTGCCGTCCGTTCGGCACTAGATCGGAAGGATCGTGATTGGATCGCGGGACGCTCGGCGATTTGGATCGCGAAGACGTTCGACTACATCAACCGCGTTTATTAACGCTTCCGCTTAGCGATCTACAAGGGTATGTAGATCCACTCTCCCTCTCGTAGATGCTCATCACCATGGATAGATCTTATGTGTGCGTAGGAAAATTTTTGTTTCCCATGCAACGTTCCCCAACACCCCCTTGGTAGGATCGGAACTACCGTTGCTGAGCCGGACATCTACATTGACATCGACGAACTGGCTCAGCATACGCAACCCGGTCGGGGTCCAACCGGCCAGCGTCGGGTGTCCTTCAGTTTTACTCAGGGGGTTTGCCTCTCTGGTGAGCCGGCGGGCATCGGCGACATCCTCGCCGACTCAGATGGAGATTCTTCCATAGGAGAAACTGAATCGATCTATCCTCTCTAAGATAGCAGACTCGGGGATCATTGGAGATTGAAGCCCCTGAGGAATTCCATGAGTCGCCTCGTCAGGTTGCTATCTACATGGCAGGAACCATGGCGGCTCAGAACCCATCCACGGCCGGAGCAGCGGGTGGATCTGGTGGATCTGGCAAGATGCCGGCTCAAGCCATGATAGATTTAATGGCTGAGATGGCAAAGCTCGTGGTGAGTCCCGTCACTACGGAAAATCAAGAAGAACGCAACACGGAGTTAACCCAGCTACGTGATCAGATGACCGAGGTGCAGAGGGAAATCGATGCTAAGAACGCAAGGCTGGCGGAGCTATAGGCTCGCATACATAATGATTCAGAGCGCCTTAAGGCTGAGGCTTGGCAGTTAGGACTTCCGAGAGATGCATCTGAGGCGGTTTACCCGAGGAGACATCGGAGCCGGTTGCCACTCAACCTTGAGCCGCAGGAGCTTTTTAATACCCCCAGCAGACACCAGGGGCTGGCAAGCCGCTCGAAAATCAACAAAACGAGCCACCTCAGCCACCACCAGCTCACTCGCCACCACAGTGTTTCCAGCCACCACGGGGCCACTTTTCTAATCCTGTTGACAATGTGCTGGCGGCGACCCGACACTTGGAAGCACTACCTATTCTTGGAAACACCCCTATTGATGTTGAGGCTAGGAATGCCATAGAGATGTTGAAAACAACAGCGGTGCAGCAAGCGCAATATTCTTACAGCCACGATCGGATGCATTCCACTCCATATGCCAGTCGCAGCAAGAGTCGCCATCCGGAGTCTCCGGCTATTTCTAGCAGTGGGCGCAGGCAACAGCCTCAAGTTTCCCCGACCTAGCCTATTCCATTAGGAGCTTAGATGATTGTTGATGTGTCTAGGGGAGCGCGACAGGCAGAGGCAGATGCAGCAGCACGGGTGATTCAACAGCTTCATCCTCAACCCGAGGTTGGGACCCATAGTAGGACGACTGGGATACCTTGCCTATCCCTGGCTCTCCGCGCCGAGCGTATGCCCAAAGACTTCAAGGGGCCACGCAAGGTGCCAAACTACACGGCGGATCTTGAGCCGGTGGCTTGGATCGAAAGCTACGAGTTTGCAATGGATATGTTGGATGTCAGTGACTCCGTGTGCGCCAAATACTTAACCATGATTCTGGAAGGACCGACTTGAACATGTTTGAAAAACTTGCCGCCCAACTCCATCAATACTTGGTCAGAGCTTAAAGAACGCTTCATCAACAATTTTCAGGGAACATGCAAGAAGCCAATAATGATTGTGGACCTTCAACATTGCGTCCAACGTGAAGATGAGTCGGCTCATCATTGGACTTGCCGGGTCACGGAAATCATACACTCGTCAGACAGCATTACGGTGGCTCAAGCCGTCCTGATCCTAGAAAAGAATTGCCACTTCTAGCCACTGGTCCAGAAGCTCAGACGGCTCAAGCGTAAGGTACATGACATGGGTGACTTAATGGATGTCCTCACCAAGTACACCGAGTGAGACAGCACAAAGGATCTTGGCTCAGATGAAGACAAGACCGGCAAAGGAAAGAAAGGTGAAGCTGGTAAAGGCCAGCATAATCATGGTGGTAACCAGGGAACCCAGAATAACAATGGCAAGCGGAAGCAGCCAGACGGCAGGTCAGACTTTTTGGCCAACACCAATGTTGGCTTCAAAAACCAACGCCGTAATGGTCGCCCTAGAGGGACTTATAATGGGAATAAACCTCGTAATTACGAGGCTGTTACATCATGCAAGAATTCCACAACCAAGCCTTCCAAAATCATCAAGGGGGCAGTGGTGGTGGACATCCAGGTCAACATGGTCCTGGCGGGCCACAGGACGGCCCAGGAGCTGGTTTTCAACATCAGGTGAATAATGGCAATGGACAGCATCCTGGCCCAGGAAATCAACATAACAACCAAGGTGTTTTCCAAAGTAATCCCAACCAGCTGAATAGCGGTCAGTAGCACTAGCACCTAAAATAACTCATATTCTACAGAGAAATCTACAAGGAGGATCATAAAAACTCCGAGTAGAAAATAACCCGGCCTTGGAGCACTGCTTACCTACGGTCATATTATGCTTAGAGCCACCGACTCCTTTGCTTTTTGTAATTCCTTGCCCCCCTTTGAAAATTCTGTACATACTTCTTTACGTTTCATATATAATAAAGCCGGCACACCCGAAATTCGGAGTTTTTGTCATTTCAGCCATGAACTAAGCATGAGGCTTTATTTGCCGAGACATTGGGTACTTGGGGGCTTCCAACTCATTGAGTTTAGCTTTCTCACCCTTGTAACCCGGCAAAAACGCCACAAGATATTGGGAATTTGGCGCCTTCGGACTCATCGAGTTCAGCTTTCTGACCCTCTTGACCCGGCAAAAAGAAAACACCACATATGATTAAACATGCCTATATGCTTGATGCAACTCCGATCAGGTGACCCCGTGTACTCTTAAAAAGTCAATCCTCTTTTGGACCCTGAACTTCTTAAGGTTAAAACATCGGCTTTAGTCACGAGAGAGCAGGCATGTAGAGAGCAAGGATAAACCATGGGTTATCATACCCGCTTCATTGAAGCAAGACTCGAGCCTCGAAAGCCGGTCTCCATGTCGAGCCTCGAAAGCCGGCATTTTATACTCTGCATACATTATAGTGCATTGTTTCATGCTGCGTCATCATTGTCACAATCAGTGAATACATCTTGTTTATAATTAAAAATGATCAGACCCTGACTATGTTTTTATCATAGCCAGTTTTTCGAAGACCAGGTTTATACCACACCAGCTCAGAAGAGATGCTTTCTCTCGAAAAGTCTGTCTATATTACTGAGCTTTGATCGCCAGTCTCTTTCCACCGATGCCTCATTTGAGCCGGTTGATTCATAGTACTTTATACATTTGTGCACTATCTCATAAGTTTCAGGTACCATGTTATCTTAGTTTCCTGGCTCATATATGAGCGTCCAGCTTATCAACCATCATCATACTATGACCAGTTCAGTTATTATATTTTTCAATATCATTTTGGAAAGGGTTCAGTAAGATTTGAGCTCTGAAAGCCAAACAAAATTTTGCTGGCTCATTCCTTTGACTTGTCCTCTCTGTTTCAACTAAAAGACACATAGAGCATGGCAGAGATGATGAAAAACAAGCTCAGGAATGGTACCATCAACAGTTATCAAAGCAAGATCAAATGGATCTAGTTTCTTAAAGGTACCTTCACGGAAGAAAACATGCACGAAGGCATGACAAAATTTACCAAGAAGTTTTTGAGATACTCCTATTACAGACTCATTCAGCGAGCCAAAAAATATTCAAGTTCTGCCCAACACTTGGGGGCTAGAACTACCGGACGGCTTAAATTGTTTGCATATCACTTCGGTGATTGGGTTTCCAAGATGGAAGGGTTAACATCAGGCTGACCACTCGTCTGAGTTGCCGCTGGGTCATCCTCCAATGAATCTTTTGGATCTTCACTTTGAAGGTTTTCCATATCCCAGTTGCAATGGGACAAGGCATGAAAAACTGCCTCTTCATTTAGAATGGAGGACGGGTCAACGTCGGGGGCGAAGAAATGCTTGCGACGACGAGGAGTCAGGTTCACCGATACAAAGGATGGTGGCCGAACTCGTGCGTTGTTAGCATCGTAAGCCGCCTGATAGCTTTTCAGCTCCATCTCAGCAACAAGTTGTGTGGCCAACACTCGTGATGTCTTGACACACCTACTATAGTCAGCATCACCGAAAGCTGAGCCGTTATCTTTGAGCTCAGGAAACCCTTTGGCCATTTCTGCTGGGTCCAACTCTTCCGAATAGGCAAAGGCCCGGCTCAAAGAGGATGTTGCACCGGCTCGGGCGGCTGATCTCTTCAGTTCTTCATCTTGCTTCGGGAGCGTTGAGAGATACTTCAGCACATCCGTGATAAGTCTCACTGGCTCTTTATTCCCCATGACCGCCTTGATATCAAAATAGCTTCCGGCATATAGTTGTTCAGTCAGCGTGTAAACAACTTTCAGCATAAGCATGTTGTTATCTTGGAGGCTGGCTATCCTTGGGCCTGCAAATACAAATCAAGGGTGTAAGTTGTCGGGCGACTTATTTATGAACGGAGTTATTTTTACAAGATGTCAAGGATTCTTACAAGATACTTACCAAAGATAGCTTGGGCCATTTGTGCAATATGCCTTTTTAACCCGGATAGCTCTTTTGTAATGGTTTTCAATCGGCCCTCGGTCTGTTCTGCACATTCCAATAAGGCAGCTTTTTCAGTCTCAAAGGATTTATTTTGTTTTTCAAAATGTGCCTTGGCCTTCTCCAAATCCTCCAAGGCAAGACGAAGTTTCTCCTCAACGGCTGCTTGGGCATTTTTTCCCACTTCAAGATTTTTCTCCAGCCCGGTCACCTTTGACTCGACGGCTTTTAGAGATTCCTGCATGATAGGAGCCATCACTTCCCACAGTCATAAACCAGAAACGACATGCAATATAAAATGACAGAGAAATTATCACAAGTCTCCAGCAGATTGCAAGCAATATGCTTGACACTTGGGAGGTAATGCATGTAGTTTTCTTTCAAAAGGAAATATATTAAAAAGACCGGACTCATCTCAAGAAGATGAGTAGGCCCTTGGGGGCTACAGGTTGAATTCTTATTAAACATACCTGACTCATCTCTAGAAGATGAGCCGGCCCTTGGGGGCTACAGGTTGAATTCTTATTAAAAAGACCCGACTCATCTCAAGAAGATGAGCCGGCCCTTGGGGGCTACAGGTCGAATTCTTATTAAAAAGACCTGACTCATCTCAAGAAGATGAGCCGACCCTTGGGGGCTACAAGGGATACATGGAGTATGCAGCATAAAGGAACATACCTCGTATCTACTTTTCTAATGCTGACTAAGCCGACTTCCATATCCCGGCTTGTAGCAAGGCGGTCCAAGTAACCAGCATGCAATTCCGCAGCACTCGTGTTTTCATAACTTGGAGGCTCCATCTTGGCTTTCCCCTTCTCAGGCAGCACTGTTTCATTTTTAGCAACAAGTTTTGTGAGTACTATGGAGACTCCAGGAGCGGTGTAACCCAACCCGGTAACAAGGACCTCCTCATTCTCAAAGCAAGGAGTGTCTCTTGATTCTGGAGGACTGGGCGTGTCAAGATTGGCCGTCGGGTCAGCATCAACATCCACAGCTTCAAAGTTTGATGGCTCATGTTGAAGGGGTAAATCAATTTGGATTTCTTGGTGATCTTCAAGTCGATCAGTGTGGATTTCAGGATCCGCCGGACTTGGATTTCCTGGCTCAGAGGCTTCGATATCAGTAGCCGGCTTGCCAACTTTCCTCTTCTTGGCCTTAGCCCTATAAAAACAAGAGAACAGAATGAAGAGCATGCAAGTTTGAAGAATTACATAAGATAGCATACAACAAAAGAAGTTTACCCAAGATTGATGACAAAGGGTGGAAGTTTTGAGGCGGTAGAGTCGCCTGATGAAGGTGGTGACACCTAGTAAAAAAATCAGAATAATTAAAAGATTGATAATCAGCTTCGGAAAAGAGGAGTTGGATTAAAAGATACCCGAGTTGGACGCTTACGAGCAGCCGGTTTATTGGGTAAGCCGTCTGCAAGATCACCGTCACCACTCCCAGTCTTGCGCTTTGAATTATGCTGAGTTTTCTTCAAAACAAAATTGGGATCCATATAAGCATCTGGATGAGAGAAGCTTACTTTTTGAATGACCCGCCTTGTTCTTGTTGGAAGCAAGGATTCTGAGCCGGAGGAAATGGAAATTACCTCAATATCTTCAGTTTGGTTTGTATCAACATCACCCTAAGAAAAGGAGATATCAGCTGGGTTCAATAAAATATGCTTAAAGAAAATTGATTTCTACCTCCGACTGAACATCGACCGTTTCTGACTCGCCCATGAGTGACGGCTCGCCAACAACTGCCTTATCTTTCTTTTAACTTGGAAGGACATTGGGCTTCTTGGCGGCTGTTTTTGCTCTTTTCATGCCCCCAAATGAAGACTTGGCCTACAAAGTTGTGGATAAAAATAACAGGTAAGGATTCATAATTTAAAGGAAATAATCATTTACAGAGGTCAGGGTTAGAGTCGCCAAAGATTCTTACTATAGGTGCCGGGTTAAGAGCATAAAAAGGCTTCGGCCCGTCTTTACTGCAAGCGGCTAGACTTTCCCCCCAATAGCTTCTTCACAATCATATTCACCTCATCGGCGTCCAAAGTTATATTGTTGAACCTTTGGGGGTCCTCTAAGTCGCTGGAATAAGCACACATCAGGCTATTACGGCGGCTTAGTGGCAGAATACTCCAAGAAACCAAACACCGGGTCAAATCAACCCCAATTAGCCCGTTGGCTATTAAAGCCCTCAGTTTTGGATAAATAGGAGCATGTTGAGCATGTTCTTCTAGAGGAGCCCAGCCGGGAAGTTCGAGGTCCATAGGGAGACGCTATGGTCTATAACCCGGCAAGGGGTTCTCATCAGTCGGGGCCGTGTTTAGGCAGTAGAACCAAGTCTTATTCCACCCTTTAGGATGACTCGACAGCATGGCAGCAGGAAAAGAAACTTCTCTCCGCCCCAAGTTCCAGGCTGGGGCCGTCGACGCATTCAGTTTGGCGAATGAAATAGAAGAATTCTGTAAAGAGGGAGATAGAGAGCTCTATCTGCAGATACACCTCACAAAGCACTTGGAATTGACAGAGATTGGATATGAAATTGGGGCCAAGGTCTTGAGGATGAAGATTGAAAAAGTGTAAAACATCTCGAAAGAATTTTGACCCGGGAGGGAAGAATCCTCTGAGAAGATGGTCAAGGAATATTACCACTTCTCCCTCACCAGGTTTTGGGATTTCTTCTTCAAGAGCAACCCGCCAGCCAACTACTTCCTTGGGTGGCAGAATACCCAGATTTTGATAATCTTGGAGTATAGCTTCCGAAACTTGGGAACTCACCCAGTTACAGGCTTTGGATTCCGACATGATGAGTCGCCTGAATAAAGCAAAAGGGGGCGTCTTAAGTATATGTTCAAAGCAAGATGATCCAATCATTAACAATAGCTAAGACTGTTTATGAAGAGCCGGTATCTTGGTATAGCCGCCTAACACATGGCGTTTTACAATTGTTGAAGCCGACAGAAATAAGGGCGGCTCATACTAGGTCAAAGACCTCTGATTTTTGCTAAGTGAGGGACAAACAGGTGTCTACCAAACTGGTTGCGATTACAGATCTACAAATGATTTGGAAAGGGAAAATATTTTGCTAACCCTAAACCGTAAAGTATGGAAGCAATGACAGTATAATGCACAGATTCTTGAGGAAGATTTGCAGGTGCTATGCAAGAAATATATCTGTTGATCAAAGCCGCTCTGTTTTTGTGGTAAAACTCATGGGATCCACACACGAACTGGTAATGGCGATGAACGGAAACGGGACTACCGAAGTGCTCAGGAACTCCGACGAACTATTATAGATCTGTGAGAGAATGATTTACCTGAGGGGAGCTAAGAATAGTGGAGGCGATCAGCTGGACCCGATGAAGACGCGGTGTCGCTGCAGTTCCAAAAAAGGCCACCGGCGACGAGCTGAGTGGCAACACTGGTGAGACGAGGCTTTTGGGCGCGAGGAAGAAGAAGCTAGGGGGACGAGGTAAAAGTGAAAGAAGGGGCCCTCAAGTGAGTATTTAACAAAGAAAAACCCGAAGGGGCAACTGGCAGGCGCGAAAATCAAGGCGACACAGTAAAATTTGAGAAACAAAGATGCCACGATTTTCGGGATATATGGATACGTTCAGATTCGTCGTGACATCATCATTAGTTTCCTGGATTTCTGGCGAGTGATGTCATTAAATGAGTAGCGCGGGAAAAATGACAAGTCTGGAAGTATTACGAGCCGATGTTTCAAGGATCATGAAGGACAGACGCGAGCAGATGATAAGCCGCCAAGGGAAGATAAGAGAAATTGACATGAATGAATTCAAATCAATCTGGGGCCTAATGTCGGGGATATAACCCCACGGTATGACCCACCCTACTGGGCCGGGTCAGTATCATGGCGGCTCTAGAAATATCTTTAAGGTGGGCCGTGTTGTAATGATAAAACAAGTAAGGCGGCTACTAAGTAAACCGCCGGGCGGCCCAAGCACGTGGAGACGGCGACTCAAGGCCCACATGGCAGAAGACGCCGGAAGATTCCTTGCTTGGGAGGCAAGGCGTGTTAGAGACATGATAGGTTACGAGTCATAATAAGACTCAAACTCTGTTGCAAACCCTAGGGTCTTGACCTGTATATAAAGGCAAGCCCCTAGGGCCGAAAGAATTAAGTTAGAGACCCTCGAAAGCTAGGTTAGCGATTTCGCACCCTTGTAATCAATATCATCATCAATATAGACACAAAGCATGACGTAGCCTATTACCTCCATCGGAGGGGCCGAACCTGGGTAAACTTGCCTCCCGTTCCCGTTTAACCCCTTTGAGTCACCGCCTAGTGGTGATGGCCTCACACCTAAGTCCTTGCACGAGGGCATCTGCCGTGACAAAACCACGACAGATGACAACTACAAGGAGAGCACCACTGGAGGACGCACTACCGTGGAGTCCTGAGGAGGACACTTAGTCATGACCACCACGTTATGTTTATTTTCTCGTTGATCATTTAGGCCGATGTTTCGTTTTATCGTGAGACTTGTATCCCAAGTTTGAACCATGTTTGAGTTGAATAAATGAATGGATGTTTGGTGTGTTAATGATTGTTGCATGCATATGGGTAGTGCTATTTTCTCTTTAGACCCTTGTTCTATTCCAAATCTTATCACTCTAAAAACATCAAACCCCTCTAAGACGTGACCCCGGAACCAACTTCCCACCAGAGCTCACTTAGCTGATTCAGCAGCAGAATGCACTGATGCAGTTGTTGATCCAGAACCAAGCCAACAACAACAACAACCCTCCACCCCAGGCCGACAAACTCACCCGTTTCTTGAGGCTGAATCCACCAGCCTTTTCTAGCAGCACACAGCCCATTGTGGCAGATGATTGGCTCCGCAAGATGGAAAGAGAACTGATCCCTGCTGGATGCACTGAAGCGGAGAATGTGCAATTTGCCACACACCAACTAGAAGGACCAGCAGCTTCTTGGTGAGAGAACTACACCACCACTTATCCCATTGCCGTTGTGACTTGGGATCAGTTCAAGCAAGCTTTCCCCACTACACATGTCTCATCTGGAGCCATGAGCTTGAAGAAGCGTGAGTTTCGCAACTTACGCCAGACCAACCGTTCTGTGGCTCAGTACATGGACGAGTTGAGCTTGTTGGCCAGATATGCTCCTGGAGATGTTGCTGATGATGCAGCCAAGCAGGAGAAGTTCATGGAGGGACTCAATGATGAATTGAGCATTCAGTTGACTATGCCTACCTTCAACAACTACTAGGAGCTGGTAGACAAGGCACTTATTCTAGAGGGAAAGCAGCAGTAGATAGAGAACCGCAAGCGGAAGTATGGACAGGGAAAGTACAGCTAAGGAGCTTAGCAGAAGCCCCGTTACACACCTTACACATGGAATACCAGATCAGGAGGACACATTCACCACAACCATGGGGGCCATACTCATGGAGGAAATGGCAACAACCCTCCAAACACCAGTAGCCATAAAAATGGCAATGGAGGAAATGGTACTCAGCATTGTTCCGCTCCAGTAATGAGGGACCTAAGCACCGTCACCTGTTTCAAGTGCAAGCAGACCGAACATTATGCCAACAAATTTCCTGATGCTAAGCCAAGCAATGGCAATTGATATGGAAGCGGTAATGGTAACGGAAACTCTAGAGTCAAGAAGCCCAACACTTTTCGTTGTTAGCCAGAGACTGTGGTTGGTAAGTTTTTGTTAAATTCATGTCCAGTACTGGTACTTTTTGATTCTGGTGCAACGCATTCATTCATATCAAGGGTAGTTGTGGAAAAGTATGGTTTTCCCACTAGAACCCTTAGTAGACCTCTCCAGGTCAGTTCCCCAGGAGCTGAGATGACGACAAGACTAGGATGCCACACGATGAACCTCAACATTGGAAACCATGAATTCTGACCTCGTCGTATTAGAGTCCTAGGGATTGGATGTAATACTAGGCATGGATTGGCTGACCAAGTATGAAGGAAACATCGACTGTGCCCATAGGTCGATTTTGCTCACCACCCCGAAGCAAAAGAGGATTAAGTATGTATCAAGGCACAGACCAAAGAGTACTCGGGTAAATTCCCTCACCGGAGTCGTTCAGGAGGAAGTGCCGGTTATACAAGATTTTCCCGATGTATTCCCAGAGGAATTTCCAGGCATTCCACCGGATAGAGAAATTGAGTTCCTGATTGAGTTATTACCAGGGACAGCCCGGATATCCAAGAGACCTTATCGGATGCCCACAAATGATTTGGAGTAAATCAAGAAACAGATCAAGGAGCTATTGGATAAAGGTTATATTCACCCAAGCTCATCACCTTGGGGAGCCCCAGTTCTCTTGGTAGAGAAGAAGGATAAAACCTTGAGGATGGTAGTTGATTATCGTGCACTGAATGAGGTGACTATCAAGAACAAGTACCCTCTACTGATGATAAACGATTTTTTTGATCAGCTAGTTGGAACCAAAGTATTCTCCAAGATCGATCTTCAATCAGGGTATCATCAGTTGAAAATTCGTGAATAGGATATACCCAAAACAGCTTTCACCACAAGGTATGGTCTATATGAGGATACCTTCATGTCATTTGGTTTGACAAATGCTCCTGCATATTTTATGAGTATGATTAACAAGGTATTTATGGAATATCTGGACAAGTTTGTCATGGTGTTCATCGATGATATATTGATATTCTCCAAGAGGGAGGAAGAACACAAGGAACACTTGCGTTTAGTTCTCCAGAAACTCAGAGAGCATCAATTGTATGCCAAGTTCAGCAAATGTGAATTTTGGTTAAAGGAAGTCGGATTTCTCGGACATACCATTTTTGGCGAAGGAATAGCAGTTGATATTGCCAAGGTTGAGGCCGTCATAGAATGGAAAGCACCCACCTCAGTTAAGGAGATCCGCTGTTTTCTCAGGCTTGCAGGATATTATCGGAGGTTTATCGAGAACTTCTCAAAGATTGTAAAGCCCATGAGGCCTTGTACAATGCAAGGTGCTTAGGGGAGGTGCTTAGAGAAATAAGTCATACTTTTCTTAAGCATCGGTGCTTATTTGTCCAGGGCAGACGCCTAATTAGGCACCTCTCCTGTAGAAATAAGCACCGAAGCTTAAGAAATGCCTGGTTTATTTATCTAAGAACCTCCCCTAAGCACCTTTCATTGTACAAGGCCTCACAAAGCTACTGAAGAAACATACCAAGTACATTTGGATTGAGGAATGTGAAGCCTGTTTTCAAGAGTTGAAGAAATGTTTGGTTGCAACCCCAGTGCTGATTTTGCCGAACATTTGGAAGGACTTTTAGGTATATTGTGACGCTTCACGTCAAGGACTTGGAGGAGTGCTCATGCAATAGGGAAAAGTTGTAGCCTATGCATCTAGACAACTACAACCTCACGAGTTGAACAATGCCACACAGGATTTGGAGTTAGCAGCCATAATGCACGCACTCAAGACCTAGAGACATTTCCTCATCGGAAAGAGTTGTGATATTTACACGGATCATAAGAGCTGGAAGTATATCTTCACGCAGAAGGAATTGAACCTCCGAAAGAGGAGATGGCTAGAGTTGTTAAGTGTTTATGACATGAGATTGCATTATTACCCAGGAAAGGCAAATGTTGTACCAGATGCTTTGAGCCGTAAGAGCTATGTGAACACCCTCATAGCGGGAGGATTACCCCAGGCATTAGCCGACGATCTTAGAGATCTCAAATTGGAGATAGTTCCAAGAGGATATGTTGCCACACTGGAGATTCAGTCCACCTTGACCGGAAAAATCTGTGAAGCCCAGAAGTCAGATAAGGAAATAGCTGAGATAAAGGAAACAATGAATAATCGAAAGGCAAAAGGTTTTCCTGAGGATAAACACGGAACTATATGATTTGAGGATCGTATCTATGTGCCCAATGATCCAGATCTCAGGAAGTTAATACTTCAGGAAGCCCATGATTCACCATACTCGATACACCGAGGCAACACCAAGATGTATCTAGATTTGAAGGAAAGTTTCTAGTGGACAGGCATCAAGAAGGATATTGCCGAGCATGTAGTAGTATGCGATGTTTGTTAGCGAGTAAAGGCAGAACATCAGAAGCCAGTTGGGTTACTACAACCTCCACCGATACCCGAGTGGAAATGGGAAAAACTTGCGATGGATTTTATCACAGGATTACCCAGGACTCGTTCAGGTTATGATTCCATCTGGGTAGTGGTTGACCGCTTGACCAAGGTAGCTCACTTCATTCCCGTGAAGACCACTTTACCAGTGCTAAGCTACCCAAGATATATATGACCAGGATCGTATGTCTGCATGGAGTTCCGAGGCGTATCGTATGAGATAGAGGAACATAATTTGCCTGAAAGTTTTGGCATCAGTTACACGAAACTTTGGGTACAAGGCTGGAGTTTGGTACAACTTTTCATCGGCACACAGATGGACAGACCAAGAGAGTCAACCAAATTCTGGAGGACATGTTGAGAGCTTGTGCGCTAGACTATGGAGCTAGCTAGGACGATAACTTGCCCTAGGCAGAGTTCTCATACAACAACAGCTATCCGATTAGTCTGAAGATGGCCCCTTCCGAAGCTCTATACGGAAGGAGATGCAGAACACTATTGATGTGGGATGGTGTTGGAGACCGAAAACTTTTTGGTCCCGATCTTATCAGAGACTCCGATGGGAAGGTCAATATGATTTGTGACAGACTCAAGAAAGCCCAGTCCAAACAAAAGAGTTATGCTGATAGTAAATGCAAGGAAGTAACGTATGAAGTGGGAGATCGAGCATATCTCCGTGTGTCTCCACTTCGAGGAATCAAGAGGTTTGGTTTTAAAGGAAAGTCAGTACCCAAATTCATAGGCCTCTACAAAATCCTTGAACATAGAGGAGAAGTTGCATACAAGTTGGAATTGCTGGAAGGATTGTCAGGAGTTCACGATGTCTTTCACGTCTCCCAACTGAAGAAATGTCATCCTGAGATGGCTGATATTCCTTTGAGAGACAGAGTGCCCCTAGAGGCCATACAGCTTGACAGTGATCTGACTTATGAGGAGAAGCCCATTATAATCCTTAAGACTGCCAACCGAGTTACCCGCAGCAAGATCATCAAGTTTTGTAAGGTGCTGTGGAGTCACCACACCGACGAAGAAGCCACCTGGGAACGTCAAGAAGACCTTCGTCGAGACCACCCGCACATATTTTCTAGCCAACCCGAATCTCGAGGGTGAGATTCATCTTAAGGTGGGTAGGTTAGTAACATCCCAAATTTTCAATTTGGAATGTTTTACAATTATAGTTAAGCATCTATGCATTTTGATTGAAACGGAATGTGGCATTTGAATTTTTTATTTGAATTTGACTTCATTTCAAATTGGGCTTTGAATTATATTCACAAATCCCCGACAAAATACTTTGATCAAAAAGTATGAAAGGAGGTAACATGGCACCCCAAAAGTCAGAAGAAAATAGTCCCAATTTATTTGAAAGTAAAAAATAGATTTTATATGGAATTTTGAAAAAATTTGTTTTTTATGAAGTATTTATTTTGCCTCTACAAAAATGTTCATGTTTTAGTATTTATTTTTCTGATCGTTTTGGTATATACTACACTATTTTTATTTCGAATTTAATATTTATTTCCTCCGATTTATTTTGTTAAAAAAGGCTACCCGCTGGCACGGCCAGGCCAGGGCGCGGTCCAGCCAGCTGGCGCTAGCCCTAGCATACGGGAGCAGCTCCCATCTTTACGAGGGAGCCGCCGCGTCTGCCTCCTCCTCTCACGAACTCTCCTCTCTCTCGATCTCTCTGTCTCGTTAATCTCTCTCTCTCCATGGCACTTAGGCCCCACCCGTTCTTCTTCTTCCTCACGGAAAGAAACAAAAAGAAGATTTGCCCATGCCACCCGCGTCCGAGATCTCTGGGATTCGATCCCCGAAGCCGGCCCCGTGCAAAAGATGATGTCCTATAAATACCCGAGGCCACCCTTGGCCGATCCATCCAAAACCCTAACGCCCAAGACCACCCACGTCGCTCGTACTCGCCGTCCGCATCTCGCCGTGGCCGAGGTAGTTCACGGTCATTTCTGACGTCGTAAGCACACCTCGATCTCTCTCTTTCCGCCAGCATGCTCCTCTCCTCATCACGAATCCGTTTGACATCTTTGTTTTACCTAGGTCCTGTCGGAGCCTCGCCCGACTCGCCGGAATGCCGCGGAGCACCGAAGCTCAGCAAGCTCGCCCCGCTTCCCCTGGACATCCCAGACACCCAACTTCGCTGAAAACCGGACGCCCTCGACCTCACGCACCACGTGGACACCGTCACCGTCGACCAAGATCACCGGATCCGCCGTCCAGCCGACCTCTTCTTCTCTGTCCACGGCCCTCGACCTCTCTGTAATCACCACCTCCCCTCTGTTCGCTATTCGTAACATAGATCGAAGCATTAGGTTTTTCCTGTTAGATCGATTTAGATTGGTTTTCTTTCAGTTTAGGTCGAACCGTCTCACGGTTATTTGCAAGGATGAGATCTGATAGAGATAGATAGATAAAATTGCTAAAACGAAAAGTAAACTAAAAGTAAAAAGATTGCAACGAAGTATTTTTGGTATTTTTGGTTTATAGATCTGAAAATATATTATGGAAAATAGACCCGGGGGCCATAGGTTTCACTAGAGGCTTCTCTCATGAAGGAAAATAATACGGTGGGTGAACAAATTACTGTCGAGCAATTGATAGAAAAGCGAATAATTATGAAGATATCCAAGGCAATGATTATGCATATAGGCATCACGTCCGTGTCAAGTAGACCAAAACGATTCTGCATCTACTACTATTACTCCACACATCGACCGACTCCTGCCTGCATCTAGAGTATTAAGTTCATGAAGAACAGAGTAACGCATTAGGTAAGATGACATGATGTAGAGGGATAAACTCAAGCAATATGATGAAAACCCCATCTTTTTATCCTCGATGGCAACAATACAAATACGTGCCTCGCTACCCCTACTTTGTCACTGGGTGAGGACACCGCAAGATTGAACCCAAAACTAAGCACTTCTCCCATTGCAAGAATTACCAATCTAGTTGGCCAAAACAAACCAATAACTCGAAGAGACTTGCAAAGATATGAAATCATGCATATAAGAATTCAGAGAAGATTCAAATAATATTCATAGATAAGCTGGACATAAACCCACAATTCATCGGATCTCGACAAACACACCGCAAAAGAGTATTACATCGGATAGATCTCCATGAAGATCATGAAGAACATGGTATTGAAGAACAAAGAGAGAGAAGAAGCCATCTAGCTACTAGCTATGGACCCGAAGGTCTGTGGTGAACTACTCATGCATCATCGGAGGGGCAATGGAGTTGATGTAGATGCCCTCCGTGATCAAATCCCCCTCCGGCAGATTACCAGAAAAGGCTGCAAGATTGGATCTCATGGGAAGAGAGGCTTCCGGCGGCGGAAAAGTACTTTTGTGGCTCTTTTTGGTATCCAGGGAATATTTGGGAATTTATAGACCGAAGAATAGGGTTAGGAGGGCTGCCGTGGGGCCACAAGCCAGGGGGGACGCCCCCCCCCCCTAGGGCGCGCCCTGGTGGCATGTGACGCCACGGCAGGTCTCCTGCCTTCATCTCCAAGTCTGCTGGGTTGCTTCTGGTCCAAGAAAAATCATTCCGAAGATTTTATTCCGTTTGGACTCCGTTTAATATTCCTTATCTGCAATACTGAAAAACAAGGAAAAAATAAAAAATGGCACTAGGCTCTAGATTAATAGGTTAGTCCCAAAAATAATATAAAATAGCATATTAATGCATATAAAACATCCAAAACAGATCATATAATAGCATGGAACAATAAAAAATTATAGATACGTTGGAGACGTATCAGTGGCAGGGACGACACGGAGTACTACTTTCTATAGCGTCCCCGCCGCCCTCCGAGGAGAAGGACGCCCAGCTCGGCGGTGGCAGCGACGGGGTCAGGTCGGAGTATGACTCTACGACCCCGTCGGCCGCCGACAGGAGATGGAGCCTCGTTTACGGGTCCCTAAAACCCTAGCAATGACGCCATGCATGCCTATTCGGACTCCTCCTGCTTGATGCCGAAGGTGCTGCCGTCGTCGTCGCTATCGATGGAGGAATCGTAGTCGCTCCCCCTTGATCTCTCTGCGCAGCACTCCAAGCGGACGCCGGACGCCCCAAAGAACTTCACGAAGAGGGTGGTGGCGCCGTCGAACTTGAAGTGGAGGAGATGCCCGGGGGCTCCTGTCGGTGTACTAAGAAATGGGGTCCTTAGCACCCGGACTTGTGCACCAGACGCCACAGCATCCAGACCGGCAAGATCTTGCCAGGCATGAGCATTCCTCCAACTACAACAAGCGAAGGCCAAGTAAACCCAGCAAGACACCATGTCGGGGGCTCCAAGATGAGCACACCCACCAAGGACTCCCTCGCCAAGGCCCAGCTCCACATCGCCAGGCCGGTTGTCTACATCGGCCAGTTGTCAAGCGGGCATGCGGATAGGTGGAATCGGTCGGGGCGCATGGCAGCACGGAGGGATTTATAGCAGCTTTAACGACACCCGTCCCATGGCGTGGCAAAAGAATAGAAGATAGCTGGGCTGACGACACAGAAGGAGATGCAGTCCTTGCCGGGAGACATCACCAGCTTGACAACTCATGGCGCATTCAATGCGCCTGTCCTAGTCCGTCAGAGTTAGGTATTTCCCACTACCACCTCTGCTGACACTGTGGCAGGAGGCAGTAACCACTGTTCGCCAGCTGTAAATACCATTTTACAACTGTGGTAATCCCTTGTCTATAAAAGGAGGCCCATGGCTACCTTTACAAAGGTCAAGACCCTGTTCATTTTACACACGTAGCTGCACTCCCGAGACACCTCTTGCCGGGGCTGTTGCGCCTTGTACTGTGAACGCCCATAAACCACAAGAACATAGGACGTAGGGTTTTATGCTCCGGTGGACCGAACCTGTCTAAACCCCCGCGTACGCAGGAATCAGTGATGTTCTTTGTGTTAGAGACCTACCCACCTGAATTCAAAGGGTCCTTGCCAAATCCATAGATCGTCGTTTCCCCGACAGCCAAATTTATTTTGTAATAAAGACTCTATATGAGATTTCGATGTAATAAAGCAGGTGTGATTGAACTTTGATATATACATTGATGTACTGTGTGTGTCAGCATGATCTTGGGATGGTACAGATACATAGAGACTTGATCGTTTCGGGTCGGGTCACTGCATCTGAACTATAAACTTCATTGCAAACTAAGAAACTATGCTCTTAGTCATTAAAACAATTGCAGTCCATCATATTTTCAGAAAGAGTCTATGTAAGAGCTTTGTTTATCAAGTTCACATACTCAACTATCATTTATAGTCCATCATATTTATAGTTCACATACTGAAGTATATTCAATGACCGTTGTCTATCATTGCTGACACTCATGGCATACTTATGCAGCAAACAGTTTCATTCAGACACATAGGAAGATAGGGGTTTATAGTTTCCACCTCCCAACTTATTTATCTTGAGGATAATGTCAACAATAATAACTCATGATTACCTACTTCCAACTCGATATATATGCCTGGATATTTCCCTACCACATGATGCTTACCAAGTAGAGAATAAATAAGAATGGAATAGGGATGGACATTATTGATTCTTGCATAAAACAAAATATAGACAAGTAAAAGATAGGCCCTTCATAGAGGGAAGCAGAGGTTGTCATGCACTTTTTTCATTAGGATGTGCAAATTCTTAATGGAAAGGAACGTCACTTTATATTGCCCCTTTTGATAGCAACCTTTATTATGCAGTATGTCGCTTTTATTTCTTTACCATCACAAGTTTGTAGAAAGCTTATTTTCCCCTACAATAAAAGATCATAAATATTTAGGAGCAAATTTATTGCTTTTGCACCAATGACAACTTACTTGAAGGATCTTATGCAACCCATACGTAGATATGCTGGACTCTCATGGCAAGAAACTCGGCTTAAGGGTTTTGGATCCACAAGTAGTATCTCTACTTAGTGCGAAATTTTGGCTAGCAAAAGATTATGAGCAAGCATCATGTTAGAGGATCCATGGCCATATAACTTCAATGTGAATATAAGCAAACATAACCCATTAAGTTGTCTTCCTTGTCGCACGTCAACTAGTTGATCAAACATAGAATATTTAATGGGGGCTCACAAGTCACAACCATAAAAGATGTCCAAGATTACAGTATATTTATATGTGAGACCTCTCTTTCGTTATTATTTTTTCATGAATTGCATCAATGACCAATGCTATGTTTGTCAATTTCCAACAATTTTTATTAATTATACTTCTTTTATGTGAATTCGTCACTCCCCATGGGATTTGCATATGATCTTTTTATTCTTTTCATTGCTAAGAATGAAGCAAAAAGGTAAAGCAACCAAACTGAAACTACTCTTTATTATATAAATCTCACACTCGATTACATAGATGTATAGATCACGAAACAAGAACTCAAAACTAAATCAAACTAAAACTTCGTTCTTCTAAATCATAGAATAACTAATGATAGAACTAACATATGTAATAATGGTGAAAGTGATGGTGATACGATACCAGAGCACATCCCCCAAGCTTGGAACAAGCCAAGGGTGGTACACATATCGGTGTACTCAGGTTTCTTTCTTTAGTGATGGTGGTGATGAAGTGGTAGCTATATCCTCCAGTAAGCCCTTCAAGAGCTCTTTCATATGAAGAATCACATGGAGCAAGTGTCGCATCATAGCATCATTATTCTGGACTTGAGTTAATATGTCCTTATTGTCAGTCCCCCAAGAACTCCTTCCTGCATCACTTTCACTTGGACGTGAGATGTCCCAATTGGACGGTATTTGCAAATGAGAAGTATTCTCGACCCCATAGTTCTAAATTAAGTTATGAAAGTTAGTTCCGTGTAACCTTCCGATGGGTCTCCATGGACTTTGCTCATCTTGTACCTCTTGAAACGGTTGGCTTCTTCTTCTCATGGGTGGACAAGGATTTGGAGAGGTGGAGATGCCAGCAAGAGTGCCTCGCTCATAAGCAGGGGGTTTCACTTCTATGGAGTCTCCAGAACCTTCTCCTCTCGTGAGTTCCTCGGTTTCTTCTCTTTCAAGCTCCATCTATTGAAACGAAGCTTCATTCCCAACGTTGTTGTAAGAGGATGATGACACAACACCTGGAACTTGATATCCTGGTAGAAAATAGCTCGAAACAAGAACAGAGGGAAAACTTGCGATACGGTGGTAAAAACAACGAGGAGTATATATAATGATTTTTTTGCCGTGCAAGACAAGTCTTCGAAAGGAAAACGGAGTCGGGAAAGTCCACGGGGGAGTCACGTGCTCACACGTTACGCCCTAGGGGGTAGGGCGCCCCCCCTGAGCTCGTCGCTCCCTCGTTCACTTTCCTGATTGTTTATTATTTTTTATTTTTCATATATTCTAAAACGAACAAAAAGTAGTTTTATGGAACTTTTGGTGTCAGTTTACTTACCGTATCACATATCCACTCCTTTTCACAATTGTGGAGCATTCTGGAAGGTCTCTTTTATGTATTCCTCCAGTGTCATTGTTTGGATAATGTTGGTTTCCTTGTTAATGGGTGTACCTGAAATATATGTTTAATTCTTTGCCCATTAACCACCTTAGGAATTGTGCCCTCAGTATTGTTAATCTTGATAGCTCCGGAGCGATAAACTTCCACGATGATATAGGGTCCATTCCATTTGGACAGAAATTTTCCTCCAAAGAATCTAAAACGAGACTTGTATAATAGAACTTGATCACAGACATTAGATTCCAATTTTTGTATTCTTTTATCGTGCCATCTTTTAACTTTCTCTTTAAACAACTTTGTATTTTCATAGGCATGGGTCCTCCATTCGTCTAGAGAGCTCATATGAAATAACTTCTTTTCATCGGCAAGTTAAAATCATAATTAAGTTCTTTAATTGCCAAATAATGCTTATGTTCTAATTCTAGAGGTAAATGACAAGCCTTTCCATAGACCATTTTAGAGGGGGACATGCCCGTAGGATTCTTATAAGGGGTTCTATGTGCCACAATGTGTCATCGGGTTTCTTAGACCAATTATTCCTGGACCAATTAACTGTCTTTTGCAAAACTAATTTTATTTCTCTATTGCTCAATTGAACTTGACAACTAGACTAATTAATGATGATACGGTGAGTCAATTCTATGGTTGACATCATATTTAGCCAAGAGTTTACGAAATGCACCATGAATAAAATGCGAACCACCATCAGTCATTAAATATCTAGGGACTCCAAACATCGGGAAGATAACTTCTTTAAGCATTTTAATAGAGGTGTTATGGTCAACACTACTAGTTGGAATAGATTCTACACACTTAGTAATGTAATCAACAGCAACTAAAATATGAGTATACCCATTAGAGGAAGGAAAAGGTCCCATATAATCAACAACAACTAAAATATGAGTATACCGCGACCGCTCTGCTTATGGCTCGATCCCTTGTCGTCTTCAGGTAGGAGGCACTTCCTCATGTCAACGATCCGCCTGAACATCTCATAGCATGTGTATGCTTCCTTGGCCGTGGTCTGGAGGTGATATTCATCCAGTCTCTTCAGCCAGGACCTGTGCCGGAGTGCCTTGTCCTCCATGGACCTAGCCCTCATGTGTAGTAGGGGTCGATGATGGCCCCCACGAGGTCAACCAAGGAGTTCTTGTCCTTCTTGCTGCCGCAGACCCTATAGTGGCCGTTGATGCTGACAAGCTTCTAGCAGGCCAAGCCCGAAGTCTTGAGCACCTTTTCATCGTTGGTGGTGTCCACCATAGCGAACATGTAGTCGGGGTAGAGCAGGACGTGATGGCGCACGCACAACTAGGCGACGACAACCTTCTGATCATGCCTGGCATGACCGTCGGTGTATGTGAGGTTGAAGCCCACCACTTTGTATGTGTCATCCGTAGCAAGCAACTGCTCCATATTGTTGATGCAGTCCTCCACCATGACCGGGTTGTTGATGTACACCACTGTGAGGTCCGTCTTCCAGTTGTGGGTGTCCACGGGATACACACCGAACTCCATTGGAGCGTCGCTAGATATCCACTCTGTATGTGTCGTCGTGGGTGTGCTTATTGTGTTGTGGGCGCGATCGAAAGGGTGAAGAGACTATGGTTAATGGCCACGGGTATAAATGGGGGTCAGGCGTCCTGGAAAACCGGCACATCCAGATGGGCAGTTTATGCAGCGCCTGATTCCGTCATTGCGCATGTAACTGCAAGATTGTGATGCGCATGGCGCAAACGCATGCATATGGCACCCCAAACATGATCGTGTGGGCCGGCCACAACCGCTAGCAGAGCGTGTGTGGAGGGGCGCGAGAGCAGATCGAGCACGCGGAGAGACGCGAGAGCAGAGCGCACGGAGGAACGCAAGGTCGAACCAGACCACTTTGTACTTGTCCTCGTCAAGCAATAGGTCCATAACGTTTATGGAGTTCTCCACCCAGGTTGGATGGTTGGTGTACACCACCGAGATCTCCGTGAACCTTCTGTGCGTGCCTACTACGTCATGCATGGTGAACTAGCACTCGTCGCCAGCAGCCGCTGGGAGCACCATTGGAGCCGCGCAGGATACCCTTGGTCGTGGTTGTGCTTCTTAATGTCCAGATATTAATCGGAAATTGCATATTAAGGTTCAGATATTAATCGTCCATTGCTTATTAAGGAAAAAATAGTACTACAAAAATATAAGTCTCATACGATGCCATTTGAATGATTGTATCACAAATGACAGAAATATTATAAAGGTTCAAATTCCAGCATTACAAAGCTCAAATTCGAATATTACAAGGGTCGAAGCGATATTAGAAATGAAATTCAGCTTATGCAGAAACTTTGTCATGCAGCTCTAGACACCCGCGCTGATGAGCTGAACACGAACATATGAGAGGTTCATACTTATATTACAACTAGTTTCGCAACTTCAGTATTTCTGCAAAGGGATCCGCCACATAGATGTCATGTATGGGCTTGATATAAGGACTTCTGAATAGTCTGTCAATGGAAGTTACAAAATGATTTTTTGACCTTTTAATCAGCAGGAGAGGCTCCTACTGTGGTAAGTTAAAGAAAAAGGGAGTTTACATCATATGTTACATAGCCCAAGAGAGGGCTTGGCAGCCCCACAAAGTGAGTCTTAGAGAAAGAAAAAGTGTATCAAGCAGCTAGTATAGAAGGGAAGGTAGTAAATCTAGAAAAAGATCTAGGAAAGAGTATAGAGTTTACAAAGAGAGAGCAAGTAGGGTGATGTAGTCCCAATACTCCTTGTCAACTCTATACTTTAGCCACAAGAGATCACCCTTGGTCCTCTCCCTCCAAGCTGCCATAGTGGGTTGAATGTTCCTGAAAATTAAGTTGTTGCGTTCCTTCCTGATTCTCCAGGCAATAATCCCAAAAATCTCCACAAATAGGTTCCCTAAAAAGCTCTATTTGGCAGCTTGAATGGCCTGCAACCGAACCTGAGAATGATCCCAAGTCATCCCTACGCATGCCCAACATGTGGCACTAAATGGGCATAGAAAGATCAAGTGATCAATCATTTCCTCCATTCCAGACCCACATAGAACACAATGAAAGCTATCATCAGTATTGAAGTGTTTCCTCCTTAGCATATTTCTTGTGTTCAGTCTGTCAACCATGAGAAACCATAAGAAAACCTTAAGTTTCATTTGTAGTTTCAAACTCCAAATCCAGAGAAGGGGCAGGAGCAATAATATCTTTGTGACAGTTGATATAAAACTTCTTGGATGAATATGTTGTGCCCCATTGGAAAATCCAAATGTCAAAGACCCCCGCGTGATCCAAGGAGTTGGGTTTAAGGGCTTGCACCTGCTGGAGTTCAGCGAACGCTTCAGGGGAGAGAGGTAGATGGAAAAGGTCCTCCATGTTGGTAGAAGAGAAGAACGAGGCCACTGAACAATCTTCCATTTTAACATATGAGAATAGGCAGGGGAAGCGAACAACTAAGGGATCAACATTCCATTTATCATGCCACATTGCAATATCATGTCCATTCCCAACCACACCACTGGACACTCCTCTAAAAAAAGGCATGAGCTTGCAGATTTGTTTCCACCAAAAGGAACCACAACTTTGCAGTAGCATGAGGGATGGATTTGGAGTAGTAGGTGTCCCAGATTAGGTTGACCCATGGGAGATTTACTCTGTTATAGAACTTGCTAAGAAACTTCAGCAGCAAAGCCTTGTTCTGGACAGTAATGTTTATTACTCCTAAACCTCCAGAGGACTTTGGGCAGCAAACCCTACTCCATGCCACCATAGAGTTACAGTAAGTACCTTGCTCAGATTTTTTTGTCCAAATGAAGCGCCTTCTGACCTTATCAAAGTACTTAATGAACTTGGGATTTAATTGAAGAGTGCACATTGCATAATTTAACATGGATGTGGCAAGGGAATTAACCAGAGTGATCCGAGAAGCATGGCAAAGCAGAGAACTAGTGCTAGATAGTTTTCTCTCCACACGATCCACCAGGGGTAACATGTCAGTCATTGAAGGATGGGTAGTTCCCATAGGCAAGCCAAGATATGTAAAAGGCATTTTGCCCACACCACAACCAAAATTAGAGCCAGATTTGAGATTGTATCCTCATCAACATTAATTGGGACCATGATAGACTTGTGGAAATTTATTCTCGGGCTAGAAGAAAGGGCAAAATCCTGAAGTACCTTCTACAAATGAGCTAGCTGAACATGACATGCAGGTAGAACAATGATTGTATCATCTGCATACTGAATAATGGGAAATTTACCTTGCCTGGGAATTGGCAAGTTTAAGTTTCCGAGCTCAAACTCATGATTAATCGCATGTTGCAACCGCTCTACTGCAAGCACAAAAAGAAGCGGTGATACAGGATCACCTTGACGCACACCCCTTTTACAATGAAAGGATTTTCATGGGACACCATTAAGAAATAAAGAAGAGTTGTCTGAGGCCAGGATAATCCTGATTCAATTAATCCATTGTTCATCAAAACCAAATTTCTTCATCATTGTAAAAATGAGCTCATGCTCCACTAGGTCAAAAGCTTTTTCAAAATCTAACTTTAGAAGCACAATTCCATTTCCAGACTGTTGGCACTGGTGTACAAATTTGAAGGCCCAAGCAAGGCAGTCTTAGATGGACCTTCCTTTGATAAACCCATATTGATTCTTATGAATGATTTGCAATATCACTTTTTGCAGACGATCAGCCAGTAACTTGGTCAACAGCTTTAGACAACAGTTTAGAAAAGAGATCGGCCGATAATCATTTACCGTAGAAGGGTTTAGCTTCTTGGGAATGAGAGTTATGAGAGAAGCATTCAGACAGTCCAATGAGAGATTACCTTCCCAAAACTGCATGCAAAGATCATAAAAGTCCTCCTTAATGATGTCCCAACAAGCCTTTAAGAAGCATCCATTAAACCCATCCGTCCCAGGAGATTTATCACTTGGGATTTTACTCACTGCTTCATCGATTTCCTTGCGAGTAAATGGAGTGGAAAGACCACCTAAATCATGATTGGCAGAAATAAGAGAGTCTAGGTTGAATTTCATATCAATACGAATGGAATCTCCAAGCCGTTCTCGGAAGGCAGTGAAAAGAGCAGCCGCCTTGCTATCATGATCGTCCAAAATAGTACCATTAGCTAATGCCAAGGTGGCAATGGAATTGGTCCTGTGCCTCTGTGTGGCCATTCTATGGAAAAATTTAGTAGGCTCATCGCCAAATTTAATGTACCGAACCGTACATCTAGTGCGCCAATATTGTTGCTTGTAGGCAAACAAACGAACAATATGATTTTTAAGGATAACTCTGAAATTCCATTCCTGCATGAGCAACTGTCTTTGTTCTTCAATATTATCAATTAGCTTCAGCGCATTTTCTGAGTTAGAAATCATCAAAGACAATTTAGAGAGTTGCTTACTCCACTGTTTCAAAACATGGCGAAGCTGATTAAGTTTGATGCTAAGTCTCTTGGCAGGGTCAGTTGCTTGCACTTGAGTGTTCCAAGCTTGAGTAACCACCTCTCAAAATCTTGGATGGGATACCCAAAAGCTTTCAAACCTGAAAAGCATAACGTGAGGTATAATTGACTGAACCGAAAATAGGTAGGGTACATGGTCAGAAACCGGTTTAGCCAGCGCCTTAACTGAAGTGCTCGGATAAGACGAAGTCCAATGATTCGATGTTAGGAACCAACCTAGTTGCTCGAGAATTGGATCTGTCTGCATGTTACTCCAGGTAAAGGAAGCACCACGAAGTGGAATTTCTACTAGATTAAGCACTCTGATAATATCATTGGACGTGATCATATTGGATACATCACCACCTGGCTTATTTCTATTGGTGGAGTATCGCATGAAGTTAAAATCACCAAGCAACACCCAGTCCTCATTGGAGCCAATATTCAGATCATATAGCCAGGAAACAAAGTGAGACCTTTCCTCTCCTGCGCAAGGACCGTAAATGTTAGCTAATGTCTAGGTGGCCGAAGATTGCGATGTTTTAAAAGAAATAACCAAGGACCTTTGCAAGGAGTGATCACCGTACTAGCGAAAACAGCGCTATTCCAAATGACTAAGAGCCCACCTGAGTTGCCAATCGAGGGGACAAACGCAAATTGGTCGAAGCGCCTAGGACAAAATTACGGATGTAAGAATGATCAAAGTGTTCGCCTTTGATTTCCTGAATGCAAATGATGGCGTAGCCGGAGTTGTCAATATGGGAGCGAAGCGACGTATGTTTTTTATCCGCACCAATACCACAGATATTCCAACAAATGATATTCCAAGGCCTAACGTAATGGTTCATTGCCAAGAAACAGATAATCAGGCCACATACTAGGCAAAAGACTGATTGCAAACTGAAGAAAACTCCGACGGTTCACTAAACTGAAGAGCACAAATAAGAGCAATGTAGCACAAAAGCAAAATGACATAAGAGAACGACATAAATTTAGACTGCGAGGACACATGGAATAAGTTTTAGGTCTTTAGTCCTAAGCTTGGCCAGGGATCCTTGGGGCAAGCAACTTCTCTTCCTGCAGCTCCGAGGCTAGAATTCCAAACTCCACCGTGCCAAGATGCTACAGCTTTGCAACTGAGAGAGGTTCAGGAACAGAAGTCGCAAGAGCAGGGTCAGGGACAGACATCACAATTGCAGGTATGATCGAAGACTTGCGCTTGCGAGAATCAGTGGGCTGGGGCACTCTGAACCCACGATATATATTGGTGCGGCCACTTCTTCGAACCTCAGAACTGATGATCGAAGTGGATGCCCTCCTATTTTTCTTTTTGGGAGCACTGACAGCAGCAGTAACCGGAGAGCAGACAGCTGTAGATACATGCTCCGAATGAATTTCACCCACCTCCACAGGATCAACCCAAGAACTCACATCATCATCCACACAAACTATAGAAGGTAGTGACAAGAAGAAGCCTGGAGAGTCCTCAAAGCAAAGTTTTCTTGCAAGCTTCCTAGCAGAGCCCCCAGGAAAAGTACACTGGTTAAGCATGGAATGAACATTTAGAAACCTGACCAAACTGAAAGGCAGAGGAGGAAGCTGCAGACAGTTGGGACCCTTGAACAAAGAAGGCCTTGAAACTGCTTTAAGCACAGACAGAACCATGTCCAAAGATGCAGGAAGAGTGCTCACACTCTCTCTGAAAGTGTAGTAGTTAACCTGAACTACGAGGTCTTCCTCCATAGGTGAATTCTCACTCGAGGCCGAAGCAATCACCGAGTCATGGTAGGCAGTAAGAGGACTATCCACAATATTTTCTTCAGGGACCAGACCATCTGTGAAACGAACACCCTGCTCCCTCAACATATGCTGAAAATTAATATGACCTCTGGAGGGAACAAACTGTGGGGAGGGGGGAGCCTGAAGCAGATGGAGTTGCGCATTGTTACCTCCATTAGCACCCGTGCCTTGAGGGAACACAACATTACGAGCCAACCATGCTTTGAGCTGGGTTTGGAAAGCTTGTTCAGCTGTAGTGTGAGGACCAAACAGTGGCTGAGCATCACCATTAGGAGGGAGCGGGACCTCCCCCTCCAGCGGCACATCATGCATAAAGATGTTAGCGTCATCTGACCTAAGCACCACCACTAGAATCGTCCACAACCTCCTTTGACCACCCATCTGGCGCATGACAAAGTCTTTCGGCACAAGAGATGGACTCATTATCCAAGCGTGCACGAGAACCCCTGACAGCGGCTCCCTCGGACTGTACCAGGACAGCAGTTTACCAAAATGGGACATGGCTTTATCTATCCAGAATTGAGTCTGATAATCCTGAGGGAAAGCAAGCAATAGCACCCATGTGTATCTACCGAGCACTGGCATACACATATTGATGGCCTTGTCATGCTTAACAAAGGTCACATCTACTTCCTCATACAACATGTAAGTTTCGCCAAAAACAGCATCACGGAGCAGGGGAGTGCGAATACAGAATAAGCCCAAACCCAGCGGTGAATCTTCAAAAAAACGCACTGCATAGCCGTCGTGATTGAGCATACCAGCAAGAGCGGATCTAGCTGCCGCGTGCAAATAAATCGGGATGGCCCTGCTTGTTTTCGCAATGAGGAAGCGGTTATGGTTGAGAGGCGGGTGTCCACTGAGCGCCAAGTCAGCTCGAACCTTCCGATCAGCCGGACCATGGTCTACAGTCATGCCATGGTGAGGGGAACTATTGGAAGTAGCTGCGAGGAGGAATAGGCAGCGACGAGAGCTGGGGCAGATTGTTTTAAAGAGGAGGCCTTGGGAATCCAAACCATCGCCCTTGAGAATCTCAGTCGTTTAGAACCAATGACCGCGTGTCCATAGGCCCAGCAAAATTGACAACAAGTAGCTCCCTGACATGTGGACGAGCGATGGCCCACCGCCAGGCAATTAACGCAAAATCGTTGTGAAAGAACTGCAACCGAGTCTGCCGAGGGTTTGGAAATGGGACTTATCTTTTTGAACTGACCATCCTTGATTTTCTTAGATCTTAACTCCTCCAATAGATGAAACGACTTGCGGGAATGACCAACCAAACAACAATTCAAACATCTCTGATCGTCTTGACATAATGGAGCCGTGTGCCAAAAGGATTGTAGTGACATTCAACACACTTGACAATATCTGAATCAGAATAACCAGTTGTAGATAAATCCTTAATAAGATCCAAAGAAAAAGCCAGTTGAAAATTCAAATCGTTTTCCCTGATGGATGATCCACACTTTTTGGGTTTGAAGAGAGGCGGATTCGAAGGGGAGGACCAAGCACTAAGGTAGAATGACAAGCTCCCAATATTGAAAGGAAGAACTAAAATTGACCCAGCAGATGGTGAGATCAAAGCAGCACTTGAATTAACAAACCTCAAAGTAACAGGATCATGATCCTTACGATCAAGATAAGAATCCGTTGTATTAAAAACTGAGATCCAATCACAAGTTGTGTCATTAAAAGAAGAACCAGAACCCAAGCGGGCATTTACTCCCACAGCTTTATATGGCTGAACATCCTCTCCGCGGAAGATATTAGAGGGAATATTACGTAGATATTTTTTCTTGGAATGATTCCTTCTGGAGCCAGCCATCCAACCAGCCTCAACATTATAATCACCACAATCAACACGAGGCCTCGGTCCATGAAACAAACTGAACGAGCAATGAAAGGCATGCCCCGAAAAACCTTTAAGAGAGCGAATGAAATGCCCGACACGATTGGATGCAACCGAAAACCAAAAACGATGATTCGATAAGAGGAGGACCTTGAAGCCCTCGATGTTTCCACCCTAACAAGAACAGAGAGCCATGACCACCGAATCCTCATCCAGCCGAAAGGCGGAGTAATGGAAAACTAGAACCATAAAGAACTCCGAGGACGAGAGAGATCCATCAAAATGGATCGGATATTTGAAACGCCGACGCACCTGGGCAGCCACTTTTGGCCATGGGAGAAATCCCAATCAATGATGGAGTCCATCCTAGCAATCTAGAGGACGTCATGGGAGGCAGCCGGGGGGGGACAGAATGGGAGGGGTGGGAGAGAGATCCATCCTCTTCAACCTAGTCGTCGGTGTTGATCAGCAAACCATTCTTTTTTGCACAATAAATGTAGGGAAAATCTCGTTATCTTTAGCACACTTGCTCTCACAACAAAGAACCAGGAAAATATAATCTTTGGTAAGGTCCCTCAGTAGGAGTTCAAAGTAATTTCTGCGAGATGGAGATCAAGGCATTCGATGGGATTGTTATATTGCATCATGTTATCCACTAACAAGGCTAATCGTATATGCAAAAGAAGAGAATGTATTAGTGCTTCGACACACAAGGGACCTCTTTTGATTTGCAGGGTTTCAAAAATTGAACTCCCTTGTGGTTAACATTTAACATGAAAGGAGCATCACCTCGATATGTAGCTTCTCCGGGCACGGAAAGCATCTCAGCAATCTGACAACTTGGTCAAGGTCAGGGCCGATAGATTCTAGTGCCAAGACCTTCACTGTGCATAGATATGGGGTCGAGCTTGTCAGAATCATTTTCTAGATGACAGAGGAACATACATCTTTAATAGAGAAAAAAAAAGTTAATTTCAAGAAGGAGAAGAAGGCGACTGTTGTACGTGGACGGCTATGGATCCAATAACAAGTTCAGAGATGTTGACGGGTGAGTATCCAAACAATGTCAAGTTCAGTGCATAAATGACCATAATTCTTGTTGGACCTTGTTGTTCAACTACAAGTAATCTCTCAAGTAAAGGCACGTCCTCAATGACCATTTGGTGATTCACCTTGTGTGATCTCCAGTTGTAGCACCAGCAATACAAACAAATTGTCCAGAGACTCATGGAGGCGACGTGGAGGCTACTCAACCCATTGATTGCATGAAGAAGAAGGTCCTCGAGCGTAGTACAGCCGCAGAGCAGACGCTCCATGTCATCAATGGGGATGCAGACAGCGACGAGCTCGAGGTCATGAACCTGGCGTTGCGCAACGTTGGCCCGAGGCCCAACGCGGAGGGTGGCAGCAAACGCATATGTCCATCATTAAAAGTGAGCTCCTCGAGCTGATATTGGGCAGTCAATCGGAACCACTCGTCAAGCTTGGCTTGGTCCTTGCCGTTGGAACAGAACATGCCCCTAGTAAGGCCTCTGATTGGGCCACGGTGCGTGTCGATGATCTGGGACAATGCATCCAAATGTTTGCGATAGCTATTCCAGAGCATGTGCTCGTTGGTGAGACCAAGAGGGCCGCAGTGCCATAGGGGGCGCCACCGCCGAGAAAGGATTGTTGTCCGCACACCATCTTTGATTGGGAGGAGGGAGATGATTATTGTCAACGTATCATCGGGGAGGCTGCTGATGAAGTCTAGGTAATGTCGCCATGTTTTAAGTGCATGGACTACAGCTGCAAGCTCAAGATCATGTGTTGGATAATTATCCTCATGTGGACGCAACTGTCGAGGTGCGTAGGCAATCACATGACGATCTTGCATGAGAATGCAACCTAATCCTTGTCGCGAGGCGTCGCAGTAGATAACAAAGTCCTTAGAAAAATCTGGTGGCACCAATACAGGAGCAGAAGTTAGGCGTCTTTTCAGTTCCTGGAAACTGTGCTCGCATTGTGGAGTCCACTCGAACTTTTTATCTTTCTTGAGGAGTTCAGTAAGAGGCTTCGCAACCTTGGAGAAGTTCTCGACAAAGCGGCGACAATAACTCGCTAAGCCAAGGAAACTTCGAACTTGCTTAACCGATTCAGGTTGAGTCCAATCAAGGACGGCCTGAACTCGCTCGGGATTGACAGCAATGCCCTTACCAGAGATTACATGACCTAGATAGGTCACTTCTGGTAGCCAAAATTCACACTTGGAGAATTTGGCATACAGGCGATGCTCTCGAAGTTTCGTCAATACCAGCCTAAGATGCTCGGCATGATCTCGTTCATTCTTCGAGTAGATGAGTATATCGTCGAGGTAAACCACGACGAATTTATCCAAATACTCCATGAAGATCGAATTCATCAAATGAGAGAAGGTGGCTGGAGCATTGGTTAATCCGAAGGACATGACGGTGTACTCGTATTGGCCATAACGAGTAACGAAAGCCGTTTTTGGAATGTCCTCGTTCCTGATTCGTATTTGATGGTATCCCAACCTGAAAACCATTTTGGAGAAGACTGAGGATCCAGCGAGGTTATCATACAAATCATTGATCCTGGGAAGCGGATACTTGTTCTTGATTGTGACCAGGTTCACTGGTCGGTAATCTACAACCATCCGGTCCGTTCCATCCTTCTTCTTGACGAAGAGGACGGGGCAAGCCCAAGGAGAAGAACTAGGGCGGATGAATCCCTTTTTCAAGGCCTCATCGAGTTGTTTCTTTAGCTCGGCTAGTTCTAAGGGTGCCATCTTATAGGGTCTCCTGGCTATTGGGACAGTCCCTGGAATGAGGTCTATCACAAACTCTACATCTCTGACAGGTGGAATACCTGGCAGTTCCTGTGGAAAGACATCCGGAAAGTTACGGACCACCGGAATATCCTCAAGCTCTGGAAGAGGGCTAGCATTGAGGGAATAGAGTTGTCACTTAGCCACTCGAGTTGAAAAGGTGACTATCTCACCTGAAGGATGTGTAAGTTGAACATTCCTAGAATCAGTATCAATCTTGGAATAATGAGCTGACATCCAGTCCATACCCAAGATGATGTTGATGTCCGAAGACTTCAAAGCTATCAAGGAAGCTAAGTAGACTAGCCTATCCACGAGAATCTCATTGTCATGGCTCACTCTAGAAGTTTTCCATTTTGATCTTGGAGTCTGAACTACTAATGGAGTGAGCATATTATCGGTGTCAAAACCGGCGGATCTTGAGTAGGGGGTCCCGAGCTGTGAGACTAGGATCGATGGTAACAAAGGGACGAAGGACACGATGTTTACCCACGTTCGGGCCCTCCTATGGAGGTAAAACCCTACGTCCTGCTTGATTATATTGATGATATGAAGGTTACAGAGTTGATCTACCTCGAGATCGACTAGCTAAACCCTAGATGAGTTTCTGTGTGTTACATTCTAAAACCCTCCCGCTTTATATAGACACCGGGGGGTACCTAGGGCTTACACCTGATAGGCCTCCTGCCGAGGACGGAGATGTCCACTTCCTCATCTTGACTTGGAGTGAATGACGCGCCTTCGGGGCTCCCTTCTGGAACGTGGAGTCTTGACGTGTCCGGCCCTTCTTCAGAGAACGGCCCATCTAGCCGGCCTATTAAGAGATGAGCCGGCGGCCCGAGGACCCCTTAGTCCGGGACTCCCTCAGTAGCCCCCGAACTAGCCCCCAACGCCAAGGGTCTCAGCTCCAGCTGCTTCATATGATCAGAGTCTTCGGCTTGCGGGGTGAGTTCTTCTTCCCTTTCCATGATCGGCTGAGACTAGTTCGGTTTCCGATGACACGTATTTCTTCCGATCATATGATTGACCGAACACCATGAATTGCTTAGCCCCGAAGGCCAATCGCCAAAGTGTAAACAGTGTTTTCTGACACCCCCCTCCGACGAAGGGTCGTGGCCTACCACGACCACTGAACCAGTTATGAAAACTCGATTCACGGTTCGAGGCCATCTTTAGAGTGACACGACTCATCACCGCACAAATCGCGCTCCATTTCACACGGGATATGATTAATCTCCATGCGCGTATAATGGCACGCAAGTCTTGGGAAGCGGAGGGATTCGCGACGCGGTAAGGGAGGCTAATCGGTGGCACGTCTCATAAAAAGGGAAAAAACCCCAAGGCCTGTCCACGCTTCTCATTCGCATCCTCCGCCTCCTCAATCTCCCCAAGCTTCGAGAGCCCAGATCCAGTTCTTCCTCGCCCCCTCCTCCGAGCTTAACCATGGCGGGTTCGGGCTCCAATGGCAAGTGGGAGGCCTCCACGGTCACTGACCAGGATATCCGGGACCTAAAGCAGGCCGGCTACCTCCCCGCCAATGTCTTCCACTGTGCCCCGGAGAAGAACCAGGTGATTCCCACCCCCAAGGCAGGCGAGAGGGTGGTGTTCGTCCCCCACTTCATCCGGGGACTGAGCTTTCCGCTCCACCCCTTTGTCAGGGGTCTCATGTTTTTCTATGGGCTGGACTTCCACGACCTCCCGCCGAACTCCTTTATGCATATATCGGCATTCATCATCATCTGTGAAGCCTTTCTGTGGGTCGAACCGCACTTCGGCTTGTGGTTCAAGGTATTCAACGTCAAGCTGAAGACCGTGGCCAGCGAGCACGCAGACTGCGGAGGGGCGGTAATCAGCAAGCTCCCCCGCGTCGAGTGGCCTACCGGTACCTTCAACGACACAATCAAGATCTGGGAGAAGGAGTGGTTTTACATCACAGAGCCAAGGGATGAGAACTGGGCGGCGCCCGCCGAATTCAGATCCGGACCCCCAACGAGATTGACCTCGTGGCTCAAGAAGGGCCTTGACTGGGGGTCGGACGCTGAGGTGAAGCTGCTGCAGAAGCGCATTACCTCGGTGATCGAGGCCAAGGTGGAGCTGGTCAACGTGGTCCAGGTCATGCTCCACCGCCGTATCCTTGCCTGCCAGCGCCGGGCTTCCCCAATGTGGACTTATCAGTCTGAGGATGAGCCTACCATGTGCCAACTTTTCCTTACCACTCCTGAGAAGTTGTGGAAGGCATTATTCAACCCTCGGAAAAGCTGGCCGGCCAAGGAAGAGGATACGGGCCTAAGCGCCGATAACCCACAGACCAAGGTATGGTATAACTTCAATTCCTTGATTCTGTTTCTTCGGCAAAAAGTCTGAATGCCTTCTCCCTTACTTTCGCAGAAGTGGCTGAGAAAAACCGCGAGGGTTAACTACCCGGCTCCACAACCCGAAGACCCCAGGTAGGAGTTGTTGGCGGCGATGCTCGTCGTGGCGCCGTACTCGGCGCCCGAGAAGAAGGAGAAGAAAAAGAAGGCCAAAGAGGGCCTCCGCATCAAGGACCAGCCGGACGCCGCATCCGAGGAAACCCATGCCTCCTCCAGTCATGAGGAGGAGCATGAAGACAGTGGGGAAGGCGTTTCCCCCCTCACAAGGAAGAGGGCGGCGTCGCCGGTCGCCGCAGAGGCTGCTGCCCCTCCTGCCCTGAAGAGGGCGCGCCGGGCGAGATTGATCTTGCCCGACGATAGTTCGGACTCTGATAAAGAGTCCGAGGACTTCGAGAGGGTTCCCCGAAGGAACCCAAGGGTCCAGCCCCCCGCTCAAAGGTATGAATCCGAAGACTCTCGGGTTATTTACGCAAAGCCTTCAATGTTTTAAGTACAAGAATGTCTCGCAGCCCACCGCGCGTCCTCCCTACTGACCAAATATCGGATGGGGGGTCTCCACCCGCCGAGCTGGCGGAGAGCGGGACCGCATCGCACCCTACACCTCCAGGGGCTGCGAAGGATACCGCGGAGGTGTCATCCAGCCAGGCTCCTTTGGAGCCGAACACGGGCGGAGGGGGTGACCATGCCATGGCCGAGGCTCGCGGCCGCCGAAGGCCAGGGAGAGAAAACTCCCCAGGCTACTGAGGACCAGGGGGAGAATGCTCCCCTGGTCGCCGAAGAGGAAGGGCGAAGAAATTCCCAGTCCCCTCCGAGGACGTCTCCGGAGCACGCTGTGCCTCCGGAGTTACCGGCTCAGTCCACGATCAGAGATCAGACAGCCCGGTCACCACCGATGCCACCAACGGCTGGGTGGCCGGTTATGGAGGAGGCGCTAGCAAGCGCCCCCATCTCCGAGGATCACCGCACTCTTATGGGTGTGGTTTTACAAGGAATTCAGTCCGTCGATAATGGACTAAAAGAGGCCTTCAATGGTCTCTTGGCGGGCTTCAAGGTGAGTCATGCAATACCTTTTTCCCGAACAACTATAATTTTAAGTTTGTGCTATCTTTATATATGTAGTAGCCCCCGAGCCCCGGATGAGTTTGCAAAAACGCATCCGGGGGTTAGATAATAAGGAATGAATAATGATGCACAAGGCGCCATTTAGTCCTGCAATGTTTGAAAAGCCCTTAAGAGGACCGAACAAAGTGTCATATCCTTAACAGTTCGGGGGTTGAAATGCACATAACTGAATGCGGTTTCTGGTAGGCCTCGTCATCGACGGCGGCCGGTAATGCCGCTGAGCTGACCGAGCTAAATCGAAAGCTCAAAATCTCCGAAGAGGAGCTTGATAGCCTGAACAAGCGGTTCGACGAGGCGCAAGGTAAGCCGAATTCTAATATCCGAGCTATATATTGGTGATGATCCGCACTGGTGACCCAGTGTGACTTATTTATGATTGTTTCCATAGATTCAGCTATGGAGGTTGAGAAACTCAAGGCCGAGCTCCAGAAAATGAAGCAAGAGGCCGAGGAGAAGAAGACGGCTGCCGAACAAGCGGCAGCCACGCTTTCCACTTTGAAGGCTGCAAGCGCCAAGCACGAGGCCCGGGTGGAGGAGGTGCAGCAAGAGCTCAAGGATGCCGGCGCGAAGTGCGAGGCCCTTGAGCAGAAAGGCAAGGAGCAAACCGCTGAGTTGGCCATGCTAAAATCCGAGCTCCAAAAGGACCGGGTGGATAGGTGGTCCTTTGAAGAGGAACTTCGCCAAATCAAGGCTGTCATCGATGGTAAGCCGTATTCACTACAATGCGCCTTTGGTGGTAGCATAGCTTTGCTCACCCAGGTGTGGCGTTCCTTAGGCATCTGTGCGGATCTCCAGAAGAGTGCAGTGGACGCGAACAAGCTTTATGCTTTGCGGGCGGAGGATGATGAGGCCCGATTATTCTGGGCACAGTTTGAGTCCCCCGAGCGCTCTCCTCTCCTCATTGATCACATGAAGCAACTGATGGAGATGCACAGAATGGTGGAGCCGGCCATGAAGGACCTCTGCATCCGTCTGTGGCCTAATGAGTCGTTGCCGAGCAGCTATTTCGGCCTAGTGCAGAAGCTATGTGATGCTGCGCCTCGGGTTGACGTGCTGAAGCGCTCTACATGCATCGAGGGTACGCGGATGGCCTTTGCAAGGACCATGGTGCACTGGCCAAAGCTCCAGCCAACCAAGATGGCCACCGCACCTCCGCCTCCTGACAAGAGTCATAGGTGCCCCGAGCTGTACTTCCCCCATGTAATGGAGGGTGCTCGGGCAATAGAGGCCCAATGCTCCAAAGATGTTTTGTATGAATGAGCACGATGTAATATGTCCGAAGACTTTAACGCTTTATAATTAGTGTTGCATGGTTTATCATGTCTTATAAGTAATTTATGTTTATTTAGACTCCTATGTGGCCGGTTCATCTGAAAGCAGTGAGTCATCGGCTTCAGCCCCCACGTAGATACTACGCGGGGTGTCTCTGTATCCGCACTTTTACCCTTAGCCGAGGTATCGGCACCCGAAGGCGGTAGTGCGAGCGGGACAAGGCAATCGGACTATGGTGTTTTATCGCTTTCACTTAGCCATGGGAGTGTAGAAAAATGCGGGGGCCGATGACAAGCCCCCAGTGTTTTGTGATGTTCCGATGTATCGGGACCGAAACCAGCATCACATGGTTTGTACTAGTACAAAACCCATCGTATAACACGGAGTAACCGCTATCGGTTTTTTAGTATGACACTTATGCTCGGATTCGCAGACCTGTTCTCGCTTACTATGACGGTCAGTTTTCGGCTTTCTCCCCTGAGGTGCTTGACCAGACGAGCTGGAAGCACAATCGCAGTGGTTCTCCCTTTGCCCTTTTAGCCGAACGAGCGGAACGTAAAAGGGCAAGCACAGGAGCCGGGCAACCCAACTATTGACCCAAGACATAGTTCGGATCTGATGCATATAAAGCAAAACCCAAGACGCCGAACACACAACCAGTTGTACTGGGGTGATGTTCAAGGGGATTTTAAATTCGAGCCCCCGGTCTATTAGCCGGTTGCATCATAATATATACCGAACAGTTTTCGCAAGAAGCGTTACCAAGGGAAGAATAGATGATGTATAAAAGATAATGAAGTGGCCATATATAATGGTTTTGTACTTGCTCAATAATTCTTATAACTTGGATTGCCGAAGCAACTGTTTACAGGTAGATGAAATATAAAATTTACAGAGGAGAGGCTGTACCAGGAGTCTTCGATTGATGACATGACGTCCTCGATGTGCCTGGTCGCCGGTCTGTTCATATTCCTCTGGGGGGTTGCATCCCTTTAAGAGTGATGTTGTCGCCGAGCGGACCTTGGGAAGAAGGTCTTGATAAGTCGCCGAAGTGTGGATGAGCTTTACGCTTTTAGCAGGTCCTTGATGGAACCTGTGTTTTGTCCGAGGACGTGTATTGGTATTGGTCAGTCCAGCCGAACACTTACCATTTGATGGTTGTTCCCCATTGCTGCCCATGGAATCTTGAGCGCGAAGTTGTGCTTTCTTGGCACGTGTTTGGCGGTCGTTAGGGCTGTGCAATGGGGGGCGTGTCCCTATTTCTGGGGAGGGGGGAATCTGGGAGTTCGGATTGAAACCGAACTCGTTTGTCGACCTTGCGAGCCTTTATGGCAGATTTAGGTGTTTGTCTACCGTCCTCATAATGGAATTCGGCCGCCAGGGCCAACGCATGTTCCTCAGTTCGGAGGGAACGCTCTGTGTTGCCGTTGACGGTGATGACCCCCTTGGGTCCCGGCATCTTGAGCTTGAGGTATGCGTAGTGTGGGAATGCATTAAAGCGAGCGAACGCTGTACGGCCCAGCAGGGCGTGGTAGCCGCTGCGGAAAGGTACGATGTCGAAGATCAAGTCCTCGCTGCAGAAGTTATCAGGCGAGCCGAACACTACTTCCAGGTTAACAGAGCCTGTGCACCGGGCTTCTACTCCTGGGATCACTCCTTTAAAGGTAGTGTTGCTAGGCTTTATCCTTGACGGATCTATGCCCATCTTTTTCACCGTATCTGAGTAAATCAGATTTAGGCTACTTCCTCCATCCATTAGGACTTTAGTGAGGTGATACCCATCGATAATGGGGTCTAGGACGAGGGCCGCCGAACCTCCATGACAGATAATGGTCGGGTCATCTCGCCGATCAAAAGTGATCGGGTAGGCCGACCATGGGTTAAACTTCGGGGCAATAGGCTCTACGGCGTAGACCTCTCGAAGGGCGCGCTTCCTCTCCTTTTTAGGTATATGAGTGGCGTATATCATGTTCACAGTTTTTACCTCTGGAGGAAACTGCTTCTGACCTCCATTGCTCGGACCGCAGGGCTCCTCGTCATCCTCGCCTTGTTGGCCTTTGCCCTGGTCCTCGGCTGCAAGTTTGCCGGCCTGTTTAAACACCCAACAGTTACGGTTAGTGTGGTTGGCGGGCTTGTCAGGAGTGCCATGGATCTGGCAAGGCCTCTCCATGAGCTTGTCCAGCGGGGTGGGTCCATCACGGTTGCCTTTAGGAGGCTTCTTCCGCTGCCCGGATCTTGGGTTGCGGAAACCGGCGTTAACGGTCATGTCATCAGCGTCGCTAGTGTTGTGCTGGCGTTTGTTTTTGTTGGGTCGCAGTTTCCCGTTTCCGTCCCGGATTTCGGAAGTGCCGGGGTCTTCGGGGTTGTGGCTTCGCCTCGCTAGCCAGTTGTCCTCGCCCGCGCAAAAGCGGGTAATGAGTGATGTAAGGGCGGACATGGTCCTAGGTTTATCCTGACCGAGCTGGCAAGCCAGCCATTCGTCCCGAATATTGTGCCTGAAGGAGGCTATAGCCTCGGCATCCGGGCAGTCGACGATCTGGTTTTTCTTAGTCAAAAACCGGTTCCAGAATTATCGAGTGGACTCTCCTGCCTTTTGGACGACATTGCTTAGGTCGGAGGAGTCCGGGGGCCGCACATAGGTTCCCTCGAAGTTAGACCGGAATGCATCCTCGAGATCCTCCCAGCTCCCGATAGAATTTTCGGGGAGACTATTTAACCAGTGCCGAGCTGGTCCCTTAAGCTTAAGGGGGAGGTACTTGATGGCGTGGAGATCATCTCCTTGTGCCATGTGAATGTGGAGGAGGAAATCCTCGATCCACACTGCTGGGTCAGTTGTGCCGTCGTATTGCTCGATGTTCACGGGTTTGAATCCTTCCGGGAACTGATGCTGCATCACCTCGTCGGTGAAGCACAATGGGTGGGCAACGCCTCTGACCCGGGCTATATCGCGCCGGTAATTGGCGTCTGTTCTGGCCTGGTTTTGGTCCCGAACTCTATTGTTTCGGTCGAGCCAGGGTCGGTACTCATCCTGTCTATCGGGGGAGTACCCTCTGGATCCATAGATAGATCTCGTGCGGCCTGTTCTATAATCCAGGTCGCGTCGTAGGTCGTACCTGTCATCAGGCTCCATTGGCTCCTTTCCCCTCCTGCAGGGTATCGCCGGCCTATAACCGGCCTCGCCAGCCGTCCTATCTCGTCCTCGGGGAGGGCGGTCCGGCTGGTCGTATGGAGTGTGCTTTGGGGACGGCGTATGGGGAGCTCGTCGTCGAATTGTGGCAGCAACCGCCCGCGTGGGTAACTCTTGGGTTGGTCCCACTGACCGGCACCGTGTTCTTCCTCGGCTGATAGAACCCTTGTCCATCTATCGTTGAGGGTGTCTTGTTCGGCCTTGAGCTGCCATGCTTTTGCCTTTAGGCTCCGGGCAGTGGCTAAAAGTTGTTGCCTGAACCGTTCCTCATCCTCGATGGTTTCAAGGACGATGAGGTCCTCGTCTTCCGGGCTGTCCTCCTCCTCTACAGGGGGGAGGTAGTTGTCATCCTCGGAGTCATTCGGATCTTCGGGGTCGCGCTGGTCCTCCGGCCTTTCCTGGTCCTCTAACGGATACTCGGGTATATCAGGATCGCCGAGGTCTTCCGGGGTATCATTTTCCCCAGTGACAGCAATAGCTTCCCTCCCCTTTTTTGTCTTTGACCGCTTACGCGGTTTCCGGCGCCTCACCTAAGTCATCGCCATTGTTAGCTGGTGTGCGCTCGCCGTTATCGGCTGGCGTATCCACCATGTAGACGTCGTAGGTGGAGGTGGCGGTCCATCGCCTGGTGTTAACGGGGGTGGGAGTGCGATCCTCTTCCTCCATGTCTTCTGACTCCTCGGAGGAGTAGTCCACCATATCGGTTAAGTCTTCGATAGTGGCTACTAAGTGGGTGGTGGGTGGGATGAAAAATTCCTCTTGACCCGCCTCAAGACCGATCTGAGTGTGGATCGGGATTGGGTCATCAGTAGTTTTCATCAAGGAGATCCGATCTAGAGCTTCGCCGAGTGTCGAGAGCTTAATCGGGTCAATCTGCCCGACGCGTCTGGAGTTAACCTCTGACGCGTCCGCATGAGAAGTGTATTCGGCAGGGGTTGATGCCCGGCCATCTAGTGCTATAGCCGGATCCGGATTGAAATCCAGATCATGATCGGGATTGGCCCCGTAAGCGGGATTGAAAACGACATCCAAGGTTAAGGCCTCGGAGTCCTCGGGTGCCTCAGATGAGACTGCGAGCCCGGTGAGCAAGAGATCGCCCCGAGGGTCTATGGAGAACTCCAAGTTCCCGAATCTAACTTCTTGATCAGGGGCGAAACTTCCGACCCGGCCAAGGCCGCCGGTCGGGTCAGCGTGCAGCACGATGCTGCCGAAAGCGAAGATCTGTCCAGGGACAAAGGAGTCCATGCTACGGACCTCTTCGTTGATGAAGACGCGAGCCATCGATTCCTTGGGCGATTAGAGCGGAACTCTCAATGAAAGCACCAATGTCGGTGTCAAAACCGGCAGATCTCGGGTAGGGGGTTCCGAGCTGTGAGACTAGGATCGATGGTAACAAAGGGACGAAGGAGACGATGTTTACCCAGGTTCGGGCCCTCCTATGGAGGTAAAACCCTACGTCCTGCTTGATTATATTGATGATATGAAGGTTACAGAGTTGATCTACCTCGAGATCGACTAGCTAAACCCTAGATGAGTTCTGTGTGTTACATTCTAAAACCCTCCCGGTTTATATAGACACCGGGGGGGACCTAGGGTTTACACCTGATAGGCCTCCTGCCAAGGACGGAGATGTCAACTTCCTCATCTTGACTTGGAGTGCACGACACGCCTTCGGGGCTCCCTTCTGGAACGTGGAGTCTTGACGTGTCCGGCCCTTCTTCAGAGAACGGCCCATCGAGCCGGCCTATTAAGAGATGAGCCGGTGGCCCGAGGACCCCTTAGTCCGTGACTCCCTCACATATCACAAAAGGTCATGTTATGCAACTGTGCATAACTTTCTGAGATGAATGAGTGAGATGCACCAGTGTCAAAAAGAACAGATGCTGGATGACTATTGACAAGAAGCATACCAAGCACGACGTTGGGGTCATCATGGGCTTCTTCAAGAGTGACATTGTTCACACGACCACGAGCAGGAGTTGGCTTCACGTAATAAGCCTTGCCCGGCTTACCACGTCCATCAGGATTGGCGTTGTTCTGGGGACACTCACGACAATAGTGTCCAGGCTCTCCGCATTTATAGCAGATCATAGTTGAAGACCTCGGAGCAGCATTCGCAGCATTTCCACCATAGGGCTTGGCTGGAGGGTTGTTCTGATTTGGGCGAGGCGCCTCATAGGATGGCCTCGCAGTGTACCTTGATGGCAAGGCAGTGTTGGGCACCCCCACCCGGCGCTTATGGGAACCTGAGCCGAATGAGGAGCTGAAGTCACGAGAGTGCTTCTTGGTTGCCTCGTAGTCGGTCTGTCCAGTCTCAGCATTGATAGCCTTGTTGACGAGAGCCTGGAAGGTAGCGTACTCATGCAGGCGCAGATCACGATGGAGCTCGGGGCTAAGTCCCTTGCGGAACCTAGCTTGCTTCTTGGCGTCAGTTGACACCTCCTCCGGTGCATAGCGGGCTAGGTTGCCGAACTCACGGATTTAAGCATCCATTGTCAACTTACCCTGAGTGAGAGCACAGAAGTCCTCTCTCTTACGGTCCATCAGACCTTCAGGAATATGGTGGGTGCGGAAGGCACTGCAAAAGTCTGTCCATGTAGTAGCGGGGCCCTCTGGGCGCATAGCCTCATAATTTTCCCGCCACTGACTGGCGGGTCCTTCAAGGAAGTACGCGGCAAGGTTAACCTTGTCCGCTTCAGCCACCTTTGCAGAACGAATCTGGAGGGTCATGCTGGAAAGCCAATCATCTGCATCGAGGGGGTCGACGAAATGATGGAACTTTGGTGGATACAGCTTCACGAAGTCATTGAGAGACATTCCATCATTTCGCTCATTGCGGGGAGGGCGTGATGTATTCTGCTTAATACGCTCTAGCAGCCTGTTGGTCTCTCTCTTGTTGAGTTCCGCCTCAAGCATCACCTCTGCCAAAGATGGCAGGTGAGGCAAGTTCTCTTGCCTTGCTCCACTGCCCTCGCCCTGCTCATAAGCAGGAGCGGGGTTGTTCCTGGTGGATACCATCCTGGGATAAACAAAACCCACATCTTAGACAAGGAAGACAACAACTCTAGGATAAGAGATATGAAATATACTGAACAGTATGGGATGCAGGGCTAAACACCCGAACAACATGGTACAAGCAAACTGCCATATATACACCATGATTCATACACACCATGATATAGTTCAGTACAAACCCAAGCTGAAGTACAAGCTAGTGAGAAGATAAAGCAACTCATCAGAGGCATTACAAGCTTCCTATACATTATTTTTCTACACCTCCGGAACTCAACTCACACCTCAGTCATATTCCACAAGACGCACAGGACTGTGGAAATACAACTGCTACAATACTACTACCTCCACTCACGAACTCAAGCATCTGCGTAGAACATCTCATACAGGTTACCTCTGTGACCTGGAAGCTGAACTTGAGGGTCTGGAAACACCCTGACCTGAGATCCCTGTGAACCATAAGGACACGGATGTGGCCTAGGTCCTCTCGCTGGCGGCAGCAGCGGTCCTCGAAGAGGAGTGATGCCTCCAACATTGGGCCAGTATACGCGAGCGGGCAAATGAGTCCGTAAGGGGCTCAACATCTCCAAATCTCCATAACCAGTCTGAACGACTGGAGCTAGCTGCGTCAAGGCTGTCCAAAGGCGTGCACGTGTAGCATATAGCTCCATGCGAAGAGCACGTGTATCACAATCCCTGTTCTCTAACAATTGAGCAGTCACCTGAAGCCTAGGATCCTCATGAGAGTGATCGTAGTAGGCTGCAGCAAGATAACCATCCTCTCCTCCTAGTGTCGCTGGAACATAGCAGAACTCTGTGCCCTGAAGTAGACTATGATGAGCTCTCATAATGGTCAGCATCGTGTAGGCGGCCTCCTGAACTGCCATATAAATGGTGACACCTAGTCCATACGTCCAATGAAGCGGCTCTGCAGCTCCAGGATACGATGGATATATCCTAACGGTACACAGATACTGGCTCTGGTTGAAGTCGCGGTACTGTTCCTCCACTGTATATTCCGGGTACCAACGATAACCGGTCTCCATCATGACTCTGTTCAACATAGCCGTGTGACCCGGTACATCAATGCACCTGGTTAAATGGACCACCTGATGAGAAGGACGGGGAGGCATCTGAAACAGAGGATAATGCAAGGTGCATTAGAGATCCTAGCAGAAATCGGACAGCATAACGGCTGAAAATGCTCAAAAACAATTTTGAGACATTCTGAAAGGATTAGATAGCATAGCCACTCAACTTTCTAGCATCAAGATTCTAACCAAAAGATTGTCGCAGAGAAACAATACTTGAAAACTGGAGTTGACTCTCAAGCAACTTAGTCTACAAGTCCATGGTTAGTAACTCGTCATCCTGAGAGGTAGATAAGAAGCCTAGTTCTTAACCCTGTAGAAAAGAAGAGGGTGACTCAGAATAGAATGACTCGGGAAGAGGAGTAAAAAGAGCCTTACGTTCCCTTCCACAATCAATTCCCTTACATAACTAAAGCATTTCTAGACTCAACTTCGACCAGTTTGGCTTGGTAATCCTACAACCAGTCAGGCTCTGATACCAACGCTGTCGGGACCCCGATCCTAAGCCATAAGAATCTAGCATGTAACACTTCACATTACTTTGCGGCCTCACGCACGGTTATCACCACAGCTGCCACCTTACCTGGGCCGGGACCGTTTGCGCCTTTTGGCTCACGAATGTGAATATGTCGCTAGCATTCAAATGTCAAAGAACCCGGGTCGACATGACTAGTCATAGAACCCAAGTAGCACATCCGTACAGGGACAGGCATACGTAACCCAGCAATGCAGTGTCGGCCTCAGTGTGTGTAGACGAGTCATAGCAAGCTACAGGGACTCCATTACGCCGTGGGACATAAATGTCATCAACTGCGCGTAGATGAGTCTTAGCAGGCTACATGGACTCCATTACACTGTGAGACATTTCCCCGAAGGGACAGACACGGCAGGAAAGAAGGATACATGCCGGTCAATCAATGTGTCTGGAGCAGTAGCAAGCTACCAAGGCTCAGTGGAAGCACCAAGAGGCAGTTCCCCGTAAAGAGTACTACTAGAGGCACACTACTAGGTGTCGAACCCCATACATACCGTTACACGTCACACGTATGCACAACATGTCCGATATGCATAGATACAACTATGGCATCACAACATAACCGTACAACAACAGAACATTTATTTAGCAGGCTCAGAAGAGCCTTGCATAATATGTTCATACAGGTAGGGGTCACATGACCCGACACTCAAGTCATACAAACATGTTGATACAAACCAAGCGGAAGCTTAAAGCTGTCTGAGTACAGACAGATGAAAGGTAAAAAGGCATACAGCTGACTATCTACAGCCCATCCCAGGGCATCAGATCGTAGCTGGGATACCAGCTACTCGGCGTCGTCGACGTCTAGATAGAACCCACCAGATGGGTCCATATTCTCATCTGCAACAGTTATTAAGCAAACATGAGTACAAACGTACTCAGCAAGTCTTTAAAGTAGACCTAAGTTATTCATGCTCATGTTTCAACAAAGGGGGTAGTGTGGTTTATGCAGCAAGCCAGCTTTGACTCTTGGCTAGCCTATACTATGACTACCAGTTCTTTGAACAAGTTTTGAGATAGCGCACACGAGTCCACTAACACCACATCAATACACCACCATGGATCCGCTCCCGTCACCTACGAGAGTGCCATCCACGGTACTCACACTTTTCTTGAGTCTTTTATGAGTAACCATCAAGTTATCTACGAACAGAATAAGTTCTCCAAGTAGTCCATATCCGAGGACGCGGCTATTCGAACAGTTACATTACCCTGCAGGGGTGCACTTCTTCACACACGCTCTCACCACTTATCGCTGTGTGCTCATAAAACCAGGCACCTTGGCAACCTTCAAGCGGAAGCCCGGCGAGGGAGTCGGCCACGACCGTCAATCACATAAGACCCTAGTCCAGGCTATCGCCTATTTGAGACTAAACCCGCACGGAAGTCCGGCCGAAGTTTCTGCTACGGACTCAAACGATGTGCACAGGGTTCCCAAGCCCACCGTTCGGGTGCCTCTTGGTACACCGTGCCACTGTCTACCGTGTCGTAGCCCACCCCTAAGGTCAGCGCTACGCACGGCCTCCAGCATGGCTACAAACTCCAGAAACTACTTGCAACTCCTGGACACTGGACTAGGCGGTTGATAGGTCGAGAGGGTCAATTAAGTATCCCAACGTATGGTAGTAACTAGTCTTGGATCACAAACACGAAACTCAGTTCCTAAGAACGGTCCCAATGAGACAATCTGCTATGTACTCCTACATAGCCTCTCATCGCTACCTTTACCAAATCGGGTTCATCATTTAGTTCATCACATCAGAACAACACTGTTTCACTCCGGTTCATCACCCAAATGAATCAGACCTGACTCAACTCTAAGCATAGCAAGCATAGCAGGCAAAGCAGGTAAAGCACATCAAGGCTCAAGCATCTACCATGGTATGCTAGGTTGCATGGTTTAGCTATTTACTGTGACAATGGCAGGTCATGCAGAGGAATGGGTTCAACTACCGCAACAGATAGACAGTAGAAGCATTTGTCCTAATGCAATAAACAAGAGCAGGAGCGAGAGAGTGGGATGTTATCGGTATGATCAATGGGGTTGCTTGCCTTGCAGGTTGGCCGGGAGGTACTCTCCTTCAGGGGGATACTCGAGGGTATCCGATGGAGCAGAACCTACAGCGACATAGACGGACTAACAATCAATACACGGCAAGTGCAACAATATGAAGCATGATCATGACATGGCAACATGTTATAGATGAGCTAATGCATCTATCATTAGAGTTAAATGGAGTAGGATTGAATATAGGTTCAAAATTGTTCTCCAAATGATATTCCACATATTGCATTATTGCAAAATGTCAATGTTCATCTATATGGGTTTCTCTAACATGCATGATAATAGCACCAATGGATTCTTTGGATTTTTTTGATAATTTTTCATATATAAATTATTTCAATCTGAGCTACAGATTAATTTCTATGATTTTTCTAAGATTTTAGCATTTTCTGGAATTAAATTAAATCAGAAAAGCTTTATTGCATCAGCATGACATCAGCATGGCGTCAGCAGTCAGCTGGCCGTTGCCAGGTCAAACCTGACCAGTGGGGACCACTGGTCAGTGACCCAGGGCCATTTAGAGTCACTGACATGTGGGGACCACATGTCATTGACTCAGGGGTTAAACCCGAGTTGACCCCGGCTTTGATCCGAGCGAGGGCCCACTGTCAGTGGCTATTATGACTGCTAATCAGGTGGGTTAGCTCGTAATGACGGTCCACGTCGGCCCCCACCGGAGACTCGCCGGCGGCGACCAAATCGATGGCGGCGCGTCGCCGGAATCGAGCTACAGAGCGACTCTGGGCACGCGGAGGCTATTGGGATGAGGCCCGCACTGGGCCGCATCCATCTACGGTGTTGATTGGCTGCGGGGGCGCCGGAATCATTGCCGGCGGCGACCTTGGCGGACGCCGGAGCTCGCGCGAGCTCGGGGTCGTCGATCTAACGCGCAACAGGGCCGGTTCTTGGCTCCTACAACATCTACGCGGCTGCACGAACGCGATGGTGGCCTCAGAGGGACCACTCGATGACCGGAGCGTTGCCGGCGTTGAGCTCACGCGGCGGAGCTCTTCGGGTCTCGATGGAATCAAGGCCTATGGCGCTCAATCAGCAGGGGAAAGAGGGGGAAAGGGTCCAGCAGCTCACGACGAGGGCGTAGACGTCGATAGAGTGCTTGGGGGCGGCTTGGAGGCGACGAATCGACGGCGGCGATGGTCAGAGCCGAAGGTTGAAGATGATCATGTGGTGGTGACTGGAGGCGTCTGGCATCGCTGGGCTTGGCAGGGAGCAGCAGCAGCTCGAGGCGGAGCTGATGAGCTCGTCGGAGGGGCGAGGGACGCACTAGGGAGGCGGCACTACGGTGGCGGGGCTTCAGCGGCCATGGCGGAGCAGAGCAAGGAGAGGAGCAGGGGGGCGAATGAGGAGAGGGGGCGATGCGGACGGCTCTGGCGAGTCTATCCGCGTCGCCAGCGCGACGGAGAGGCAGGCAGGCAGCTGCCGGCGTGGCGGCACGGCCGTGCACGCGCGGTGGCCACACGCCTGGCCTCCTGGCCGCCAGGAGGACGATGGCCTAGATGGGCCAGGTGGGCTGGCCTGGCCTGGGCCTGAGGTAACTCCCTCTCTCTTTACTTATTCAATTTATTTCTGTTTTCTATTTTTTGACATTTGTTTTATTTTTGTTTGGCCTCAAAACCTAGCACAAAAATATTGAAATATTTTACAGGGCATAGTTTGAATATTTCAAACCTCCACTAAATATTTCAACATTTTTGCAAGACTATATTTTTTATAGTGCTTTATTTGACAATTTCAGTAGCATTGTAAGTTTATTTTAAAATGCTAAATCTGTGGTGAAAAAAAAGATGTCCCCTGAAATGTTGTTGCCAACATTTATCAGAAATAGTGGGCATTTTTTATGGGCATTATGGATTCATTGAAAATCACATGAAATTGAATTGGTTGTTTAGGGTGAGGTGCTAGGGTTTCTGACAATTCCCCATTTCAAGTTGATGCAAAATTTAGACATGATGCACATACATGCTAGCACAAATCAAGGCTAACTAGGGATGTGACAGGTGCGCAATAGGATCCCGAAGGCCTCCGACGCCGCCATCGTCTCCGCCTTCACCAACGGATTCACAAACGTGAAGATGTGCGAGAAGCTCTCCGTCAGGGACGAGCTCGACTCTATGGCAGAGTTGTTCCCCTCGCCGACCGCTGCGCCAAGGCTGAGGAAGTGTGCCTCTCCCTCCATGGCGACCCTGATGTGGAGCCTGGTGCCGCCATGTCCAAGGGCAAGGATGTCAAGTGCAAGGGCCCCGCCGTCCTTGCGGAAGAACCAGACCGCAAGCGCGTCGACGGCAGCGGAGATGCCAGGGAAGATGGCTGCCCTTCTTGCGCCTACCACAATGTGAACACCCACAACACAGAGAACTACTACGAGCTCAAGCTACTTTGCGGGGGGCGGGTTGACCACCCAGGCAGCCGCAAGACGCGCGGCAAGGGTCATGGTGGATGCAGCGGAGGTGGACGCTAGGGTAACGGCGCCAGCGGCAGTGGTCACCAGGGCTGGAAGGGCCAGCTGAGGCAAGCGGACCCTCGAGCCAATGTTGCACCAGCCCGCACACATGACCCCCCTCCTGCTGAGAACGATGGGGGGCTACCAGGAGCCCCGTATGGTGGACCCCATCTTAGGCGGGGCCGAGGCCCCTCCATCCAACTACCGCTTCAAGCAGTTCTCCCGCGAGGTGAATGCGGCCCTCCCGATGACTGAGTCCTCCAGCCGCCTCAGGTGGTCGGTGTTCCCCATCGTCTTCGACGCGAGCGACCACCCCAATCCACCAGGGCAGTGGGTGCCATCCCTCTGCTGTGCACTCCCATAATCAGCAACGTGGTTGTCACCAAGACCCTCATCGACGGGGAATATGCAAGGTTAAAGTTTAATAAGAAAATATATGCCATGGTTTTGTCATGGTAGATGTCCTCATAACAGAACTTAGGTGTGAGGCCATCACCGCTGTGTGGCGACTCGAAGGGGTTGATTGGGAACGAGAGACGAGTTTACCCAGGTTCGGCCCCTCTGATGGAGGTAAAAGCCTACATCCTACTTTGTGTCTATATTTATGATGATCTGGATTACAAGGGTGCAGAGTCGCTGACCTAGCTTTCGAAGGTGTATAACTTAAGTGTTTTGGCCCTAGGGACTCGCCATTATATACAGGTCGAGACCCTAGGCTTTACAAGAGTCTGAGTCATGCTATGATTCGTAACCTACTATGTCTCTTAATCGCCTTGCCTCTCAAGCAAGGAAAATCCTGGTGTCTTCTGCCTCTTGGGCCTTGAGTCGCCGTCTTCATGTGTTGGGCCGCCATTCGGCTTACTTGGTAAGCCGCCTTGCCTGCCTTGTCTTCAACGGCACGGCCCATTTTGAGTATGATTCACAAGCCGCCAACATGCTGACCCAGCCCTTGGGGGCTATACCGCGGGGTTATATCCCTGACATTAGGCCCCAGATTGATTTGAATTTATTCATGTCAATCTTCCTCACCTTCACTTTGCGGATTATCATCTGCTTGTATATGTGTCTTCCCTGAATCATGAAATGCCGGCTTACGACATTTCCAGACTTGTAATTTTTCTCGTGCCATCCATCAGTGACGTCACCCGCCGGAAATCCAGGAAACCAATGATGACATCACAACGGATCTACGCATGTATCTGTTTATCCCGAAAATCAAGGCGTCTTTGTTTCCAAAAAATTACTGCGCCTCCTTGATTCCTGCGCCCGCCGGTTGCCCCTTCGTGTTTCTTCCTAATAACTATTCACTGGGGGGGGGCTCATTCACTTTTACGTTGCCCCTTCATTTCTTCTTCTCCTTCGAGACCGAAGCTTCACCGCGCCACCACTCCTACTCATCCGTCGCCGGCGACCGCTTTCGGGATTGCGGCGCTACCTCGTCTTCATCAAGGTTCAGCTGAGCATCTCCGCTGCCCCTGGCCACCTTCAGGTCAGCCATTTTTCTTCCCCAGATCTATAGTAGTTCATCGCAGTTCCTCGGGTATTCCGGAGTACATCGTTTGTTCATCGCTATTGCTAGTTCATGCAGAGCTTCCATGAGTTTTATCGTAGAAACAGAGTGGTTTGAGCGACAGATCCATTTCATGCATAACATATTCAAATCCCCCTTAAGAATCTGTAAACTAGACCGCCGCTGCTTCCATGCTTCGTCATTAGGTTTAGCAAATATTTTCGCCGACAGAACCATTTGTAGATCCCTAATTGTAGCCAGTTTGGTAGAAACTTGTTTGTCCCACACATAGCAAAAAACTAGAAAATCTCTAATTGGCATAAGACGCCCTTATGTTTGTCGGCTCATTCTTATCACTACAACCCGCCATATGTAGATACCGTTTCTTTTTAGCGCCGACTCATCATTGTGACTATGACCCGCCATGACTACAGGAATCAGCTATTTTGCCGACATGAATGTTCTTTGCCGTCAGCTTATTGTCGGGGCAGACGGCAAAGCCTTATTTTGCCGTCAGGGGAAGACGACAAAGAAAGGTAGACGGCAAACGAATGCTTTGCCGCCAGTGAGCTGAAAGGCTGACGGCAAAGATAGATAAATGCTGACGGCAAATGGGCGCTTTGCCGTCAATGGTTTGGTTGGCTGACGGCAAAGAATGGACACGTGTCCAATCTGACGTCCAGTAACGGTGTCGTGGCTTTGCCGTCATGTTTTCTGAAAGCAGACGGCAAAATTAAGTGCTTTGCCGTCTGTTATTTTTATGCTGATGGCAACGAAGAAACACACTCACGTGGATCGACCACGCCGATCAATGACGTGGCAGCATCAGGTCGGTTCATCCCACCCCACGATTGATCACGGGCGCAGCCAACCTCGAAGCCCCAACGCACCACATTCTCTCTTTATCTTATCCGGTTCCACCTCTCTCTCTTATCCACCTACTCCCAGCCCCCCCACGATCTCTCTCTCTCTTATCCACCCACTCCCGCACGATCCCTCTCTGTCTCTCCCCCACGCAATCCCGCTGCCCCAGCTAGGCTCGCCGCCGGCCATCCTGCCACGGTCCCAACCGCCGCCCCACCGTCACCCCCCGCGTGGCCGCCCCGTCCATCGTCCCACTCGCCCCCGGTGCAGACGCCCCTGTCGCCCATCCACTCCGGCGGGGCTAGCCCCTTCCCCCTCGTCGCTTCCGGCGCGGCCTGCCCCTTCCCCCTCGTCGCCTCCGGCGCGGCCGGCCCCTTCCCGCTCGTCGCCTCCGACGCGGCCGGCCCCTTCCCCCTCGTCGCCCCGGCGCGGCCGGCCCCTCCCCTCGTCGTCCCGGCGCGGCCGGCCTCTCCCCTCGTCGCCTCTGGCGCGGTCGGCCCATCCCTCATCGTCCCAACGCGGCCGGCCCTCTCCCTCGTCGTCCCGGCGCGGCGAGCTCCTCGTCACAAGTTGCCCCCGGCGTGGCCGACCCGTCCCATGTAGCCTGTGCTGTAGCCGGCCCGGTTCCTCATCGCTCCCGACGTCGCCGGCCACTACTGACCGCGCCAGCCTCAGGACTCCTCCGCATCGACGCCTCACGCCACCGGCGCGGCCGTCCACTTCCTTCGTTGCCCCCGGCGTGGCCGACCCGTCCACTGTCGTGCTCGGGAGGCCTCGTCCCCGTCGGCGCGTCGTCAGACCACAAGCAGCCGCACGCCACAGGCCTCCTCCCCGTTGACGCCTCGCTCCACCGTCCACCACTGCTCGTGCCATCCTCTACCCGTGGTGCTAGGAATGTGGCCATGCAAACTTCGGGGTGAACTTGGCAGCCCTATGTAAATCTGATTTTTTTCTTTATAGATGATTGTGAGAATAGTGAATGATGTCAAACTACTAAAATGCATAAACGCAAGTGTTGATTTTGTCTACGCCTTCGAGCACCACTGGCCTCTGTACTTGTTCTGTTGGCTCATGTTCTTATTAAAAACAGTAAAATTGTACTTGGACTGTTGGCTCATGTTTTCTTATTAAAAAAGTAAAACTTTTGCCGTCTGTGATGTAGTCCCGCTGACGGCAAAGATGCTTCTTTGCCGTTGGGCATTCTGGTTGTGCTGACATCAAAGAGTTGACGTCGTCCGGTAGCGGGCACTTCTATTAGGCTGCTTTTTTGCCGTCTGGCTTGTATCCGATGACGGCAAAGCAGTTTCATTGACGGCAAATTCTTTGCCGTCTGCCCGATCAAATGCTAACGGCAAAATAATCCTTTGCCGACTTAGTGTATGCCGACATGCTTTGCCGTCATGGGCTAACGGCAAAATCTTTGTCGTCAATAATTATGTCTTTGCCGTCTATAGCAGCCTGACGGCAAAATGTCTGATTCTTGTAGTGTTCGTCTAAACGTCGGCTCATCGTAGGCGACTCACCTGTTGCAGATTTTTATGCCGTCTTATCCTTGATCATAACACATATGCTTATGCAGCTTCTTTTATTTGCACTTAGGCGTCTCATCATGTCGAAAACTACCACATGTAATTGGGTGTCGTCCCAAGTTTCTGAACTTGTGCTCAAAGACTACCAAGACCAGGGTCTCCTTCCGTCTAACGAGGCAATTGAATGGCGGTCTCCCCTTGGAGAGGAACGCCCAGCACACGGCGAAGGAGAAGTAGTGGTGTTCATAGATCACCTTCTTCGGGGGTTTTCTCCCCCCGAGTGAAAATTCTTTCGGGAGGCTCTACACTCTTTCCACCTTCATCCTCAAGATCTGGCTCCCAACTCTATAACCAATATTTGCTAGTTTCAAGTATTCTGTGAGGTATATCTGCAAATAGAAACCATCGACCCTCTTTTCATGGAATTCTTCCACCTCAACCATCAAACTGAGTGTGCAAATGGCCTCAGCCTGGAACTCGGCGGGATTTCTATTCAACGACGCAGAGATGGTGCCTTCCCTGCTCTTGTTCTGCTAAGCCACCCAAAAGGATGGGTCAAGACTTGGTTCTACTGCCGGAACACTGCTCCTATTAATGAAAACCCCTGTCGGGTTACACACCAGATCGTCTACCCATGAATTTTGAGCTTTCTAGCCGAGCCTCACAAGAAGAACGTGACAAACTCGCCTTTGTATACCCAAAACGGAAGGCTTTGCAAGCCCAGGGGTTAACTAGAATTGATCTAACCCGGTAATGGGTATCTTGTATGATCATGCCATTGAGTCGTCATGGTGACTTGATGTGCAATTATACTAGCGATTCAAACGACATGCAAAGATATAGCAACCATGATTTGAACGATTATGAAATTAACCGGATTGTGAAGAAGTTGCTGGGAGAAACTCTAGCAGATTGCAGTCAAGTTGGGTTGAATCCTTTTTGTACTCTCAACCCAGATCTATCAGTAAGAAACCTTGATAATTATTCATCCTGCTGATAACAATTTTTAAACTCCAAAGCTTGTCGTTTTCATTGTTAACCTTACAGGCAAATTCTCCATTCTAGAAGAAGAAGAGGGGGAAGGTTGCAGCACATAAGCCAAAGCCCGCCAAGAAGAATAAGTTGGCTGCAGAAGAGCCGTCAATTAGGGGCGAGTCACCTGCAGCTGCTGCACAATCGGAGGTAAAAATTGACTCCCTCCACTATCTTTTTATTGAAGTTGCTGACACCTCTTACTCTCAGGGTGACGTTGCAACCAGCCGTGCCGAACGTGTTGAGGTAATTTCTGTCTCCTCGGGAGATTATTTGGATCCCAATTTTATTTTGAAGAAGGCTCAACATAAATCAAAGTGCCAAACTGGGAGCGGCAATGGTGACCTTACAGCCGGCTTACCCGACAAACCAGCCACCTGCAAACGACAAAATGAGGTGCCTCATAGTCCAACTCCTTCTCTTCCAAAAGATGGCTTTATCTGGCAACCTCTTAATACTTCTGATTCAAATTATCGGGAGTCGACACCTTCATCGGGCGACTCAACCGCCACCAAGCTGCCACCCCTTGTTATCAACCACGGGTAAGCTTCTCTTCCTTTTATCATATATTTGCTTATTAAACTTTAACCTTGCATATGCTTTATTCCGCCTTCTTGTTTTGCAGGGCCCAAGCCAAGGCCAAGAAGAGGAAAATTGGAGAGTCATCCACTGATCTTGAGGCCCCTGAGCCAGAAAACCCGGATTTGGTGGCTACCGAAATCCATACTGATCATACTGAAGATCAACCTTAACCCGCCAAGTCATCCGAAGGCAGCTGAAAATGCTCCTTGTGATAAAAATGCGGAGATCACCATTAATGGGTCGGGTTACACCGCTCCTGAGGTCTCCAAGGTGCTAACCAAACTTGTTACTAAAGACGAAACAACACTGCCTCAGAAGGGGAAGGCCAAGCTAGAGCTTCCAAATTATGAGGACTTCAGCACTGAAGAATTGCATGTTGGTTATTTGGACCGCCTTTCTACAAGCCGGGAGATGGAAGCCGGCCTCGTCAGCATGATGAAAAGAAAATACGAGGTATGCTCAAATTTGCTGTGTATTCCATATATCCTTACATAGGCCCCAAGGGCCGACTCATCTTTATGAGATGAGGTGGGCCTTGTGAATATGAAACTGCTGTAGCCCCCAAGGGTCGGCTCATCTTCTTGAGATGAGTCGGGTCTTCTTAATATTCTGAAGAAATCAACCTGTAGCCCCCAAGGGCCGGCTCATCTTCTTGAGATGAGTCGGGTCTTCTTAATAATTTTGAAGAAATTAACTTGTAGCCCCCAAGGGCCGGCTCAACTTCTTGAAATGAGTCGGGTCTTCTCAATAATTTTGAAGAAATCAACCTGTAACCCCAAGGGCCGACTCATCTTCTTGAGATGAGTCGGGTCTTCTTAATAATTTTGCTGGGAAGAACTGATATGCATTAGCCCCCAAGTGTCAAGTATATTGCTTGCAATCTACTTGGGACTTGTTATAATTTTTCTAACCATAGTCATGCCGCAACTTGCTGCTGGCTCATGACCGAACAATATGATAACCCCTATTGTGCAGGAAGCTCTGAAAACAGCCGAGTCAAATGTGACCGCCTTGAAAACAGATCTTGAAGTGGGGCAAACCGCCCGAGCAGAGGCTAAACAAAAACTTTGACTTTCCTTGGAAGAATTGGAGAAATCCAAGGCAGGCTTTGAAAAAGAAAAGACGTTTTTCGAGACTGAAAAAGCCGCCTTGCTAAAGCGCGCAGAAGACGCTGGGGGTCAACTGAAGCCCGTCACTGAAGAGCTATCCGGCTAGAAGCGGCACATTGCCCACATGACCTAGGTCATCTTTGGTAAGTTCCTTTATGAGCTCTTGACAACCCGCTCTAATACTCATGTATGAAGATAAGTCGCCTGGCGACTCATGTACTTGAATTGCTTTGCAGGCCCTCGGACTCGCAACCTTGAAGATAACAGCTTGCTGAAGCTTAAGGTTGTGCATTCACCGACTGAACAACTCTATGCTGGAAGCCTCTGCACAATCAAGGCCGTTATGGGGAAGAAAGAGCCAGTGAAGTTCATCAAGGATGTACTAAGACGCCTCTCGACGACCCCAAAACTGCTTGAAGAGTTGAAAAGATCAGCCGCCCGAGCCGGTGCAATGTCTTCTTTGAGTCGGGCCTTGGCTTACTCAGCGGAGCTTGATACGGCAGAGATGGCCAAAGGGTTTCCTGAGTTTAAGGACGATGGGTCAGCATTCACCGATGTTGACTATGCTAAGTGCGTCAAGGTGGCTCGAGTGCTAGCCACCCAACTTGTTGCCGAAATGGAGTTAAAGAACTATCAGTCAGCTTACAAAGCTAACAACTCGCGAGTTTGGCCACCGACCTTTGAACCGGTGGACCTGACTCCTCAACCTCGTAAACACATTTTTGCCCCTGACGTTGACCTGTCCTTTATCTTGAATGAAGAAGATATATTCCACGCCTTAACCCATTGCAACTGGGATGTGCACAACCTTCAGATCCATGAACTAGAAGCCCCAACGGAGGATGACCCAGAGGCGGCTCAGGCGAGAGGTCAGCCCGAGGCTAACCTGGATAGCGCAGAGGCTGGTTTATAAGAAGGAGTGAAAAAACTTTGATTCAACCTGTCTTGGCCCAATGGCGGCTTGTAATATTTTTAAGTCGACAGTTGTTTGCCTGTGCCGTGCCTTCATGTATGTTTCAAACTTTTGATCTTGTCTTGACGATGAGGGATTTGTACATTCAACAAGCCTTGTTAACTCGCCTTTTATCCTTTTCCTTAGGAATCATACAACCCGTGACTTGTACTTTGTATTATCTTGGCTGCGTCTCCCTTGAGCTTTAGATCTTCCAAGTAGTTGCTAAACACATGTTTTTCCCTTTCATCTTTAAATACTTCTACTCACCTTGCTTAATGAGCTATTGTCTAAAGCAGTATGGTTGGGTCAATGTAAGCCGGTCTTCTGAAATCTTTCCATAACACTAGATTGTAGAATATTGAGTTGAACTGGTCATTATTTGATCACAGTTTTCGTAACCCGGACACTCTTTTATGAGACGGTAACATAAATAATAGTGTACCTGTAAAATTTAAGAAGTAATAACATATGGTAATAATGATAAAAGAATTTTTAATAAGCCGACTCAGTGAGACTCGGCAAGATGACTGGCTTTCGAGGCTCGAGTCTTGCTTCAATGAAGCGGGTATGATAACCCATGGTTTATCCTAGCTCTCTGTATGCCGGCTCTCACGTGACTCAAGCCGGTGTTTTAACCTTGATAAGTTCAGGGTCCAAAATGGATTGACTTGTCAAGTGTATGCGGGGTCACCTTATCGGAGTCGCATCCAGCATACAGGCAGGTTTAACCATATATTGTGGCATTTTTGCCGGGTCAAGAGGGTGAGAAAGCTAAACTCGATGAGTTGGAAGCCCCTAAGTGACCTATGTTTCAAAAAGTAAAGACTCATGCTCAATTTGTTGGCTGAAACGACAGAGACCCTGAGTTTCGGGGGTGCCGGATTTATTATATTTGAACATAAACAAGTATTTGCAGAAGTTGGGGGAAGTACATAGGTGATGAGTCAGTAGCTCTAAGTATAATAAGGCCGAAGGTGAGCAATGTTACAAGGCTGGGTTGTCTCTTCTTCAGAGGTATACGAGTCTGGTCGAAGGTCTATCAAGTAATATGAACCATTATTGAGATTTTTGCTGATGACGAAAGGACCTTCCCAAGGTGGTGAAAGCTTGTGCATTCCTGTTTGATCTCGAATCACACGGAGCACTAAGTTGCCCTCTTGAAAGGTGCGGCTTCTGACTCTACGGCTACGATAGTGACGTAAGTCTTGTTGATATATAGCTGATCTAGCCGCTGCTAAGTCATGTTCCTCTTCCAAAGCATCCAAGGAATCCTAACGTGCTTGTTCATTATCGACTTCAACATAAGCGGCGACTCGAGGAGAGTCATGACGAATATCACTTGGTAATACCGCCTCAGCTCCATAAACCAGAATGAAAGGTGTGTATCCAGTGGATCTGTTTGGAGTTGTTCTGATACTCCAAAGCACTGCAGGGAGTTCCTGAACCCAACAGCCTGGAGTATGCTATAGTGGAACCATGAGCCAGGGTTTGATCCCTCTCGAAATCTCTTGATTAGCTCGTTCAGCCTGCCCATTGGACTGTGGATGTGCCACCGCTGCCAAGTCAAGCCGGATATGCTCACGCCGACAAAACTGTTCCATAGCTCCTTTGGATAGATTGATACCATTGTCAGTAATAATGTTATGAGGGTAGCCAAAATGGAAAATCAACTTTTTCAAAAATTTGACTTTTGTCTCCGCGTCACAGTTGCTGACAGGTTCTGCTTCAACCCACTTGGTGAATTTATCAATTGCCACCAACAGGCGAGTCTTCTTATCAGAAGATGGTTTGAACGGGCCGACCATATCAAGCCCCCAGACCGCAAATGGCCAAGTAATTGGGATCACGCACAATTCTTGAACCGGCACGTGGGCTTGTTGAGCAAACTTTTGACACCCATCACACTTGCGTACAATGTCCTCTGCGTCTGCATGAGCCATCAGCCAATAAAATCCATGTCGAAAAGCCTTCACCACCAAAGATCGTGAGCCGGCGTGGTGTCCACAGTCGCCAGTGTGGATTTCATTAATAATTTCCTGTCCTTCCTCAGGGGAAACACAACGCTGAAAAACTCCGGGGTTGCTTCGTCGGTGTAACTCACCCCTGATGATAGTCATGGACTTGGACCGCTAAATTATTTGTCGAGTGATGATTTCTTCTGCTGGGAGCTCGCCTCGAGTTAGATAATCCAGATAAGGCACCGTCCAATTAGGGATGGCATGGAGAGCCGCCACCAAGTGTGCCTCTGGGTCAGGAATAGCTATGTCCTCATCAGATGGCAACTTAACCAAAGGATTGTGAAGAACGTCTAAAAAGACGTTAGGGGGGACCGGCTTCCGCTGAGAACCGAGTTGTGACAGGGCATCGGCCGCCTCATTGAGCCGACGATCTATATGATCAACTTCATAGCCTTGAAAATAACCTGCCACGTCAGTGACTGCCCACCGGTAAGCCGCCATCAAGGGGTCCTTAGAATCCCAAGTCCCTAAAACTTGTTGATCCACCAAATCCGAGTCGCCCAAACACCTGACCTGGCTAAGATTCATCTCTTTAGCCATTCTGAGTCCATGTAGGAGGGCCTCATACTCAGCTGCATTGTTAGTGCAAGGGAACATGAGCCGTAAAACATAACAAAATTTGTCACCTCGTGGAGAAGACAATATAATTCCAGCTCCCGAGCCTTCCAATTGTCTGGACCCATCAAAGTGTATCGTCCATTATGTGTTATCTGACCTATCCTCTGGAATTTGCATCTCTGTCCAATCATTGATGAAATCTACCAGTGCTTGGGACTTGATGGTAGTTCAATCATTGATTTGCACATATTTCACATGGTGAGGGCCAAGCTCAATTGCCCACATGGAGATTCGACCAGTGGCCTCTCGATTTTGTATGATATCTCCAAGGGGTGCTAAACTGACCACAGTAATTGGATGCTCCTGAAAATAGTGCTTCAACTTTCGGCTTGCCATAAAAACTCCAAAGACCAGCTTTTGCCAATGCGGATACCGCTGCTTGGACAAGGTCAACACTTCGCTGACGAAATAAACTGGCCGCTGAACCGGATACTCCTTCCCTGCCTCCTTTCGCTCAACGACAACTGCAACAGTTACCGCCTTGGAATTAGCAGCAAAGTACATAAGCATGGGCTCTTTGTCGGTTGGGGCGGCTAACACAGGAGGCTCAGCTAGCTGCTTTTTTAGGGCTTCAAAAGCTTCGTTAGCTGCATCAGTCCAGACGAAGTTGTCCGTCTTCTTCAACAATTGATAAAGATAGATTGCCTTCTCTCCAAGGCGGCTATAAACTGGCTCAATGCTGCGATATGGCCAGCCATGCGCTGGAGCTGATTTATATTTGCCGGGTTACCAAGTGAAGTCACCGCCTTGATCTTGTCCGGGTTAGCTTCGATACCTCGCTTAGAAACCAGGAATCCCAATAGCTTGCCTGCAGGAACACCAAACACACACTTTGTCGGGTTAAGTTTCATCTGGTACACTCGAAGATTATCAAATGTTTCCTTGAGGTCATCCAAGAGTGTCCCCTTCTTCTGAGATTTCACCACGATGTCATCGACATAAGCATGAACATTGCGCCCAATCTATGGATGAAGGCAATTCTGAACACAGCGTTGGTAAGTCGCCCCTGTGCCTTGAGCCCAAAAGGCATGGAGACATAGCAGAAAGCACCAAAAGGAGTTATGAAAGTCGTCTTCTCTTGATCCTCAACAGCCATCTTGATCTGATGATAACCAGAGTATACATCTAGGAACCACAAATGCTCACAACTCGTCGTAGAGTCAATGATCTGATCGATTCAGGGGAGAGCAAAAGGACCTTTGGGACAAGCTTTGTTGAGATCTGTGTAGTCAACACACATACACCAGGTGTCGATCTTTTTCAGGACAAGCACCGGGTTAGCCAAACATTCGGGGTGAAAAACTTCAATGATAAACCCGGCAGCTAGGAGCCGGGCTACCTCTTCTCCAATAGCCTTGCGTCTCTCCTCGTTAAAATGATGGAGGTATTGGCATACAAGTTTCATCTTTGGATCCACATTAAGATGGTGCTCAACGAGTTCTCTCGGGATTCCAGGCATGTCAGAAGGTTTCCATGCAAAGATGTCCCGATTCTCACGGATAAACTCGATGAGCGCACTTTCCTATTTGGGATCCAAGCCGGCATCAATAGTGAACTGCTGAGATGAATCACCTGGTGTGAAGTCAATCTGCTTTGTATCTTCAGCTGGCTTAAACTTGAGTAATGATTCAGAGTCGGTAGTGGGCTTCTTAAGAGGGCTCATATCAGCAGGATCGATGTTGGCCGCATAGAACTTCAACTCCTCTGCTGCGCAGGCCGACTCAGCATAGGCCGCATCGCCTTCCTCGCACTCCTAAGCTATTTTCCTTCTGCCACTCACAGTTATGGTACCGTTTTGACCTAGCATTTTGAGCTTGAGATAAACATAACATGGCCGGACCATGAAACGAGCATAAGCCGGCCGCCCGAAAAGGGCATGATAAGGTTTCTTAACCTTAACCACCTCAAAGGTTAAGGGCTCGCATCGGTAGTTGAACTCATCACCGAAAGCAATGTCAAGCTTAATCCGCCTGATTGTGTATGCCAACTTCCCAGGCACGATACCGTGAAAAACCGTAGTTGAAGTTTGCAATCTGTTTTCAGGAAGGTTCATCCGCCGGAAAGTGTCATAATACAGAATGTTGATGCTACTTCCACCATCCATGAGGACTTTCGTCAAGGTATACCCGCCAACCTGTGGTGCCATCACGAGAGCGAGACCACCCGGGTTATCAACCTGCGGAGGGTGATCTTCTCGGCTCCAAGTAATTGGTTGCTCAGACCAGTTTAAGTATCTTGGAACCACCAGCTCAACCAAGTTAACGGCCCTTTGCTTCCGCTTGCGATCCTTCCTGCAAGTTCTAGTGGTGAAGACATGATATTGCCCAATGCTCAATTGCTTGGGATTGCTCTGAAAACCAGTTTGATTATTATGCTGCTGATTGCCTTGGCCGGAGCGTTGCCCATTGCCGTTGTTCCCTGGATGCTGAAAACCTACTCCTGAGCCGCCTTGGCCAGGGAAACCTGATCCCGCAAACCCGCCAGACGAACCGCCGTGTGAGCCGCCCTGACCAAGCTGACCTGGATGTCCCCCACCATTGCTTCCTTGGCTATTCTGGAAAGCCTGGTTGCGGAATTCCTGCATGATGTTATAGTTTTCCCATGAGTGTGTAGACGGCTTATCCGGGGTACTATGTTTGCGATAAGGCGCCTTGAGAGCCTCCTCATAATTTCGCGGCTTGTTCCTGTTGTAAGCTCCTTTTGGGCGGTTGTTGCGACACAGGTTCTTGAAACCGGTGTTGGTATTAGTGACGAATTCTGACCCGCCATCGGGCAGTTTTCGCTTACCGTTATTGCCTTGTCCCCCTGGGTTCCCATTGTGCCCATCGTTTTGCTGACCCTTGCCACCGTCGCCCTTCCTATTCTTGCCAGTTTTGTCCTCATCTGAGTCGCGATCCTTCGTGATGTCTGACTCGGCGTATCTGGTAAGAACATCCATTAAGTCGCCCATATCTTGCACCTTCCTCTTGAGACGGCCAAGCTTCTGGACCAGCGGCTGAAAGTGGCAGTTCTCCTCCAAGATTAGGACGGCTTGAGCTGCCGTGATGTTGTCTGATGAGTGGATGATTTCTTCAACCCGGCGAGTCCAATGATGATCCGACTCGTCCCCGTGCTAGACACAATGCTGAAGATCCACAATCGTCATTGGTCGCTTGCACATTCCCTAGAAATTCTTGATAAATCGCTCCTTCAGCTCTGCCCAAGTGTTGATAGAATTGGGTGGCAAGTTCTTCAGCCACGTGCGAGCCGGTCCTTCAAGCATCATGGTCAGGTACTTTGCGCACACGGCATCGCTGACGTCGAGCATATCCATGGCAATCTCGTAACTCTAGATCCATGTTGCTGGCTCAACGTCTGCTGTGTAGTTTGGCACCTTACGAGGCCCCTTGAAGTCCTTGGAAATACGCTCGCCACGGAGAGCTAGGGATAAGCAAGCGATCCCAATCATCCTACTATTCACACCAACCCCCGTAGTCGCCGGTTGAGGATGAAGCTTCTTAGTCGCCCGCGCTGCCGCTGCTTCTGCCTCTACCTGTCGCGTGTGCCCGGCCGCACCGACAACCGCCTGGGCGTTTGGCAGCACACGCCGGGTCAGGGAGACCTGAGGCTATTGCCTGCGTCCACTGCTAGAAACAGCTGGAGATTCCACATGGCGACTCTTGCTGTGGCTGGCATACAAGGTGGAGTGCATCCGATCGTGGCTATAAGAATACTGCGCTTGCTGCACCACCGCTGTTTTCAACATCTCTATGGCGTTCCTGGCCTCGATCTCGACAGGGGTGTTCCCGTGGATGGGAAGTTCCTCTAGATTGCGAGTCACCACTAACATGTTATCAACGGGGTTGGAGAAGTGTTCTTGCGGCATTTGGAACCGCGGTGGTGAAGGCTGAGCCGGTGATGGTTGAGCCAGAACCGTTTGGCGCGCCGTTTGACGAGGGAGATCCTCACGTGCTAGTTCGGCCCCCGGTGTCTGCTGTGGACTGGGGAATAAACGGGACGGCTCAAGATTCTATGGCAGTCAGCTTTGATGTCTCCTCTGGTAAACTGCCTCAGAGGCATCTCGACGAAGCCCTAACTGCCAATCCTCGGCCTTCAGACGCTTCGACTCGTTGTGGATACGAGCTTGTATTTCCGCCATCCGGGTGTTTTCGACATCAATTTCCTCATGTACCTTAGTCATCTGCTCGCGGAGTTTTACCAACTCTGCGTTGCGCTCCTCCTGGTTCTTCGTAGTGACGGTCATTCCTATCAGCTTCGCCATCTCAGCCATTAGATCTATCATGGATTGAGCTGGTGAAAGCACAACGTGCTCCCATGGTGGTTTTGATAATTCATGACAACATACAATGTCTCTTGGACTAATACTTTTACCTAGTGTATTTCAGATAAAAGTCCATAGAGGAAGAAGGGATGGCAAAAGGATTGTGGAGATACCCCAAGTAGCAAGGAAATGGATTGGCAAAGCTTCAAGCAAGAGGACTCTACATTTTACTTTGTGAGAAATCACTTTGAGTCCATAGGAAAGCCAATACTATTAAAAGGGGTAAGGTACTGTTGGTGAACAAGATGCTCCACGTGCACAAGAGATAGTCACCAAAAACACCCACAAGCTCTTCCACAAAAGTCTGTCCAAAGCCATATATCCAAAATCTGTGCAACCAACACTTCCCACTCGGTCCCACCGATTCCCAAACTCAGACAGACCCATGCCAAACCCTAGCCATTCGGTACAACCGATTCTGCATCAGTGCCACCGAGTTTAGGTTGCCAACTCTTTGTTTGGCTATTCTCAGTCTTCGGTACCACCGAGATTTGTCGGTTGGTCTCACCGAGTTTCTGGACCAACTCTCTAGATAGCCATTCACAAGAATCGGTACCACCGAGAATTGTGGATCGGCGCCACCGAGTTTTTGGACCAACTCTCTGGTAAGCCATGGTCAAGAATCGGTACCACCGAGATGTGAGAATCGGCGTCACCAAGTTTGCGCAATCTGACCATTGGTCACCTGATCGGTACCACCAACATTTATATATCGGTCTCACCGAGATTCAAAAGTTGTCACCTTTTGGTCACTTCGGTACCACCGAGATTAACACATCGGTGTCACCGAGTTGGTCACTTTAGGTGTAACGGTTGGATTTTTGGGGATGCCTATATATACCCCTTCACCACCACCCACTCGAAAGAGAAGCACTCAGAACTATTCCATACTTGCCCCATCATATTTTCTGAGAGAGAGCCACCTACTCATGTGTTGAGATCAAGCCATTCCATTCCATCCATATGAATCTTGATCTCTAGCCTCCCCAAGTTTCTTTCCACCAAATCAATCTCTTCCACCATAGCCAAATCTGTGAGAGAGTGATTGTGTGTTGAGGAGTCTATCATCTTGAAGCACAAGAGCAAGGAGTTCATCGACATTGCCGAGCCTATTACCTTTTGGAGGGTGGTGCCTCCTAGATTGGTTAGGTGTCGCTTGGGAGCCTCCTACTTCGTGTTGTGGAGTTGAACCAAGAAGTTTGTACGGGCAAGGAGATCGCCTACTTCGTGAAGATCTACCCATAGTGAGGCTAGTCCTTCGTGGACGGAAGCCGTTATGGAATAGTCAAGGTTGCTACTTCGTGGACCCTTATGGGTGGAGCCCTCCGTGGACTCTCGCGACCGTTACCCTCCGTGGGTTGAAGACTCCATAAACGTGGATGTACGATAGCACCACCTATCGGAACCACGGGAAAATTCTTCATGTCCCTCATGCGTTTGATCTTCCTATCTCAACTCTTTACTTCCATGTGCAATGTCTTTACCTTCCGCTGCCTTACTTGTTGACATGCATGTGTAGGGTGTGCTAGACTTGCTATAATTGTTAAAATCTGCCAACCAATTAACTTGGGAAAAGGTTAGGTTCTAAATTCCTGCTAGTAGTCTATTCACCCCCCCCTCTAGACACACTTCTAGGGATCCCTCAATTGGTATCAGAGCATTGGTCTCCATTGCTTCGGTTTCATCACCGTGGAGGAAGATGGATGTGTCTAGTATAGGGAGCTTAAGTTGTAGAGTGCCTATTCTTGATGGGGAGTACTATAGTCAATGGAAAACTTTTATACTTGAGCTATTTAATGAATTTCAATTAAGAAAGTTTGTTAAGAACCCCTATGTACCTCCCATTGATCATTTACATCCCACACACGAAGAGGAAGTTGATATGCTATGCAATGTTAGAACTATTAATCTCATCATTAGAGGATTGCCCAGAACTGTGCTTAACCAAATGAAGAATTTTGAATGTGCTTATACTTTGTGGAATGACTTGGAGAAACGATATCCAAGTTATTCATTGAAAAATCTTGATGAAATTCTTCATAGAACTATTGCCTTTCACAAAATGACGCCTAGTGATCCCAAGTTTGATGACTATCTATTTGAGCTTAGAGACCTCATGCGTGCTAAAGGAGATGTCATAACTATCAACAACATCATTATAGAGGCCCTTCGCATTCATAAACTTGAACATTGTCATGATCACAACACTAACGAATCTCTTGTTCCTTGTGACGAGGATTTCCCACTTGATGATGACAATGAGGAACATGGCTACTATGAGGAAGATGAGATGTTCGACATCGAGTATGAGAAGATCATGAAGAATCTAAGTTTCATGGCAAACTTGAAGGATTACATGTCCGGAGGAAAAGAGTGGATTCTCGATAGCGGATGTACCGATCATATGACCGGAGATAGAGAAATGTTTGAAGAGATCACACCAAACCATGGACCGCGAAGGTACGTAACATTTGGAGACAACTCCAAGGGTAAGGTACTTGGTCTTGGTAAGGTGGCCATATCCCATGATAGCTCTATTCAAAACATCATGCTTGTTGAATCCCTTGGCTACAATCTTCTTTCCGTATCTAGACTTGCCGACTTTGGTTTTAATGTGCTATTCACGAAAGTAGATTGCCAAGTGTTTCGTCAAGATAATCATAAAATGGTCTTTACCTATTTCCGTAGAGGTGATCTATACATTGTCGATTTCACTAAGAGATCCAAACCACGTACATGTCTTATTGCAAAATCTTCTAAAGGTTGGCTTTGGCATAGAAGACTAGGACATGTTGGCATGCGTAATCTAGACAAACTTATCAAAGGTGATCATATACTTGGTGTTAAAGATGTTATCTTTGACAAAGATAGACTCTGTAGTGCTTGTCAAGCTGGAAAGCATGTAGGTGGAAGTCATCCCGTAAAGAATATCATGACTACTAGGAGACCACTCACGTTACTTCACATGGATCTTTTTGGTCCCAATGCTTACAAGAGTCTCGGTGGAAATTCCTATGGTCTAGTTATAGTTGATGATTTTTCCAATTTTACGTGGGTATTCTTTCTTGATGATAAGTCGCAGGTTCAAAAGATCTTCAGGAACTTCGCTCGCAAAGCGCAAAATCAGTTTGAAGTGAAGATCAAGAAGGTTCGGAGCAAAAACCGATCGGAGTTCAAGAACACCCATGTGGATACCTTTCTTGACGAAGAAGGTATCTCACATGAGTTCTCGGCTACGTACACGCCTCAACAAAATGGAGTTGTTGAGAGAAAGAACCGAACTCTTATTGAGATGGCAAGAACGATGCTTGACGAATACAAGACGGCATGACACTTTTGGGCAGAAGCCGTGGAAACAGCATGTCATGCCACAAACCGACTCTATCTTCACAAGCTTCTTGGTAAAACGGCATACGAGCTACTCACCGGTAACAAACCCCAAGTTGGATACTTTCGAGTATTCAGCTCAAAGTGCTACATTCTTGATAAGCATCGTCGTACTAAATTTGCTCCTAAATCTCATGAAGGATTCCTACTTGGTTATGGATCGAACTCTCACACTTACCGTGTCTACAACAACTTCACTCGAAAAGTTGAAGAGACGGTAGATGTGAAGTTCGATGAATCTAATGGTTCGCAAGTCGAACAATTGCCAAATGATGTAGGCGATAAGGACCCTTCAGAAGCTATCCAAGACTTGTCCATCAGCAAGATTCGTCCCATGGAGGTGAAGGAAAGTACTTCATCAACTCAAGTGGAAGCCCCTACTTCACGTCAAGGTGAACCTCAACATGACATGGAGGCATCCACATGCGGTACACGACAAGATGATGAAGAGGAGGAAGTACATCATGAAGATCCACCACAACCTCCTTCACCACCACCTCACAGAAACGACACCTTCAACAACAACGAAGATGAAGGAGATGATGATGAAGAAGAAGCTCCACCAACCAACAAGCCTAAGCTACCCCGAGTTCGAGCAAGAGTGACCAAGAATCATCCTTTAAACCAAATATTTGGTGACATACAAACCGGGAGAATCACTCGCTCTAAAACTCGCTTAGCTAACTTTTGTGAGCATTAATCTTTCATCTCTAGCATTGAACCCTTGAAGGTAGAACAAGCTCTTGAAGACCCGGATTGGGTGAACGCAATGCATGAAGAGCTTCACAACTTTGAGAGGAATGAAGTGTGGACACTCGTAGAGAAGCCCAAAGATGAGCACAACATCATTGGAACCAAATGGGTGTTTCGAAACAAGCAAGACGAAGACGGTCAAGTCGTACGCAACAAGGCACGTCTCGTAGCCCAAGGATATACGCAAGTCGAAGGTATGGACTACGGTGAGACCTATGCCCCCGTTGCTAGACTTGAAGCTATTCGCATTCTTCTTGCTTATGCTAATCACCATGATATCACGCTTTATCAAATGGACATTAAAAGTGCATTTTTAAATGGTGAGATTGAAGAAGAAGTCTATGTTAAGCAACCACCTGGTTTTGTGAATCCTAAGAAACCTAATCATGTCTACAAGCTTCGTAAAGCCCTTTATGGTCTTAAACAAGCTCCACGTGCTTGGTACAAATGCTTAACGAAGTTTCTCATTGAAATTGGTAAAATTGATGCAACCTTATTCACTAAGAGAGTTAATGGTGAACTATTTGTGTGCGAAATGTATGTGGATGATATTATCTTTGGATCTACTAACCCACAATTTAGGGAAAGATTTGGAAGATTGATGTCCGAGAAGTATGAGATGTCCATGATGTGTGAGCTGAAATTCTTTCTTGGTTTGCAAATCAAGCAAACAAGAGAAGGAACTTTCATCTCTCAAACCAAGTATACTAAGGACTTGATCAAGAAGTTCAACATGCAAGAGTGCAAAGGTATGAAAACTCCTATGCCTACTAGTGGACATGTTGATCTTACCAAGGAGGATGAACTAGTTGATCAAAAGGTTTATCGATCTATGATTGGTTCATTGCTATATCTATGTGCCTCCCGTCCCGATATTATGCTTAGTGTTTGCATGTGTGCTAGATATCAAGCTGCACCTAAAGAGTGTCATCTTTTGGCCGTGAAACACATTGTGAGATATTTGATACAAATACCAAACTTTGGCATTTGGTATCCCAAGGGATCTTCCTTTAACCTTGTTGGCTATTCCGATTCGGACTATGCCGGAGACAAGGTTGATAGAAAATCCACCTTGGGTACATGTCAATTTCTTGGTAGATCTCTTGTGTCTTGGTCCTCCAAGAAACAAAACTCGGTATCTCTATCTACTGCCGAAGCTGAGTATATTGCTGCCGGATCATGTTGTGCACAATTACTATGGATGACACAAACGCTTAAGGATTATGGAATTCATGTTAAAAATGTTCCATTACTTTGTGACAATGAAAGTGCTATTAAAATTGGTCATAATCATGTGCAACATTCTCGAACTAAACATATTCAAGACATCATTTCATTCGTGATCATGTTACCAAAGGAGATATTGATCTTAAGCATGTTCGTACCAACAAGCAATTGGCTGATATCTTTACTAAGCCACTTGATGAGAAAACGTTTTGTCACTTGAGGAGTGAGTTGAACATCATTGATGCTTCAAACTTGAGCTAGACTCACTCGGGTGCATGTAGGGCATGAGCTTACTTGATACTTCCATGATACTCTTGACATGTTATCTTATATCATGGAATTCTATGCTCCCTTGTATTGCATCTAACCCTCTTGTAGGTACTTGGAAGAACCTCATTCCACAAGATTGCCAAAAACTCCAATCATAAGCAATCTTGTCATGACCAAGTATCCACAACCTCTCTTGATGATGGAAGGAAGAAGACAACTCAACCATATCCTTGACATATATTTGATGTGATCATATTTGCTAATTCTCAATTGATATCATGTCAAAAGGATATATATTGTTCTTCCTTGCAAGACTAACCTATCTAGGTGACAAGTGTACTAAAACGAGAAGGATTGCTCCCAACTAAAGATGATCTTCATCAACCTCGAGCATCCTCAACAAGTTCACCTACAAGCCACATCATCAACATCACTCAAAGGTTTACTCCAAGTCATGAGATAAAGCAACTCAAGTGATATGAAAACATTAAAATGCTTAATCGAAAAATCGTAACCCCATTTTGAGCTTATCGATGAGTATGACCTATGATCAAGTACTCTTGCTTGGCTCCTAAGTCAATATACTCTAATATAGGTGACCTAGTCACCGCCCATCACCTAGTTAGGAATCTTGGATGGTTCAGTCTCTATTTTGCAAGATTTCTTGGAATCACTCAAATCTTCTCTAGCTGATATCTCTTTGTAAAGTCTTTTGCATTTTCCTTGAAATTTTCTTTCGACACCTTGTTACAAGTTTTCTAAAATAATTTGCAAGTTTCTCAAACATTGCCAAGTTTTTGTTTTAACCTCGGAGCCGCCGATACAGACAACTTGGTTCTACCGAATTAGCAGATGAGCTGCAAAACAACATCTTGGTACCACCGACTTGTTTGTCTCGGAGCTACCGATTTGATATCTTCTCTAGTCTGTATTCATATTAGTGAATCTTTGTTTCCTTAGAGATCCGATTGTGATATTTTCAATTCTTCGATGATCCCTTCTATTTAAAAAATCATTAGGGGGAGAAACTTTATTCAAGGATCCCTAACTCAAAGGAGGAGAAGTCTTACAAGCTCACAGCTTAGACAAAGGGAGAGAAATTATTTTCAATGATTCCCTCAATTTTCATTTCTATGATCCCTACGATCTATGACCCTTGTTCTCAAGGATCCCTTCTTAATCAATGATCCCTGTATCTGACCCTGTGTATGACCTTTTTGGAAATTAATGCCAAAGGGGGAGAAATACCAAAGCTTCAAAGCTAAAGGGGGAGATACATGCTTATGAAAAGAGGGAGATATAATCAAGGGGGTGAGGAGAATATGAAAAGTTTATACTTATATAGACAAGGTGAGAACACCAACGTAGGGGGAGGAACATATCCAATCCCAATATCTACATGCTAAGATTCAGGTGGAGAGGATGATCCACTATTTTCATATCAATCTTAAAGAATACTATCTTTTGTATGTTCTCCATATCTTGGTACTATTGAGCTCTATTGCCTTTTGACTAGTAGAATACTCTTGTGTTTCCTAACATTGTTTTCTCAAGTGTGTTTCTACTACAATAATGATCAAGAACTCAAGGTAAGTATATGCATCATATCCTTGATCAAGATGATCTCTTGCTTCTTGCACATATTGTTTGCAAGGGTGAAGTATTGAACAAGGATACACCTCATTCATATATATTTAATGCATATAGCCAAGATACACATGACTCATTTTATCCCTTCCACTATATGTGTGTCCATGTATTACAAGGAAACTATCCTTTAAAGGGATTGCACACATTTAGGGGGAGCAAGTCTAAGTCATGTGTCTCTCAAAGTCTTCATTATATCCATACATATCTTTATTTGAAGCTTTGCTTGTATGTTGTCATCATTTACCAAAAAGGGGGAGATTGAAAGCACAACATGCTGCCTTGGTGGTTTTGATAATTCATGACAACATAGATTGTCTCTTGGACTAATACTTTTACCTAGTGTATTTCAGATAAAAGTCCATAGAGGAAGAAGGGTTGGCAAAAGGATTGTGGAGATACCCCAAGTTGCAAGGAAATGGATTGGCAAAGTTCAAGCAAGAGGACTCTACATTTTACTTTGTGAGAAATCACTTTGAGTCCATAGGAAAGCCAATACTATCAAAAGGGGGTAAGGTACTGTTGGTGAACAAGATGCTCCATGTGCACAAGAGATAGTCACCAAAACCACCCACAAGCTCTTCCACAAAAGTCTGTCCAAAGCCATATATCCAAAATCGGTGCAACCAACACTTCCCACTCGGTCCCACCGATTCCCAAACTCAGACAGACCCATGCCAAACCCTAGCCATTCGGTACAACCGATTCTGCATCGGTACCACCGAGTTTAGGTTGCCAACTCTCTGTTTAGCTATTCTCAGTCTTCGGTACCACCGAGATTTGCCAGTCGGTCTCACCGAGTTTTTGGACCAACTCTCTGGATAGCCATTCACAAGAATCGGTACCACCGAGAATTGTGGATCGGCACCACCGAGTTTTTGGACCAACTCTCTGGTAAGCCATGGTCAAGAATCGGTACCACCGAGATGTGAGAATTGGCGTCACCGAGTTTGCGCAATCTGACCGTTGGTCACCTGATCGGTACCACCGAGATTTATATATCGGTCTCACCGAGATTCAAAAGTTGTCACCTTTTGGTCACTTCGGTACCACCGAGATTAACACATCGGTGTCACCGAGTTGGTCACTTTAGGTGTAACGGTTGGATTTTTGGGGATGCCTATATATACCCCTTCACCACCACCCACTCGAAAGAGAAGCACTCAGAACTATTCCATACTTGCCCCATCATATTTTCTGAGAGAGGGCCACCTACTCATGTGTTGAGATCAAGCCATTCCATTCCATCCATATGAATCTTGATCTCTAGCCTCCCCTAGTTGCTTTCCACCAAATCAATCTCTTCCACCATAGCCAAATCTGTGGGAGAGTGATTGTGTGTTGAGGAGTCTATCATCCTGAAGCACAAGAGCAAGGAGTTCATCGACATTTCCGAGCCTATTACCTTTTGGAGGGTGGTGCCTCCTAGATTGGTTAGGTGTCGCTTGGGAGCCTCCTACTTCGTGTTGTGGAGTTGAACCAAGAAGTTTGTACGGGAAGGAGATCGCCTACTTCGTGAAGATCTACCCATAGTGAGGCTAGTCCTTCATGGACGGAAGCCGTTATGGAATAGTCAAGGTTGCTACTTCGTGGACCCTTATGAGTGAAGCCCTCCGTGGACTCTCGCGACTGTTACCCTCCGTGGGTTGAAGACTCCATAAACGTGGATGTACGATAGCACCACCTATCGGAACCACGGGAAAAATCTTCGTGTCCCTCATGCATTTGATCTTCCTATCTCAACTCTTTACTTCCATGTGCAATGTCTTTACTTTCCGCTTCCTTACTTGTTGACATGCATGTGTAGGGTGTGCTAGACTTGCTATAATTGTTAAAATCTGCCAACCAATTAACTTGGGAAAAGGTTAGGTTTTAAATTCCTGCTAGTAGTCTATTCACCCCCCCCCCTCTAGACACACTTCTAGTGATCCCTCAGCTGGCACCCTGCTTGATCCGCCAGAGCCACCAGATGCGCCTGCTGATGATGGGTCCTGAGCCGCCATTGTTTCTGCCATATAGACAATAATCTGACGAGGCGGCTCTTGTGACTCCCTAGGAGCTTCCACTGCCATAGAGCGAAAGTCTGCCATCATAAGGAAGATTCGCCATTAGAGTTCATGAGGGTGTCCCTGCTGCCAGCCGGCTCATCCGAGAGGCAAACTCCCTGGGTGAAGCCAATGAAGACGTGACGCTGGCCGGCTTGATGTTGGACAGGTTGGGCGCGCCGAGCCGGCTCGACGATGCTGGTGCAGATTTCCGACTCGGGCACCGACGCGCCGATTTTGCCGACGAAGACGTGGATCTTGCCGAAGGGGTCCCGATACCCGTACTCGATTGAGTCCGCCTCGGGGACCCGGCCTGAATCGTCGATGTAGAGCTTGCCGCAGCGGCTTTTGGTCATCTGACCAACCGCAAATCTCCCGAACCCTGGAAGGGCTCCCTTTGAGAACTCAACTCCACCGGGCGAGAGCCCCTTGGTGGGCGCCAACTGTCGTGGTTTTGTCATGGTAGATGTCCTCATAGGAGAACTTAGGTGTGAGGCCATCGCCGCTGTTTGGCGACTCGAAGGGGTTGATTGGGAATGAGAGACGAGTTTACCCAGGTTTGGCCCCTCTGATGGAGGTAAAAGCCTACGTCCTGCTTTGTGTCTATATTGATGATGATCTACAAGGGTGCGGAGTCTCTAACCAAGCTTTTGAGGGTGTGTAACTTAAGTCTTTTGGCCCTAGGGTCAAGACCTCACACCTAAGTTCTCCTATGAGGACATCTACCATGACAAAACCACTATAGGGGTGCGGACTCGCCTTTATATACAGGTTGAGATCCTGGGCTTTACAAGAGTCCAAGTCGTGCTACGATTCGTGACCTACTATGCCTCTAACTCGCCTTGACTCTCCAGCAAGGAAACTCCTGGCGTCTTCTGCCTCTTGGGCCTTGAGCGCCGTCTTCATGTGTTGGGCCGCCATTCGGCTTACTTGGTAAGCCACCTTGCCTGCCTTGTCTTCAACGGCACGGCCCATCTTGAGTATGATTCACAAGCCGCCAACATGCTGACCCGACCCAGTAGGGCGGTTATACCGTAGGGTTATATCCCCGGCACTCATCGACGGCGGGGCAGGCCTCAACGTGCTCTCCGTGGAGACCTTCGGGATGCTTCATGTGCCCTACGAGCGTATGGTGCCCACCAGGCCATTCTCGGGTGTCACTAACGGTTCCACCCACCCCCTCAGTCAAGTGCGCCTTCCTGTCACCTTCGGCACCCATAGGACTACCGAACAGAGTTCATCGTCTTTGATGTGGCCCACATCAGCCTACCCTACAACGCCATCTTGGGCTACCCCGTGCTCGCCAAGTTCATGGTGGTGACCCACCATGCCTATGGCCTAGTCAAGATGCCCGGGTGCGGCGGCACCCTCACCATCCGCTGCAATGAGAAGTACGCAATCCACAACCTCGAGAACGCCTACAAGTATGCCTATGTCAAGCACCCTGTGGACAAGGACATCTCTAGGTTGGCTGAGGAGGCGCCCGCAAGGAAGAAGCGCATGCTCCCTCAGGAGCAGGCCGAGTCCAAGAAGGCGTCGCCAGACGGGTGTTGTGCCATCACCTACCGTGCCACCAGCGGTGGCCCCTCTTCCAAATAGGAAGGCGCGCTCGGCGCCTCCCACGGGGCCAGCTCTGGTGTGTCAGTTTGGACAACATCAGGCGAGCTCGGCCTACAGAGGGAGGTGATCGAGCATCACTCAACCGCGTACCAGCATGCGCGGCTCGCCAAGCACCAGGAAGGGCTCAACCACCTCGGGAGAAGGACGACAGCAAGCTCCAGGCTGCAGGAGGCACCCGTGAGGCTCACAGCCTCAAGCTGATCGACGATCTCACCCCGTCTCCCAGTGGCGCATGTGCGTCGACTACGTGTCCATTAACCAGGCTCGCCTCGCGAGGCCCCCCTCTCCATCTCCACTCATGTGCATGCCTTTTGGCCTGGAGGGTGTTGCAGCCACCTTGGAGAGGTTGATGCGCATGAGCCTGGAGTCCCGCACCGCAAGGCATGCGGAAGTGATCCATGACCAATCTCCAGCCCCGTGTGGCACCCTCATGATGGTGGTGGGTGTTCCGGTGCCAAACACGTGAAACGCCCACCATCACCGTAAGTTCTGTTCGTTCTCACGGATACGAGCGAGACGGAGCTGCACATGCTCTGGGGCTCTCTCTACCCACGTTGCCCTCGACACGTGAGAGTCCCTTCCCACTCTCGTGGAAGCCCCATGCTTCGTGCTAGTGGATTTTGACAATGAGGGCACCTTTCAGCTGCATCAACCTCAAGCTGTCTCGTGTCCGTCACGGCAGCATTTTTGTCACACAATGAGGGCGCTTTTCAACTGCATTAACCTCAGGCCGCCCTGTGTCTGTCACGGCAGCACCTCTGTCACCTCATGAGGGCGCTTTTCAACTGCATCAACCTCAGGCTGCCCCATGTCCGTCAAGGCAGCATCTCCGTCACTTAACGAGGGCACTTTGAGCTGCATTAACCTCAAGTTGACCCGTGTCCAGCACGGCAGCGCGTACTTTTCTGTTATGTAATGAACCTATTTCATGCATCAGTAAAGTTCATTTCATCAAAAAAAACTCTGCCCGCAGGCGGCAGAGCATGCCTCAAGGGGTGCACGGTCGAGGTCTCCCCCGTGTCTGTGTTGCGAGCGGGGGCTGGGCACGGTCTCTGTGCTCGGATTAGTCCCAGCATCGCTACAAAACCCAAGTGATCGACCTCTAGCTCACGGGCCTGCTCCCATGTATGCCACCTCACTAGGTCCTTGGTGCTCTAGTCTCCTCGCATAACATCCACAGGCGACCCTGCGAGCGCGCCCTGCAGCGTAAATTGCAGAGGCTTGGCAGCCTCTTTGATGCAAGTTACCAAGGGCTCCGGGGCCTCCCCTCGAGAGGTTTTGCGAGTGGCATGCCGCGAAGGGCATGGAACCTCGTGAGGAACCACACTTCCCGAGCCATTCCTTGTGGAGGATTCTCCTTAGACCGCACACCCCGAAAGAGCTAAGTTTAGACACTCCCCGGGTCTCCTCCCTCTCGCTTCCCTCTCGAGAAATTCTGATTCCCTTTGGCACGAGCCTCCTACTCGTCAAGGGGGGGACCCTGAGCATCGCGCCTCAGGGACTCCTAGAAGTCCTAAGATCCCTACACCATTTGGCCTTGCCGAGCGCACGCTCCTAGCATAGCGGCGACGGTGTAGCCCACCTCAGGGGCTGGGTCCCAGCGATGCAGGGCACTAAGGCAACGTAAATGGGGAAGAAGGGCCTCGGGAGAAAAGCTAAAACACATAAAGCATCACGTACTTAATACAAAAGTGCCAGACAAATGTTTCACGCCCCCGCAGTGCCGCATTTACTCTATTACATAAATAGGTTAGGGGAAGTCTAAGCACGAGGGGCGCCACCAGCGTTGCTCTCGCCTTGCCGCAAGGGGGGCCCATAGCGGCTCCGGCCGCCTTCGAACCCAAAGGCATACAACTGGAAGAAGCTGGCTACCTGCTCCTTTGCAGCCGTTTCAAGGCTTCCATGGAGTTCCCTTGGGACCGGGGTCACAATCTGCCCAAGGTCGAAGCGGCATTCGAGGCGGAGGAGGTTGCAAAAGAGCCGCATCGTCGCCTTTGTCAAGAGGTCGCGGCACGCCTCCTCGGTGGCAGCGTCCGTGTCATGCAGCTGCTCCCTGAGGTCGTCAACCACAGCTTGGAGTTTGTATTGACGAGCCACGAGGTCCCTCTGCTTGGCGAGGGATGACTGGAATGCCGCTAGCTCGTGCTCCTTCGCCGCCAGACGCTTCTTCTCCGCCTCCTGCGAAGATGCGGTGGCCGTGAGCCGGCACTCTAGGGCGTCAGCACCCTTGTCACGGGTCGTGAGTTGTTTCTCGCGAGTCTCGGCGGCCTCCTCCCGCATGGTGAGGCAGACCTCGCGTGAGGCGGCCTTCTCCCAGAGTACCTTGCCGTGGGCATCGTCCTCCTCCCGCTACCGCTTGGCCTCCTGGGCGTCCTCCTAAGCCCTCGCGAGGGCCGCCTGGTGATGACCCAGAAGTATAGGGGATCCATCGTAGTCCTTTCGATAAGTAAGAGTGTCGAACCCAACGAGGAGCAGAAGGAAATGACAAGTAGTTTTCAGCAAGGTATTCTCTTTAAGTGCTGTAAGTAATGATAATAGATAGTTTTGTAGCAAGATAATTCGTAACAAGTAACTAGTGACAATAGTAACAAAGGTGCAGCAAGGTAGCCCAATCCTTTTGATATCAAAGGACAGGCCTAGAAGTACTCTTATATTAAGCAAGCGCTCTAGAGGACACATGAGAATTTCTGTCTAGTCATGTTCATCATGTTGACTTGATTCGCGTTCGCTACTTTGATAATTTGATATGTGGGTGGACCGGTGCTAAGGTGTTGTTCTTACTTTAACTAACAACCTACTTATGATTACACCCTCTCGCAAGCATCCGCAACTATGAATGAAGAATTAAGATAAATCTAACCATAGCATGAAACATGTGGATCCAAATCAGCCCCTTATGAAGCAACGCATAAACTGGGGTTTATGCTTCTGTCACTCTAGCAACCCATCATCTACTTGTTACTCCACAATGACTTCCCTTAGGCCCATAACATGGTGAAGTGTCATGTAGTCAACGTTCACATGACACCACTAAGAGAAGTAACAACATACATATCATCAAAATATCGAACGAATACCAACTTCACATGATTACTTATAACAAGACTTCTCTCATGCCCTCAGGAACAATAATAACTACTCACACCTCATCAACATGTTCAAGATCAGAGGTGCAATAATAATGATTAAGGAACTGAACATAATATCTTCCACCAAGTAATCCAACAAGCATCAACTACAAGATGTAATCAACACAACTAGTAACCCACAGGTACCAATCTGAGGTTTTGAGACAAAGATTGAATACAAGATGTCAGATTCAGGGCTTCGTAGACCCAAGAAGGTTCGAACACTGGGGAGCGCTCGCTCTCCGGCCCTACTCTAGCTCGCAACCTCATGACAACTCTTCGGTGGCTTGAGATAGGAAGACGAACAAGAACACACAGAGTTTACCCAGGTTCGGGCCACCTCGCGTGTAAGACCCTAATCCTGCTTGGTGGATTGCTTGGGGAGGAAGAGGAGTACAAGGCTTGTTCTTGCCCAATTGAAAGTGTCTCCCTCTTGCGGGGGCTGGTTCCCTTCTTATATTGGCCCCGGTCCTCTTCCCCCGAAAATATCAGGCGGGAAGGGTTGCCACAACGGCCATTTTGAAAGGGGACAAGGTTGCAGCTTATCCTGACAAAAGGTGGTCTTCGCCTGCTAAAGTTCCCCGCTGTGACGCGCTCGTGGGCTCGGTGGTGACATCCGCCCTGCCGAGCCCTTGGTCCTGGTCTTCTTGGATGGAAGAGGAAACCTTTGGGGGATGCTTTGGGAACTGGCGACTGGCGCGGCCCTTCTATCACCAAAGAGGAAACTCTATCTCCTCCATGCCAGCTGCTGCGGCCCCGGAGGCTGCTCGGTGCGAGCCACGTCGACCACATGGGGGAGCAGAACCACCCGCCCGCACGAGGGTGCCATAGGTGGCTTCGCGAGAGGGGGTGTCCCCAAGAGGCTTGCGAAGGCTCCCCTCGGGAGGATGATTGGTGGGCCACCTGGTCGCTTAGAACCAGCGCCTCGCCCGGGCCGCGGGCAGACGGGCCTGGGTACCCCCAGTCCCAGAGGACTGACAGTAGTCCCCCAGGCCCGCGGTGTGCACAATCCCGCCGGTTGGTGGGGATCACACCGGTTGGCGGGGGGTGTCGTGACGTGGGCCCTAACCGCCCGTGGGCCGGGCACGCCAGTGCCTTGGGGTGCGCGGCGCCCCACTTCCCTCGAGGCATCGGAGGTCGTGCAGGCCGACATAAAGCCCGGGTGCGGCTGGGGGGGGCACCGTTGCCATTCCTCGGGTTGCCCTCATCTTCTTGCATCTTCTCTCTCCGCGCGGAACTGCTCCAGATCCAACCTCTCTTGAGGTGCCTCCTCTGCCTTTCCTGTGACCCAGCGCTCAGATGGCGCAAGTCAACAAGAAGGGGAAGGCCGTGGCCGCCGCCGTGAGCCCTGCTATCGCCGGGCCGACGCTCCTGCCCTCCCTCATATCAGCAGGAGGACCTGGGCCCCGTGCTCCTGCTGGTAGCCGACTGGCAGAATGGGGGGCAGGGGACCAGGCTCTGGCCGGGCTCATCTGCGCCGAGCGGCTTGCCGAAGTCCGCCTATCCCTTCTTTCTCCATAGCATCTATGTCAGGCAGGTCCCGCCATTCTCCAGGTTCTTCTACGCCATCCTCTCCCATTATCAGATCCACACCTTGCACCTTCAGCCCAACTCCATCCTCCTCCTGGCCATCTTCGCCTTCTACTGCGAGCCATTCGTGGGCGTGAGGCCCTTGGTGGCGCTCTTTCGCCACTTTTTTAGCATGCGGTTCGCTACCCAGGAGCACCGCTCCGCGTGCGTCTCCTTCGTAGACGTCACAGGGGCGAGCATCCGCCTGAAGGCCGGGAGGAAGGTGGAGGTCTAACGGCAGCGTTGGGTACTCATGGACGCGTGCCGAGTTTGCCCGCACCTGACGGCCCCCACGGGCAATCCCGTGCAGTCCCCGAGGTGGGCGCATGAGAAGCTCACCGACCCATGGGCGGAGCCCGTCCTGGAGCGCATCACCGCGCACGGGCACGCCTCTCTAACAGGGGCGCTGGTCATCAAGGAGTTCCTGGGGCAGCACATCGCGCCACTCCAGGTGCGCTTGCTCCCTGTGTGGAAGCTCTCCGGCTCGGAAGATCCGATGAGGCTGCGCGTTTATGGCTTGACGCATGACGAGCTAGAGGGCGCCCCGTGGGTCCTGCTCAGCTATACTGTAACACCCTGGATTTTGCCCATTTCTTTTTCTTTTGATTTTGGTCTGGTTTTGCTTTTCTATGGCTTGGTAGTCTTCGAACCTAGAGGGATCACCCTTAATTCCTCTTCCCTAGTGGCTTGCCAACCTCTAAACCATCCCAAGACCTTGTCATTTCCATCTTGAACCAATCCCTTTAATCTTTTTCTTGGGAATATTCCTTTTTCCTATTAAAGGAATAACCCTGTCTGCCTTGGGTTGTGAAGCAACCCACATCTCTATCATTCCAAAAATTCCCAAATAATTCTAATAAATTGTTTGGGTCATATATCCCTCAAATATGGCAAAACCCTTCCTTGCAATGTTCAAAAATAGTTTACAAATATTCCTTTTCTGATTTTGCCCTAGCTGTCAAGTTGAGAAGCAAGTACCCTTTATATTTGCTTGATTGCTCTCAAACTTTTTGGGCACTCTTTCCTATCCATATCATTGCCACATACCAAAATTCAACTCAATTTGGATAGTAAATATTTCTTGGCAGATTTTCAAAGTTTCGGATCTAGTGGAAGCTTTGTGAAGCAACTGCTAGCTAAGAGTATCCAAATGAGTTGAAATTTGGCAAGCATCTTCATATGCTCAAATTAATACTCTCCACAAAATTTGAGCATCAACCCTTCATGTGACACCCTGATTTTTGGCAACTTTTTCTTTTCAAAATCTTTTGGGTTTTATTTACAAACTTGGTTGATTTTCAAATCCTTTCAATTGATTTGGATCTGTGAATCTTTGAATCTTTTCCCAAGTAACCCAAAACCCTCATCTCCTTTCCAAAACCCTTCTAAACCTCTCTTGGATCAATTTCCAGTATTTAATCTTTTCCAATAAATCCTTTTCTTTATTTGGGAATTTATGTCACCCCTATGGGTTGTGAAGCAACCTATAGTTTGGATGATCAAGAAATCCCCAAACTTTTCCCACATATTCTCATCATCATATGATCCCATAATCCCCAAAAATATTCAATTGTCCAATACAAAAATTTGACCAGAATAATTATTTCATTTCTGGTCAGAATTTGCCAGTTGTGAAGCAACCCCATTTTTCCTATCTCAGAAAATTCCCAATAAATTTCTCAAGCTCCTAGGGATCCTATCTAACCTCAATATCCAAAAATATGATCTGGTCCAGTGCAAGTTTTCAGCTGCATGGCTCTGACAAGATTATGCTTATTTAAGAACTTTGTGAAGGAAGTACAAGCTAGGGGTGCACAATTGATCTACAATTTTTCTGGCATGTGTGCACTACCAAATAACTTCCCTCCACCAAGTTTTATCGTTAGTAGAGGATCCATGTGAGGGCCACAAGCTCATTTAGATTCTAGAACAGAATTGTGGTTTTCAAAGGAACTATGTTCAAATCTTCTTCAAACCTCTCCAAACTTTGCCAGTTTATAGTCCTTCCAAGATAGATAACACTAGACATCTCCTCTGGCTCTATCTCTATCTAATTTTCCCTCCAGAACCTCCTCAAGATTGCTGGTAGGATCTGTAGCTGAGGCTACCCATCAAACCAAAGTGAATCTGGTCAAGCCAGTGGTACAGAGAGGCTAGGGGGACGAAGGTTGACACCCTGGACAAGGAGCGCCAGGCCTGCGTGGCCTCCTGGTGGCCGCACCCATGGTGAGCATGGTGCTGGCATGCCAGAGCGCGCGCTCTGCGCGGTGCCAGAATCGGATGCGCTCGCCCGAGCCGTCCCTCGCTGTCCCCCCTTGTCCCTTGGTGCCGACAACGCTCCAGTCGAACGCGTGGCGTCTCCCGAACCCTCCTGACCGCCGGAGAAGGCTGCCGCCACTCCCAGCCAAGCTCTGCCACGGGCAGAACAATAGGCTCCGGCCACTGTGGTTTTCCGCGAGCCATTGATGGCGCCTGACCCGTCCCGTCGCTCCTCTGCCCTCCTCCATCACCTCACCCCACGCCGCGACGGCCAGCTTGCCGTCCTTGCTCTAGTGGCATGGCCGAGCCTCGCCGCTTCGGGAGAGATCGCCCGCCTTCGCCTCTGGCCTATAAAAGCCCCTGCCAAGCCCCTCCGAGCTCCTCACCCCTCCTCGCCATCCTCCAACCACCTCCAGAGCGCCCCAGCAAGAGCCGGGAGCTCGTCTCCCTCAGCTCCGGCGAAGGCTCCGCCGCCCGAATCCCCTCTGTCGCCAGCCACCTCCATTCCATCCCAGCCTCTCCTGAGATCGCCATTGAGATCAGAAGGTCTCCCTGGTCCTCCCCGAGCCCTTGGCCAGCCAAACCACTGCCGGAATCGCTGACGCCGACGACCACCGTAGCATCCACCCGCCGGAGAGGAAGGGGGCGACGCCGTCCATCCACCTCCAGAGGAGCTACGGGTACAGGCATGACCGCCGTCGAGCGCCCGATCCGTTCCGGCCATCTCCTAGCCCCGCCGCCGTCCCTATCGCCGGTGAGCCGCCCCGCCTCTGCCTCCCTTCCCTCTCTCTGTTTTAAACTAAACTGGCCCCACCTGTCAGCGACCCCAGCCCGCGCCCGAAGCGGTACAAGTGGAAGCGTATTTCCACTTTACGCCTTCGACATGGCCCCTGTCAGGTTTCTATTCTTTTTATTTAAATTCCAAATTTTGACCAGAACTTTGACCTTGAATAACTTTTTATCTATAGCTCCAATTCAATTGATTCTTTTTGCAGTGAGTTGGTACTGAGCCCCTTTATTTTCTAACAAAATTTGGTATTTTTCCAAGACTCACAGAATTTTTGGTGAACAGAAATGCATTATGTGACACTTTCTCTTGCATTTTAAAAATATTTTCAGAAGGAGAATCTTGTGGTTTTGAAGACCAGGAGTTTGTGAATCACCCAACAGAGCAAGGCAAGCCATGATACCCATTTCATGTAGCATGTCCATAGCATCGCATATTTTCATGCATTATGCTTATTTATTTACTATATGATAAAATCATAGAATTTAATTGAAATTGCTTAGTTGTTTATTATGATGAACCACTATATTTGAAATGAACTTAGTGGTTGATCTTGAGTCACCTGTCCGGGCTTAACCGTGCAACCACATTTGCCGGTATGGGATGGCCTTGACTTAGTCTGATTGCGTGCTCTCTCACCGGTACCTCCAAAGAGGGAGGGTTATGCGCGCATGCTACCCTGATCAGGTAGGCGGCGATAACCATGTGAGCCAGTCGAGTATTGTGCCGGCGTCCCCGTTTGGGACAGTTTAGTTTGGCCACGACGGTGGCAGGTGTCATGAGGACACAGGGGCCACCCAGGGCAGGACTCCGGGGGAGGATGAATGCCGGTGGTATGATGGGAGAGTCACGGGTCATACAGGTTTCGTTGAAGCAACGCTGGTCCACCCGAATGGGATTACGAGGCCAGGTGCTTCATGGTGTGGGTAAAGTGCGCAACCTCTGCAGAGTGTCAAATCTATTCGAATAGCCGTGTCCATGGAATTGGACAGCCCGTCCAGACCTCAGTAGGTGGTCAACCGTATCATTGTTAGTAATGATGGAAGAACTCTTCGTATGATCGGAAGTACTCGATAGCTTATGAGTATTCCGAGGGTTGTGGGACAACCCGGATGAGAGTAAGTTGATAACCGGTACAGTAAGTAAATTGCTTAAGTAATAACATGTTGATTGCCATGCTATTGTTTGCTGCATTACTTGGTTGTCGTGAGCTTGCGAGTACATTCAAAGTACTCACCTGGCGTATCATGCCAGATGCAGGAGAAGCCGAGGATGGAGGTCCTGATGGTTCGTGCTACGCTAACTAGGATGTGTCCACAGCAGTGTCCCTGTGGATGGAGTTGCCGCTATGATCCACTACGTCGTAGAAGTACTTAGTAGTTTCGAGGCCCTGCCATGTTTCATAAATAATGTAGATACTGTCGTAGCACCGAGTGTGCCTTTGGCCTCGCCAGCATTGTAAAATATGAGCTTGTACCCGAATTCTATCAATAAAGTCAGTTCAGTTCTGTTCCAAGTTGTTGTGTGTTTCCAAAGGACATGATCTCTGGGCTGGAAACACTGGTAATCCGGTTCTCTGAGCCAGGGTGCCACAACGCTTGGTATCAGAGCCGTGCTGACTGTAGGACACCCTAGTTAACCCGCGCTAGAACCGCAATTAGTGTAGGACTTTGAGTGTGCATATTGCTTGTTGCATTTGATTGTTGCATAGCATGCATCATGGCTCATTGTTTTACTAACCATTGTCATTGTGAGTGTAGATGGCACCAGTTCCATATCTCCACCATCATGAGCCTGCACCCTCCACCTTTCCTGTACTACTCCGTAACGTCTGCCTTCTACTGTATCCTCACAGCGAAGATCCAGTGTACCAGGTGTATCAGGAGCAGCTTGCTGAGTCAGTGTATGAGTATCACGCAGAGGCTTACCTGATCGCGAGCTCGGATCTTGGTAGCTATTCCCGCTCCTCGAAGGGCGGAACGGCTTCTACTCCGGAGCTGGCGATCCAGTTTGCCGCGATAGAGGCTCTCACTAACTTGCGCTTCCACGAGGTCGAGATGCAGACTCATCCAGGTTTCTTCCACTATCCCACCCTGTCGCCTACGACAGGGCGAGTCATTTTCGCTCCAGTTGACCCGGCGTGTGATCGTGCGACTGCCGTTCTGTCTCGTTATCTGAACGCCAGTTATCGTACGATCATATCCTTGGCTGAGGAGTTGTCTCGCATCCAGGCGGCACTTGCAGCCGCGACTTCAGTTCCACCTCCACCTCAGCCTACCTTTCCACCCATATATCCTCCACCAGTTTCACCTCCACCTAGGTTTGATACCCCATCCAGCTCTACTGTGCCACCAGGCTTTTCGTCTGGTAGCCGTCGTGAGACCCCAGCAAAGTGGGCCTCACTCCTAGCCACTCCAGCTGCTCCGATGCTGAGGCGACGTGCTTCTTCTTTCTCAGAAGGAGAACCGTCCACGCAGCGTCGCCGTGTTTCCTTTGATCCGGAGGATGAGATCCATATCATCAGTTCCGACTACGACTCAGGATCAGATGACGAGGAGTCTTCAGTCTGCCAGTGTTCGTGCCATCCGCACCACTAGAGTAGAGGCTTGAGTTGTTGTGCATGCATCTTTGCATATGTCAACTGCCGTATGAGCAGTCTAGTCATGATATCCTCCTACTAGCTTGCCATGTATGATGTTGGGTTACCTTGTATAATTATGATGTTTGCTTTATTCGCCTTTTTCGTATATTTTCTCTCTGGTGTCATACTCCTGTGTTGCCCTTATGGATGTTGCTCATCGATTCGGTATTTTGCAATGGGAACAAATTTAGGATGAAGAGAAGTTGTAGCCAAGGCGGCGATGGAACCCCCGTTCGTCGATCCGTCAGACAAGCAGGACAACCACCAGAAGATTTACCACCCCCACCACCTCAAGCACCGACCACTGACCAGATCATGAGAATGTTCGAGGAGAAAAGAAATCAGGACCTTATGGAATTTCTAAAAAGCATGCAGACTATGGTGGGCCAGAATCACAACCACAATGGATCACATTCTAGGGTGTCTGACTTCCAGCGCACCAAACCACCCAATTTTGGTCAAGCTGTAGACCCTATAGAAGCGGATGACTGGCTAAGGACTATAGAAAAGAAGCTGGAAATAGCCCGTTGCGAAGAGTCCGACAAGGTTCCGTTTGCCACTCACTATCTGGAAGGGCCAGCAGCCATATGGTGGGACAATACAAGGGCAACATGGCCTTCTGGAGAAGACATCTCCTGGGATAAGTTCAAGGAATTATTCCGCAAATATCATATTCCCACGGGGATAATGAAGGTGAAGCAAAGGGAGTTCCTTGCTCTTACACAAGGAAACATGTCTGTGGCAGAATATCTGAATAAGTTCAACAACTTGGCACGGTACTCTACCCATGACGTGTCCACTGAGGAGAGGAAGATAGATCGGTTCTTGGGAGGACTAAACCACACTCTTCGTTGTCAGCTCTGCATGTTGGATTTTCCAGACTTCCAGACTTTGGTGGACAAGGCTTTCATAGCCGAAAGAGAGCATAAGTCCGGGTATGATGACCGCAAGCGGAAGTTTGTGCCTAAGAAGGACAACCGTGAGCCGTTTGCACAGAAGCCGCGTACCTGGCAGCCAGGCCCATCGGAATACAAGCCTACCTGGAGCAGTGGCAACAACAACAAGACCGTGAGCCAGAACGAGACCTTCGGCAAACAGCCAGTGATGGAGGACTGCCGCCGCAACAACACCTACTTTACCTGCGGCCAAAGTGGACACTACTCTAAACAGTGCCCCGCCAACAACGGGAAGCCATCTTCCGACGTCAAGCCGCAGGTCAACACTATCGGACGCCGCCCCAATCATAACTTCAGCCACGGACGCGTCCATCATATCTCCGCTGAGGAAGCCTGCGAAGCTCCAGAAGTAGTCCTCGGTATGTTTTCTGGTAACAACATACCCGCAGTAATTTTATTTGATTCTGGGGCTTCCCATTCGTTTATTTCGCGGAGTTTTGCCACCCTGCACAAATTTTCTCCTTCGATTTTGGACAAAATCATGGTGGTACAATCCCCTAGCTCCCTGCTCAGAACAAATCTGATATAAAGAGATCTAGAAATTTTGATACATGGAGTTAAATTTCCAGCTGCACTCATCGCCATTGAATCTTCGGGATTGGACGTAATACTGGGGATGGACTGGTTGACACCCCATCAGGTGTGCATCAATTGTGCCACCAGGACAGTAACACTAGTCAATCTGGCAGGACAAACAGTCCAATTCCTCGCCAGCAAAATGATGGCAAGAAAGGGAATGGCATACCAAACTACTGTCACGGATATGAACTTGATTCCGGTAGTTTGCGAATTTCCGGATGTATTCCCCGAAAAATTACCAGGGATGCCACCCGACCGGGAATTGGAGTTTCCAATTGAAGTGGTTCCCGATACTGCTCCAATTTAGAAGAAATACTACCGCATGCCAGGTCCAGAGTTGGCAGAACTAAAGAAGCAGTTGGATGAATTGTTGCAGAAAGGGTATATTCGCCCAAGCATCTCACCATGGGGATCACCGGTGCTATTTGTCAAGAAGAAGGATGGAAGTCTGCGAATGTGCATAGACTACCGCCAGCTGAATGAGGTCACCATCAATAATAAGTACCCGCTCCCTCGCATTGATGACTTGTTCGACCAGCTGAATGGAGCACGGGTATTCTCCAAGATTGACCTCCGAACCGGGTATCATCAGCTAAAAATCAGAAAAGAGGATATACCTAAGACAGCTTTCACCACCCGGTATGGGCTGTATGAGTTTACAGTCATGTCATTTGGACTGACAAATGCTCCAGCCTATTTCATGAGCATGATGAACAAGGTCTTCATGGATTTCCTCGACAAATTCGTGGTGGTGTTCATCGATGATATCCTGATATATTCCAAGGATGAAGAAGAGCATAAACAACACCTCCGTGCTATCTTGGAAAGGTTGAGAACCCATCTCCTGTATGCAAAATTCAGTAAATGCGAGTTTTGGCTAAAAGAGGTGGGATTTCTGGGGCACATTCTGTCAGAACAAGGAGTAGCTGTCGACCCCAGCAAAGTAACTGCGGTGCTGAATTGGAAGACACCAGCCTCGGTGACCGAAGTCCGTAGCTTCCTGGGATTGGCAGGCTATTACCGTCGTTTCATAGAAGGCTTCTCCAAGATAGCCAAGCCACTGACGGAATTGCTCAAGAAAAATCAAAGGTTTCTCTGGATGACGGAATGTGACAGCAGCTTCCTAGAGCTAAAGACAAGGTTAACTACAGCACCTGTCTTAGTTCTTCCAGACATCCACAAGAGCTTCGACATTTACTGCGATGCTTCCAGACGAGGAATTGGCTGCGTATTAATGCAAGAAGGAAAGGTTGTGGCGTATGCATCCAGACAACTACGACCCCATGAAGAGAACTACCCCACGCATGATTTGGAATTAGCAGCCGTGGTTCATGCCTTGAAGATTTGGAGGCATTACCTCATTGGACAATGTTGTGAAATATACACGGACCATAAGAGTCTCAAGTATATTTTCACCTAACCTGACCTGAATCTCAGGCAACGAAGATGGCTTGAACTAGTGAAGGACTACGACATTGGAATAAACTATCATCCGGGAAAGGCTAACATGGTCGCTGATGCCCTTAGCAGAAACCAGGGCACCGTGAATGCACTGATGGGAAGTCTCCATCCAAGGTTACAAGAAGAATTCGCAGAGCTCAATATGGTGCTATGCGGCCCAATTACCCCGGATACGTTGGAAATCACTCCAACACTTATGGAAGAAATTAAGAAGGCCCAAGAGCCAGATGAAGGAATAAAAGAGATCAAGGAGCTGATTCCGAAAGGGAAGGCCAAGTCCTTTCGCGTGGACGACCAAGGCACACTATGGTTTGAGAAACGGATATGTGTGCCCGATTAGAATAACCTGAGGCAGCAAATACTAAGGGAAGCTCATGAGTCCGCATACTCTATCCACCCGGGAGGCACAAAGATGTACCAGGACCTGAGGGAGACATTTTGGTGGCCAGGAATGCGAAGGGATATAGCATACTATGTCGCCTGCTGTGACATCTGCAACAAGGTCAAGGCGGAACACCAGAAACCCGCTGGGCTACTGTAACCTTTACCAGTTCCCCAGTGGAAGTGGGACGACATATGTATGGACTTCATTGTTGGACTACCCAAGTCAACAAGAGGCAATGATGCTATCTGGGTCATTGTGGATATACTCACGAAGGTGGCTCACTTTATTCCGGTAAAGACCACTTTTAACGCAAATCAGCTGGCACAGCTCTACATGTCCCGGATAGTCAGCCTTCATGGAGTACCCAAGTCTATCACCTCAGATAGAGGCTCCCTATTCACCTCCGCATTCTGGTTGCGATTGCACCAAGCCCTGGGCACTATGCTGAAGCATAGTACGGCGTACCATCCGCAGACAGATGGACAGACCGAACGAGTGAACCAAATATTGGAAGATATGCTTCAGTCCTGTGCTCTCACCCATGGACCCAAATGGGAAGACAGCCTACCCTATGCGGAATTCTCCTATAACAACAACTATCAGTCAAGTTTGAAGATGTCACCGTTTGAGGCACTGTATGGGCGGAAGTGCCGCACCCCCTTAAATTGGTCCCAGACAGGAGATAGCCGTATCTTCGGCACGGACTTGATGCTCGAGGCTGAGAAACAGGTCAAGAACATTCAGGAGCGTCTTCGAGCAGCCAAGTCCCGGCAAAGAGCTACTATGACCCAAAGCACAGGGAAGTGACCTTTGAGCCCGGAGAATATGCTTACCTTCGAGTAACCCCCATGAAGGGAGTAAAAAGGTTTCATACCCGGGGAAAGCTTGCACCAAGATACATCGGTCCATTTCCAGTGATTGCCAGAAGAGGCAAAGTGGCATACCAGTTGGAATTACCACCGGAGTTGTCCGATGTGCACGACGTCTTCCACATATCACAGTTAAGAAAGTGCATTGCACCACCGATCAAGCAGGCAGACATGAGTGAGTTAGAACTGGCTAAAGATCTGACCTATGAAGAAAGACCCGCCAGAATCTTGGATGAGATGGAAAGGACTACCAGGAGTAAGGTGATCAAGTTTTACAAGGTGCTATGGGAGCACCATACTGAGGAAGAGGCTACCTAGGAAAGAGAAGATTTCCTAAGGACTGCATATCTCTACATGTTCCCTGAGTAACCGAATCTCGAGGACGAGATTCATCCTAAGGGGGGTAGGTTTGTGACACCCTGATTTTTGGCAACTTTTTCTTTTCAAAATCTTTTGGGTTTTATTTACAAACTTGGTTGATTTTCAAATCCTTTCAATTGATTTGGCTCTGTGAATCTTTGAATCTTTTGCCAAGTAACCCAAAACCCTCTTCTCCTTGCCAAAACCCTTCTAAACCTCTCTTGGATCAATTTCCAATATTTAATCTTTTCCAATAAATCCTTTTCTTTATTTGGGAATTTATGTCACCCCTATGGGTTGTGAAGCAACCTATAGTTTGGATGATCAATAAATCCCCAAACTTTTCCCACATCTTCTCATCATCATATGATCCCATAATCCCCACAAATATTCAATTGTCCAATACAAAATTTTGACCAGAATAATTATTTCATTTCTGGTCAGAATTTGCCAGTTGTGAAGCAACCCCATTTTTCCTATCTCAGAAAATTCCCAATAAATTTCTGAAGCTCCTAGGGATCCTATCTAGCCTCAATATCCAAAAATATCATCTGGTCCAATGCAAGTTTTCAGCTGCAAGGCTCTGACAAGATTCTGCTTATTTAAGAACTTTGTGAAGGAAGTACAAGCTAGGGGTGCACAATTGATCTACAATTTTTATGGCATGTGTGCACTACCAAATAACTTCCCTCCACCAAGTTTTATCTTTAGCAGAGCATCCATGTGAGGGCCACAAGCTCATTTAGATTCTGGACCAGAATTGTGGTTTTCAAAGGAACTATGTTCAAATCTTCTTCAAACCTCTCCAAACTTTGCCAGTTTATAGTCCTTCCAAGATAGATAACACTAGACATCTCCTCTGGCTCTATCTCTATCTCATTTCCCCTCTAGAACCTCCTCAAGATTGCTGGCAGGATCTGTAGCTGAGGCTACCCATCAAAACAGAGAGGCTAGGGGGACGAAGGTCGACACCCTGGACAAGGAGCGCTAGGCCTGCGTGGCCTCCTGGTGGCCGCACCCGTGGTGAGCACGGTGCTGGCATGCCAGAGCGCGCGCTCTGCGCGGCGCCAGAGTCAGATGCGCTCTCCCGAGCCGTCCCTCGCTGTCCCCCCTTGTCCCTTGGTGCCGACAGCTCTCCAGTCGAACGCGTGGCATCTCCCAAACCCTCCTTTCCACCGGAGAAGGCCGCCGCCGCTCCCAGCCAAGCTCCGCCACGGGCAGAACAGTAGGCTCCGGCCACTGTGGTTGTCCGCGAGCCATTGATGGCGCCGGACCCGTCCCGTTGCTCCTCTGCCCTCCTCCATCACCTCACCCCACGCCGCGACGGCCAGCTCGCCGTCCTTGCTCCGGTGGCATGGCCGAGCCTCGCCGCTTCGGGAGAGATCGCCCGCCTTCGCCTCTGGCCTATAAAAGCCCCTGCCCAGCCCCTCCGAGCTCCTCACCCCTCCTCGCCATCCTCCAACCACCTCCAGAGCGCCCCAACAAGAGCCGGGAGCTCGTCTCCCTCAGCTCCGGCGAAGGCTCCGCCGCCCGAATCCTTTCTGTCGCCAGCCACCTCCATTCCATCCCAGCCTCTCCTGAGATCGCCATTGAGATCAGAAGGTCTCCCTGGTCCTCCCCGAGCCCTTGGCCAGCCAAACCTCTGCCGGAATCGCTGACGCCGACGACCACCGTAGCATCCACCCGCCGGAGAGGAAGGGGGCGACGCCGTCCGTCCACCTCCGGAGGAGCTACGGGTACAGGCATGACCGCCGTCGAGCACCCGATCCGTTCCGGCCATCTCCTAGCCCCGCCGCCGTCCCTATCGCCGGTGAGCGTCGCCGGTGAGCCGCCCCGCCTCTGCCTCCCTTCCCTCTCTCTGTTTTAAACTGAACCGGCCCCACCTGTCAGCGACCCCAGCCCGCGCCCGAAGCGGTACAAGTGGAAGCGTATTTCCACTTTACGCCTTCGACGTGGCCCCTGTCAGGTTTCTATTCTTTTTATTTAAATTCCAGATTTTGACCAGAACTTTGACCTTGAATAACTTTTTATCTATAGCTCCAATTCAATTGATTCTTTTTGCAGTGAGTTGGTACTGAGCCCCTTTATTTTCTAACAAAATTTGGTATTTTTCCAAGACTCACAGAATTTTTGGTGAACAGAAATGCATTATGTGACACTTTCTCTTGCATTTTAAAAATATTTTCAGAAGGAGAATCTTGTGGTTTTGAAGACCAGGAGTTTGTGAATCACCCAACAGAGCAAGGCAAGCCATGATACCCATTTCATGTAGCATGTCCATAGCATCGCATATTTTCATGCATTATGCTTATTTATTTACTATATGATAAAATCATAGAATTTAATTGAAATTGCTTAGTTGTTTATTATGATGAACCACTATATTTGAAATGAACTTAGTGGTTGATCTTGAGTCATCTGTCCGGGCTTAACCGTGCAACCACATTTGCCGGTATGGGACGGCCTTGACTTGGTCTGATTGCGTGCTCTCTCACCGGTACCTCCAAAGAGGGAGGGTTATGCGCGCGTGCTACCCTGATCAGGTAGGCGGCGATAACCCTGTGAGCCAGTCGAGTATTGTGCCGGCGTCCTCGTTTGGGACAGTTTAGTTTGGCCACGGCGGTGGCAGGTGTCATGAGGACACAGGGGCCACCCAGGGCAGGACTCCGGGGGAGGATGAATGCCGGTGGAATGATGGGAGAGTCACGGGTCATACAGGTTTCGGTGAAGCAACGCTGGTCCACCCGAATGGGATTACGAGGCCAGGTGCTTCATGGTGTGGGTAAAGTGCGCAACCTCTGCAGAGTGTCAAATCTATTTGAATAGCCGCGTCCACGGAATTGGACAGCCCGTCCAGACCTCAGTAGGTGGTCAACCGTATCAGTGTTAGTAATGATGGAAGAACTCTTCGTATGATCGAAAGTACTCGATAGCTTATGAGTATTCCGAGGGTTGTGGGACAACCCAGATGAGAGTATGTTGATAACCGGTACAGTAAGTAAATTGCTTAAGTAATAACATGTTGATTGCCATGCTATTGTTTGCTGCATTACTTGGTTGTCATGAGCTTGCGAGTACATTCAAAGTACTCACCTGGCGTATCATGCCAGATGCAGGAGAAGCCGAGGACGGAGGTCCTGATGGTTCGTGATACGCTAACTAGGATGTGTCCACAGCAGTGTCCCTATGGATGGAGTTGCCGCTATGATCCGCTACGCCGTAGAAGTACTTAGTAGTTCCAAGGCCCTGCCATGTTTCATAAATAATGTAGATATTGTCGTAGCACCGAGTGTGCCTTTGGCCTCGCCAGCATTGTAAAATATGAGCTTGTACCCGAATTCTATCAATAAAGTCAGTTCAGTTCTGTTCCAAGTTGTTGTGTGTTTCCAGAGGACATGATCTCTGGGCTGGAAACACTGGTAATCCGGTTCTCTGAGCCGGGGTGCCACACTTCAACTATGTGACCACAGCATCAAATCTTTGTTTCTGGTCATTATTTTGGATTGTGAAGCAACTGTATTTTGTGTTGCTCCATAATTTCTGAAATTTTACCAGGACATTCTCCCACCAATATAACACCTCTCCACCAAATTTGGGCTCATTCTGTCTAGCCATTTTCCCTCGGCAATTTTCCTAAGATATTGTCCAGTGGGATGCTATGTGAAGGAAGTACCATTTTGGTTTATCCAAATGACATGAAATTTATACAGTATCCTCATATGCCTAAATAACTAGTTTCCTCCAAATTTCAGCTTCATCTCAGTTGTGATGTGAGTGCCACATCAAGATTTGTTTTTTGGACCAGATTGGCCAGCTGCAAAGCAACCCTATTAAATCATGGTCCTTTTCTTCTCAAACTTCACATGATTGCAGTCCTTCCTACTCTAAACTTCCCAGACATCAGCTTTGGCCCTTATCATTTCTATGTTCATCATAGTGGTGCGGCCAAGTTTGCTACAGAAAACTTCCAGTGAAGCCTCACATCCACTCTTGGTGTTTTTTGGCGATCTATCACCTCAGAAGGACTATTCCTTGGAAGGACTCACTGCTAGACAACACGTTGCATGCCAGGGTGCACCGCGTGCGCCAGTTCACGCGGTGACCACGCGGCTGGCATGCCGTGAGCGTGCTCTGGCAATCGGGACCCTCGGCCTCGTCGGTTTCTCCCTCTCCCTCGACACCTAGCCTTGTCTAGGAGCTTCCCGTCGACGTCGTCTTCTTCCTGGACCCCTCTCCCCCTCTCACGTCCCCTCCTACACGGTGCGGCAGCCGCGCCCGTGTTGTGCCCGTCTCTGTCGCCGACGTGTCCGGTTGCCCGAGCTCTCTCGAGCTTTCCCGACCTCGCCTGAGCCCTCCCCACCCCTCCACGAAGCCTCCCGACGCCGCAAACGGCGAGCCACGTCGCCCCGGAGCTCCAGTGCGCGGCTAAGCTCGCCACCGCGGCCGAGCCTATCCGGCGAGCTCGCCGCGGCTATAAAAGGCCCTCGGGCCCCTCTCGTCCTCACCAACCTCACCACCTCACTGCACTGGTCCTCCCCGACCCAGCCAACCATCGCCGGAGCTGCTCCTCGTCACCCATGGCCGCCATGGCCGCCGCAAAGGTCCGGCTAAATTCCGGCGAGGGCGAGTCCCTCCTCTCCTCTCTCCACCACCGTCGGCCTCCCTGCGCTCCAGTGAGTCCACCCCGCCTCTCCCCTCGTCGCCGGAGTACCCATAGGCGCGCATCCACGAGCAGCCGCCGCCCTGCCTGCGGCCACCGCGGGGAGCCACCCCTCCTCTCCTCCACGGCGTACGCATAGCCTCTGGATGGATGCGGCATCTTCCACTAAGCGCGCCGGTACCCTCCCCACGGCCGGAGACGGCCGGAGCCGCCCGCGCCCTTCGCCGGCGCCCGCCTCTGTTCCCCACCGTGCCCATCGCCATGACCGTCCCCCGCAGCTCCTCTTGCCTTCCCTGGACGCGGCGCTTTTCCCCGAGGCCGCCGGTGTCCTCGCCTCGTCCGGCGATGGCCGGAGACGCCGGGGCCGACGCCGGCAGCACCTCTCCCCTACTCCCCCTCGGTTCCGTGCGGGGACGGGCGAGGAAGAAGACGACCGGGGCCAGGCGGGCCCCGCATCGCCCCGACCCCACCAGTCAGCCGCAAAAGCCCCAGGTCCAGCTGGATAAGTGGAGACGCACTTCCCTGATTACGTCTTCGGTTGTCTGGAAGCATATTTCTGGAAGTGCGCTTTCCATTTAAACTCAGCCGCCGCCGAAACCGCTATGTTACGGACGTTTCTCAGTTAACAGCAAAACGGACACTTTTGTGTTTGTTTTTCTGCTAACGAACAAACGGCCATATCTTTTCAACCACAACTCCGATTGAGGTGATTCCAAAGCCCACTTCTTCGTCTGTTCGAGACCGTCATGTTGGTACCATTTTCATACTGTTTTGACATAGTGGAAATGACCATTTTGCCCTTGCCCGTAAACAGCCCCCTCTGGGAAAGAACTGTTTCCGGCAATCATTTCCGCGGACTCTCCGCACTTCTTCCCGATGGTTTCGTCACCCCCAGGCAAGCCACAACTCTCATCTGCATAATTGCATTGCAATATCATAGTTAAGCTAATTACTTTAATAGCAAGTATGATTATTTGCAGTATGGATTAGATTATGCAATGCTTGAGTAAATTCTGGAATAGGTGGCTACCATGTCAAGGACCGGATTGTTAGTGGCTAGTAGTTTAACCGCTTGACGATGCCTTGATGTGGTTGGATTAAGAGATTACTGTCTATGATTATTTTGGGTTTCATCCGGCAGTTTGTGGGTATGAATCAGTAGCAGTGGCTTGAGCATATTGGTTATTGGATTACTGTGATATCGGAGTGTCAGCTATGACGGAACGATTACTCGGGAATAGGATGCTTCATGGTTGATCGAGAGTCACATGTCCGGACTTATCCGTGCAGCCACATTTGCCGGTATGGGACGGCCTTGACTTGGTCTGATCGTGTTCTCTTTCACCGGTACCACCCGACAGGGAAGGTTATGCGTGCGCGCTACCCTGACCCGGTAGGCGGCGATAGCATGTGAGCCCAGTTGAGTTATTTGGATCCAGGTCCCCGTTTTGGGACAGTTTGTTTGGCCACGAATGTGGCAGGTGTCACGAGGTGACACAGGGGCCACCCAGGGCAGGACTCCGGGGGAGGATGATTGCCGATGGTACGATGAGAGAGTCACGGGTCAGGCGGGTTTCGTTGGAGAAACGCTGGTCCACCCGAATGGGATCACGAGGCCAGGTGCTCCATGGTGTGGATAAAGTGCGCAACCTCTGCAGAGTGTAAAATCTATTCGAATAGCCGCGTCCACGGTATTGGACAGTCCGTCCAGGCCTCACTAGGTGGTCAACCATAACAGTGATAATAATGATGGAAGAACTTGTCTGAGTATGGTTGCAGTTGGGCATCATGCCACTGACAAGTCTTGGTAACAATCTTGAGGATATTCACTGGATGTTCTTGGAGTGATCACGAGTTGGTCACCAGAGTATAGGGAGAATAACCTGTTATTGTTATTTTCAACTATCCCTTCGGTAATGATAATTCTTTACCTAATCTTGATTGCTATGATGTTGTCTTATCTTAATGCTGATGTTTGTTGTGAGCTTTCGAGTACATTCAAAATACTCACCTGGCGTGTCATGCCAGTTTGCAGGTCATGCCATTATTGCTTGCTTGTCGAGGATCCCGAGTTTGCGAGCTAGGATACGCGTTCTAGCCAGAGTCCCTGCGGAGTGGAGTCCATCACCATCGTCGTTGTTCCGCTGCTAGCGTAGAACTACCCTAGGCAGGCGTAGTATCGTCGTGCCAATGTAATCCACGTACCCTTGTAACCTTATCCATGGTAATAAAGAGCTGATTTGTTCTATGCCAGCAGTGCCGTATTCCAAAAGACTTGTCCCTGGGCTGGAATACGGGGCATTCCGGTCTCCTCTGAGCCGGGGTGCCACAAGCGTTGGTATCAGAGCAGGTCTAGCTATAGGACACCCTAGACCGCGCGAGCGTTAGTAACCAGTAGTATAGGGCCTAGTTGGTTTTATGCACTTGTTTGTTGCATTTGGTTGTGCATAGCATGCATATAGACTAGATATCTTATCACTAACGATGGATCTAGTGAGTGTAGGTGGCATCGGTTTTGATTCACCACCTGCGCTCTCCAACTGGCATACCTGTTCCTTGGTGTGGTGTCATCTTCGTCCCAGCGGAGTGATGCCAAAGTATCCAGTAGTGTCGATCCCTTGCAGGATTGATGCACCGGTACCACACCAATATATTCTCTTCCGACACCCTATGGTTTCGGTGATAGACATGTTTCTATCCCGGATCTTGCCCATCCCTTTAGCCACGTTGGCAACCCTTACTGATTTTTGTTATCGGAAAAGGGCAATGCCCGCAAGCTCATCTTTCCATCGCCATCCCTCCCTACCATCCATCCTCTGGACGAGTACGGTTTTCTTCCGTCCGCTTGATGATGATGTGGTCGTGACCCCGATCACCAAGTTTGTCCTCGCCACCGTATCCGTCCAGATGGAACCGGTGTTAAGTCCGTGTTTGGTGTAGCCTTGTTTACACCAACTTCCTTCCACACATTGATTCACTTTTGTGCACACCACCACAGCATGTTAGACCGTAACACCGGAGTTCTTGCGAGATTTGTGTGCTTAAGTAGGAATGCATATTATTGCTGAGAGTAGCTGTAAAATTATGATATTGCTTGTGTGTGATCTTGTGTGCTTTTGCTCTAGTTGTTTCTTTTGCTTCTTCCTTTGGGCCCTTGGTGTTACCTTAATTTCCCCTTATGGAAGTTGCTCACCGACACTGGACTCAAAGAAATCAGTGAAGAGATAGTCATTTGGAAGCTCAGTTTAGCAATATAGAATTTTCAGCAGACTGCATTATATCGGGAATATCGGGCATGAAAATAAATGATATCCTGGCTGGATTGATTATCAGCATCAAAGTATACACCAGTGCAACCTTCACACCAGTAATCATCGAATCAGCAAGAAGGCAAAGTGTGTGCATAATCAACAGCACATTTCGAGTCAAAGGTATGATTCATATATGCGGTTGAGTCTGCTATGAGCACAATTTGGACCCTGCTATGTCCTGGAATCAAGCCAGAATGTGCTATGAACTTAGTGCTCAGCAAGAAGGATAGCCGAATACCCTGTTGCATACAACAGGTAACCGACAACAGAAGCATTAAGGGATACATATATATATGCACTCATTCCGCATATGGCAAAAAGAAAGCTTCAGATGTAAGCAACCCTGTCTTTCTCCACAAGCTACCAGAGAAGCTTACGACGCAAGATTCCTGTGTCTTCCTCGATACGACACACATATATTTGCCCATACAAGACACCCATGCTTCTTCAGTAAGCTATCACAGCAAGCTTTCGGCATAAGGTACCGAGTCTTCCCTAGCAAGCCTTTAAGGGGGGAACCGTCTGAGGTACGGTACCCAATCTTCTTCAGGAAGCTACCCCGACAGAAGCTTCGAGCACAAGCTATCCAGTCTTCCTTGACACGACACTCTTGATGGCTTACAACGCAAGCTAAGTAACCTTCGTCGGTAAGGCATCGCGTCCTCACTAGTACAAGCTATTCCACCAACAATTGGCAGCATATGACCATGCATATCAAGGGTCAGCTCCACAACAGTTTGTTCAGAAGGCAAAAATCAGTCAGGACACAAGCCTGCTTCAGGAATCAAGCGCTCAGCCGCATATACTCAATAGATATGCTGGACATGCTACCAAGGTCATACGAGTCAATCATACAATGATGTCAGCCTGATGAGAATCCGGCTATCACCTGAGTTATGCAAGAAAGAGAAAGACAGTTATACACCTCAGTATGATGCAAGATAAAGAGCTAGACAAAGTTGAGACAACAATTTTTGAAGTGATTATCAAGGCCAGTCTCCTCACGCCCGACAAAGTGATATCATTAACCTTTGTCAGTGTTTGCATGATTGACGATAGCCTGGAGCTATGAACCTGGGTTCGGATGATCATTGTCCTATGAATAAAGCGTGGAGGATGACAAAGCTGGTCATGTGAGCAAAGATACCCAAGATGACTCACCAAAACGTGCGAGAAGTCAGATTTCTGCCAGGAGAACGGTACGATTCACACTACTATTTTGAACCTGGAGAACACACAACCATTTGAAGCCACCCAATGCAATGAGTAAAAGATTTTTGTCCACAGAGAGAATTTGTTCACAACTCAAAGGACGGTCGTTCGTATTGGACTTCGTCACACGTCCGTGAGGAACCACTCTCGGACTTACAAGAAAGGCACGTAGTTCGCTCAGGATAATTCATCGCACCCAAACAGGTCAACAGACATAAAAGGAGTGAAGTCGGAGTAACATATGAGTTATGATTTACCCGAAAAAGGATCCAGTAAAGCAAACCACACTGAAGCCAGGCAGTGCGTCAGATAAAATCCAGCGGGAGCATTGTACAAAGGCAAAAAGGAAACCCGAGTTGGAAACAGTTTCCTCAAGTGGGGATATTTATGTTTAACCCCTGAGCAACCAAATCTCGAGGACGAGATTTCTTTAAGGGGGGTAGGTTTGTAACACCCTGGATTTTGCCCATTTCTTTTTCTTTTGATTTTGGTCTTGTTTTGCTTTTCTGTGGCTTGGTAGTCTTGGAACCTGGAGGGATCACCCTTGATTCCTCTTCCCTAGTGGCTTGCCAACCTCTAAACCATCCCAAGACCTTGTCATTTCCATCTTGAACCAATCCCAATAATCTTTTTCTTGGGAATATTCCTTTTTCCTATTAAAGGAATAACCCTATCTGCCTTGGGTTGTGAAGCAACCCACATCTCTATCATTCCAAAAATTCCCTAATAATTCTCATAAATTGTTTGGGTCATATCTCCCTTAAATATGGCAAAACCCTTCCTTGCCATGTTCAAAAATATTTCACAAATATTCCTTTTCTGATTCTGCCCTAGCTGTCAAGTTGAGAAGCAAGTACCCTTTATATTTGCTTGATTGCTCTCAAACTTTTTGGGAACTCTTTACTATCCATATCATTGCCACATAGCAAAATTCAACTCAATTTGGATAGTAAATATTTCTTCGCAGATTTTCAAAGTTTCTGATCTAGTGGAAGCTTTGTGAAGCAAGTGCTAGCTAAGAGTATCCAAATGAGTTGAAATTTGGCAAGCATCTTCATATGCTCAAATTAACACTCTCCATTAAATTTGAGCAGCATCCCTTCAACTATGTGACCACAGCATCAAATCTTTGTTTCTAGTCATTATTTTGGATTGTGAAGCAACTGTATTTTGTGTTGCTCCATCATTTCTGAAATTTTACCAGGACATTCTCCCACCGATATAACACCTCTCCACTAAATTTGGGCTCATTCTGTCCAGCCATTTTCCCTCAGCAATTTTCCTAAGATTCTGTCCAGTGGGATGCTGTGTGAAGGAAGTACCATTTTGGTTTATCCAAATGACATGAAATTTATACAGTATCCTCATATGCTTAAATAACTAGTCTCCTCCAAATTTCAGCTTCATCTTAGTTGTGATGTGAGTGCCACATCAAGATTTGTTTTCTGGACCAGATTGGCCAGTTGCAAAGCAACCCTATTAAATCTTGGTCCTTTTCTTCTAAAACTTCACAGGATTGCAGTCCTTACTACTCTAAACTTCCCAGACATCAGCTTTGGCCCTTATCATTTCTATGTTCATCACAGTGGTGTGGCCAAGTTTGCTACAGAAAACTTCCAGTGAAGCCTCACATCCACTCTTGGTGTTTTTTGGCGATCTATCACCTCAGAAGGACTATTACTTGGAAGGACTCGCTGCTAGACAACACGCTGCATGCCAGGGTGCACCGCGTGCGCCAGTTCACGCGGTGACTACGCGGCCGGCATGCCGTGAGCGCGCTCTGGCAATCAGGACCCTCGGCCTTGTCGGTTTCTCCCTCTCCCTCGACACCTAGCCTTGTCTAGGAGCTTCCCCACGACGTCGTTTTCTTCCTGGACCCCTCTCCCCCTCTCACGTCCCCTCCTATGCGGTGCAGCAGCCGCGCCCGTGTCGTGCCCGTCTCTGCCATCGCCATGTCCAGTTGCCCGAGCTTTCCCGACCTCGCCTGAGGCCTCCCCACCCCTCCACGAAGCCTCCCGACGCCGCAAACGGCCAGCCACGTCGCCCCGGAGCTCCAGTGCGCGGCTAAGCTCACCACCACGGCCGAGCCTATCTGGCAAGCTCGCCGCGGCTATAAAAGGCCCCCGAGCCCCTCTCGTCCTCACCAACCTCACCACCTCACTCCACTCGTCCTCCCCGACCCATCCAACCATCGCCGGAGCTGCTCCTCGCCACCCATGGCCGCCATGGCCGCCGCTCGGGTCCGGCTAAATTCTGGCGAGGGCGAGTCCCTCCTCTCCTCTCTCTACCACCGTCAGCCTCCCTGTGCTCCTGCGAGTCCACCCCGCCTCTCCCCTCGTCGCCGGAGTACCCATAGGCACACATCCACGAGCAGCCGCCGCCCTGCCTGCGGCCACCGTGGGGAGCCACCCCTCCTCTCCTCCCCGGCATGCGCATAGCCTCTGGATGGATGCAGCATCTTCCACTAAGCGCGCCGGTACCCTCCCCACGGCTGGAGACGGCCGGAGCCGCCCGCGCCCTTCACCGGTGCCCGCCTCTGTTCCCCACCATGCCCATCGCCATGACTGTCCCCCACAACTCCTCTTGCCTTCCCGGGACGTGGCGCTTTTCCCCGAGGCCGCCGGTGTCCTCGCCTCTGCTGGCGATGGCCGAAGACGCTGGGGCCGACGCCGGCAGCGCCTCTCCCCTGCTCCCCTCTGTTCCGTGCGGGGACGGGCGAGGAAGAAGACGACCGGGGCCAGGCGGGCCCCGCATCGCCCCGACCCCACCAGTCAGCCGCAGAAGCCCCAGGTCCAGCTGGATAAGTGGAGACGCACTTTCCTGATTACGTCTTCGGTTTTCTGAAACGTATTTCTGGAAGTGCGCTTTCCATTTAAACCCAGCCGCCGCCGAAACCGCTATGTTACGGACGTTTGTCAGTTAACAGCAAAAACGGACACTTTTCTGTTTGTTTTTCTGCTAACTAACAAACGGCCATATCTTTTCAACCACAACTCCGATTGAGGTGATTCCAAAGCCCACTTCTTCGTCTCTTCGAGCCCGTCATGTTGGTACAATTTTCATACTGTTTTGACACAGTGGATATGACCATTTTGCCCTTTCCCATAAACAGCCCCCTCCGGGAAATAACTGTTTCCGACAATCATTTCCGCAGACTCTCCGCACTTCTTCTCGATGGTTCCGTCACCCCCAGGCAAGTGACAACTCTCATATGCATAATTGCATTGCAATATCATAGTTAAGCTAATTACTTTAATAGCAAGTATGATTATTTGCAGTATGGATTAGATTAAGCAATGCTTGAGTAAATTCTGGAATAGGTGGCTACCATGTCAAGGACCGGCTTGTTAGTGGCTAGTAGTTTAACCGCTTGACGATGCCTTGATGTGGTTGGATTAAGAGATTACTGTCTATGATTATTTTGGGTTTCATCCGGCAGTTTGTGGGTATGAATCAGTAGCAGTGGCTTGAGCATATTGGTTATTGGATTACTGTGATATCGGAGTGTCAGCTATGACGGAACGATTACTCGGGAATAGGATGCTTCATGGTTGATCGAGAGTCACCTGTCCGGACTTATCCGTGCAGCCACATTTGCCAGTATGGGACGGCCATTACATGGTCTGATCGTGTGCTCTTTCACAGGTACCACCCGATAGGGAAGGTTATGTGTGCGCGCTACCCTGGCCCGGTAGGCGGCGATAGCCTTGTGAGCCCAGTTGAGTTATTTGGATCCAGGTCCCCGTTTGGGACAGTTTGTTTGGCCACGACGGTGGCAGGTGTCACGAGGTGACACAGGGGCCACCCAGGGCAGGACTCCGGGGGAGGATGATTGCCAGTGGTACGATGGGAGAGTCACGGGTCAGGCGGGTTTCGTTGGAGAAACGCTGGTCCACCCGAATGGGATCATGAGGCCAGGTGCTCCATGGTGTGGGTAAAGTGCGCAACCTCTGTAGAGTGTAAAATCTATTCGAATAGCCGCATCCACGGTATTGGACAGTCCATCCAGGCCTCACTAGGTGGTCAACCGTAACAGTGATAATAATGATGGAAGAACTTGTCTGAGTGTGGTAGCAGTTGGGCATCATGCCACTGACAAGTCTTGGTAACAATCTTGAGGATATTCGCTGGATGTTCTTGGAGTGATCACGAGTTGGTCACCAGAGTACAGGGAGAATAGCCTGTTATTGTTATTTTCAACTATCCCTTCGGTAATGATAAATCTTTACCTAATCTTGATTGCTATGATGTTGTCTTGTCTTAATGCTGATGTTTGTTGTGTGCTTGCGAGTACATTCAAAGTACTTACCTGGCATGACATGCCAGTTTGCAGGTCATGCCATGATTGCTTGCTTGTCGAGGATCCCAAGTTTGCGAGCTAGGATACGCGTTCCAGCCAGAGTCCCTGCGGAGTGGAGTCCATCACCACCGTCGTTGTTCCGTTGCTAGCGTAGAACTACCCTAGGCAGGCGTAGTATCGCCGTGCCAATGTAATCCATGTACCCTTGTAACCTTATCCATGGTAATAAAGAGTTGATTTGTTCTATGCCAGCAGTGCCGTATTCCAGAAGACTTGTCCCTGGGCTGGAATACGGGGCGTTCCGGTCTCCTCTGAGCCGGGGTGCCACATATACCCCTAAGGGTCCTCCGGTGGTGGCGCCGCCGTTGTATGCTTGCGGCGACATGGAGGAGCTGGTTGGGGAGATGCCCGTTTTCCATGAGTGGGGTCTCGTCGGATCGTGCAGGATTCCCTCCATTGCAGTGACGTCCTCCGACGGGAGCGGTGGCGACGAGGACTCGGAGGCAACCGAGGAAGACAGGAGTGCCGGCCGGGTGCCGTCGGACAACCTCCATTCATCCCTGCGCAGCCTCGGGGATGATGATGCTATCTCGGATGAGCAGCACCAAGCAGTTCCCCCAGGCCCGTGGGCCCGGGAGACAGAGTGGGGTCGGGCCTCGCGACCCCTCCTGTATCGGCGGCGGCAGTCGGCGGCGGTGATGCCGCGCCCACTCCGGCAGCCACCGTGCCCCTTCTGGAGGCTCCTCGGGCCCATACGGAGATGGAGGGCTCGGCCGGTCCCGCCAAGGGCCGCGCCGATCGCCCTTCAGGCGTCGTCGAAATGGCCCGCGGGGGCGGCGCGGGCACGGCGTCAGCCATCGCAAAGAAGAGGAAGTGGGCCGCCCGGGATGAGTAAGTTCCTCAACTCGCTCCCGCGTCGCGCCCCTTTGGCTGGTTGTTCCAGCTAATTCTCTCCTTGGCGCAGGTGCTCCCGCAGCAGCGGGGTGAAGAAGAAGAAGGCGGCCGCCGGGGCAAAAGTTGCGCCCGCCAAGAAGGCGCCTCAACCCTCGGCCGTAACCTTGGTGGGCACGGGGCGGCCTGCGCTAGCCTAGCGCCACGCTTGGCCGTGCGGGTGCGGCCATAGGCCCCAGCGCCTCCTCGGCGCATCGAGGGGGCGTGGGCTCTGGGGTTCCGGTGGCTCTGCCCCCGATGTCACCTGCCAAGGCTATGGCTGCTCAACCCCCGATGCCGCCCATCGGGGCCGCGGCTTCCCAGCCGGCGGAAGAGGGAGAGGCGACTCAGCCGCCGCCAGCCGCTCCGGCTCTAGCGGCCGACCACGACGCGGGGCGCGGTTCAGGCTGTCCTCCGGCGGCAATCACTCCTGGGGCCCCTAGCACCAGCGCGGTGGTCTCCTCTAGCGAACCGCGGGGGCCAAGCGTGGGGGAGAGCTCAGAGCCTCCAGCGTTTCAAATGCAGAGCGCCGGGACGCTCCTCGCTCCGGCTGTGTTGGGCGTCGGGGCGCCAGCCCCCAGGCCGACTCTCACCCTGACGGATCAGAATGCCTTGCTTAGGCTCGGAGCTTTGACCGATGCCCAGGACACGCTTGTTCGTTTGGGGGTGGATTTCCGAGACGCCGAGGCGCGTCTCTTCGCCTAGCGCCTGAAGCTCGCCATGGGTTGGTATCAGCTAGATGCCTCCACCTGGGAGGCCCACAGCAAGGCCGAGGCCACCCTCGCGGAGGACAAGAAGGAGGTTGTCGAGGCAAAGGTCGCTTGGGAGATGGCCCTTGACGAGAAGACGTCGCTCGCCAAGCGCCTCGAAGAAGCGGAAGCCGACCTGAAGGCGCTTCTGGAGCAAGCCGCGCAAGCGCAGCAGCTCCAGCTGCGAGAAGATGGTGCCGAGGCCCGCGAGAAGGTGCTTGCAGGCCGCGATGTTGCCCTCGCGGAGCTGGCGACAGAACAGGCCGCATGGCGTGAACGCTTGGCGGCGTTGCGTCGCGAGGTGGCTGAGGCCCAGGAGGCTCACGCCAAGCGGATGTCTGAGGCCAACGCCAAGCTGGACGCTTGGAAGAAAGAGGTCATGGTTGTGGCCGACGCGAGGGCGGCCTCCACGCTGTGCTCTCCTCCCTCGAACACAGGGCCCACGAGGCTCTGTCTTCCATTTACAGGTCGAGCTTCGATGTCCCTCTCATTTCACAGGGCTCCAGCTACGCTGAGCTTTCCTCCAAGCTTGTGAAGGCGCTCGAGGGCGCGGCCCAGGGGATGGACGGCATCCTGGAAGAGGAAAGCCGTGGCCTCCTCTCGGTGGCAGCGACTCGTGTCTTCAGCCATCTCTTCCTTCACGACCCCAACTTCAAGTTCGACGAGGTGACGGGCCCCGTCCCCGAAGAGTCTCGCGGTGATGCGGTAGCAGCTTTGGAGGGCCACGTGAAGGCGTTGCTCGAGAAGTTCTTCTGCTTCGACAGCGACAAAGAGACCAATGGGGAGCCACCTTTTACCACCCTGCTAAAAACGGAGTCTGCCTCGAGGAGGCATGAGATGACATTTTCAAGTCGCAGGGGATATTTCGAATTCGTAATAATTGCTTGTGATCCGCAACTTCCCTTTCTTGGCTGGGTTTCCCTCTTGCTTGTCTTAACGCTCTGCGTTGGCAGGGCCCAGCCCCACGCATACCTCAGCCGCCGCTGGGACGCCAGGTCGCGATGCCTGAGCTAAACCAGGAGGTGAGGGGCTACGGGCGCTAGTAAAGGTTCCTGAGACGCGATGCTCAAGAACCCCCCTTGACGCGCAAGCGATCAGCTTGAGGGTCCTCATGCTCTGCGTCGGCAAGGCCCAGCCCCGCGCATGCCTCAGCCATCACTGGGGCGCCAGGTCACGATGCCTGAGCTGAACCAGGAGGTGAGGGGCTACAGGCGCTAGTGAAGGTTCCTGAGACGCGATGCCCAAGGCCCCCCCCCTGACACGCAAGCAGCCTGCTCGAAAGTCCTTACGCTCTGTGTCGGCAGGGCCCAGCCCCGCGCATACCTCCGTCGCCACTGGGGCGCCAGGTCGAGATGCTTGAGCAGGCCCAGGAGGCGAGGGGCTACAGGAACTAGTGAAGGTTCCTGAGACGCGATTGATACGTCTCCAACGTATCTATAATTTTTGCTTGTTCCATGCTGTTATATTATCATTCTTGGATGTTTTACAATCATTTTATAACAACTTTATATCATTTTTTGGCACTAACCTATTGTCATAGTGCCAAAGTGCCAGTTGTTGTTTTTTGCTTGTGTTTTACTTCGCAAAAAATCAATACCAAACAGAGTCCAATCGCGACGAAACTTTTTGGAGATTTTTTCTGGACCAGAAGACACCCAGTGGGCCAAAGAAGTGCCAGGAAGGTGGGCTGTGGAGAGCACAACCCACCAGGGCACGCCAGGGGGGGCCCGGCGCGCCCTGATGGGTTGTGCCCTCCACGGGGCCCCTCCGCACCACCTCTGATGCCTATAAATTCCCAAATATTCCAAAAACCCTAGGGGAGTCGACGAAACACAATTCCAGCCGCCGCAAGTTCCAGAACCGCGAGATCCAATCTAAACACCATCATGGAGGGGTTCATCTTCTTCATAGGTGCCTCTCCGATGATGCGTGAGTAGTCCACCATAGACCTACGGGTCTGTAGGCAGTAGCTAGATGGCTTCTTCTCTCTCTCATATGATTCTCAATACAATGGTCTCTTGGAGATCTATTTGATGTAAACTTTTGCGGTGTGTTTGTTGGGATTAGATGAATTTTGAGTTCATGATCAGTTTCTATCCATGAATATTATTTGAGTCTTCTTTGATCTCTTATATGCATGATTGCTTATAGCATCGTATTTCTTCTTCGAATCATTGGTTTAGTTAGGCCAACTAGATCGATTTTTCTTGCCATGGGAAGAGGTGCTTTGTGATGGGTTCGATCTTGCGATGTCCTTTCCCAGTGACAGAAGGGGCAGCAAGACACGCATGTATCGTTGCTATTAAGGATAATAAGATGGGGTCTATTCCTACATGAATAGATCTTGTCTACATCATGTCATCGTTCTTATTGCATTACTCCGTTTTTCCATGAACTTAATACACTAGATGCATGCTGGATAGAGGTCGATGTGTGGAGTAATAGAGGTAGATGCAGGCATGAGTCGGTCTATCTATCTTGGACATGATGCCTATATAATGATCATCGCCTTGGATATCGTCATGACTATTTGATTTTCTATCAATTTTCCAACAGTAATTTGTTCACCCACCGTGCGCTATACTCATGAGAGAAGCCACTAGTGAACCCTACGGCCCCCGGGTCTACTTTTCCATCATATTGCTTTCCGATCTACGTTTTTTGCAATCTTTGTTTTCAGATCTACAAAACCAAAAACCCAAAAATATATTGCTGCATATTTGCTCTTTTTATTTGTGTTCTTCAGAGATCTATCTCTCCTATCTATCACTACCTAATCTATCTTATTACCGTAGAGAGATTGACAACCTCTCTTTCGCGTCGGGTTGCAAGTATTTGTTGTTTGTGTGCAGATGCTGCTTATTGGGTGGTGGTGATCCTCCTACTGGTTCAATAACCTTGGTTTCATAACTCAGGGAAATACTTACGTCGCTGTGCTGCATCATCCCTTCCTCTTTGGGGAAATACCGACACAGTCTCAAGCCACGTCAAAGGAATTTCTGGCGACGTTGCCGGGGAGGAAGCGGTCTCTTCTACGTGCCTATCGTAGGTGCCGAGGGGACTCCACCATCATATACCAGGTTCCTAATCACAAATCTCATCTCCTTGCAATTACATTATTTGCCATTTGCATCTCGTTTTCCTCTCCCCCACTTCACCAATTTGCCATTTTATTCGCCTTTTTTTTGTTTGCCCTTTTTCTTGCCTGATCTCTTCCTTGCTTGCAATCTTGTTTGCGTAGTCACGATGACTCAAGAGAACACCAAGTTGTGTGATTTTTCCAACACTAATAACAATGATGTTATTAGTACGCCTATTGCTCCTCCCGCCACAAGTGCGGAGTCTTGTGATATTATTGCCGCTTTGTTGAATCTTGTCATGAAAGATCAATTTGCCGGTAATCCTAATGAGGATGCCGTGTACCATCTAAACACGTTCATAAAATTGTGTGATATGCAAAAGAAAAAAGATGTGGACAATGATATTTTCAAGTTGAAACTATTTCCTTTTTCCTTGCGGGATCGTGCAAAAATTTGGTTTTCCTCTTTGCCTCGCAATAGTATCGATTCTTGGAATAAGTGCAAGGATGCTTTTATCACTAAGTATTTTCCGCCCGCGAAAATTATTTCCCTTAGGATGCAAATCATGAATTTTAAGCAACTTGAGCATGAACATGTTCACAATCTTGGGAAAGAATGAAGTTGATGCTAAGAAATTGTCCTACTCATGGTTTAAATCTTTGGATGATCATATAAAAAATTTATGCGGGATTGAATTTTGTTCTTTAGAAATCTTTTAGATTCCGCCGCGGGTGGTACTTTTATGGAGATTACTTTGGGTGAAGCTACTAAATTGCTAGATAATATCATGGCTAATTATTCTAAATGGCATACCGAAAGAGCACCTACTAGTAAAAAAGTTAATTCGGTAGAGGAAATTAGCACTTTGAGTGATAAAGTTGATGCTTTGATGAAATTGGTTGCTAGTAAAAATGCTCCTATTGATCTTAATGATGTGCCTTTGTCTACCTTGATTGATCAAAATAGTGATTCCATAGATGTCAACTTTGTCTCGCGAAACAATTTCAATAACAATGCTTATAGAGGTAATTTTAATCCTAGGCCTTTTCCTGGAAATTCCTCTAATGATTATGGTAATTCCTATGCTAATTCTTCTTACAATAATAATAGGAACACCTCTGATCTTGAGAGTAATATTAAAGAATTTATCAATGCGCAAAAGGCTTTCAATACTACGATAGAAGAAAAGTTGAATAAGATTGATGATATGTCTAGAAGCATTGATAGAATTTCTCATGATGTTGAAAATCTCAAGTTGAAAGCTTTTGTGCCTAAGATTGATGAATCTATTAAAGCTTTATATGTCTCCATGGATGAAAGTAAGAAAAGAACCGCTATGCTTAGAGCCAAAAGAGAATTTCTCATATGTCTCCATGGATGAAAGTAAGAAAAGAACCGCTATGCTTAGAGCCAAAAGAGAAATCTTAGAAAAATTATTTTCTAGTGATTGCCTTCATAATAAAGGTGAAGATCTTAAAGTGATTGGTGTTTCTTCTATTGATTCCTTGTTTAGTAATATTAAAATTTATAATGAAGGGACTGAAGTAGAGTCAACTCTATCTAGAAGGCGTCCCAATAATTTGGAGTGTGAAAATCTTGATGACAAGTTTGCTAAAAGTGGGTTTGAAGAGGTCAAAACTTTAACTAGTGATGTGCCCACTATCTTGGATTGTAAAGACTTTAATTATGATAGTTGCTCTTTGATTGAATGTATTTCTTTGCTGCGATCCATGTTGAATTCACCCCATGCTTATGAGCAAAATAAAGCTTTTACCAAACATATCATTGATGCCATGATGAAATCTTTTGAAGAAAAGTTGGAGTTGGAGATTTCTATTCCTAGAAAATTACATGATGAGGAATTATGAATGCTTTGATTTGTGTAATTTGGGTGCTAGTGTTTCCACGATTCCGAAATCTCTATGTGATGTGCTTGGTCTAACCAATATTGAAAAATGTTCTCTTAATTTGCACTTGGCGGATTCTACTATTAAAAAATCATTGGGAAGAATCAATGATGTTCTTATTCTTGCAAATAGGAATTATGTACCGATTGATTTTATTGTGCTTTATATTGATTGCAATCCGTCTTGTCCCATTATACTTGGTAGACCGTTTTTACGCACTATAGGTGTCGTGATTGATATGAAAGAAGGCAATATTCGTTTTCAATTTCCCTTGAGAAAGGGCATGGAACACTTACCTACAACAAGAATTAATCCACCATATGAATCAATCATGAGGGCATCCTATGGATCCAAAACCAAGGATGACAATACTTGAATCTATGTGTTATGCCTAGCTAGGGGCGTAAAACGATAGCGCTTGTTGGGAGGCAACCCAATGAATAAATAAATTTTGCTTTTTTCCTTTCTGTTTTTGAGTGTTGACACAATTATGCCTATGTTATGATTGTGTTTTTATGGTTTATTTAGTGTTTGTGCCAAGTAAAGCCTTTAGGATGATTCATAGGATGAGTAGAAGCGATGCTGAATCTGAAACAGAAACTTTGCGTCCAGTATATGGATTTTCATTTTTTGCGGGAACGTGATCTTGAGCTGAAATATTAACACAGTGTTTCTATACAAATTCCTTATGATGCCCTAATGTTTCAGAATTTTTCGAGTTACATAAGTATGGGTAGAGTACATATTACTACAGACTGTTCTGTTTAAGACAGATTCTGTTTTTGTTGCATTGTGTGCTTGTTTTGATGAATCTATGGTTTGTATTGGGGGGTATAAGCCATGGTAAAGTTAAAATACAGTAGGTATAATGCAATAATAAAATATGAATGGGTTTGCAACAGTACCTAAAGTAGTGATTTGCTTTATCATACTAACGGATCTCACGAAGATTTTGTTGGGTTTTGTGTGATTGAAGTTTTGAAGTTTTGGGTGAGATCACGATGGATGAAGGAATAAGGAGTTATAAAAGCCTAAGCTTGGGGATGCTACCGCATCCCCAAGATAGATCCAAAGAGAAACAATCAACTAAGCTTGGGGATGCCCCCAAGTGGCATCCCCTCTTTCTTCTAACGACCATCGGCATTTTACTTGGAGCTATATTTTTATTCGTCACATATCATGAGTTTTGCTTGGAGCGTCTTGTATCTTTGCTTGTTTTGTTTGTTAGTTTTTCCTTTGTACCCTTGCTGGACACACCTATTAGAGAAAGCCAAAATCATGCTATGATTTGTAAGAATTGCTCTATGTGCTTCACTTAAACTTTTTGAGCTATAGAATTGCTCTAGTGCTTCACTTACATCTTTTTGAGCACGGTGTGCTTGGAAATTTTTGTAGAAATACTCTCATGCTTCACTTAGATTAATTTGAGAGTTAGTAAATTTTGAAGAAATCCTCTCATGCTTCACTTATACCTTTTTGAGAGATGAAATCTTTATGCTCATGTGCTTCACTTAAATTTGTTTGAGCTTGCCAAAAAGCAATGGCAATATATGAAACTAGTCCCAAAGTGATAGATATCCAAGGAGGATATAATAAACACTTTCATGAAGATCATTGGACAAATTAAACTTGATTCCTTGTAATACTTTTGAAACATGATGATAGTAATATGTGAGTCATGTTAGTGAGTAATTATGCTTAGTAGGAATATTGGTGTTAAGGTTTGTGATTCCCTATGCATGCACGAAAGTCAATAGTTATGCAATGAAGTTACATCCTACTTGTGGTGCATTATTCGGTGTTAGTTACATTCAATGCTTACTTATGTGAATTTTCGTTTCTTGGTTTGGTTGCTTCTCAATCTATTTGCTAGCCTCCATTTGTACTAAGTAGAAATACTACTTGTGCATCCAAAATCCTTAAACCAAGTTTTGCCTTATGAGTCCACTATACCTACCTATATGCGGTATTTCCATGCCGTTCCAAGCAAATTTGTATGTGCCGTCTCTAAATTTTCAAAATAAATTTTCTCTTTTGTGTGCTCGTACCGCTCATGAAACGGTGCGGAGTGTCCAATATGTTTCCATGCTAGATGTGTTATTCTCAAGATGAGTGTTTATTCACTTGTCATTGCACGAGAGTGCGGCGGTAATAGGGATGCCTATTCCCGTAATGAAAAAGAAAAAATATTTACTTTTTGTTGTCAAATAATAAATTCCTTGGAAAGTGTTGGTATGGAAGGCAACCGTGGATACGGCACGCCATGGAAAGTGAAAGTTTGGTGGAAAAAGGAATAAACTTTATTTTCTGTTTGGGAACCACCTATGATATATCTAGCATGGAAAGTATTGAGAACTACTTTGTCATTTTCGTTGACGGGAAAAGAATGCCAACCAAAATATTTTTTTCTCTCTCAATTTAAACCTTGAGCTCTGGCACATCTACAAATCCCTACTTCCCTCTGCGAAGGGCCTTTCTATTTACTTTATGCAATTTTTATTTTTGCTTTGAGTCTCCATCTTCTCTTATAAGCACCAACTAGGGGCCACTATGATCGTACTTGAGCATTGGGCATAGCTAATATTTGAGTGTGTTTCATGAATGGATCAATGATTGAGCAAGATGGGCTAGGGATAACTTTCTTTAGTGTTGATATTTTGAAAGACATGGTTTGTTGTTGACATGCTTGAGTATTGAAGTCAATATGTTAAAACTAGACTATTGCTTTGAATCATTTACAAGTCCAAATGTCCATGCTATACAAAAGAAAAGAATGTGATGAACATGTTCGACATCATTCCACATCAAAAATTCTGTTTTTATCATTTACGTACTCGAGGACGAGTAGGAATTAAGCTTGGGGATGCTGATACGTCTCCAACGTATCTATAATTTTTGCTTGTTCCATGCTGTTATATTATCATTCTTGGATGTTTTACAATCATTTTATAACAACTTTATATCATTTTTTGGGACTAACCTATTGACATAGTGCCAAAGTGCCAGTTGCTGTTTTTGCTTGTTTTTTACTTCGCAGAAAATCAATGCCAAACAGAGTCCAATCGTGACAAAACTTGTTGGAGATTTTTTCTGGACCAAAAGACACCCAGTGGGCCAAAGAAGTGCCAGGAAGGTGGGCTGTGGAGAGCACAACCCAACAGTGCGCGCCAGGGGGGCCCCGGCGCGCCCTGATGGGTTGTGCCCTCCACGGGGCCCCTCCGCACCGCCTCTGATGCCTATAAATTCCCAAATATTCCAAAAACCCTAGGGGAGTCGACGAAACACAATTCCAGCCGCCGCAAGTTCCAGAACCGCGAGATCCAATCTAAACACCATCACGGAGGGGTTCATCTTCTTCATAGGTGCCTCTCCGATGATGCTTGAGTAGTCCACAATAGACCTACGGGTCCGTAGGCAGTAGCTAGATGGCTTATTCTCTCTCTCTTATGATTCTCAATACAATGGTCTCTTGGAGATCTATTTGATGTAAACTTTTGCGGTCTGTTTGTTGGGATCCGATGAATTTTGAGTTCATGATCAGTTTCTATCCTTGAATATTATTTGAGTCTTCTTTGATCTCTTATATGCATGATTGCTTATAGCATCGTATTTCTTCTTCGAATCTTTGGTTTAGTTAGGCCGACTAGATAAATTTTTCTTGCCATTGGAAGAGGTGCTTTGTGATGGGTTCGATCTTGCGGTGTTCTTTCCCAGTGATAGAAGGGGCAGCAAGACACACATGTATCGTTGCTATTAAGGATAACAAGATGGGGTCTATCCCTACATGAATAGATCTTGTCTACATCATGTCATTGTTCTTATTACATTACTCCATTTTCCCATGAACTTAATACACTAGATGCATGCTGGATAGCGGTCGATGTGTGGAGTAATAGAGGTAGATGCAAGCAGGAGTCGGTCTATTTATCTTGGACGTGATGCCTATATAATGATCATCGCCTTGGATATCGTCATGACTATTCGATTTTCTATCAATTGGCCAACAGTAATTTGTTCACCCACCGTGCTCTATACTCATGAGAGAAGCCACTAGTGAACCCTATGGCCCCGGGTCTACTTTTCCATCATATTGCTTTCCGATCTACGTTTTTTGCAATCTTTGTTTTCAGATCTACAAAATTAAAAACCCAAAAATATATTGTTGCATATTTGCTCTTTTTATTTGTGTTCTTGAGAGATCTATCTCTCCTATCTATCACTACCTAATCTATGTTATTACCGTAGAGAGATTGACAACCTCTCTTTCGCGTCGGGTTGAAAGTATTTGTTGTTTGTGTGCAGGTGCTGCTTATTGAGTGGTGGTGATCCTCCTACTGGTTCGATAACCTTCGTTTCATAACTGAGGGAAATACTTACCGTCGTTGTGCTGCATCATCCCTTCCTCTTTGGGGAAATACCGACGCAGTCTCAAGCCACGTCCCGACGCTGCAGGGACGGACCCAAGCACAGACGCCGTGTCGGGTTCCTTCATGAGATGATCAAGGGAAAACTACCCGATGCGTGACACCCGAGGTGGCGAAGCACCTCAACTGACAATGGAGTATAACAAGCCACGCCCTCACTCGCCTACCTTCGGCAATCCCCTAAGGGCAAGGCACCAAGGGCCTTAGGAGGTGTCGTGCACGGCTGCGAGCCCTTCAGGGACCGGCCTGCTCTGGACGTCCTTGGGGTCCTGGGGGCTCGCGGAGCCTCGGTGTCACGTGAGGCGCAATCACGAACTGCGCCAGCCTCTGGAAGGAGGCACCGGCGTTTACCAAGCCAAAGGGTATGTGAGCGCGATGGGCAGCGACGTGCGGTCGGAAGAGGCCTTGGGACACGGCCCGGTTAAGGCCCGCGACGTCGATGCACCTGCGTGCCCCGCCGCGCTCTGGGGGATACTCCTCCTGCATCTTGTCGTCTTCTCGGTTGATGAACTCCTGCGACGCCGACGCCTGGCGCCGCGTCCCTTCCCTCCGGGGACGCGCCATGAGGCACGCCTCCAAGTGGTGCCCGAGCACCTCCCTCGTCATACCGGCCAAGCCGGACGCTTCCCATGTGGAAGCCCCCGAGCCCAGCTTGAGGGGGGTGCCGGGCAGGCCTTCCTATGCGGGGAGGCGGTCGGTGCCGGCGGCGGGCACGAGACCCGCGTCGGCATGGGCCGCTTTCTTGGTCTCGACGAGGCTCGGAACAGGCAGTAGCTGCTTCTTCCTCGGGGGCAAGGCCTCGCGAGGCTCGACATCCCCCGCGTCACCGGAGTACTCTGCTGCGGCAAGCTTGTAAGCTCGCTCGAGGGAGCCGATCACGTTCTTCTCATCGCAGGTGACAGTGACTACGCTGCTACATCCTGGCATCTTGAGGAAGTTGTAACCGTGGTGCATTGCTGCCATGAACTTGGCCAGCGCCAAGTACCCCAAGATGGCGTTGTACGGGAGGCCGATGTGCGCCTCATCGAAGTCGATGAGCTCGGTATGGTAGTTGTCGCGCGTGGCGAATGTGACGGGGAGGCGGATCTGCCCCAGCGGGGTGGTAGAGCCACTGGTCACCCCGGAGAAGGGCCTGGTTGGCATCAGCTGGTCATAGGGCACTTGGAGCATGTCGAAGGTTTCCACTGAGAGCACGTTGAGGCCCGCACCTCCGTCGATGAGGGTCTTGGTGACGACGACATTGCTGGTCGTGGGGGTGCACATCATGGGAAGCACACCTGCGGCAGCCGAGGACTTGAGGCTGTCGCTGGCGTCGAAAGAGATAGCATACTGGGACCACTTGAGGGGCCTCACAGCTTCCAGCCTCGGGAGGGCAGCATTCACCTCTCGAGAAAAAGCTTGAACCGATGGTTGGACAGAGGGGTATGGTTCCCGCCAAGGATGCAAGCCATAGCGCGAGGCTACAGATAGCCCCCAGCGTTCTCATCGCGTTGGCCATCGTCGCTCCTTCTTGGGGGCGGCGATAGCGGGGGAAGCACGGCGTTGTCCCGAGTGCGCACCTCGCGAGGTTGATCGCGCCGGCCCTTGTCGCGAGGCTGCTCCTGCCAGCCCTGGCAGGGGTTGCCGCCGCGACCATCCCATCGGCCTCTGCCATGGCCAGTGCCGCGGTCACTTCTCTCCAGGCGTCGGCCAACGCACTTGTCTCGGAGGATCCTGAGCTCCTGACAGTCTTCGGTGTTGTGGGTGTGCAGGTCGTGGTAGATGAAGAACGGGCGTCGATCTTTCTCGGGCGCGGTTTGGTCGCGGTTGTGCTTCTGCTCAGGCTCCGCGGCGAGTACGGTAGGAGCCTTGCGCTTGACCTCCTTGGTCTTGGCCTTGCCGTCATCTTGCGCGGCGTCCAGGTCATCGTGGGTGAACAGGCGGCCTTCCTCTGCCTTGGCGCACTTGTCGGCAATGTTGAACAATTCCAGGGCCGAGCTTAGGTTGTCGTTGATGGCGAGCTTCTCGCACATCTTGAGGTCCTTGACACCGTTGGTGAACGCCATGATGACGGCTTCGTCCGTAGCGCGTGGGATCTTGTTGCGCACCTGACTGAACCGCTGGATGTACTTGCGCAGGGTCTTTCCAGGGCGCTGCTTCACACGCCGCAGGTCGTTGACGGAGAGGGGACGGTCGTGCGTGCCCTTGAAGTTAGCGATGAACAGCTCGCAGAGCTCGCTCCATGACGAGACCGAGTTCTCGGTCAGGTTCAGGAGCCAAGACCGCGAACCATCCTTGAGAGCCATCGGGAGCCAGTTCACCATGGCCTTGTCGTCGCCGCCCGCTGCCTCCACACTCAGTGCATAAAGCTGGAGGAATTTCGTGGGGTCGATGGTGCCATCGTAGCGTGGGGGCAGCTCGGGCCTGAACTTGGCGGGCCAGACCACCCTACGGAGCTCATGGGTGAAGGCCCGATAGCCCACGGCGCCCAGAGGACCACCGCGCTCGAGGGCGGCCCGGTTTTGGCGCCCGGCCGTGGTCACATCCTGCGCTACCCGGTCCTGACGCTGGCGCTGCTGGTCATGAGCCGTGTGCACATCAAGCGCCACGCAGTTGATGATCTGGCAAATGGCCTCATTCTGCTTCCACGGGGGCGCTTCATGGCGCCGGTCGCGGGGGCGCGCGTCGTGTTGGGGTTCGTCCCGCTCTTCGCGCATGGGAGGAGGCGGAGGCGCTCCGTGAGCCACTTCGCCCTCGCCGGATGGCGGGGGGCGAAACGACCGAGAGGGTGCTGGGGCCTCCCCGGCAGCGGTGAAGAGTTCTGTGATGCGGCCCAGCCACGCATCGTAGCCGGGCCCGTCCGCAGGGTGGTAGCGGAGCAGCTCGCGTGCCATCAGCAGCACCGCCTGCGCGTTTACCTGCTCAAGGCGCGCGTGGGAGGAGAAAGCCCTGGCGGTGCGGCCCTCCCGCTACACAGAGGGGTGTGCGGAGGAATCCTGCTCCTCGCGAGCAGCAGGGTCAGTGGCTTCCGCACCATCGGTGCCGGCGGAGTGGCGACGACCATCGCGGCCAACCGGGGCGGTCTGAACGACCCGGGCCGCCCTGCGCTCACCGCGCACACGGCGAGCGTCGGCCATGGGGTTGGTGAAGCCGGAGTTGTCGGAGCTGAAGAGCATCGACGCACCCCTACCAGGCGTGCCAAATGTCGGATTCAGGGCTCCGCAGACCCAAGAAGGTTCAAACAGTGGGGTGCGCTCGCTCTCTGGCCCTACTCTACCTCGCAACCTCACGACGACTCTCCGGTGGCTTGAGCTAGGAAGATGAACAAGAACACACAGAGTTTACCAAGGTTCGGGCCACCTCGCGGTGTAAGACCCTACTCCTGCTTGGTGGATTGCTTGGGGAGGAAGAGGAGTACAAGGCTTGTTCTTGCCCAATTGAAAGTGTCTCCCTCTTGCGGGGGCTGGTTCCCTCCTTATATTGGCCCTGGTCCTTTTCCCCGAAAATATCAGGCGGGAAGGGTTGCCACAACGGCCATTTTGAAAGGGGACAAGGTTGCAACTTATCCTGACAAAAGGTGGTCTTCGCCTGCTAAAGTTCTTGATAGAGACGAAGTTGTCCTTGTCTTTCGATGAGATGTGGCTATCGTTTATGGTAGACTCGACTTTAACAATCCGACTACGAATGTGTGAGGACGTCGCACCTTAGCAATCGTTAAACCAACTCCGAGAGGTTATTGACCACGCGGGAGCACGATCAACCTGACCATGAGGGTCTGTTTCCTACAAGCAAAAGAAGAACAAGCAAGAAACTAAGATTGCAATCTGGATATTGCTAATATAAGAGGAAAGCTTTATTGATGAAAGTGGGGTTCTGTGACGCCTTTGTCTGGTCGTGGAACACAAACGAAGAACGCGAAGTTGCAGCTATGGCTAACTTTCAATCTAAACAAAACCCAAGTCTAAACGGCACCCAAAGGGCCGTATATATGGGGGAATAGAGGGGGAATTTCGTGACCCCTTGGAGGAGGGGTCCGAAACCAACCCTAACTCCGTTTCCCTACACATACGGACTCTAAAAACAGCCTAATAAGTGGTATTTCAAAATTACATGGGCCTGGCCCAAAAATAAGGTGACGCAGCACCTATATTAGCATATGGACAAAATTTATGAAGTGGCATCTTGTATATTTCGTCCAAGCCTTCATACTCTCCTTATGGTGGCTTCAAAGTGCGTAAATCACCACTGGAAACTCCATTGTTCCTTCCCACGTGCGCACCTTCTTATCCATGCTTGATCCCGCTCCAATGGCCATCCTTCTTGTCCATGCTAGGTCCTTCATTCATAAGTAAAACAAAAGTATCTAATTTAGGCAGCATCATATGTTCATGAACATTAGAAGGATTTCCAAGAAACGAAAGTACCTGATAATTTAGTTGGCGTGCGCGGGCTCTAGTAACTGGTCCAATATGTGTAGCTAGTGGGGATGTGGGTGTAACATTAGTAGGGATGTCCACATCATCCTCCCCTTCTTGAACTGAAGTCGTCCTCGACGGAAGCTCATCATCCTCACCCAAATAAGGCTTCAAATCTGCAATGTGAAAAGTGGGACTAACCCCAAAATCTGCAGGCAGCTCAAGTTTATATGCATTATCATTTATTTTCTCTAACACCTTAAAAGGAACATCGGCACGTGGCATTAGCTTTGACTTGCGCAATTCAGGAAAACTATCATTACACAAATGTAACCAAACAAGATCTCCAGGTGCAAAGACAACATGTTTTCTACCCTTATCTCCAGCAAGTTTATATTTAGAATTCATATGCTCAATGTTCTCCTTAGTTAACTCATGCATCTTTAATATCAATTCAGCATGTTCTTTAGCATCAAAATTAACCTTCTCTAAAGATGGAAAAGGCAACAAATCAATAGGTGCACGAGGTAAGAAACCATACACTACTTCAAAAGGGCACATCTTAGTAGTAGAATGCAGGAAACGATTATAAGCAAATTCAATATGAGGCAAGCATTCTTCCCACATTTTCAGGTTATTCTTCAAAAACAGCCCTAAGCATAGTAGACAATGATCTATTCACTACTTCAGTTTGTCCATCAGTTTGGGGGTGACATGTAGTAAAAAAAAGCAGTTTAGTCCCCATCTTAGCCCATAAACATCTCCAAAAGTGGATAAGAAATTTAGCATCACGATCTGAAACAATTGTATTTGGCACACCATGCAAGCGGATAGTTGCACGAAAGAACAAATCAGCAACATTATCAGCATCATCACTTTTATGACATGGTATAAAGTGTGCCATTTTCGAAAATCTATCCACGACAACAAATATGCTATCGCTCCCCTTCTTTGTTCGAGGTAAACCTAAAACAAAGTCCATAGATATATCCTCCCAAGGAACACTAGGTACAGGCAAAGGCATATATAAACCATGAGCATTGAGTCGTGACTTAGCTTTTTGACATGTAGCGCAGCGAGCAACAAAACGCTCAACATCCCATCTCATCTTTGGCCAAAAGAAATGTGTAGCAAGTATGTCCTCCGTCTTCTTCACGCCAAAGTGTCCCATTAATCCTCCTCAATTCGCCTCCTGTAACAACAAAAGACGAACGGAGCTAGCTGGAATGCATAGCTTGTTAGCACGGAACACAAATCCATCATTAATGACGAACTTGTTCCATGTTCCCCCTTCTTTACAATTCTCCAACACATCTTTAAATTCAGCATCATGCACATATTGATCTTTTATGGTCTCCAAACCAAATATTTTAAAGTCAAGTTGTGAAAGCATAGTATAACGACGAGACAATGCATCAGCAATAACATTTTCTTTACCCTTCTTGTGTTTAATGACATAAGGGAAAGTCTCAATGATTTCAACCCATTTAGCATGTCTACGGTTCAGTTTTGCTTGAATTTTAATATGTTTCAAAGATTCATGATCAGAATGTATAACAAATTCTTTGGGCCATAAATAATGTTGCCATGTTTCCAAAGTCCGAACAAGAGCATATATTTCCTTATCATAAGTAGAATAATTCAGAATAGGCCCACTCAATTTTTCAAAAAAGTATGCAACAGGTTTATCATCTTGTAATAACACACCTCCTAATCCAATTCCACTAGCATCACATTCAAGCTCGAAAGTCTTATTAAAAGCAGGAAGTTGGAGTAAAGGAGCATGTGTTAACTTATCTTTCAATGCCGTGAAGGCTTCTTCTTGTGCGGTACCCCAAACAAAAGGCACATCCTTCTTTGTAAGCTCATTTAGAGGTGCAACAATGGTGCTGAAATCCCTCACAAAATGCCTATAGAAACCAGCGAGTCCAAGAAAACTCCTCACTTGTGTGACCATTTTGGGTTACGGCCAACTCTCAATAGCTTCAATCTTGGCTTTATCAACTTCAATTCCCTGTGGAGTAACAACATAGCCAAGAAAAGATACTCGGTCGGTGCAAAAGGTGCACTTCCCAAGGTTACCAAACAAATGTGCATCACGTAGAGCAATAAAAACAGCATGTAAATGTTCTAAATGTTCCTCCAAAGATCTACTATAAATCAGTATATCATCAAAATAGACTACCACAAATCATCCAATGAAAGCACGTAAAACCTCGTTCATTAATCTCATGAAAGTGCTAGGTTCATTAGTTAAACCAAAAGGCACGACTAACCACTCATATAATCCAAACTTAGTTTTTAATGTTGTTTTCCATTCATCTCCCAATTTCATACGAATTTGATGGTATCCACTACGCAAATCAACTTTGGAGAAAATTGTAGAGCCACTTAATTCATCAAACATATCATCTAGCCTAGGAATTGGATGACGATAATGAATAGTAATATTATTAATGCCTCTACAATCAACACACATGCGCGATGTACCATACTTTTTAGGCACTAGAATAATAGGAACAGCACAAGGACTAAGGGATTCGCGTATGTAACCTTTGTCGAGCAGCTCCTGTACATTACACATAATCTCCTTCATCTCCTATGGATTGGTATGGTATGGCGCACGGTTGGGTAGCGATGCACTGGGAATTAAATCAATCTGATGCTCAAGCCCTCGAATAGGTGGTAATCCCGGTGGCACGTCTTGTGGAAAGACGTCAGCGAACTCCTGCAAAATGTTAGTGACAGCAGGAGGCAAAGAGGGAGGCATGTCCTCGAATGAAAATAATACCTCTTTGCATACAAAAGCATAGCAAACAGATGAAGTAACACCAAATTAGTAATATCAGATTTAGTGGCAAGTAAACAACCACTCTTCAGTTTTATTTCAGAAGCAACACTAGATGATTGTTTATTAGGCTTATTATGTTGCTCAAATTCCTTTGCCACAATCTGATTTTCACTCTCACTTTGCTTCTGTTTTGCTTTACTAGCTCTAGCAATGTCATCTTGCATAATATGTTCAGGAGACATAGGAAGCAAAGGTTATATTTTTATCCTTATGAACAAGAGTATACTGATTTGCCCTACCATGGTGTACACATTTTTTATCAAATTGCCATGGTCTACCAAGTAAAACGGAGCATGCTTGCATGGGTACCACATCACAATCAACATAATCAGAATATGTAGCAATGCTAAAGTGTACACGAATAGTACGTGTTACCTTAACCTTGCCACTGTTGTTGAACCATTCGATGTAATAAGGATGAGGATGTGGTCTAGTGGTTAGAGACAGCTTCTCCACCATCTCCATGCTAGCCAAGTTGTTGCAACTCCCTCCATCGATGATGACGCGAACGGAACGCTCCTTCACAACTCCTTTTGTATGGAACAAGTTGTGCCTCTGATTTTGCTCAGCCTGTGTAAACTGCACACTCAGAACACGTTGAGCAACTAAACTTTCATACCTGTCAGCATAGTCAGCAGCCATGTAGTGTGTCTCTTGTTCAGTATCCTCGGCACCCTGTTCTTCACTTGCAATAAGAGCCAAAGTCTCCTCATCATAATCACTAGCGAAGTCGTATCCAGCATCCTCTGTCACAATCATCACACGCTTGGATGGGCATTCCCACGCATAGTGACCTCCACCCTTGCAACAATGACATATAACCTCATGTGTTTGCCCTGTGGATGCAATGGATGAAGAAGACCTCTGTGCAGGCCCGGAAGGTGTGCTCTTCGCGGAGGGTGGGGCAGAGGCCTGTTTCTTGGTATCTCGGTTGGAGTTGGAGGCTGAAGTAGGCGGTGCTGCAGTAGGACGTGTGGAAGTAGAGGAGGCACGTGGTGTCCATGATGAAGTGCGACCTGCAGAAAAATTAGTTCTCGCCAATGCCTGTCGATCCTGCACTTCACGTTTAGCTTTGCAAGCAAGATGAAATAAATGAGTGATAGTTTTATACTCCTTATACTCTAGAATAGTCTGAATCTCTCTATTTAATCCATCCATAAAATGTGCAAGCATAGCTTCATTCTCCTCAACAATACCACATCTAATCATGCCAGTTTGTAATTCCTGATAATAGGCCTCTACAGAATTTTTTCCTTGTCTTAAACACTACAAATTTTGAAGCAATTCACATTAATAATATGGTGGAACCCAACGATTACGCATAGCAGCTTTCAAAGCAGCCCAAGTAGTTAGGATATTAGCATGATGTATTCTACAATGTTCAGACCACCAAACACAAGCAAAACTAGTGAATGAACAAACAGCAGCAGCAACACGTCTATCCTCAGGACACTGTAAGCATGTAAAACATTGTTCTGTTTCTAACTCCCAAGTAAGATATATATCAGGAACATATCTACCGTCAAATCTAGGAATATTCAATTTTAGTTTAGGGAGATGGTCATGATCCCGTACCTGAGGGGGTGGTGCAGGCCTACCGTTGCAATTGTAGCCATGTGGACGACCTGGTGCTTCTGGTGGTGGTTGCCCCTGGGGCTGAACTGGAGCAACCTCTCCCTCATCATCATAAGCACCGTCATAATCCTCAGCATAATCATCATTCTGCTCAACGACAGTAGCAGGAACAGAAGCCGCAACAGTAGCAGCAGTAGTAGTAGTAGCAACGGCATCAGAATTTTGGCCTTGGGCGAGAGGCACACGTCGCGCTCGTCTCTCAAAAAGCGTGCCCTGTTGATGTTGTTGGATAGGGACGTTAGCTGCAGCTGGTGGTGGTACACGGGCAAGCACCTCATTGAACTTGGCGTCCACCTTGGTGTCGAATGTCTTCTCCAAACCATCTAGCTTCTCCATGGCATCTCCAAGGCTGGTCTTGAAGTCTTGTACCTGGTCAGCCATCATTTGCTGGAATTTGTCATGAAGCTCCTTGTTGGTCATAACCTCCCATTTGACCTCGTCAGCTTGTGATCCTGGCATGGTTAGCAGCAATAGGAACACACAAGAATATGAACCTGGCGTGGTCAAGAATATGAACCGTTGTAGTAAAAAACTCTCAAACCTTGGATAGAGCGATTGCCAGGTGGTGTCAACACACGACGTAGATGTATGTGTAGCTGGGAAGGCTTATAATATGGTAGCAAAAAGGGGTCAGCAATAATCAATTCAGAGATGCAAAGTTGAATAAACGCTCAACGATGGTACTGTGCTGGTCCTAGGCTAGACTGTGCTAGAGACGCGAGCCTAGAACACCAACAAAATCACGACGCTACACGTAATCAAGGGAAGAGCACACTGAATTTTTTTCGCTTTTTTGGCGCCTCTTTTGTTTGCGCTCTTTTTTTTGCTTAGAAACTCACTATAATGGCGAGTGTCTCAAAACTCTTCCCGAGACGTATAAACAGGATAGGCAGAAAAAATTATGACAATTTTTTTTCCGGGAGCGATTCGGGGCTGCGACGACCAAAAATTGCGACAAAAATCACTATGATGGCGAGTGTCTCAAAACTCTCCGAAAAACATAAAAATAGGATAGGGAAAAAATATGTTCACCCGCCGAAATTTTGGCCTAAAAAGTGCTCTGAAAACTGTGCCACTATTTTTTTTTCTGAATCCTACTTAGTCAAGGAAACGCGAAAATAAAATCAAAGGGATCTCGAAATCAATCTGAATACCTAAGGAATTCAGATTAGAGGCGGATATGGGGTGGTGATATATGGCAGCGGAGATGATGATGGTGGGTGGTGATATATGGCAGGGAATACGATTATGGTGGATGGTAATATATGGCAGCGCTGAAGATGATGGTGGATGGCAGTGAAATTAAAGATGGTGCGGTGGCGGCGTGACAACTTCTGAACAGAACTCGAAACTCTAAAAGACTAGACCCTAAGACCAGCAACTCGACACGACAATGCAACCGCAAATTCAACAAAGCAAAAACACTGAAAAGATTATGCAAAGGCTCAGATTGGTTCGAATATGATGAACTAACCCTAATTTTTTTGTGGCTTTTTCCTTGACTATAGGTATGAGAAACAGATGCGATCTAAACTACGAAAAACTGGAAAATCTCACCGAGCAACCTGGAAATCTGATACCACTTGGTAGAGACGAAGTTGTCCCTACTTTCGATGAGATGTGGCTATCGTTTATGGTAGAGTCGACTTTGACGATCCGACTATGAACGTGTGAGGACGTCGCGCCTTAGCAATCGCTAAACCAACTCCGAGAGGTTATTGACCACGCCGGAGCATGATCAACCTGACCACGAGGGTCTGTTTCCTGCAAGCAAACAAAGAACAAGCAAGAAACTTTGATTGCAATCTGGATATTGCGAATATAAGAGGAAAGCTTTATTGATGAAAGTGGGGTTCTGTGACGCCTTTGTCTGGTCGTGGAACACAAACGAAGAACGCGAAGTTGCAGCTATGGCGACCTTTCAATCTAAACAAAACCGAAGTCAAAACGGCGCCCTAAGGGCTGTATATATGGGGGAATAGAGGGGGAATTTCGTGACCCTTTGGAGGAGGGGTCCGAAACAAACCCTAACTCCGTTTCCCCACACATACGGACTCTAAAAACAGCCTAATAAGTGGTATTTCAAAATTACATGGGCCTGGCCCAAAAATAAGGTGACGCAGCACCTATATTAGCCTATGGACCAAATTTATGAAGTGGCATCTTGTATATTTCGTGCAAGCCTTCATACTCTCCTTATGGTGGCTTCAAAATCCGAAAATCACCATTGGAAACTCCATTGTTCCTTCCCACAGGCGCACCTTCTTCTCCATGCTTGATCCCGCTCCAATGGCCACATCCTTCTTGTCCATGCTAGGTCCTTCATTTATAAGTAAAACAAAAGTACCTAATTTAGGCAGCATCATATGTTCATGAACATTAGAAGGATTTCCAAGAAACGAAAGTACCTGATAATTTAGTCGGCGTGCACGGGCTCTAGTAACTGGTCCAATATGTGTAGCTGGTGGGGATGTGGGTGTAACATTAGTAGGGATGTCCTCATTAGTTCCCCGCCGTGACGCGCTCGTGGGCTCGGGGGTGACATCCGCCCTGCCGACCCCTTGGTCTTGGTCTTCTTGCGCGCAAGAGGAAACCTTTGGGGGTGCTTTGGGAACCCGCGCCTGGCGCGGCCCTTCTATCACCAAAGAGGAAACTCTCTCTCCTCAATGCCACCTGGTGCGGCCCCGGAGGCCGCTCGGTGCGAGCCACGTCGACCACGTGGGGGAGCAGAACCAGGCGCCCCCGCGAGGCGCCAGAGGTGGCTTCACGAGAGGTGGTCCCCAGGAGGCTTGCGATGTTGCGGCTGTCGTGTGCCTCACGAGGGATCAGCCCTCGCGAAGGCTCCCCTCAGGAGGATGATTGGTGGGCCACCTGGACGCTTAGAACCAGCGCCTCGCCCAGGCCGCGGGCAGACGGGCCTGGGTACCCCTAGTCCGAGGGGCCCGACACAAGAGATGAACTAGGGTTGGAGATGAGATGAGTGAAGATGTTGATGAGGATTGTTCCTCCCACGAAGGAGGAAGTGTTGGTGATGACGATGGCTTCGATCTCCCCCTCCCGGAGAGGAATTTCCCCGGCAGAATCTGACTGCTTGAGTGCAAAAGGGCCTCTGCCTAGGTTTCTGCCTTTAGACGGTGGCGCATCGTCCCGAAAGGTTGCTTATGATTTGTTCTAGGGTAAAACACACAATATAGGAGAAGAGGGGCTTCGGGAGGCCTGCAGGGGCCCACAAGCCATCAGGGGACGGCCTGGGGGCGCCTGTTTCGCTTGTGGCCAGCTGGTCGCCCCCCTCTGGTATATTTTTGGCCCAGAAATTCTTAAATATTCAATAAAAATTCTCCGTGAAGTTTCAGGTCATTTGGAGTCTAGTGATTTTTCTGCCTTTTCCTCGGTTTTCAGTCCAGAATCCTAGTTTTCAGATATTTCCCTATTTGTGATGTACCTTGCATATTCAGAGAGAAAGAGCATAAGAATTGTATGATAATAATGAATAATGGACAAGAATAACATAAATATGAATAAGAAATCATGATGTAGAATGGACGTATCGCCTGGGCGTCTTCGGCGAGCCGCTCGTGCTGTGCCCGGGCCTCCTCACTCCATAGACGATCACGCTCGGCTGCCTCCCGAAGCCGCCTCCACTCCCCCGCCATGCGCCGATGATCCTCAGCACAGAGCTCCGCCTCCTTCCTGATTTCTCCCTCAAGGGTGTTGAGGGCATCCCGGAAGCCGTGGCAGGCCCCATCCCAAGGGGCGGCGCTGCTCCCCTTCGATGTCAGGGTGACGCTCTCCCGAGCCTCCTCGCTCCCCACCAGCGTTGTTGGGTGAGGAGGCGCGCCTCGAGTTTCTTCTGCGGCTCCGCGCTACCTCCTCGAATGTGAGGCGCGCTCGCCGTCAGGCGCAGGTGGCTTGGGGCGACCACCTCATGCCGACGGTGTTGCTCCGTACGCGAAGACCACCCTGGGCGCCCCTAGAGCCGGGAGCTTGAGCTTAGAGGCGGTCCCCGCCTGTATCGCAGGGATCCCCTTTGCAGCGGACGCGGTCTGCAGAACTGAGGCCGGCGTCCCGCCTCCCTTCGCCCCCGTCTCAGTCACCGCTAAGGGGACCGCCCCAGGGGTCGCCTCCTCGGAGGGCTTGGGAGGCATCACCTCGCCCCACTCGGCCGGCTCGTTTCCCCCTCCGGTGCCGTCGTCAGACGCGACTCCATGGCAGAAGCAACGGACTTCAGGGAGGAGGGACCCTTTGTCACGGGCGTTTTCTTCCTCTTGGCCTTCTTCCCCTCCTCCTCCTTGGTAGCCGGCTCGGGGCTCCTGCGCGAGCGAGGGCTCATCATGACCACGGAAGCGAGGGGGTGAACACCAAGGAGGGGGAGGCGGCAGGCGGACTTACTCATCCATGGGGCCCGAGCGCATCCACTTCCATGCCCTGGCAACGCTACTGCTGCCACTCCTCTCTCCGTGAGGTGCGTCTGGGCGACCGCGCGAAGGAGCATCGAGGGGGTCGGCGTCAGAGAGCACAGCGGTCTCCTCGACCCGCTCCTTCGGGGGCTCGTCGGCTCCTACGTCTCCTACTCCTCCCCCAGTCCGGCTGGGCACGGCGGGGGCAACATGGAACTCGCCTTCGTCCTCATCGTTGTCATCGTCATCCAACCGGAGCTGACGGCGCGCCGGTGGCGTCGACGAGGGCGGTAGAGATGAGTCCCCACTGCTCTCCCCGCCGGAGTTGGAGGCGACGCCCTCACCCGAGGTGGATCCCATTGCTGAAGGGTCCTTGCGTTCCTCAGGTCCATCTGGATCGGCCCCCAGCTGTCGAACTAGGGCATTGCTGCGATGAGATCTTCTCTGTTGGTCTGGTTGAACAAGGGACGCGCGGCCCTGGGCGTCACCCCCATCGCCCCAGGAAAGAGGGCTTCCCAGATTTCGGTCGCCACTCCGTCAGGAAGGTCCTCTCACTCTAGCCGGATCCTGTCTTCGATCTCAGTGATCTCCCAGACGATATGCAAGCGCTTCTGTAGGGGAGCGATGCGGCCGAGGAGGAACTCCTTGGCAATCATGCCAGCCATGAGTCCGGCCTCGCGCAGCTTCGCCAACCTTGCCAGGACCGGCTCCAGGGCCCTTCCGCTGAGCTTCTTGTGCTCCCAACATCCGGTCTTCATGGTCGGCTCGGTTGGAACCTCCAGGAGGGAGCTGGTCTGCTGGGCATCGACATAGAGCTAGCTCAATCGGAAATTCTCCACGTTCTTCAAGATCCTCATGTCGACAAAGACCCCGCTCATCCCGTCGTCAATGCAGAAAGAGGCACACCCAGAGCACTGGTTCCCGGTGGAGATCCACGGACTGTAGAAAGTCTGGAAGAGCGCTATGAAAGGCATCACTCCCAGGAAGGCCTTGCAGAGGTACGCGAAGAGGAGGAGGATGAGTATGGAATTGGGATGGAGATGGAGCAAGCAGATCTTGTAGTGCTCCAGCATGGCGAGGAGGAAGTCAAAGAAGGGTGGCGCCAGACCGGCGAGGAGTGAATGGAGTAAGACAGGGCTCGCAGCAGTCTTGAGGTCGCCCTGCATGTGCAAGCCCGGCCAGATCTCGATGCGGCCCCCATCGTTGTGCTCAGAGGCCACCAAGAGGCGAGCCCTCGCCAGCCCTTTTTCGGTGGTGATAGCGGATGGCTTCAGTGCCAGACCGAGCTCCTCCGATAGGAACTTCTTGTTGGAGGAAGGCCCGACCGCCGTGGTTTTCTTGCCGGGGGCCATGGAAGCGGAGGATGAGAAGGGGAGCTTAAGAGGATGAGCTCGGGAGCCGCTTGCGCGAGTGGAGGATGACATGGGGATGGCGGAGCAATGATGTGGCTGCGCCCCACGAGGGGTAGGCTTTATCGACAGGATAGTGGTCTCGAGGCGTCGCAGAGTAGCGGAGGTGTCCGACCTAGGGAGGCCACCACACGTCCTCTAAGGGCCCAACAAATCAACGGGTCCCACGTCGTTTCGCCCCTGCGGGCATGCGCGCCATGGGCCCGAGGGCTACTGTCAGGCCCAGTGGGACCAAGGGTACGACAGCCCGTCTGCCGGCCGAACCAAGGGGCGACACTGGGCCAGCCCAAGAAGGATCATCCCCACCTTTCTTCTCCCGGGAAGAGTTGCCTCATGAGGGACACGTCCCCTTGGCGTGAGGCTTAGCCATGCTTAGGTTGCCTGGCAAGCGTGAGCGCCTCGCGAGGACACCCCCTCGCGGGGTAGCCTCGCGAGGCAAGTTGTACGGGGCCAGCCGCAGCACACGGTTGTCGTTACAAAGGTGATCCCCCCGATTCACATTCATGATGAGATAAGAGGGGAGAGAACAAGATAGTTTCCATTCTGGTGATAAGGGAGGCTGTCGGGCCCCTGGGACTGGGGGTACCCAGGCCCGTCTGCTTGGGGCCCATGCCATGACGTGTGATTCGGGCCTAGTACGGCCCGGGGATGGACACCGCAGGAGGGGCTTTCATGGGAGCCCCCGCTTCTCGAGACCTCTGGCCCGGGGCACCTTCGGCGGCCATGCGAGGACGCTCTTGGGAGGCCACCTCCTGGAACTGCCTCTTGGTGGCTCCACGTGGGCGCCGTGTGCCATGCTAGGCGGAGCCTGGCATTGTGCCAGTGGGCACGGATGGGCACGGATGGCGTTGTGCCCTCCCGTGCTAAGGAAGCAAGGCCAGCCACCAACCCCAAAAGCGACCCTGTAAAGTTTTCCTCTTTGGTGAAAGAAGACCAGAGATGGGGCTTGCCAGGATGGAGGTCACCCCCGAGCCCACCAATGCATCATGGCAGGCGGCTTTTGTAGGCGAAGACTACTTTATCTAGGATAGGCCGCAGTCATGTCCCCCTTCAAACTCGCCGTTGTGGCAACCCTTCCCGCGGGTGTTTTGGGGGAAGAGGTCCGAGACCAGTATATGAAGGGGGAGGCGGCAACCGTAGAGGGACACATTGTATTCACTCGCTACCACTACGCAATTCAGACAAGCAGGAGTAGGGTTTTACACCGCGAGGTGGCCCAAACCTGGGTTGATCGTGTGTTCATCGTTCCTTCCCTCCAAGCTCAAGCACGCCGGAGTTTCACCGTAGGATAGAAAGAGTGAGTGAGGTTGAAGAGACGGTGCACCCCAGAGTTCGAACCTCTCTTGGGTCCCCGGAGCCTCGATTCCAACATTTAGCGCACCAGGTAGGAATACACCGCCACTCTTCATCTTTGTTTTGGCACCGTCCTCACCAACCCCACGTCCGTGGATCGTCAAGCGCGTAATGAGCGCCCAGCGGCCCGCGTCGAACAGGCTGTGCCGACAGGTCGAGGCGGCCGACACCACCCCGCCGGCGACAAAGCTGCCACTGTCACTGACCCTGCTGCATGCGAGCAGCAGGGGCCCTCCAGGCACCCTTCGGTGCAGAGGCACGGCCGTACTGCCACGGCCTCTTCCTCCCACGCTCGCCCGAAAATGCGCAGGTCATGCTACCCATGGCGCGTGGTTAGCTTCGCCCCCGGCCAGCGGGCGTCGGTTACGACGCCTGGCCGGGAGCTCGGCCGTCGCGCTATTGGGGCGCCATGCCATTGGGAGGTGGCCTGCGCGACCTGTCCTGCGGAGCCTCGCCAACCGCTCAGAATTAGGCTGGCTGCCAAATCGTCTGGGAGAGGGGTTACCCTAGGGAACCGCCTCGCGGGGTCGCCCACGCCAGGCGCCCTCTCGAGCCCGCCTGCGCCAGCCCCGATGAGGGTCCTCGCCGCAGCTGTCTCTCCTTGCCTCCGCCGCCCAAGAGGAATGACAACGTTGAACCCGACGCAGGGGCGCGGGGGCTAGTCTTACCCCCGACATCCAACCGCCTGCCCTAGCGCCTCAGGCGGACATCACCCTCCCGAAGCCCGAGGCCGCGTCGCCCTTCAAGGGGTCGCGGCACGCTAGCTCCCCCAACGCCTACAGCGACTACAAGACTATGGTAGCCACGGGCGCGTCCCCATGCAACGCACCCCCATTGTCTCCGACAATTGCTCCCGACTCAAAGGTGCGCCTTTCCGAGTTGCGTTACGCTAACTTTGGTACGCAGACATGCAGGACCTCATTGAGCCCGCCCTCGAAGCAACGGCTTGCTGAACGGGCCTCCCCTGGGGCGGCCCTTCCCCAGGGGACCCGACATGTCCTCCGCGGATCTTGGCGTCTGACGAGGTGTGTCGGGATCACCTGCGGAGGGTAGGGCTGACCGTCGTCGCCTGAAGGCGCCCACCGCCAAGCCACTCTTCGTGCCCTGATGCGCCGGAGGGCCCTGCGGCGCCGTGGCAGCCACAACGCTCGTCCACGCACCCATAGGGCCGGGGGCTTCGTCCTGAGAAGCCCACGCCCCTACGGGAAGCCCCTCTGGGGGCGCTCGTCTGCGCACCCACGGGGTCGAGGGCTTCGTGCTGAGAAGCCCACGCCCCGGCGGGAAGCCCCTCTTGGAGCGCTCGTCCACGCGCCCACGGGAATGGGGGCTTCGTCCTGAGAAGTCCACGCCCATGCGAGAAGCCCCTCTGGGAGCGCTCGTCCACGCAACCACGGGGCCGGGGGCTTCGTTCTGAGAACCACACGCCCCTGCGGGAAGCCCCTCTGGGGGCGCTTGTCCGCGCACCCATGGGGCCGAGGGCTTCATCCTGACAAGCCCACGCCCCTGCGGGAAGCTCCTCTGGGGGCGCTCTTCCACGCACCCACCAGGTCAGAGGTCTCATCCTGAGGAGCCCTTGCCCCTGCGGGAAGCCCCTCTGGGGGCGCTCGTGCCCCCCTCCCAAGGGGCCAAGCACGGCCTCCTCAGAGATGGGGGATGGAGCCCCCGTGCGGAGCGCCCAGGGCGCCCAACACCTCCACAGAATCTACCCGTGAGACACTCACGTAAGAATGAGTGGGGTTGTATACGCCCCGGGGCCCCCTGATGCGCCACCCCTTGGCATCCAGAGGACCCCCACCCATGCCCAAGTGGAAGCCCCATGCTCAGCGCTGGCGGAAATACTGTCGAACCGCGGCTCTGCCCACGCCCAAGTGGAAGCCCCATGCTCAGCGCTGGCAGAAATACTGTCGAACCGCGACTATGCCCATGCCAAGTGGAAGCCCCATGCCCTGTGCTAGCGGAATCACTGTCGAACCGCGACTATGCCCCCGCCCAAGTGGAAGCCCCATGCCCCGCGCTTGGCGAGGAAACTGATGCCCCACTTATTTTGTAAACCAGTCCATTGATCTTATTAAACAAGGTTTCAGTCTTCTTGACTATTGCGGGGTTTTCGTTGAAACATTGTCACAAGGCCACGCCTTCGTTCTCCTCCTCCTGCGCCTTGCACAAGTGGGGGCTGGGCATGGTGCCTATGCTTGGATCGGCCCCAACGGCATCAGAGACCCAAGTGGTGGGCTCGGAGCTGCGGGCCAGCCCATGAGCGTGCTACCCCACCAAAACTCTTGGTGTCTGGTCCCCTCGCGCGATGCACACGAGCCGGACATGAAGGTACACCTCCTGAAAAGATGACCCGGGGTGGGACCCGCACGTGTGGGGCCGTCTTTCCGACCCGGGGAGGCTCTACCAAACAAGTCGCCTCAGGAGTGCATGCTGGCCCCCGGCACCCGGTTCGCTCGGCAACAACCCAGGTTTTAAATGGCATCAAGAACATAAGAAGATTTGAAAAACGTTAAAGAAGAGTCAGCGGATGATAAGCATTCTCTGCGACAACGAGAGGTCCAAGTGAGAACCACCCATTATCGCGCCCTGAAAGAGTCGCGGGAGGATGCTAAAAACGAAGAGTAGCCTATGGAGATGCACCGCCCCCACCGCCATGTGCGTTGTCACCCTCGCGACTAATGGGGTGAATTGTGCGCTCAACGCGCTTACATAATCTTCCACGGCTTCCTCCAGAGTGTCACGGATGTCCTCGGGGACGGGGGCTATAAGGACCTCAAAGTCAAAGCTAGGATTGGAACGGAGCAGCTAGCTAAATACACGCGTCAGCGCTTGGGCAAGAACATCGCGGCTTTCGTCCTCAATAATCTTGCCCACCTTCTTGGCACCCGCTTCGAGCCACTCCACGACCTTGGTGAAAAAGTCGAGGTAGCCGGCGTCGTCGGGCGCCAGGGGATCAGTAACGCCCTCCCTGTAGATGGAACCCAGGGCGTGACGGGCCCGTCGCCCAAGGCTTTGGAACATCTGGGAGCGCATGTGCTGCTGTCTCCGAGCCCGGTTCGCGTCGTCTGCCACCAGTTCCACGTGAGAGGCGGCCTTCCCCACCTGACCCTGAAGGGACGCCAATTCAGCTTCGGCATCACCTTGAGCTTTCAGCGCGAACTCCCGCCGCCTCTCGGCCTCGGTCGTCATCTCCTGAAGGCCATCTACCTCCTGTTGCCATCCTCGGCGTCGCGATGTGAAGCGGCTCTCTTGCTGCAGTAATTTATCATGATGCTCCTTTGCGAGGGCATGGCGAGCCCATTCGACCCTCGAATCTGTGTCCTCCAGGATCCTCTTCTCTTTAGCCGCCAGACGAGCATTGGCTTCCTTCACGTGCCGGTCATAAGAGGCCTGGGCATCGGTCACGTCGTAGCTAAGCGCTTCCAACCGCTTCCGCTCCGAGCTCTGCCCCTGAGATGTCAAGGCGAGATCCCGTTCGAGGGCCCGAAGGCTAGCTTCTCGTGCCTCCAACTCCTCAGCAGAAGGGGAGGGGGCACTCTCCAGATCCCGAAGCCATTTCTTCAGGGCAGCGTTTGAGGCCAGAAGTTCGTGCTCTCAGGCCTCTGCCGCTACGTGACGCTGATTCGCCGCCGCGGCTTCCCCGAGGGCATGCTCGAGCGCTGCCTCCGCCTCGGCAACGGTTGCTTTGTTCCTCGAGTGTGCCGCTTCATGTTGGCGACGACCCAGTTTGAAGGGAACCTCAAGCTGGTGCCATCCCCGCGCCAGATGCAGCTGCTCCTCGGCAAAGCGCGCCTCAGTATCACGAAGTTCCACCCTCAACTGGCACAGTGCGTCAGCGGCATTCTGGAAGAGGTCGTGTCAGACCACGGCCTGGGACCTCACAAGCACCAGTGCCCAGTTCGGGTCGGACCTCGCCCCCCCCTTCAGCCGAGGAAGCCCCGGTGACGCCTGGCAAGGGCTGGGGGCCGGCTGATGCCAGCCCAGTCCCTCCTGCGCAAGGCGGAATGCACCACGGGCTCGGAGTCTCCTTTGGTCCGTCGGGGCTCGTAGGTCGGGCCGTGGCTACCAGCGGGTCAGCCTTCGTTCGCTCACCGCCCGTCGCGGACACATACGTTCTCGAGGGCGAGGAGCGGGCCACTGAAGGCGCTTCCTAGGGGGCCGTCGACGCATCGCCATGGGCAGCACCTGCAGCTGGTGGGGGCGGGGAAATTGAAGTCCCGAGTCCCACGCCCTTGACGGGAGGCGGTGGGGCCGCCCCGCGCCATAGTGCGTCAGCCGCACCTTGGCAGGGCACGTCCTCCCCACCCCTCCTGGGATCGCAAGGTGGCAGAGAAGAGGGCGCCAGGCCCGGAATTGGCCTGGCCCTTTTGCCCAAAGCAGGCCTGCACACGAAGAAAGGATCAGTCGCCCGGACGTGCTGGAACGGTCAAGGAGGAAGGGAAATACCTACTCGTCCTTGGCGGTCCATTTTCACTTCCTCAGCACCCCCGGCAGCACGCCGACGCTGCCCCCGAACGGGGCTCCCCTCTCGCGACCAGCCTCGTTCGCGAGGGAAGGGCAGACTCCGGGCATAGCACCCTCCTCCGGGGCGAGCAGTCCAGGAGTCACCTGCCCCGAGCTCCCCGGGGGGCAGAGTCGCCGGGGTGAAGGGCCGCCGCCTCCCTCTACCGTGGCTAGGGGATTGGGGCCGCCCGAACCCTCTGCTTCAGGGGCCACCAAGAAAGGGTTGTCCCGTTGCCTCGCATGGCCCTCGGGAAGCAGCCCCCATTGGTCGATGCAAGGCATCCCCGTGGCAAGGGTCACCTTGTTCTTATAATTGTACATGGGAAGCCCGCCGTCGGGGAGTCCGCCTACCGCCTGGCCAGTTATGGTCTTGAGCATCCCGTGAAGCACATCGACCGGCAGGGCTTCGGCGTAGAGTCGCATGTCATCCGCCAGGCCGGTGAAGGTCCACATCGGGCAGGAGTGGCGTTGGATGGGGGCAATCCTCCTACAATGGAACTCCCTCGCGACCATCGTCACTGTCACTCCCGCGGTACGTAGGACGGCGAGCCTCCTCGCCACCCGGGATAGCCGTGGGTCGTCGAGCTCCTCATGTCACCACCCAGAACTCGGCAACACCGGGAATGAGGGAATCGACAGCAGGGGGTTGTATTGGGTAGCATCCATGTACACCCATTGCTTCTGGAAGCCTTTTACTTCGTGGTGGACCTCCATATCAATGCACCCATTCGCCGTCGCGCTCACAGCCTGAAGTGACACGCACCCGAAGAACTGGTAGGCCATAGTAATCTGGAGGCAGAAGAAATGCCGGAGCAATGCCATCGAGGGGGCCACACCCACAAAGGCCTCGCAAAAGAAGGCGAAGACCGAAAGCAGGAGGACAGATGTTGGTTCGAGATGCAGTGCGTGAACCTGATAGTGGGTAAGCACGGCGTTGAAGAAGTCCGAAAATGGAGGCAGTAAACCAGAGAAGAGCGCGGGGAGGTGGATAGCGATGGTAGTGGCGTCCAGTTCAGCAAGGCACCGTGTGGCTGGCAAGATCTTGGTCGGCCCCCATTCGTTGAAGACAGAGGCGGTCATCGGGAGGACCTTACTGAGCAACTCACGGTTGAGTACCGTGGACCTGCAGAGGGCGGGCTCTGGTGCTGCTGGCCTGCCCGTTGCTGTCACTATTTCTCCCCTCTTGGTCGGGGCACCATTACGGCGAGGCTAGGCGGAAGACGGCGGGGGTCCGACGAGGAGGAGGAGGCGACCTTACGCAAAAAGGGAGGAGCAGGAGTGAGGACGCGGGGTACGGAGAGGCAATGATGGCCCCGCGCCGCGCGGAGGCTTTGTGTCGTTTCCCGAAGCGTCGTGGGGAGTGGGGGTGTTCCTTGCACCCTCGTGCACCACGCGTCGCGACAGGCCCGCAGGCGGTTGGAGCCCGCTTCGCTTTGCCCCCCCCCAATAGGCGGCATCGTGCACGCTACGGGCCCGGGGGCTACTGTCAGGCCCCTTGGACTGGGGGTACCCAGGCCCGTCTGTCTGGGGCCCATGCCACGACGCGTGATTCGGCCCTAGTACGGCCCGGGGTTGGACACCGCGGGAGGGGCTTTCACGGGAGCCCCTGCTTCTCGAGGCCTCTGGCCTAGGGCGCCTTCGGGGGCCACATGAGGACGCTCTCGGGAGGCCACCTCCTGGAGCTGCCTCTTGGGGGCTCCACGTGGGCGCCGTGTGCCATGCCAGGCGGAGCCTGTCGTTGTGCCAGTGGGCACGAATGGGGAGTTTTCCCCTCCCGTGCTAAGGAAGCAGGGCCAGCCACCGGCCCCAAAAGCGACCTTGTAAAGTTTTCCTCTTTGGTGAAAGAAGACCAGAGATGGCGCTCGCTAGGACGAAGGTCACCCCCGAGCCCACCAATGCGTCACGGCAGGCGGCTTTTGTAGGTGAAGACTACTTTAGCCAGGATAGGCTGCAGTCCTATCCCCCTTCAAACTGGCCGTTGTGGTAACCCTTCCCGCCGGGTGTTTTGTGGGAAGAGGACCAAGGCCAATATATGAAGGGGGAGGCGGCAACTATAGAGGGACACATTGTATTTACTCGCTACCACTACGCAATTCAGACAAGCAGGAGTAGGGTTTTACATCACGAGGTGGCCCGAACCTGGGTAGATCGTGTGTTCATTGCTCCTTCCGTCCAAGCTCAAGCACGTCGGAGCTTCGCCGTAGGATAGAAAGAGTGAGCGAGGTTAAAGAGCCGGTGCATCCCAGAGTTCGAACCTCTCTTGTGTCCCCAGAGCCCCGATTTCGACAGAGGCAGTGGAGCCCACCTCTCCCAAAGCAAGTCCCAAAGCATTTCCTCTTTGCACAAGAGGATCAGGATGGATCGGCATTGTAGGATGGAGGTCATTGCCGAGCCCACCAGCGCATCATGAAGACTACTTTAGCTGGCGGAGACCGCCTTTTGTCAGGATTGGTCTAGGTTCATGTCCCCCTTTGAATTGCCGCCCTGTGGCCACCCTTTCCCGCCGTTGTTTTCAGGGAAGACGACCAAGGCACTACAAAGGGGGCAGGGACGCCTCCATGTAGGGGGATCAAACCCGTTTCCCTCCCCCAGACCTCATGTACCTCAAGCACAGCTCTTCTTCGCAGAGCAATCAAAACTATGTAGGAGCAGGGTATTGCACCGCACAGTGCCCCGAACCTGGGTAGCCCGTGTGTCCATGTCGTGCCCGGCGAGCAGCAGCGAGATCATCATCGGTCCTGTTACGTTAACCGTCGAGTTGTAGGTAGCCAAGCCAAGCCCCCCCAGTGTTCGAATCTTATCCACGGAGAAGTTCTAGGACGCAGATCCCAGCCTCCGACGGCTCAGCCCACCTCCGCTTGTTGGCAACCTTGTCCTCCACCTCCAGAGTATTGGTGGTGGTGGCACTTTCTGACATTAGTAGAATAGTGGGAGGATAGTGATTATGTAGTTAGATCAGTGCAGAAGAGTAACGTATAGGTAATTAGAAGTTACTAGGTATGAACAGATTTAACAGATTCAGAAAATGAAATCCCAGTTGGTTGCTGAAATACTACACAATTAGTTTGATATAACTATGGAAGTCAACATGCAGATACTAGAAAGAACACTTACTTCCAGCAAAGTCTGGACGAATGATATTGTGGAGGAAGTTAGCAATTATCGCATGACCAGGCTCTTTTAGGTGCAATGTAATTCTAGTGCCAGCTATCAGTACATAAAACTTAGAAATTTCTACCCGAAGGCCCGCATCAAAATAGGAGTGAGAAGCTTCCTCAAGTTTTACAGAAACAACGATTGTAAATCCATGGTTTGTGCTCAATATGACATCGCGGGAGTCTTCAGTTATGCAAAGACCGAGATTTAGCACTTCAGTTGTTGTTGCAAAGCAAGGGATGTACTGCATGAATTGATAAGATTGTTAAAGAACAGGGTAACATGCTAATATTGGAGTAGTTAACAGAACAACACTTCAGTTGATATGAAAGGACAAAAAATTATAAATAAACAGATAATGTAACCATGATGTCATGCAAATATATATGAGAGTAAACGAAAGAATAATACAACATTAATTTGCCTAATATAGAAGAATAAGAAGGGGAGGAGGAAGAAGAAATCACCTTTGACGTATATGCTGCATGCACTGGTGCAGCGACGTGCTATACAAACGGTTTTTAACCCCTTTTCGCGACGTAGTTGTAAACCGTCGCCTTGCCTGTGTGGGCGATAGGGCGGTCCATCCCACACGACACGGCAAAATCGTCGGCGATGGAGGCCAACGAACGCAAACGTTTAGCAAAACGAAGCATATGGGATTTCCGTATCTATCACAAACGAGAGTCACCTATCAACCGTTTGAGATATGGCGCCATTCCCATACGGCCCATCCTTGCAACTCTTGTGAGATCACACTAACATCGCACGCGGAATTCTGTAGCGCAGCGTTTACGATGTGTGCCGAATCGCAAACAATTCATAATAGTAGAGCGTGTATGATAAGGAGACAATCACACACATTTTGTCCAACAGCGTCGTTTGCGATATACGAAGATTCGCAAACGCTCCAACTGTCATACTCGTGTCGGATGCATACGACATAACAAACAGTTAAACATTATAAATCGTGTATGATATGGAGACTGTCACAAAACATTTAGGTCTGCTTAACCGTTTCTGATATTGTCTAACATCACACACGGTTTACAGACAGCAATTGTGTGCATTGTGGCACACGGTTTCTCTCTCTGAAACGTGTCGAATCATGAGGTATATCACACATGTTCTGCTTTACAAACCGTGTGCGATGTAATGACCTGCAGAGCTTATTTTTTGGCTACTTTAATCGCCACAATTTAAAATTCTACAGGATTTGAATTTGACAGTAGGCCATTGCATTTTTCATATCCATCTTATATAGACATAGGTTCAACAACCAATGCATTATTTCCATTCACAGGTACATATGTTCAAGAATTACATCAAGAAATAATAATTACATTAGGACCAGATAAATAATGATGAACCACGGTTGCATACTTGTACTAGATACGGTAAAGGAAGAGGCGAAAGACACTCTGGCAGTTGTACAAGGTGAAGCGGAATGCCCATATTGTGTCATCCTCCACGCAGAATGCACGGACGACTCTAGGCCAGCCCCTTGTGATGGCGGACCGCCCATCCTTCTCTGTGTTGATGAAGACATCTAGGTAGTCATCGTGGCCTGGTAGATATACTTTAATGTTTGCACGTCCACCAATCATGTAGTTTGAGAGGTAATCCTGAGTAAACTACTTTGAGAACCACTACAAACAAAATAGATTCAGACATTGTAAATTTGTAAGCTAACAACTCATTATGGACAGTAAAAAGAAGGGTACATAGTTCATAGTTACCATCCTGGAGTTCACTGTTGTCTTGGATAAGGTGTAAAGAAATAGTTTAATTGCCATATTTTGTCCCATTTTATTAACAACCTTTATAAGTTTCCTCACTTGATGCTGGTTCATGAATATCTCATTGCCCCATACGCAAAAAGGGTCGACACGCGGATCTTTACCAGTGACATATGTACCTACAAGCAACAAGTTAGTATTAGAAGGTAAACAGAAATTGCAAAATGACGTTGTACAGTATTCCCTGTCCCAGTATATAAGATCTTATTACATCCAAAATACTCACATATTTGATGTATTAACATCTTATACTTTGGGGCAGATGGAGTATATATATAAGCCATGTGATGAAACTAACCTAGATGAAAAACAATAGTTGTTCCCGATATTGTCCTCGGTAAGTACACCGAAAGGCATGTTAAGTACTGACAGGCTAAACATCAACCAAATATATGCATGGTAAACAACATGATCACAAAATGATAGCTTCAATGTGTAGGTTTAAGCACGCTAGCTAAGCTAATAATAAGTGGAGATGCGTGTTAACTGCAATAGGCTTAGCATTTGACAACAACAAAATATAGTCATTCTAACTAGTATTGTGCACGTTTAAGCACACTAGTTATAGTTACATAAAAATGGAAAGGCTTGTGCTCACTACAACAAGCTTAACAGCAACCAAATATAGTCATTCATAGTGGTACTGTTGAAATTGCATAGAATGTAGCTCGTGTTTACACATCAAATTGTATAACTGAATATCACATTGTGAAAAAACAGAAATAAACAGTGGGCGTGTTAACTACACCAGGCTTAACAGGAACTACATATGGCCGTTGAAACTGGTATGATGAAATTGAACTGGAAAGTGCATACTTGCAGATATAGAACTTCACAACGTGAATAACTGAAATAAGCAAGGCATACTATATAGCAATTGAACCAGGACATATGCCCAGTACAAACAACTGATCTAGGAAAAACAGTTAAACAAGGCATATGCTCATTACAACAGGCTTGATAGCAACCAAAAATAGTCATTCGAACTGTATTGTCGAAATTGCATAGAACGTAGTCGGTGCTTAAACATGAAATTGTATAACTGAACATCACATGCGAAAGAACTGAAATAAACAGTGAACGTGTTAACTGCACCAGGTTTAACATGAACCATATATGGCTCTTGAGATAGGTATTGATGAAATTCAATTGCAGAGTCCATACATTTAGCACGAGTGAAGTAATTTAACATGAGATGGGTTTCCTCACCTGTCACAGATGGGCTCATTCCCATTAGAAGAGCGCGGATTATGGGTGTGCTCCCTATTGTCACAGATGGGCTCCTTCCCCTTGGAAGAGCAGGGATGCAGGGTACCCTCCCTGATGTCACGGATGGGCTCTTTCCCCTTGGAAGAGATGGATAGGGTGCCGTTGTCGGCGTCGACGTTGTCGATGAGGTCTGACTTGGCAGCTGACGATGCCGAGCCACCGCCATAGAACGTGTCCTTCAAAAATAACAAAATAGGCTCCATGGAGATGAAGGAAGGCAAATTCTTGAGAGCGAAGCGGAGTAGATCAGCGGCTGGGCCTTGCATGAGGTCGATGGGGGTCAAACCCGAGGGGTCTTGGTAGGGCCACTTAACCTGTGAGATAGCCCGCGACAAACCGTCACTGTCGACGAGCTCGACGTCATAGCCGGCTGCGTCGATATGCATCCATACGGGAACCCGCTGTCTTACAACCTGGTACTCTTTACATTTCCCGGCGGCCTCGGAGGCCACCTCGTCATTGTAGTCAGCTTCCCCGAAGGCCTCGAGGGCCACCTCGTCATCGTGGACAGCTTCCCCGGCGGCCTCGGCGGCCACCTCGTCATCGTAGTCAGCTTCCCCGGCGATCCCGGCGGGCACCTCGTCATGGGTATCAGCTTCCCCGGCAGCCTCGACGGCCACCTCGGCATCGTCCATCAGAAAGGCCGTGATATACCTCCTTTTGGCCATTCGCTCGTCGATGTCCCCTGCAAGTGTAGCTGGGATAAGGCTGCGACGGTCTGCGGTGGGGATCAGTGCGGATCTGTGAGGAAGGGGGTGTTTAGCAGGCGTCATCTAAGAAATTCAGGGCGGCGAGGGTATGGAGATGGGTTCATAACCTGGACGGGGAGAGCAGGAGAGGTTGACTGTGGAACGCGGAGCGGGGTCGGGGGCGGCGGTGACGACGGTGAGGTAGCTAGGGTTCGCGCGAGGGAGTTGTGTGGGGTTGGGGGTGGGAGGGGCCTAGGTGGTGTTTGAGGAAATGCCGCGGCTACTTTTAATTTTACTTGGAGGGAATGAAAAGCCGGGACAAACTGAATTTTTTTATGAAGGGTTTGAAGTGGCGCCGGAGGAACAAACATCGCACACGGCCCGAACATAATACCTGTGTGCAATTCAAAGAGATAAACCCGCGGAACCATCAATTTTTAAATTGATCAAGGCGGGTAACTATTTTTAAGATTTCTCTATGCGGGTTGGTGCAAGGTGGTTTGTAGTTACATGACAACCACGGGCCGGGCGTGGCACATAGTTCTTTTTTTAGAATCAAGCGTGGCACAAAGTTAGCATGCGGGAACCGTGTCTACTACTCTACTGCGTACACAATCGCACACAGTTGTCTCCTTCGACTTGTCTGCTATTTAAGTTTCAAAAAAAGACTACCCTGCCATTTATATAACAACATTGGAAATTAAACACTATACATCTAGGGTCATCGCACAAGCAGACCTGCTTGAGGACCAAATGTATGTATGGAAAGGTTGTTGTGGTGTTCAAATACGGAATGCACAACATTCATGTGACACACAATGTCATGCAGAGCACACGACAATGTTGGGTTATGCCCCCCCCCCCCCCCGTCCCCCTCACCCCCACACACACACCTTCGAGTCGGCGAGGAGATGGTAGCTCAGTATATATATGAACTTACAAACTTATAATACAACTGCAAATTCACCCTACCGTAACACAAAACCAATAGAAATCCATCATGATCACCCCCTCCCCCGTGTTTTAGTTCTGAGGGTAGATTGCGCGGGCCCACTGATGGGCGTGTCTCGGAAACTTCACAAGATGGGTGAGACCGCAACTACATGTGTGTGTGGCTTAACTAATTACTTAAGGTGGTGTGATATTTCGTGCGTGCAAAACCTTTTGATGTGGCTCAAAAGTTGGACGGTATGTAGTACCTGACCTCATAAATAGGCTTCGTGTATACGTACGTATAGTACTATTGTGATGCCCCTCCCCCGCCCCCGCCCCGCCCCACGCATACACATGCTTCGAACAAACACCACGACCTATATATACATGTATGCGCTCAAACTTATGTCTTGTATCTCACCATAAACTATATCGTAACAAATAATGAGAGGACTATATCTACATTTGTCAAATTAGCCTGTAGTATATATGGGCCGGTTTAAGTGATAGACCACATGGGTCCACAAATTTGGCATGTCGTCCATATATAACCACGCGAGGGAGTGTCTGTAGACAACACCAACACACATGCATGGCCCCAGGCACATATGTATATAGGCCCTGTTTGGATCCATGGGTTAGAGTTAGTTTGAGCTAGTTGGGGCTCAAATAGCCCTAAAGTATTCAAACATGAGGGTTAGATTGTAGCTACTTGCATATAACCCACACAAAAAAACTATCCCACCCAAGAGGTGCTAATTGGAGCTAGTTCTCATGGGGCCCTCTCTATCCCACCAACCAAGAAGTGCTAACTGGAGCTAGTTCTCGTGGGGCTCACTGAAAAATCACTTTTCTCTCCATCAAGTGCATCTATTGTCAATCTAACCCTGTCATCCAAACACCTCTTTGGCTAGAGTTAGTTTAGGGTTAGTCATGAGCTAGAAACTAGCTCCAACCTCTACCTAAAGTTAGAGTATCCGAAAGAGGGCCACACGCACGCATACCAAAAAGGATCCACATTGGTCAAAACAATATATAATATATAGGTGCCACACATGGCCCCCATAGAGTGATGCGTCACCGATTACCATGTGAGGGAGGCACACTTAGGACCACCATAGATTATATGTGACACAAGCATATGCATGGGCATGTTTTTTTGATTCAAAATGCCAAGTGCACGACTTTGATACACTGCGTGCTTCACAAATTGGAAATTCCCCAGGCTAAAGAAAATTGCGTGCAATATGTATGTCTCCTCCCACGCACCCCCTCAATTTTGAGCGGTAGGAGGTACTCATGAGTACATCACGTCAATCTTTGGTGTGGAATCTGACCATGATCTATAGCAACACAGAGCAGATTAACTTAACCCACCTTGGTTAAACCCCTACCGATGCGGCTCAAAAGTGATAGACCATATGGACCAACGAATGTGCGGGTCACTAATAACGCACGAAGGATTATTGTCCGAGGGACCACCACCATCGTGTGCATGTGTCCTAAACACATGCATGACGTGCCTTGTTTTATACATTTCAATGCACAATTTTGATAATTTGGGGTGGCAACTGCCTCACAAAATGGACAATCCCACACATAGAGGCTAGTGCAAACTAAGTGAAACGGAAAGAGCCCCCGACCCCCCGCGCGGCCATCACCGGAAACACCACTTCGAGGCGCGTCAAACTATTTTTATGCAGAAAACACGTGACACATCAGTCCGTGTTATAATTATAAAATGTCCATATATCATTCGAAAAATATGCAATAATTGAGTTTCCAGGAATTCATTAAGGGAAATCACATGTCGCCTTGGGTTCATGTGTTTAGTCGCCATGCAATAAATGGTAAGGAACCTCAAACATCTTGGTGTCGTGGAAAACATTGAAAATTTTGCTTTTTAGACAGCTCGGCATCAAACATCGAAAAATCATTTTAAATTGAAGTGAATCCAAAAATCAACTGAAAATCATGAAACTTGGGATTCCGTTTCATGATATATATATATATATATATGGTGGGTCTATTTTGACAACACCCTTAAGACCTTATTCTAACACCACTAGCCCTTATTCTGACCCCACCGAACTGCACGGGGCAAAAAAAAAAAAAAGCCAGCCCACCTTATCCTGTCGGCAGCCACTCCTCTCTCTCCCCGTGCCCCTCCAATTCACCTCCCACTCCGCACGACCTCACGTCCCAGCCCGCCGCCGCACCACTTCCCTCGACACGACACCATGCCATCTCCCTCCCCGCGCCGCCGCGCCACCTCCTTCCGGCGGCGCCGCGCCGTGTCGGCCCCCACCTACCTCCCCGCGCCACCGGCGCTACCTACCACCACCTTCCTCACGCACCTCCCCAGGGACGGATCCGGGCAGTTTCGGCCCCGCCACGCCGCCAGTCGACGGGATCGAGGTTGAGGAGCAGACTTCCACCTCCGCCTCCCTACCCCGACTCCGGTTGATCTGGTCTCCGGTTGATCTGGCCTCCACCGTCCCAGTAGCCACGCGATCCGTGGATCCCCTCGACGCGCGTGTGATCCATCAGGAAGGGCGGCGCATGGAGATGCTGGCGGCCCAACACCGGCGGGGGCGGGGGTACCTCCTCCAACACTCCCTCCTGCCGGCGACCTCAACCACCTCATTCCAACCAAGGCCAGGCCGACCCCGACCACCCCGGGCCGGATTTGGGGCTCTGTTGCTTCCCCCGGCGCCACCGACTGCCTGTTCCCCTAAGCTGCGTGTGGGGTTCGCTGATGCCGCGGTGCGGTGCAGCTGCCTGCGGTGTGCAGTTCGCTGTCGAGCAGCAGCAGCAAAACGGCGTCGGCGTGCCGCTTTGTTCTTCCTCGGGGTCAATGGGGAAGACGAAGGAACCCACCCATCCCCATCCCCCATCTCCACATGGAGGAGCTACTCCAGCGCAACGACCGGAGGGGACAGAGGTAAGGGTGCAAGCGGGACGGGTTGCAGTCGTCTCGCAGTCCCGCAATCTTCCCCGCACACGACATGTGGGCTACGCGGGTGACCATGATGCGGGATGTGCGGGTTAAGCGGGAGCCGCCAGCCCACATAATCTTTGTTTTGTCTTGCTAATACACATGGTTAGTCGTCGTTCTCATCGGCCGGCCAGGCGGCCTGCGCCACCCGCACCTCGCTGCCCTCTTCGTCCTCGCACAACCGAGAAATGAGCCTCGAGCGGTGGCTGACTAGCACGACCCATCTCGTGAACTCGCACAGTGCTTTGGCCAGCGTGTCGTTGGTCTGCATGTCCAGGTAGTTCATGGGCTCGTACAGCTCCAGCAGCAGCATCGTGCAGTTCCTCAGTGCCATGGAGGCGAGCACCACGCGCACCTTCTGCCATCCGGAGAGACTGATCAGGTGCCATCCGGAGAGCAGCTTCTGCAGGGTGGACTTGCCTGCCCCGTTGGGCATGATGATGGCGGCGCGGGTTCCCATGTACACGTCAACGTCGACGCCGGAGAACTTGAAGTATGTGTGCCTGAACCCTGCGTCCGAAAGCTGGAGGAGCGGCCGCCGTCGGGGCAGCTCGTTGGGCGCCGGGAAGTGGAACTCAGTAACTCACGCAAACAGGATTCTAAATTCTAATGCACACGTACAACATCTGAAAAAATGAAGTTCTCTAGTCTCGACGACGTGGTTCGCTAATCTTGATCATGTGGTTCCTGAAAGCTGAAAAAGAAGTTAGAAAAAAGACAAAGAGGTCATGCGGTCCGCTTAGACTTGTGTCGCGGTTCATTTGTCTCGCCTATGCGGCTCACTTACGCCCGACCTGAAGTGCACTTCACTTGTTTGAAAAAATTCACGTCGAACAAAAAAAAACATGCAGTTCGCTTGCCCGTAGGATGCAGTGCGGTTTTTTGTCTGAAGCAGCACGTTTTTCACCGTTCCAACGAGCGGTTTGAATTTTTTTTATGAAAATACGCTCGCTGCCACTCGTAGGCAGCAACACCGTTTTCAAAATTCCTTTAAAACCGTGAGGAATCTCAACGAGTGACCAACATATGAAAGTTGCGCCCATTCCACAGCTTTCCAACGCCGTATCACACGCCTCGTTCCGATAAACGGTTAGAAAACTACAGCGAAAACCGTACCAAAAAATTCGTAAAATTTGAAAAACAGAATTCCGTTTTTTAGTAAATTTGAAATTACTCTCAAACCATAAGGAATTAGAGAGAGTGATCTACATGAAAACGTTGAGCATCGACGATATATTTCCAACGCCGTATCGTTTGCTTCATTCCGACGAGCGGTTTAGAAAAAAACGCGAAAATACGCTCGCTGCGACTCGTCGGACGGACACCGTTTTCGAAACTGCTCTTAAACCGTGAGGAATCACGAAAAGTGTTCAACGTGGGGAAGTTGCGGATTTTCCGTAGCTATCCAACGGTATATTATACGCCTCGTTCCGACGAACGGTTTAGAAACTGGAGCGAAAACGATGCCGAAAACACACGTGCAGTTTTTTCTGCTAACATTGCAGTGCTCGTTTGATAGGGATGCAGTGCACTCGCGTTAACCGTGCAGCTCGGAAGTGTTGTCAGAATATATATATATATATATATATATATATATATATATATATATATATATATATATATATATATATATATATATATATATATATATATATATATATATATATAGTGTGCTAATTTCTGGCCTAATTAGAGACAATCTTTTGATACACTTTTCTTACAAACGGGAGCTTATTAAAGGTTGGTGCTTGGTACACACACTTGTCACATTACCATCACGAACGATTACAGTATTCAACCGTGTGCGTTGGTCCTAACAAAATATTACGTACCACCACGAGCCGCGTGTGCCGTCCGAGCGGACGTGAGTCGACGGGACGCATGATGCGAGCAGTCCACGGCTCAGGCTGGCCGTGAGGCGTGCGAGCAGGTGTGTAAATTGACGGGACGCGTGCGAGCAGGCCGCTCTGGCTCACCGGGAGACGTGCGAGCTGGTGTGTGAATTGATGGGACGCGTGCGAGCAGTCCTCTGCCCAGGCTAACCGGGAGACGTGCGAGCAGTCCTCTGCGCGGGCTAGACGGGAGACGTGCGAGCAGGGGTGAGGCATGCGAGAAGACCGCTGCGCAGGCTCACCGGGAGGAGAGCCGTTTACCCGCCTCCCGCCTAGCTCCCAACCACTCTATATTAATCGCGCATGTGCCGCTGGTTATAGCAAGCGACCGCACTCCCCTCTCTCCACACATCGCGCCTGCATCCTCGCCGCTGTTCCTAGTCGTAAACGCTCTTGGAAGTGTATCAGATGGCGACCAACCGCACCATCGGAGGGAGTGGTGACGCGGGGGTCGAAGCCGGGGCCAGCGAAGCAACTAAGCATCTCTTGATGCTGGGCGACGAGGTTGCCCTCCCGGCCGATGAGGTCTCGCGTGGACAGAAGCACGACAATGACGTCGTAAGCCCCGTCGTGCCTCCCCAGCAGGAGGCGGTGCTGCATAGAGACTACTACGACCTCTCTTATGACCACTCCACCGACTCCGACGACTACGGAGAACAGGTTAGACCCCCCCCCTATTTTGGAGTATATCATAGGGTATCTCTGATTAGTTCTGTTTTCCTCCTTTTTTTGGAATTCGTCGGGGGTTCATGTTATTTCAATCCATGTAATCAAAGTAAGATTCGATAGATCTGTGTCAGTGTGTACGTATTGATTGTTTGGTAGGTAAATGATAAGTGACTTGGATAAGTGACAACCGTACATACGATTATGCTAGTATTATGTCTAAGGTTTTACAGTGATTTAATGGTTGACCTGTACAAATGATCATTTTGCTAATAATCGGTCTACATAGATGATTGTACATGTACCAATTTGTAAATAAACACTATATAAGAGCATGTAGATCACTACTTTAGTGATAATGTGGAGTAGTACTTACTTCAAAGTTCCTTGTATGTTTGAAAATAATCGGTTCATGCATTTAAAGTCATTAGTTAATAATTTTGTTGCACTAAGTTGTTTGTGATATCATTTTATGCATATTATTCATCAATGTCATGATTTTTTATTATATGTATAGGTGCTATCTGATGACGTTGGCAGCGATAAGTACGACCAGAGAAGGTACAAGAAACAAAAGCTCAAGTTGCTCTATGCGGGAACGCATAATCGTCGTATCAGGACCCGGAATGGGGGCTTCGGATGCCCGTTCTGCGCCCAAAGGCTTAACCCCGTGTTTGCAAGTGTTCTGGCGCATGCTAGAGGACGAGCCGTTTGCTCTTTCAAGCAGAAGTATTCTCGGAGGGTGGCGCACGCCGCGTACGCGGAGTACCTGGAGAAAGTTTACGTTGTTGGTGGGTATGATTAGGATTGAGTTATATATACATGTCCTGATGCCAGCACTACCCTAGCTATCTATAGTTTGTGCGTCTTATATCTCTGCTTGAGTATGTTTATTATGTGTTGATCTAGATGTCGGTGAGACTCTGTTTTATTATGAACTAATACGTAGAGCAATGTAATTACAGTCTTGAGCTACAAACAGTTTGGTTGATGGAATATTTACGCTTATCTTAGACTCCCCACACAATTTACTACTAGCAACTGTTTGCCCACAGCACGCACAGTTATGTTTTAGTGTTGGCAGTTTTTTTTACACTATGCATATTACGGTAAAAATGCTTGACTTACCTGCAAACTTCTTTAATGCGGTAAAAAATTCAGTTGTCACACGAAAAGATGAACTTTGGAACCCCAAAACTTGGTTAACTAACATTGTGTCGCGACACACGTGTGTCCTGATTGTCCAGAACACATTCCCGCGCATCGAGCGTCTGTGGCAGTAGGATTTACACGGACCACGGCAGTCCATTTACACCGTAGTGACACTTATCGCAAACGGCTATGTCTATTGAACCGTCGCCTCCGAAGCACATTATTATTCTGGCCGAGAAAACTCTCACCATCGTTCCCGCTCAACAAAACCCACATTGTCCTTCCCAGTCGCACCCGCACTGCATATTCCACACCGCTGCTTAGTGCTGAACTTGTACGCTGCTTTAAGTCATTGCACACGCATCATTTTTGCTAACCGTTTGCCATTTAGCGCCCCCAACAAAAGAAGTCTTCGCCTGCAAAAGCTTCCTGCCATGATGTGCTGGTGGGCTTGGGGATGACCTCCGTCCTGGCGAGCCCCCGTCCTTGGTCCTCATACACCAAACAGGAAACCTTTAGGGATCGCCTTGGGAACCGCCGAGCTGGCCGTGCTTCCTTGACACAAAAGAGGAAAGCTCCCCTATCCGTGCCTTCTGTCATGGCTCCTGGCGCGGCTTGGCACGGCGTGCGTCGCCCACGTGCGTACATAGACTGCACGACCCCTCCAAGCCATCCTAAGTCGATCTGCCCCACAAAGGCCCCGTAGGCTGCCTCAAGAAGCGACCTCGCGAGGGCGCTTCCAGGGGCTGTTGACAGCGCTGGCTAGCGCTTCCCTCGCGAGGCGGAGGCCCTCGCGAAGGTCCTGCTTGTGTAGCTTAGCGATGGGCCGCACCGGACCCATGGCATGCGCCACGTCTTGGGCCGCAGGCAGACGGGCCTGGGTACCCCCAGTCCCAGGGGCCCAACAGTAGCCCCCGGGCGCGTGGCGTGCGCGATTCCGCTAGTTGGACGAGCGGAACGACGTTGGCCCTAACCGCCTGCGGGCTAGGCACGACGCGGGACGCACGATGAGGCGCGCGACGCCTCCACTTCCCCACGACGCCCCGGGGACTGCGCTCCTGCCAAGAAAACCACCATGCGCACTGCTGACCCACAAGTATAGGGGATCAATCGTAGTCTGTCGGTGTTCTGGGAACGGGGGTACCCAGACCTGCCTGCCTGCGGCCCAAGGCATGGCCCACCTCGTCGCCCAAGCACGGCCTGGCAGGACCGCACTCAAGACAAGGCCCTCACGAGGACCCGAGGTCGCGAAGAAGGCAGCACCCAGACCAGCGAAGGATGGGCCTCCTCAGGCCCCCTTCGGAGCGGCGGAGATCTCTATGCAGAACCCAGCCTCAGGAGTCAAGGATGACGCAAGGAAGGATAGGCGGACGCCAGTGCGCCAGGCGGTGCAGTTTCCCCTTGGGTGCAAAGGGGGTGGGGACGTTCGCGCGTTCCCAAAGCGCCCCCCAATGGTTTCCATTCTGGTGCAACGAGACCACGACCACGAGCCCAGCAGGACGGATGTCATCGCCGAGCCCACCTCTGCATCATCGACAGCTACTTTGCAGGCGAAGACCACCTTTGGACAGGGCGGGGATGTACTCCTGTCCCCCTTCGAATTTGGACGTTGTGGGATTCCTTCCCACCATTGCGATAAGGGAAGAGGACCCAGGCCGCTGCTATATATAGAGGCTAGGTAGCACCGTAGAAGGGGCGACGACCAGAGAGAGAACAGACAAGGCAGAGAGCCAAGAACACCACTCGAGCGCCCTCACGAGGCTCCTCACCACTGTACTAGTTCATCCACCACACCTCCTCGTGAGGCAATCTAGCAAAGCAGGAGTAGGGTATTACGCTTCGCAGCGGCCCGAACCTGGGTAAATCGTCGTGTGCGTCTTCTTCCTTGTCATTGTGCAAGTTCATCGTCCTAACCATCGAGTAGTGACCTAGGTAGGGCGAGGCTGCAGGGGATCTTCGCACACGCCCCTGTGTTCGAACCTTGAGGGTTTTGCGGAGCCCAAAATCTGACATTTGGCGCTCTAGGTAGGGGGCGTGTCGAAGTCTTCCTCAAGCCTCGCTCATCCCACGCCTCACCGCTCCGATGGCCAGTGCCCAACAAGCTCCCTCCGGCCACGGCGGATCCGTATTCACCAATCTTGCCGCTGCTGACCGAGACCCACGCCCCAACGGCACGACGCTGGGCGGTCAGTATCAAGCCGCCAGTGTCGTCTCCACCGTCGTCGCTTCCCGTGCCGTCCAAGCGCGCGACGGACGGGCGGCGCCCTCGGCACCGGCGTCGCGTCGCACCTACGTGGGAGACCTCGACGTGCACGATGCGCTGCTGATGGCAATCGAGATGCTCGGCCACCTCCCGACGCATGGGGGCTTCGACGCGTGGGCCGACCACATTGCAGAGCTGGTCAACATCGCGCGGAGGGCCATGGCTCCTCGCCCTTCTTCAAGGCCGCAGGCGTCAGGCACCGGGGGCTCGTTCGCTGCGCCTTTCGCCCAACCCACCGGCGGCGTGCCCCCTCAGGCCCTGGGCGAGCCCGAGCGAGGCCTGCCGCACGCTGTGCTCCTTCTCCTCCGAATTTCGGTGACCGGTTTTGGGGTGCAGCCCGGCCCCGACGACGGGGCGCACGGAGGAAACAATGGCGCGCCCCACGCGTGCACCGACACGCGCCTCCGTGACCCTGCAGGCCGTCAACATCCTGGGTTAACCAGGCAGGAGCGCGCCATCCTACGCAGGGAGCAGGCGGCGCAGGCGTCCGGACAAACAAGCAACCACGGTGAAGGCGCATCGGATCGCCAAGGTAACAATCCATGTCAGGAAGCACGCGGCCCACCCAGCTGCCGTGGCAGAGGTAAGCAACTTCGAGCTGAGGCTCGTCGCAGGAGGGTCTGCGGGCTGCGCGCACAGGGCGGCGCCCCACCACCGCCCGGAGGAGCCGTCCCCGGCGCCCCGCCGGACGGCTCAGGAGGAGAACCGGGCCCTTATGTAGAGCCCTATGTACCAAGCTACGTCGTACCTCCGGACGGTGGGATGGATCAGGCGCCTGCCGCAGGCGCCAACACCCCCCAAGAATAGGGGGTACCCTGGGCGTCCTCCCCGAGCCGGGCCTGGGGGCTTCCACCCACGGAGCACCTGGCCTGGATAGCGCGAGCGGGAGAAAGAGGGAGGATGCCCCCAGGCCCGCGGGGCACGGCGCAAGCCGCCGCCCACGCGAGCAAGCAACACCGAACCAAGTCCCGAGGCCTCAGGAGAAACGGCCTGGGGGGAGCAGCAAGGCACAAGTAGCGTGGGCCACCCGCGGCAACCGGAGCGCCAGCGCGGCCTCAGGAGGCTGGGCCTCACGAGGTCCTCAAGACACTGTCCGGCCGGCGCCCCGACGCTTCACGAGGTGGCTTCATCGACAGAACACCTTTATGGCTGCGTCGGATGCATTGTGCTCATGTTTGGGCCGCGGGAGCGCAATCCTGCGGCTACGCGGGGAACAATGCATTCGGGTTTGGGTCATAGAGGCGCGCAACCGAGCAGAAATGCACGGGACGGCTCTTGACGGAGCTGGGAGCAATCGGGCCATGCACCTGGGGGCTTGCCCAGCTAACTACGGCCGTGACACTCTCATGTAATAATGAGTGGGCTATATACACCCGGAGCCCCCCGAGGACGCGGAGGGGTTCCATCCCACGCCCAAGTGGAAGCCCCATGCTCCGCGCTGGCGGACAATACTGCCCACCAATGGCTATGCCCACGCAACGTAGATGCCCTACGCTCCGCGCTGGGGGAAGACGAAGGCGAAGACTAGCCTAGGTGCCGGACGCGGCAGTTGCTTGCTTCTTTTTGGTGTTCGAATTGCCACTTTTTGGAATGAAGTTTGAGAATTTCGGAACAATATGTTTAAAAGAAAAAGGGGCGGGGACTTTTCTCTCATCGTTCTCTCTTTTTTATGGTCTTGGAGTCTCTTTCTCTGAATTGGTGTTTCGCAAGGGCCCGTGCACTCCGGCCCTCCCCGGGGCACCTCGGAACTGGATAGCAAGGCCCTGTCGCCTCAGGGACTTGCATCTTTTGGCGGTCGATCCCCACTCGGGGGCTCCGACCACAGCGCGGCACCACAGCATGGAGTCTCGGGAGGTCTCAGTGCCTCCTGAGGCGGCAGCCGACACGACTGAATGGGGGTCGCTCGAGCGTCAAAGGGGGCTCCTGAGCAGCGCGCCCCAAGAACCTTACTGGTCATATAGCCACTCGCCCCTCGATGTCGTCCTGGCGATCCGGTCGGCATCAAGGGTGTCGAGGCCTCACCGCGTAGTCGCGTCCTGGTGATCCGGACGCCCCTACGATGGTCGAGGAATGTGCGGGACTGGGACCTGCCGACGTAGAGCTTCTTGAGCGTCAAAGGGGGCTCCTGAGCAGCGCGCCTCACGAGCCTTACCGGTCATATAGCCCCTCGCCCCGTTGACGCCATCCTGGTGATCCGGTCGGTATCAAGGGTGTCGAAGCCTCACCCCGTAGTTGCGTCCTGGTGATCCGGACGCCCCTTACGGTGGTCGGGAAATGTGCGGGACTGGGGCCTGTAGACACAGTGCCGAAAGGGCCCCCAAACCGTCCCACAAACAAGGAGGAAGCGTCCCAGGAGGAATCGCGGACTATCTGGACAACCCGGCCGCGCCTCGCGACGCACGAGATCGTCACCGCCCTACAAGCTAAGTACACTACCGAACCAAGCAAGAGCCTCCTGATCTAATGACGACCCGAGGACGGGATAAGGGTTGTGCGCACTAATGAGAGGATGCGGGTACTGCAGGCCACCATGCGCGGCTACCGTGACCCCTGAGGACTGAGGCGCCAGGAAAAAATGGCACGAGGGGAGGGACCCTGCCACGACGAGCAGCAAGGCCACGAACCCGGGAAGTGGCGGCCACGAGCAGCCCCTCAGGAGAGAACACCTCGCGAGGGCCCAGCCGGCCGCTGTCGCCGGGCCGCAGTGGCGTCGGCATCAAGCCCCGCGCTAAGAAACTGAGTCACGTCACGGCAAGCAGGCGACCGGTGATTTAAGAAAAGGAAAAACGGAGACAAAGGTAATACGCAAAAGGCTGACGCTCATAGGGGCCGAGTTCTTCTTAAAACGTTACAGGTACCAGGAAAAGAAGACAAGGGAGGCCTAGGTGGAGGAGTCGTTGTCGCCGTCCGAGTCGCCGGTCGCCTCGGCGCTGGAGCCGCCCTCCCCGCCGGAGGCGGGCAACTGGACGAACCGCTCCACCAGGGACTCCACGTGCGGACGCACCTCGTCCCGGAGGGGCCTCTGGAGCCCCACAGGCACCTGCTCCCCGACGCGCTGGAGGTCGAGCTCTGGGGCGTGACGGCGCAAGTTGGAGAAGACACGCGTCAAGGCGAGGTCCAGGAGGTCGCGCGCATCGGCCTCGCTGTCCGCATTCACGCGGGAGACACCGGTCTCCAGCGTCTCCACCACCCTGCGGAAGAAGTCGCGGTAGCCCCCGTGGCCGTGCGCGCACGGTAACGCGGGGCCTTCCCCGACGAACCGACTCACCGCGCCGACCGTGCGGTGGGCGATGTCAAGGTACTGCTTGGCGCGCTGGGACTCCAGCATCTTGGCGTAAGCCGCCTCGTCCCGCGCGGCATGCACGGCGTCGACCGCCTCCTTCACCTGGGCCTGGAGGGACGCCAGCTCCGCCCTGACCTCCGCTTCGCCCCTAAGGGCGGCTTGGAAGGCGGCCTCGGCGGTCGTCAGCTGGGCCCGCATCGCGTCCACCTCCTCCTGGAGTTCGCCGAGCCTGCGTTTCTTGGCCGCAGGCACCCTGGAAGAAGGAGAGGATCAGGTCCGGTGCACCGGACGTGACAACTGAGAAGGAAGGATGCGGCGGAGTACTCACTCATCGACCATGGCCCAGCGCCGGCGAACTTGCGCCAACCCCGAGGGCCCCACGCCGCTGCCTTCGGAAGAGGGCGAGGGAGCCGACGGTCCCGTGCGCTTCCCCGCGCCCGCAGCACTTCCTCCAGACGCCATGGGAGAGAAGGAGCTGGGAAGAAGAGAGGATTCTTCTGTGAAACAATGGGAGCGAGAAGACACCTCAAGACTGCAATGCCCCCCCACCAGGGGCGGGGCGGATTTATAGGCATAACTGCAGCCGCGAAGCGTCGTGGGAGGGCAGGCGTCGTGCGCCTCTCGGCCGCCGTGGGGCGGTTCGATCGGCACAGTGCCGTCCGCGTCGCCTCGCCTGCCGATTGTTGGGTCACATCCGCGTGGCCCGAAGAGTGGAGGCCCGAGGGAGTAGCAGCATTCAAGGAAGGGCAATGATGGCCAGCGCTGCACGCGGGTGTCGCATCAGTTTGACTTGGGGTGGTTCCTGACACCCTCGGGGAGCGGGGGCGTCGCCGCCCAGGCGCTCGACGCGTGTAAAGCCTAGCCCACAGGTGTTTGGGGCCCACGGCGCTTCGGGCCGTCCTCAAGGGCTTCGCCCAGAAGCCAGCTCGAGCGCGCCTTGGGCCTGGGGGCTACTGTCGGCGTTCTGGTAATGAGGGTACCCAGACCTGCCTGCCTGCGGCCCAGGGCATGGCCCACCTCGTCAACCAAGCACGGCCGGGCGGGACCGCACTCAAGACAAGGCCCTCGCGAGGACCCGAGCTCGCGAGGAAGGTAGCACCCAGACCAGCGAAGGATGGGCCTCCTCAGGCCCCCTCCGGAGCAGCAGAGATCTCTATGCAGAACCCGGCCTCAGGAGTCAAGGATGACGCAAGGAAGGACAGGCGGACGCCAGTGCGCCAGGCGGTGCAGTTTCCCCTTGGGTGCAAAGGGGGCCGGGACGTACGCGCGTTCCCAAAGTGCCCCCCAAAGGTTTCCGTTCTGGTGCAACAAGACCACGACCACGAGCCCAGTAGGATGGATGTCATCGCCGAGCCCACTTTTGCATCATCGACAGCTACTTTGCAGGCGAAGACCACCTTTGGACAGGGCGGGGATGTACTCATGTCCCCCTTCAAATTTGGCCGTTGTGGGATTCCTTCCCGCCATTGCGATAAGGGAAGAGGACCTGGGCCGCTGCGATATATAGAGGCTAGGTAGCACCGTAGAAGGGGGGACGACCAGAGAGAGAACAGACAAGGCAGAGAGCCAAGAACACCACTCGAGCGCCCTCACGAGGCTCCTCACCACTGTACTAGTTCATCCACCACACCTCCTCGTGAGGCAATCCACCAAAGCAGGAGTAGGGTATTACGCTTCGCAGCGGCCCGAGCCTGGGTAAATCATCGTGTGCGTCTTCTTCCTCGTCATCGTGCGAGTTCATCGTCCTAACCATCGAGTAGTGAGCTAGGTAGGGCGAGGCTGCATGGGATCTTCGCACACGCCCCTGTGTTCGAACCTTGAGGGTTTTGCGGAGCCCGAAATCCGACATAGTCCTTTCAATAAGTAAGAGTGTCGAACCCAACGAGTAGCAGAAGGAAATGACAAGCGGTTTTCAGCAAGGTAATTTCTGCAAGCACTGAAATTGTAGGTAACAGATAGTTTGATAGCATGATAATTGGTAATGAGCAAGTAACGGTAATGGTAAACAAGGTGCAGCAAGGTAGCCTAATCCTTTTTGAGGCAAAGGACAGGCCAGAACAATCACTAGTAAGAGGCAAAGTGTTCTTGAGGGTACACGGGAATTTCGTCTGGTCACTTTTATCATGTTGGTTTGATTCGTGTTCGCTACTTTGATAATTTGATATGTGGGTGGACCGGTGCTAAGGTGCTGTTCTTACTTGAACTAACAACCTACTTATGATTAACACCCTCGCAAGCATCCGCAACTACGAGAAAAGTATTATGACAAAGTCTAACCATAGCATTAAACATGTGGATCCAAATCAGCCCCTTACGAAGTAGAGCATAAACTAGGGTTTAAGCTTTTGTCACTCTCGCAACCCATCATCTAATAACTACTCCACAATGCATTCCCTTAGGCCCATGAATGGTGAAGTGTCATGTAGTCGACGTTCACATGACACCACTAAGGGAATCACAACATACATATCATCAAAATATCGAACACATATCAAATTCACATGATTACTCGCAACATGACTTCTCCCGTGACCTCAAGAACAAAGGTAACTACTCAAAAATAATAATCATGCTCAAGATCACAGGAGTATTGAATAGGATAATGGATCTGAACATATAATCTTCCACCAAATAAACCATATAGTAATCAACTACGCAAGGTAATCAACACTACTAGTCAGCCACAGGTACCAATCTGAGGTTCCTGTACAAAGACTGAACACAAGAGATGAACTAGGGTTTGAGAGGAGATGGTGCTGTTGAAGATGTTGATGAAGATTGGCCTCCCAAAGATGAGAGGGGTGTTGGTGATGACGATAGCTTCGATTTCCCCCTCCGGGAGGGAAGTTCCCCCAACGGAATCGCTCCGCCGGAGGGCAAAAGTGCTCCTGCTCAAGTTCCACCTCGAGGCGGCGGCGCTTTGTCCCGAAAGTCCTCCTCTTATTTTTTCCATGTTTTTTGGGAATTTATACCAGAAGATGGGCACCGGAGGTGGGCCAGGATGAGGACAACCCATCAGGGCGCGCCCAGGGGGGCCTGGCGCACCTTGGTGGATTGTGCCCACCTGGGAGGCCCCCTCTGGTAGTTTCCAGCTCCAATATTTTTTATTAAATGCAAAAATAATCTTCGTAAAATTTCAGCTTCATTGGAGTTGTGCAGAATAGGTATCTCTGACGTGCTTTTCTTGGGTCCCGAATTCCAGCTGCCGGTATTCTCCCTCCTTGTGTAAACCTTACATATTATGAGAGAAAAGGCATTAGAATCACTCCCCAAAGCATTATTATTCAACAAAAAAAAAGTAAATAACAGTAGGAAATCATGATGCAAAATGGACGTATCAACTCCCCCAAGCTTAGACGTCGCTTGTCCTCAAGCGAAAGCCGATATTGAAAAGCATGTCCACATGGTTTGAGAGAGAGGTGTCGATAAAAACAAAATATGAACATAGAAGCATCATGCTTATTAACACAACAACAACTAATTCTAACATAAGAACTTATTTAAATACATCTTTATCATAACGCTTCTCATGAACAAGTAACAATTCATCACAACATAGAAGTATGAAGCATAAACCTTATTGGGAACCAACAAACTATGTTCTCAGTCAACTTTGCAACTACAATTCATCATATTTTCAGGAAGGGTCTCATGTCGGAGCCTTTTGGCAAGTCCACATACTCAACCATCATTTAGTATTCTATGATTGCTAACGCTCACGGCATACCTATGAACAAAAAGTTTCAACCGGACACGTAGGAAGATAGGGGCTTATAGTTTTGCCTCCCAACTTACTCACCTCAAGGGTGATGTCAACCTTAATAACTCATGCCCACCCATATCCAACTGGATATATGTGCCTAGATCTTTCCTCACCAGATGGTGCTTGCAAAAGAAAAAGTAAAAAGGAATAGGGAAGAATACTTTGACTCTTGCATAAAAGTAAAAGATAGGCCCTTCGCAGACGGAAGCAGAGGTTGTCATGCGCTTATTGGTTTGTATGCCCAATCCCTTAATGTAAAAGAACGTCACGCTATATTGCCCCCTATGATAGCAACCTTTATTATGCGGTCCGTCGCTTTTATTACTTTGCCATCATAAGTTTGCATAACGCTAAATTTTCTCTTACACTAATTGATCAAAACACTTTTAGAAGCAATTTTTATTGCCTTATTGCACCGATGACAACTTACTTGAAGGATCTTTCTCGATCCATAGGTAGGTATGGTGGACACTCAAGGAAAGAGTTTTGGTTTGGGTTTTTGGATGCACAAGTAGTATCTCTACTTAGTGTGGAATTTTTGGCTAGCAAAGATATTGGGCAAGCACCACATGTTAAAGCATCGATGACAATATAACTTCTATGTAGATATGAACAAAAATAAGTCATTACGTTGTCTTCCTTTCCCAACGTCAACAATTTTGACATATAATATTTGATGGGGGCTCACAATCATAAAAGATGTCCAAGATGGTGTATTTGCACGTGAATCTTCTCTGCCTTTATTAATTCTTTCATGAATTGCATCATTGACTAATGCTGTGTTTGTCAATCTCCAATAAATTTTACTACTTATACTTTTCATTATGTGATGTCATTACTCACCATAGGATTAGCCTATGATTCTTTTCATTTGTTTTTTTCTTTTCTTTATTTTGATTGCAACAAGAAAGTAGAGAAGTAAAACTCGAATAAACTTTATTATATATAACTCTCACTCGATTACATAGATAGATCACGGAACTAACACACGAAAATAGATCATGCTAAACTTTTATTCAAGGGAAACTAAAGATATAACTAGAAATACGTAAAGGTGAACAAAAGTGGTGGTGATACAATACCGGGGCACCTCCTCCAAGCTTGGCTCAAGCCAAGGGGAGTGCCCGTACCCGTGTGCTCAAGTCTCCTTTGGTGGTGGTGATGAAGAAGGTGGTGGTGTTGATATGATGTCACACTTCAGCTTGAGGAGATGCTCCAATTTGTGGATGACCCTCCTAAGGTTATTGACGTGTTCTTGCAGCAATATATTTTCACGGATGAGAAATTTATTATGAACACGAACCACTTCAAAAGCTCTAAAGGCTTCGATTTCAATAGGGGTGAGATGACTGTAATAAGGTTGGAGGATATCTTCTTCCTCTCCTTCCTTTGCTGGCGTGAATTGATCTCCTTCAGGGAGATAATCCACCTTAGCCTCATTGTCCTTCTCCTCCTTGTTGGCTTCTTCCGGCTCCTCTCTCTTCAACTCTATCTTCATTAGCCAGGCATCCTCTTCCAAGTTGTTAGAGGAGGGAGAAGACATGATGCCCGACTTGACAGATCTGATCGGAAAACAGCAAGAAACAAGAACATAGGATTTTTCTGCGATGCGGTCGGCAAAATAGTAGGGGGTATATATAGAGAATTTTTATTCTTGGGAAACAAGTATTTGGAAGGAAAACGGAGTCGGGAAGGCATCCGAGGTGGGCACAACCCACCAGGGCGCGCCCAGGGGTGCCTGGCGCGCCCTGGTGTATCGTGCTCACCTCGATCACCTTCCAATTTATTTTTTATTTCCAAAATTCTAAAATATTCCAAAATTGACAAAAAAATATTTTTGCGGATTTTTCGGAGTCCGTTTACTTACCGTATCACATACCTCCTATTTTTAATTATTCTGGAGTGTTTCGGAAGGTTTCTTTTATGTGTTCCTCCGGTGTCATGGTTTGGATAACATTGCTTTCAACATTAATAGGCGTACCTGAGATATAATGCTTAATTCTTTTTCCATTGACCACCTTCGGGTTAGTAACTTCGGCGTTATTAATCTTGATAGCTCCAGAACGATAAACCTCTTCCATAATATATGGTCCTTCCCATTTTGAGAGAAGCTTTCCTGCAAAAAAATCTTAAACGAGAGTTGAACAAAAGAACATAATCTCCTATTTTGAATTCCCGCTTTTGGATTCTTTTGTCATGCCATCTTTTTACTTTTCTTTGAATAGCTTGGCATTCTCATACGCTTGGGTTCTCCATTCATCTAGTGAGCTAATATCAAATAGCCTCTTCTCACCGGCAAGTTTGAAATCATAGTTGAGTTCTTTAATTGCCCAAAATACTTTGTGTTCTAGTTCTAGAGGCAAATGACAAGCTTTCTCATATACCATTTTATATGGAGACATACCCATAGGATTTTTATAGGCTGTTCTATAGGCCCAAAGTGCATCATCTAATTTCTTAGACCAATTCTTATGAGACCTATTGACAGTTTTTTGTAATATTAATTTTATTTCTCTATTGCTAAGTTCAACTTGACCACTAGATTGAGGATGATAGGGTGTTGCAATTCTATGGTTAACATCATATTTAGCAAGCATCTTACGGAAGGCACCATGGATAAAATGTGAAACACCATTGGTCATTAAATATCTAGGGACTCCAAACCTCGGAAGATAACCTCTTTAAGCATTTTAATGGAGGTGTGGTGATCGGCACTACTAGTTGGAATAGCTTCCGCCCACTTAGTGACATAATCAACCACAACCAAAATATGAGTGTACCCATTGGAGGAAGTAAAAGGCCCCATATAATCAAAACCCCAAACGTCAAATGGTTCGACAACAAGTGAATAATTCATAGGCATTTCCTGACGCTTATCGATATTACCAATTCTTTGACATTCATCACAAAACAAGACAAACTTACGGGCATCCTTGAAAAGAGTAGGCCAATAAAAACCACATTACAATACCTTATGAGCAGTTCTATCTCCCGCATGATGTCCTCCATAAGCTTCGGAATGACATTTCCATAGGATTTGTTCATGTTCATGCTCAGGTAGACAACGTCTAATAATACCATCTACTCCTTCTTTATAAAGATGTGGGTCGTCCCAAAAGTAATGTCTCGGGTCATAAAAGAACTTTCTCTTTTGTTGGTATGTGAAGCTAGGTGGTATATATTTAGCGACAATATAATTAGCATAATCAGCATACCAAGGTGTGTGTTGTGAAACACTTATTGCAGCTAGCTGTTCGTCAGGGAAACTATCATCAATAGGTAGTGGGTCATTAAGAATATTTTCTAACCTAGACAAGTGATCAGCTACGGGGTTCTCAGCTCCTTTCCTATCAACGATGTTTAAGTCAAAATCTTGAAGCAAAAGAACCCACCTAATGAGTCTAGGTTTAGCATCTTTCTTTTCCATAAGGTATTTTATAGGAGCATGATCGGTGTGAACAATAACTTTGGAGTAAACAATATAGGATCTAAATTTATCACAAGCAAACACAACTGCTACAAATTCTTTTTTAGTAGAAGCATAGTTTTGTTGGGCATTGTCCAGAGTTTTACTAGCATAATGGATAACATTTAATTTCTTATCAACTCTTTGTCCTAGGACAGCACCAACAGCATAATCACTAGCATCACACATAATTTCAAAAGGCAAGTTCCAATCAGGTGGTTGAACGATAGGTGCAGAGGTTAAGGCTTTCTTGAGTGTTTCAAAGGCTTCCACACAATCATCATCAAACACAAAAGGAATATCCTTTTGTAAAAGATTAGTAAGGGGCCTACAAATTTTAGAGAAGTCTTTAATGAACCTCCTATAAAAACCAGCATGACCAAGGAAACTTCGAATACCTTTAATATCTTTAGGACATGGCATTTTCTCAATTGCATCAACTTTAGCTTTATCCACCTCAATACCTCGTTCAGATATTTTATGCCCCAAGACAATGCCTTCATTAACCATAAAGTGGCACTTCTCCCAATTCAAGATGAGGTTGGTTTGTCCACATCTCTGCAAAACTCGATCAAGGTTGCTTAAGCAATCATCAAAAGAAGTTCCGTAAACAGAAAAATCATCCATGAAAACCTCCACAATCTTTTCACAAAAATCAGAGAATATAGCAGTCATACATCTTTGAAAGGTAGCAGGTGCATTGCATAAACCAAAAGGCATACGTCTATAAGCATAGGTTCCAAAAGGGCAAGTAAAGGTAGTTTTCTCTTGATCAGATTGTGACACGGGTATTTGAGAGAACCCAGAATATCCATCTAAGAAACAAAAGTGTGTGTGCTTAGATAGTCTCTGTAGCATCTGATCAATGAACGGTAGAGGGTAATGATCTTTTCTAGTAGCTTTATTTAATTTTATAAAATCAATTACCATTCTATAGCCAGTGACAATTCTTTGTAGAATGAGTTCATTCTTATCATTGGGAACAACGGTAATACCTCCTTTCTTTGGGACACAATGAACGGGACTTACCCATCTACTATCAGCTATGGGATAGATTATACCTGCTTCCAGAAGCTTTAATATTTCAATTCTTACCACTTCTTTCATCTTAGGATTCAATCGCCGTTGGTGATCAACAAACGGTTTTAGCATCAGGTTCCATATTGATCTTGTGCTAACATAGAGTGGGACTAATACCCTTAAGATCATCAAGAGTATATCCAATAGCAGCCCGGTGCTTCCTTAGAACTTTCAATAATCTCTCTTCTTCATGTTCTGAAAGGTTAGCACTAATAATAACAGGATATATCTTTTTCTCATCAAGATAAGCATACTTCAAAGTGTCAGGCAATTGTTTCAATTCAAACACAGGATCACCTTTAGGTGGAGGAGGACCTCCAAGAGTTTCAATAGGCAAATTGTGTTTCAAGAGAGGTTGTTGTTCGAAGAAAATTTGATCTATTTCATTTCTTTCACACAAATTCATATCATTTTCATGGTCGAGCAAATATTGTTCTAAGGGGTCAGTAGGAGGCACAGGAATAGAAGCAAGACCAATTATTTCTTCCTTACTAGATAACGCTTTATCACGAGGTTGTCTACTAAACTTGGAAAAATTAAACTCATGAGACACATTACCAAAACTGACACCGACAGTTAGTTTTTCACAATCTATCTAAGCATTGACGGTGCTCAAGAAAGGTCTACCAAAGATAATGGGACAAAAGTCATCTTGTGGGGAACCAAGGACTAGAAAATCAGTAGGATATTTTACTTTCCCACACAAGACTTCAACATCTCTAACAATCCCAAGTGGTGTGATAGTGTCTCTATTAGCAAGTTTAATAGTGACATCAATATCTTCCATTTCAGGAGGTGCAATTTCATCCATAATTTCTTGGTATAAGGTAAAAGGGATAGCACTAACACTAGCACCTAAATCACATAAACCATGGTAGCAATGATCTCCTATTTTAACTGAGACAATAGGCAAGCCTTCTACGGGTCTATGTTTATCTTTTTCATCAGGTTTGGCAATTCTAGCAGCTTCATCACAAAAGTAGATAACATGCCCGTCAATATTTTATACCAACAGAACTTTAACCATAGCAACACTAGGTCCTACTATGATTTGCTCAGGGGGTTTAGGTGCTCTTATATTACTCTTACGAACCACAGTTGATACCTTATCATGTTCCTTTATCCTAACAGGGAAAGGTGGTTTTTCAATATAAGCGGTAGTTACAACTGGATCAACATTGTAAAAGATGGTTTCTTCTTTAGCTATGACCAGTTCTTTGATTTCTTCTTTAATAGGGGGATGATATTTAAACCACTTCTCCTTAGGGAGATCAACATGAGTAGCAAACGCTTCATAGAAAGAGGCTACTATCTCAGAGTCAAGTCCATATTTAGTGCTAAACTTGTGAAAAGTATCGGTATTCATAAAAGATTTAACACAATCAAATTCAAGCTTTATACCTGACTCATTACCTTCGTCGAGTTACCAATCTTCAGAGTTGCGTTTAATTCTTTCTAAGAGATCCCACTTGAATTCAATAGTCTTCATCATATAAGAACCAGCACAAGAAGTATCGAGCATGGATTGATCATTATGAGAAAGCCGAGCATAAAAATTCTGAATGATAACTTCCCTCAGAATGTCATGATTGGGGCATGAATATAACATTGACTTAAGCCTCCCCCAAGCTAGAGCGATACTTTCTCCTTCACGAGGCCAAAAATTATATATATAATTCTGATCACGATGAACTAGATGTATGGGATAAAACTTTTGATGGAATTCCAATTGCAAACGATTCCAATTCCACGATCCAAGATCATCACATAGCCTATACCATGTCAATGCTTTTCCCTCGAAAGATAAAGGTAAAACCTTCTTCTTAACTTCATCTCCGGGTAAACCTGCAAGCTTAAATAATCCACAAATTTTGTTCACATATAAAAGATGCATATCAGGATGTTCAGTTCTGTCTCCTGCTTAAGGTTTAGCAAGCAGTTTTTCTAGCATACCCGAAGGAATTTCATAAGTAACATTTTTAGTAGGTGTTGTAGGTTGAGGGGTAACTAATTGTGGTTCTGGTCGAGGTGAAGATACCCCGAACAAACCCCTCAAAGGATTGTTCTCCATAGTAGCAATGGCGCCAGAAAAGAGTCTTGATGACCCACAAGTATAGGGGATCAATCGTAGTCCTTTCGATAAGTAAGAGTGTCGAACCCAACGAGGAGCAGAAGGAAATGACAAGCGGTTTTCAGCAAGCTAATTTCTGCAAGCACTGAAATTGTAGGTAACAGATAGTTTGATAGCAAGATAATTGGTAAGGAGCAAGTAACGATAAGGGTAAACAAGGTGCAGCAAGGTAGCCCAATCCTTTTTGAGGCAAAGGACGGGCCAGAACAATCACTAGTAATAGGCAAAGTGTTCTTGAGGGTACACGGGAATTTCGTCTAGTCACTTTTATCACGTTGGTTTGATTCGTGTTCGCTACTTTGATAATTTGATATGTGGGTGGACCGGTGCTAAGGTGTTGTTCTTACTTGAACTAACAACCTACTTATGATTAACCCCCTCGCAAGCATCCGCAACTACGAGAAAAGTATTAAGACAAAGTCTAACCATAGCATTAAACATGTGGATCCAAATCAGCCCCTTACGAAGTAGCGCATAAACTAGGGTTTAAGCTTATGTCACTCTAGCAACCCATAATCTAATAACTACTCCACAATGCATTACCTTAGGCCCATGAATGGTGAAGTGTCATGTAGTCGACGTTCACATGACACCACTAAGGGAATCACAACATACATATCATCAAAATATCGAACACATATCAAATTCACATGATTACTCGCAACATGACTTCTCCCGTGACCTCAAGAACAAAGGTAACTACTCAAAAATAATAATCATGCTCAAGATGAGAGGAGTACTGAATAGGATAATGGATCTAAACATATAATCTTCCACCAAATAAACCATATAGTAATCAACTACGCAAGGTAATCAACACTACTAGTCACCCACAGGTACCAATCTGAGGTTCCAGTACAAAGATTGAACACAAGAGATGAACTAGGGTTTGAGAGGAGATGGTGCTGTTGAAGATGTTGATGAAGATTGGCCTCCGAAAGATGAGAGGGGTGTTGGTGATGACGATAGCTTCGATTTCCCCCTCTGGGAGGGAAGTTCCCCCGGCGGAATCGCTCCGCCGGAGGGCAAAAGTGCTCCTGCCCAAGTTCCACCTAGAGGCGGCGGCGCTTCGTCCCGAAAGTCCTCCTCTTATTTTTTCTAGGTTTTTTGGGAATTTATACCTGAAGATGGGCACCGGAGGTGGGCCAGGCTGAGCACAACCCATCAGGGCGTGCCCAGGGGGGCCTGGCGCGCCCTGGTGGGTTGTGCCCACCTGGGGGGGGCCCTCTGGTAGATTTCAACTCTAATACTTTTTATTAAATGCAAAAATAATCTTCGTAAAATTTCAGCTTCATTGGAGTTGTGCAGAATAGGTATCTCTGACGTGCTTTTCTTGGGTCCAGAATTCCAGCTGTCGGTATTCTCCCTCCTTGTGTAAACCTTGCATATTATGAGAGAAAATGCATTAGAATCACTCCCCAAAGCATTATTATTCAACAAAACAAAGTAAATAACAGTAGGAAATCATGATGCAAAATGGTCGTATCATGCGCCGGGTGAAACCATCATTGCTCGCCTTCTCCCATACGCCTCCCCTCTGCACCGCTCTTCCTTCCTTGCGCGAGCGCCGTCTCCCGTTCTCCTTCTCACCCCATGGCAGAAAAAAAGAGCACGACGGGTGCCAAAGCGCAGGAAGGGCCTTCGGCGCCACTCTCCGCCCCTGGAAGCGGCGGGAGTCGGCGTTCAAGGCCAACCCTGACGCGGCGGTGCTAAGCCGCCGGCGACGAGTAAGTGCATTGGTCTCTCAGATTTCCCTTGCATGCCCAGCTTGGGCCAGTGAGCCTGATCATTGATCTCCTCAGGGCGCCTGTGAGCAAGAGGCAGAGGGGTGCCTCGCTCGAGGCACCTTCTCGTACGTTGCTTGCCGATGAGGCCTCATCCCTCGGCTTGACAGGGTCTGGGGGGACCGCCAGCCAGCCCGAAGGCACGACGGAGCCCTGGGGGCGCGCGGTCGCCACCATCACGCACACTCCCCAGGACGTTGCGCGCGAGGCGGAGCTGGCCCATAGGGAGGCGGCCATTGTCGGGCGGGAGGCCGATGTGGCCCTTCGCGAATGGGAGGCCGACTGGACCGCCTTCGACCAGGAAGCGGAGCGTGAACGCCTCGAGGCCTTGGAGGGTCAAGTCCTCACCGACATGGCTGCCTTCGAGGCGACGCGCAATGAGGTCCTCGCCCAAATCGAGAGGAGGGAGGCCGCAGGTAGTGCCGACGCCGACGCGAGGGTTGCTCGAGAGCGGGAGGCCACTCTGGAGGAGTACCGTGGTAACCTAGCGCAACAGGAGGCCCGCTTTCAGCTCTGACGCAACGCGCTCCCGGAGGAGGTGAACGAACTTAAGGCCCAGTTGCAGGATGCTGAGGCCGACCTCCAGGCTGCCCTCGGGGGCAAGGGGGAGGTTGAGGCAAAGCTAGCATCGCTGCAGGCCCAAGTCAACGAAGCCACCGACGCTGTGCGGAGGGCCAAGGACGATGAGACGTAGGCACGGATGATGGAGGCGCAACGCGCCAGGAAGTTCCCGGACCTTGCCCGGCATGCTCCGCCGCTTTGTCTGGGACGTCCTGGAGCTGCCACATGCGCATAGCGACGGGGGCTACCTCGATTTCTTCCTCAAGGTAGAGAAGGCGCTGGAGTCGGGCGTCTCCAAGGTGGACGAGGACGTCGAGTCGTGTGCCCACGATCTCCTGGACTGCGCGCTGACGCTTGTCTTCTCCAACCTCTACCGCCTCGACTCTGCTTTCGACTTCTCCCACGTGGTGGAGCCGGTGCCTGCGGAGCTCCGGGGCCCCCTCAGGGACGAGGTGTGGAGACACGTAAAGTCCCTCGTCAAGCAGTTTGTCCAGGTTGTGTCCTCCGAGGAGAGCGACAGCCTCGACGCAGACCTCCCCAGCAGCCATGACGAAGACGGCGCCTCGTCCGCTTGAGTTTTTATGTTTCCTTCCTGTTGCATCATGAACCACCTGGCCCCATGGGGGCGTGAAGACATTTGTGGGATACTTTTGTTTTAAGTAGTAGTTGCTTGTTATGTTTGATGCGTTCTTGCGACCTCTGCGGGGTCCTCTGCTTTTCCTTTGTATTGCCTGCGTCGCTGGGACCCAGCCCCCAAGCAAGCCTCAGCGGCCGCCGGTATGCCAGGTCACGATGCCTGGACAAAGCCAGGAGGTGAGGAGCTTCGGGAACTAGCGAATGCTCCTCAGGCACGATGCTCCAGGATGCCCTTTCGACGTGCGAGCGGTATGCGCGAAGGAAAGCGCCGACCATGGCAGGGCTGCCATGGGAGGGGGGTTCTCATATTTGGTCCCCTGCAATGCCAACAAGTTGTTACTTGTTGGATGTGCCTTGGGAAACCCCTCGAGGAGTCCGCCCTGAGGAGGAAATTTTGCACGCAAGATGCTTTCTTTCAAACGATGTGCGCTCGCTAGTTTGCACTTGGGTGTCACGTGAGGAGACCAGATGCCATGGGCCTTGGACCAGACGCCAAGGGCCTTGGTGGGGTGATGTGTGCGGGGTCAGCCCCCTGGACCAGGGCCCAACCCCTTGGGTTTTTCGGTGCTACCTGGGCCGACCCGAGCACATGTACCGTGTCCAGGCCCAGCTTGCGTGAGGCCCAAGGGGGAGCTGGCGAGCGCGTGTCATGGAGACATCCTATTGGCTGTCGTGCCAGGGCCGGTTCTCCCTTAGGCCTACGCGGCCCTCGAGGGCACTTCTCAGTTGTCTTATCTATCGGTGCGGAGCATGGGGCTTCCACTTGGGCATGGGTATGATCGTAGTTTGATCGTTCTTCCAGCGCGGAGCATGGGGCTTCCACGTGGGCGTGGGCATGATCGTAGTTTGATCGTTCCACCAGCATGCAGCATGGGGCTTCCACTAGGGCGTGGGCATGATCGTAGTTTGATCGTTCCGCCAGCATGGAGCACGGGGCTTCCACTTGGGAGTGGGCATGGTCGCGGTCTGACCGTTCTCCAGCACGGAGAACGGGGCTTCCACTTGGGCGTGGGCATGGTCGCGATTCGATCGTTCCGCCAGTGCGGAGCATGGGGCTTCCACATGGGCGTGGGCATGGTCGCGATTAGAACATTCTACCAGAGCGAAGCATGGGGCTTCCACTTGGGCGTGGGCATGGTCGTTGTTCAACCGTTCCGCCAACGTGGAGCATGGGTCTTCCACTTGGGCATGGGCATGGTCGCGATTCGACCGTTCCTCCAGCGCGGAGAATGGGGCTTCCACTTGGGCGTGGGCATGGGGATTCCACTTGGGCGTGGGCGGGAGTCCTCCCGAGGCCAATGGGTGATGCAGCGGGACGCTCCGGGGCATGTACATCCCCGCCTCATTCTTACGTGAGAGGCTCATGGGTGGCGTTCGCGGAGGTGTTTGATGCTCTGGGCGCAGGGCTTAGGAGCTCCCTCCCAAGTCCCCAGGCGGCTCGCGCCTGGCTCTTGTCACGGCTGCGCGCTCATGCACCTCGAGGCATCAGGGCGACACATGCCGGACGGCCGCCAATGCGTGGCGCCCGAGGTGGCGGAGCGCCAAGCTATCAGCCATACGAGTTAGGCCGCACCCTCGCAACAGTTTACTGAGAGGGCGAGACACCAAGGACCCCTATGAGGTGACGTGCACGGGAACAGACCCGTGAGCCAGAGCTCGGTCACTTGGATTTATAAACGCTTCAGGGACGGACCCGAGCACAGACGCCGTGTCCAGTGGGACGACTGAGGGAGTGGCTGCGAGGGCACGATGATTGTAGATGTTATCGAGACGCCAAACACAAGGCTTGAACAAGCGTCAGAAGTTCCATAAAAGACACCCAGATTTACTACATAACCAAAAAGCGAGGGAGCGCAGCTGAACGGCGCCCTCAATTCGAACAAATCAAAAATTTCACCTTGCAATCATGTCGCTTGCAGGAGCGTGAGGCTACTTGGTGAAGCATGCCATGGCGGTTCGTCGAGGGCCTCGCAAGACCTAGCTGCACCACTGGTTGAGGCATTGGGTGTATCCACTTAGGGTCTCTCCGGGACGCTGCTTCGCGCGCCGCAGGCCGTTGCCGAAGAGGGGGTGGTCGTGTGTCCCCTTGAAGCTGGCGACGAACTGCTCCACGAAGAGTTCGACTCCTCGGGGAGATTCGTGAGCCAGAGGCGCATGCCACCCTTGAGGAGCATGGGAAGGTAGTTTGCCGTAACCTTGTGGTCACTATTAGCCGCCTTGATGCTCAGCTCGTAAAGCCGGAGGAACTCTGTGGGGTCGGGGACGCCATCGTAGCGCGGGGGCAGCACGGATTCAAACTTGGCGGGCCAGACCACCTGACACAACTCGCGAATGATGGCCCGGCAACCCACACTACACGAAAGGATGCCATGTGTGAGGGTGGCATGGTCCTGCCGCCCAGCCGCCATGGCATCCTGGGCGAGTTGGTCCTGGTGCTGGTGCTGTGTTCTTTGCCTGGCGGGACCTTGGACGGACAGCAACTGCTTTTTCCATGGGGGCGTGGCAGCCTCACGAGGCCCAGCGCCTCCTTCATCGTTCCGGCGCGCGACTGTGACAACTTTGTTGGCACGCTCAAGGGAACACACTGCGTCCTTCCTGTCAGAAGTGATAGTGATAACGCCGCTGCAGCCGGGCATCTTGAGGACGTTGTGGCCGTAGTGAATGACCACCACGAACTTGGCCAGCGCTGGGTATCCCAGGATTGCATTGTACGGGAGGCCAATGCGTGCCATGTCGAAGTCGATAAGCTCGGTGCGATAGTTGTCGGCGTACCGAAGGTGACAGTGAGGTAGACCTTCCCCAAGGGAATGGTGAAGCCTCCGGTCACCCCAGAGAATGGCCTCGTAGGCGTCAGTTGGTCGTGGAGCACCCGGAGCTTGCCGAAGGTCTCGACAGAGAGCACGTTTAGGCCAACGCCTCCATCGATGAGGGTTTTGGTCACCGAGACGTTGCTGATGATGGGAGTGCACAGCATGGGGAGCGCTCCCGCAGTCGCTGCGGACTTAGGGAAGTCTCTGGAGTCAAAGAAGATGGCACACGGTGGCCCCTTGAAGGGCCGCGCGGCCTCCGGCCTCGGGAGGGCGGTGTTCACCTCGCAGGAGAGCTGCTTGAACGGGTGGACCGACGCAGGGGCATATGCTTCGCCGAGGATACAGGTCGCCGCGCAAGGCCCCTGATAGCCCCCAGCCACCTCACCGGGCCGGTCGTTGCCACCCCTTCCGGACGGCGGGGATGGTGGCGGAAGAGCAGTGTTGTCTTGATGGCGCGTCTCGTGGGGCTGTTCATGCCCGCCTTTGCGGGGGTCGCCATTGCGGTTGTCCCGCCTGCCGCCGTCGGGGGTGCCTCTACGACCAGTACCTCGGTTGTTGCGGGCTGGACGCCGGCCGACGCGTTCGTCAAGGTGGGGCTTGAGCACCTGGCAGTCTTCGGTGTTGTGGGTGCGCACGTTGTGGAAGGCACAGAACAGGCGGCTGGCCCCCTTAGGCACATCACGGTCGGTGTCAAGTCCCAGCTCAAGCTCCGCCACCGGGACTCGGAGGAGGAGGAGGAGGAGGCGAGGCTGGTCACGCGGGGGCGCATCGTGCCGTGGCTCGACAGGGATGCCACACGGCGGTGGGGGCGCTCCGTGCGCCATGCTCCCAGCGCAAGGTGACGGGCGGTGAAGCGGGCAGTATGGTGCCAGGGCTCTCCTGGCGACGATAACAAGCTCGGTGATGTGGCCCAGCCAAGCGTCATAGACACCGTTCGTCGGGCGATGACGAAGCAACTCGCTCGCCATGAGCAGTGCATCTTGCGCGTTCATGTATCCAGGGCAGGCGTGAGAGGAGGAATCCATGGCGGTGCGTCCCTCCCGCTGCACGGACGGGTGCAAGGGGGAGTCCTGCTATTCGCGGGCAGCCGGATTGACGGCAGCGACAGCCTTAGCGCCGACGGGGCGGTGGCTACCATCGCGGCCCAAGGGCGCGTCTTGGGCGGCGAGGGACGCGCGGCTCTCGGCATAGCCACGGCGAGCGTCAACCATAGGTTTGGCGGAGCCGGAGTCGAAGCGGAGTGAGAGAACAACAGCGGTACCCTTACCTGGCACGCCAAATGCCGGAATAAGGGCTCCGGGGACCCAAAGAGGTTCGAACTCTGGGGTGCGCTGGCTCTCCTGTCCTACTCTCCCTCGCAACCTCACGGCGACACTCTGGGGGGCTCGAGCTAAGGAGGAAGAACGGTGGACACGGTGGTTTACCCAGGTTCAGGCCACCTTGCGGTGTAAAACCCTACTCCTGCTTGTCGGAATTGCTTCGGGATACGAATACAAGGATGTGTTTTTCGGCCCCCTCTACGGTTGCTACCACGCCCCTTCTTATATTGGCCTTGGTCCTCTTCCCTCGAAAACACCAGGCGGGAAGGGTTGCCACAACAGCCGGTTTGAAGGGAGACAGGGCTGCAGCTTATCCTCACAAAAAACAGTCTTCGCCTGCAAAAGCTTCCCACCATGACGTGTTGGCGGGCTCAGGTATGACCGCCATCCTGGCGAGCCCCCGTCCTTGGTCCTCATACACCAAACATGAAACCTTTAGGGATCGCCTTGGGAACCACCGAGCTGGTCGTGCTTCCTGGACACGAAAGAGGAAAGCTCACCTATCCGTGCCTTCTGTCATGGCTCCTGGCGCTGCTTGGCACGGCGTGCGTCGCCCACGTGCGTACACAGACCGCACGACCTCGCCAAGCCATCCTAGGTCCATCCACCCCACGAAGGCCACGTAGGCTGCCTCGGGAAGCGACCTCGCGAGGGCGCTTCGTGGGGCTCTCGACAGCACTGGCTAGCGCTTCCCTTGTGAGGCGGAGGCCCTTGCGAAGGTCCAACTTGTGTTGCTTAGCGACAGGACGCGCCGGGCCCATGGCGTGCGCCACATCTTTGGCCGCAGGCAGACGGGTCTGGGTACCCCCAGTCCCAGGGGCCCGACAGTATTGCTATGCAAATTCTTCAGGTTGTCCTAATTTTTTAGAATTTTTAGAGTTACAGAAGTATGGGTTCTCTATAGAGCTTTACAAACTGTTCTGTTTAAGACAGTTTCTGTTTTTGCTTACATAGTTTGCTTGTTTTGATGATGCTATTGATTGTATCGGGGGGTATAAGTCATGGAGAAGTTAAAATACAATACCTATTATGCAATAATGAAATATGAATCAATTTATAACAGTACCTAAATTATTTGATATGTTGCATATAAACCTTTTTATATCTTCCTCAAAACAGCCACCATACCTACCTATTATGGCATTTCCATAGCCACTCCGATATATATTGCCATGCAAATGCCACCGTTACATCATATGACTAGTTCATTCATCATCATATTGCTTTGCATGATCATATAAAGCTGACATAGAATTTGTGGCAAAGCCACCGTTCATCATTTTTTGATGCATGCCACGCTAGATCATTGCACATCCTGGTACCACTGCCAGAGTCATTCATATTGAGTCATATTGTTTCATAGTTCTTCATATCGAGTTTTCATATTGAGTTGTAAGTATATAAAAGTGTGATGATCATCATTATTAGAGCATTGTCCTAGTGAAGAAATAAAAATGCAGTAGGCTAAATGAGCCCACCATAAAAAAATTAGAGAAAAAGAGAGAAGGGACTTTGCTACTATCCTTTACCACACTTGTGCCTCAAAGTGGCACCTTGTTCTTCATATAGAGAGTCTCATGTTATTTCACTTTCATATGCTAGTGGGAATTTTTTTCATTATTAAAAACTTGGCTTATATATTCCGACGACAGGCTTCATCAAATGCCCGAGGTCTTCATGAGCAAGCAAGTTGGATGCACACCCACTTATCTTCGGTTGAGCTTTCATACACATAGCTCTAGGGCATCATTTGCATGGAAATCCATACTCCTCGCATTGATATCTATCAATGGGCATCTCCATAGCCCGTTGATACGCCTAGTTGATGCGAGACTTTCTTCTCCATGTTTTACCCCTTTGATATCTACCACCATAATTCTATTCCACCTTTATGCTATGTCCATGGTTCACGCTCATGTACTGCGTGAAGAAGAAAAAGTTGATGCACATTGAGAAAGTACGATCCAATTGCTTGACTTTGACACCGTGGTGCTTGACATTTGTATTAATGTGGTGAAGACAGAGCGATGCCTTACTAATATGATAAAATGAATGGGGGTAAACATTCATTAAGGATCGTATATTTGGAAAGATTGATGATTATGTTGCTTGTGCCTATAAATATTAATATGTTGATGTTTGTTAATTCATCGTTTCTCAATGAGCATACATGCAAAAGATTACATATTTGGTAGCATGTCACAACAAAAATTCTATTTTTATCATTTACCTACTCGAGGACAAGCAGGAATTAAGCTTGGGGATGTTGATACGTCTGCAACGTATCTATAATTTTTGATTGTTCCATGCTATTATATTATCATTCTAGGATACTTTTTGAGTATCTATTTACCAATTTATATTATTTTTGAGCAATAACCTATTGACCCAGTGCCCAGTGCTAGTTGTTGTTTTCTGCGTGTTTTTGGTTTTTTAGGTTCACGCTAACAAACAAAGTCCAATTGTCCCGAAACATTTTTATGATTTTTTCTGGACCAAAAGAAGAGTTGGAAGCTTTGGGAGGAGACCGGAGGCTCCACGAGGGGTGCACAAGCCAACAGGGCGCGACTAGAGGGGTCGGTGCACCCTGATGGCTTGTCCCTCCCTGGTGGGTCTCCTGCCCCCGTTCTCTGGCCTAAAATTAACATATATTCCAAAAACCCTAGAGGGCATCCCGAAACACTTTTTTGGCCGCCGCAAGTCTCTATTCTGCCGCGATCCCATCTGGAGCTCCATGCCAGTGCCCTGCCAGAGGGAGGATCGACCACGGAGGGCTTCTTCATTAACCTTGGTGCCCTCATAATGACGTGTGAGTAGTTCACCACAGACCTACGGGTCCATAGTTAGTACCTAGATGGCTATCTCTCTCTCTCTCTCTCTCTCTCTCTCTCTCTCTCTCTCTCTCTTTTGATCTTCGATACAATGATCCTCGCTTCTTTGCTTTGATCTATCCGATGTAATTCTTTTGTATGGTGCGTTTGTTGGGATCCGATGAATTGTGGCTTTATGTTCAGATTATTCATGAAAAATATTTGAGTCACCTCTGATATATATTATGATTCTTATTTGCATGATAATTATAGCTTCGTAAATCTCTCTGATCTATTGAAATAGTCTGGCCAACTAGATTGATATTTCTTCTGTGAGAGGGGTGCATTGTAGTGGGTACAATCTGGCGGTGCTCTATATCCAAATGACAGAAAGGGACAAGACACGTCTTTGTATAATTGCCACTAAGGATAAAACGATGGGGTTAGTTCATATTGATTGAATTATCTTTGTCTACATCATGTCATTGTTCTAGAAGCATTACTCTGTTTTACTTAATACTCTAGATGCATGATGGATAGCGATCGATGGGTGGAGTAATAGTAATAGGTGCAGGCAGGAGTCGGCCTATTTGCTTATGGACGTGATGCCTATATATACATGATCATTGCCGTGAATATCACATAACTATGCGCTTTTCTATCAATTGCCCAATAGTAATTTGTTTACCCACCATATGTTTCCTACATAAGAGATGCAGCTAGGGAAAACGTTGGCCCCCGGGTCTATTCACTTATGTATTTACAAAAGCTATCAATACCTTGCTGCCATTATTTACCTTTTATTTTATTTTGCAATTTACAATTATCTACTATCATATACACACTTCATTTGCTTGCAAATAACGAGTCCAAGGGGATTGACAACCCTCTTGCTCGCGTTGGGTACAAGTGTTTGCTCTTTTGTGTGTAGTTGCTGAAGACGGTTGTTGATTGGTATTCCTATTGGTTCGATAAACTTGGTTCTTAACTGAGGGAAATACTAATCCGTATTGTGCTGCAATTACCCGTTTCTCTTCAGGGAAAACCCAACACAGATCACAAGTATCATTGGACATTCAAATGGATTGTAAGATTTGGCTATGAATTATTAGCACAATCACTTACCCTAGTTGGATTATTAGCAAAATCATTTGTACATACAATCTCTAACCAGAGAAAACCTAGCTACGATGTATTTACCAAAAATGGGTATAAATGACCAACTGGTTCTCCATCTTAGTCGTTGTCATCGCCGGAGTGGTCATCAGAGTCGTTGTGGACCACCCGCTTCGGCTCGGGAAGCACGACGGCGGTGACGACATCAAGGCAGCGTTGCTGTTCACGCGACACATCTTCTGCGGTGACGACAATCTCTGTGCCCAGCTTCACGCTATGCTCGGGTGCTTCGCCGGCCCCGAGGTGGTCACTCCCTCCCAAGGTGCACTTAGGGGAGGCTGTTGATGACGACTGAGATCGGCAGTGAGGATGGAGGGGGGAGAGAGAATTGTGTGTGTGTAGCGAGAATGGGGAGTGCAGCCGCCTGTTAAAACCAGTGGCTCGGGCGCCGGTGATATAGAGCAGCTGGGAGGGAGGCAGGCGGCGGTTTAAAGGGACGGCTCGCCTCCCGGTGAGCCTGCGCAGCGGACTGCTTGCATTGTTACCGTCAATTCACACGTATGACGCCATGTCTCCCTGTGAGATTGCACAGCGAACACGCCTCCCATCAATTCACACACATGCTCGCACGCCTCCCGGTCAGCCTATGCGACGGCTTGCTAGCATGTGTCCCGTCAAATCAGATCTGCTCGCACAGAGCGAGGGATGTGTATTTTTTCTTTTTTGAGGATTAATTCTACCGCTTTATTATTACTTAACTGAAGCTACGGCACATACATTGTTGTTGTAACTCCAACGGGTTGGATTAACAAACAATTTGCGATGTCAACGTGACAGATTTGTGTTGGATTTATTAATAAGCCCCCATGTGAAAGAAGCTTAGATGAAAACTTGTCTCGAATTGGAAAATTTATTTACCACGACCTATTTGTTCCACATCATGGAAGCATGTCAATGTTTCATGAATTCTAGCTTAGCTTGGGATTTGCTGGAATTTGAAAACCAAGACTCTCAATGTTGCAGCCGAGCCACGATGCCGAGATGTTGGAAATTTATTGCCTTTCCTTGCATGGGGACTAAACATGCACCCAAGACACAAAAATTGATTTTCTAATCCATTTTGGCACACAATCGTGTGTGCCTATAGTTCAAGTTTGAAATTTACAAATTAAATACCTAAGGAATCAATTTAACGTATAAAAATGTCTTAATGTTCTCTAAAAAATTCTAATTTTACCACGGTACTCCTATTGTCACATGTTCACTACAGAGAAAGTTTGACATGCATGCCTCGAAGTGGCAGTGGTGTGGTGGGACGGGTGGGGGTGGGGGTCCGACACCTTACGCATCGTGAGCCACCGTGTGGGGTTGTCCGGTTTGTGAGGCACGTGCCACATCAAAAGTCATGCATTGTGTATTTAAAGCATCTCATGCCCTTTTTCATGCACATGTTTGTGTCACATGCATGCGGTGGTGGTCCTCGTACTCTCCCTCATGCGGTTACCAGCGACACACCCATTCATTGCCCCCCGCACGGACTATCACTTTGAATGGTGGCGAGGGGGGTTTGAACAAAGGTGGATTCATCTTGGTCTGTGTTGCGGTGTAGATCATGGTGAGATTCCAGACGAAAGTTTGAGCGCATGTGGACACGTGCTCCCACAGGCTACAAGTAAGTGTACACGTCGTGAACCTCCGTGGGGGGGGGTTCTCCGGTTTGCAAAGGTGTCACATCAAAGGTGTGCATTGGGTATTCAAAACATCACACCACACCTCCATACATATGTTACGGAAGCATGGAGGCGGTGGTTGTCCTCGGGCACCGCCGCCCTCGCGTAGTTATCAGTGTTTCTCCCATCCGTGGCCTTGTTTGGTCCATCACTTTGACTGCAACGAGAGAGGTTAATTACCGTGGATTCTTTTTTGGTTTGTGTTAACGGTAGGTCATAGTGTGAGATTACACGGTATAATTTGGGAACATGTGTATGCATGAATGCCTCCCAATGGCTCGAATTGGGGGGGGAGCTTATATATATACTACGTGTCGGGAATCTCGCTCCGCGTGGGGACTTTACGATTACCGAGCAAGGTGTCACATCAAAGTTTGTGTGTTGGGTATTTAAACATCACACAACACTGCCATACATATGTTTGATCCACGCTTAGAAGGTGGTTGTCTTCGTACACTCCTTCATGTGGTTGTCGATGGGAAGGCCATTCCTAGGCCCGCGTGGATGTCCATCACATTGACTGAAGGTTACGATGGTGGATTCTTCTTGGTTTTTGTTATGGTATATACTATAGGTCACTGAGTTTCCTTACCAAAGTCTGAGTGCACGCATGCGTACGCGTGAATCGTTCTCATCGGTGCTCGGCATACTAGCTATACGCGTCGTGAACCCTCGCTCTAGGGGGGACTTTCCGATTCCAAAGCATGTGACACATCAAAGTTTTGCATCAGGTATATTATTTCAAATGCAACACAACACTTCTGTACATATGTGTGTACCACATGAAGGTGATGGCTATCTTCGGACACTCCATCGTGTGGTTATCGGTGTCACGCCCATTCATGGGCCTAGGTGGACGTCCATCACTTCGACCGACATTGAGAGAGGTTTGACCAAGGTTTATTCTTATTGGTCCATGTTAGAGAATGTCTCGATGAGATGCCCTCCAACCGACTCGAAGTGTGTGTGTGTGTGTGTGTGTGCGTGCGTGTGTGTGTGTGTGTGTGCGCGCGCGCGCGCGCGCGTGTGTGGGTGTGGGTGTGCGCGCGTGTGTGCGTGCGTGCGAGCGTGTGTGTGTGTGTGAGTGAGCGAGCGTGTGTGTGTCCTTTGACCGGAAGCGGGATGGGGTGGTTCGACCATGCGGGATTCATGTAGGTTTCGTTTTGATGTTACGACAGGGTGAGACGCGAGACTTATTTGGGGGCATGTATTCGTAGCTATGATTCCCTCCCGCCGACACGAAGTGGCAGCGGACGAGACATCTGCCACATCAAAGTTGCACATTGGGTATTTAAACATATCAAACCACCCTTTGCGTACATATTTTTGTTCCACATGCAGGTGTGTTTATGTTCTGACCCCTTTCCCGTATTTTTTTTGGCGAAATGATCCTATATATTACTATTATAGGATTAAATAGTAGACCATTCAAACGAAACAACCGTTTGCGATTGTATGCTCAACAGACACCATTCCCTTCGACTACCCGTATGCCACGGCTGTGCCCTGTCACATCAGCACAGTCCACTGGTGGGCGCGAGACATGATTGGGCTCCACGGGACTTCCCTCGTAATATCAAAAATATCTACTGCCTTGAGCGATTTGAAAAATGGCGGTTCCGCGGGTTTTTCCTATTTGATAGCACACACTTATTATGTTTGGGCTGTGTGCAATGTTTGTTGCTCCCACGCGGACCGTGCCGCTTCAGTCCCGTAATCTAAATTTTCAGTAGCCCCAGGATCCAGGCATTTCACTCCCGCCTAGTCAAACTTTCAATAGCCGCGGCATTTCCTCAAACACCACCTACCCCGTCCCCCCCCCCCGCACCACAAAACCTATACACAGATTACGTAAAAAAAGAAAACCTCTGCTCATACACACACACCACTCCTCTCCCTCGCTCAAACCCTAGCTAGCTCACCGCCGCCCTCGACTCCACCTTCAACCTCTGTCGGTCTGCCCGTGCATGCTATTCATCGATCTCCATACCATTGCTGGCCTTAGTTTCTTGGATGACGCATGTCCGCTGGACGACAGTGAGGTGGCCACCGAGGCCCCCAGGGAAGCTCACTACAATGACTGGCCGAGGGCTTTAAATAAGCGGGCTCGCACATGTCTGCATGTCACGGCAGTCGGCTATGACATCGAGCTCGTCGACGGTGATGGCTTGACACGGGCTATGCCACAAGTTAAGTGGTGCACCCCCACCCCCTCGGGTTCAACCCCCATGGATCTCCTCCATGGTCCCGCCGCTGATCTACTTTGCTTCGTTGTTAGGAATTTTCCTTCATCAACATCGAGACCCTTTCGTCATTTCTGAAGGTCGCGTTTTATGGCGGTGGCTCGGCATCGTCAGCTGCCAAGTAAAACCTCACTGACGACGACAACGACGACAAAGGCGCCGCATCCTTCTCTTCCAAGGCGAAATAGCCCATCCATCACGTTAGGGAGGGAACCCTATCTGTCTCTTCCAAGAGGAATGAGCCCATATGTGATAATTGAGGAAACCCATGATTTGTTTTGTTGTGCCTCCTCAAAGTGGGAAAACTTCATATGATCGTGCTTGTAGCTTTTGTCATGCTAGGTTTTAACCACGCCATGTTAAAAAAATTCAGTCATGCAAAATGTAATGTTCAAAAGTGCAATTTGATATGCTGGAGTATGAATTGTTCGGTTCAATTTCACGAACGCATATGTTTGGTTGTCTGTAGTGAGCATATACCATGTTTAGCTGTTTTCAGTTGTTTGTAGTGAACATATGTCTAGTTTAAATTGCTAGATTTGGTTGTTCAATCATACAATTGGTTCCTGTCAAAGCTGGTGTAGTCAACACGCCCCTGTTTATTTTGGTTTTCTCACAATGTGATGTTCAATCATACAATTTGATGTTTAAGCACATGGTACATTCTATGCAATTTCAACAATATTGATATGAATGACTATTTGGTTGTTGTTAAGTCTGTTGTAGTGAGCATATGCCTCCTTTAAAGGTTTTTGGTTAGCATTTATCCAGTTTCAATTGCTATATTTGGTTGTTTGTAGTATGCCTTGTTTATTTAGTTATTCACAGTGTGCAGTACAATTTGATCAATACCAGTTCAATGGCCATATTTGTTTCCTATTAAGCCTGGTGTAGGTAATATGCCCCCTATTTTTTCACTCTGTGATGTTCAATTATACAATTTGATGTTTAAGTACAAGCTATGTTCTATACAGTTTCAACAATACCATTATGAATGACTGTATTTGGTTGTTGTTAAGCCTGTTGTAGTGAGCATATGGCTATTTTAATGGTTTTTGGTTCCCATGGCTATATTTGTTTCCCATGTTATACTCCCTCTGCCCCATTATATAAGATGTTAACACATCCAATTTGTTAGTATATTGGATCTAATTAGATCTTATATAGTGGGATGGAGAGAGTATTGTACTACATCATTGTGCAATTGCATGTTAGCTTCTAATATTACTTGTTTCTTGTATGTACATATGTCACTGGTAAAGATTCGCGCTTAGACCCTTTTTACGTATGGGGCAATGAGATATTCATGAACCAGCATCGTGCGAGGTAACTAATAAAGATTTTTAGTACAATGGGTCAAAATGTGGCAATTAAACTATTTATATACAGTTTGTCCAAGATAACAGTGATCTAGAGTATATTAACTCAAAACTTTGTACCCTTTTTACTGCCCAAATTGAGTTGTTAGATGACAATGTATGTATGTTTTTCCTTTGAAGTGGTTCCCCATGCAGTTTACTCAAGATCACCTCTCAAACTACATGATTGTTGGACATGCAAATGTACATGTATTTCTACTAGACTACAATGACTATCTGGAAGTCCTCATGAAGATATTGAAGGATGGGCGGTCGGCCATCACAAGGGGTTGGACTAGAGTCGTGTGTGCATTCAACATGGATGAGGGCGCACTACGGGCATTTCGCTTCGCCTTTTAAGGAAACCAGAATATCTTTCGCCTCTTTCTTTACCATTTTTAATACAAGTATTCAGCCGTCGTTCATCATTCTTTATTTGGTGCTTATGTAATTCTTGTGTTGACGTAATTCTTGAATGTCTGTACCTGTGAATCGAATAATGCATTGGTTGTTGAACGTATCTATGTTTATGATGGATATGTACAAAGCTATTGCCTACTTTCAAATTCAAATTATGTACAAATTAAAATAGAAAAAAATTGGTTGTGGGTCATTACGTTGCACACGGTTTGTAAATCTCAAGGTTTGTGATATACCTCATGATCCGAGACGTTTCATAGATTCCAAACCGTGTACACAATTGTCGATTCCAAACCGTGTGTGATGTCAGACAATATCGCAAACGGTGCAACCAAATTAAGCATTGGTGATATAATCTCTATCGCACACAGTTCAAATGATAAATTGTTTGTGATGTAGTATACATCATAAACGCCGCACCACAAAATATCGCGTGCGATAGTTATCCTGTCCGACACGAGTATGACATTCACACGTTTCTTAAACTTATCTGACACTTGTACAACGGTTAAATAAACTTCTTAGTTACAAATCACAAACGGTGCGGAAAATGTAAGTGTATGTGATTTACTCCTTATCCTACACGATTTACAATTATGAACTGTTTGTGATGTAGCGTGCATCATAAATGTTGCACCACAGAATACCGCGTGCGATTCTAATGCAATCCCATAATAATGGCAAGGATAGATCATTTGGGAAATATTACATATCTCAAACAGTTGACCGATGACTCTCGTTTGTGATAGATGTAGACATCCCATACGCTTAGTTTTGCCAAACGTTTGCGTTCATCGGTCAGCATCGTCGATGGTTTTTCCGTGTCATGTGAGATGGACCCCCCTATTTCCCACACATGCTAGGCGATGGTTTAAAACTACGCCGCAGAAATGGATTAAAACCGTTTGAATAGGACGTCACTACACCAGCACCAGTGTATCTCAGAGTCAAGTCCATATTTTGCACTAAACTCATGAAAACCATCGGTTTCCATAAAAGATTTAACACAATCAAACTCAAAATTTATACATGAATCCTTAACTTTGTCGATTTCCCAATCTTCAGAGTTGCATTTAATTCTTTCCAGAAGATCCCATTTGAATTCAATAGTTCTATTCATAAAGGAACCATTAGAAGAAGTATCGAGCATTGATTGATCTTCATGAGAAAGCCAAGCATAAATTTTTTTGTATAATTATTCCTCTTGAGAGCTAATGATTGGGGCATGTATGAATCATAGACTTAAGTATCCCCCAAGCTTGAGTGATGCTTTCTCCTTCACGAGGCCAAAAATTATATATACAATTCCGATCACGGTGAAGCAAATGCATAGGATAAAAATTGGTGAAATTACAGCTTCAACCGATTCCAATCCCATGTTCCGGCATCATCCAATAGCCTATACCATATCAATGCCTTCCCCTCCAAACATAAAGGGAATACTTTCTTATTAACTCCATCCTCAGATAAACATGCAAGCTTAAACAATCCACAAATTTCATCTATATAGATCAAGTGCATATCAGGATGTATTGTTTCATCTCCTGCATAAGGATTAGCTAGCAGTTTCTCTAAAATACGAGAAGGAATTTCATATTAGATATTTTCAGTAGGTTCAGTAGGCTGAGGGAAAACACTTGTTGCTTTCGGTCGAGGTGAAGACACCCCAAACAAACCCCTCAAGGGATTATTATCCATGGTAGCAAGTGACAGTAAATTTTAGCACGTAACTAAAATGTTTCTTTACCAAATTCCACTTACCAAAAGTGCTTCACTCCCACGCAATGGCGCCAGAAAAGAGTCTTGATGACCCACAAGTGTAGGGTATCAATTGTAGTCATTTCTATAAGTGAGAGTATCAAACCCAACGAGGAGCAAAAGGAAATGACAAGTGGTTTTCAGCAAGGTATTCTCTGAACTACTAAAAATAGCGGTAACATATAGTTTTGTAACAAGGCCATTTGTAACAAGTAACAAGTCAAATAGTAACAAAGGTGCAACAACGTGGCCCAATCCTTTTTATAGAAAAGGAAAAGCTAGAAAGTTCTCTTATAACCATTGTTCAAGATATCCCACGATATGCGATCAATCGGCCGATTTATCGATTCCCGGTGTTTGACCGATAAGATAAATCGCCTGATAAATTGGCTGATATGACAATAAACAGGGAGATTTAACCCTTATCCCGGGTTGAATGATAAGTGTACGATAAGCTATATCCCTGACATTGCTTATAGCAAGCAAAGCGTTCTTGAGGATACATGGGAATTCTCGTCTAGTCACGTTTCATCATGTTTAGTTGATTCGAGTTCGTTACTTTGATATTTTCATATGTGGGTGGACCGGTGCTAAGGTGATATTCTTACTTGAACAATCAACCCTCTTATGATTACCCCCTCTCTCAAGCATCCACAACTACGAAGAAGAATTAAGAAAAATCTAACCATATCATCAAACATGTGGATCCAAATCAACCCCTTATGGAATAATGCATAAAGTAGGGTTTAAGCTTCTGTCATTATCGCAACCCATCATCTATTTATTACTCTCCAATGCCTTACCTTAGTACCAAATATGGTGAGGTGTTATGTAGTTGACGTTCACATGACACCACTAAAGGAAGAACAACATACACATCATCAAAATATCGAATGAATACCAACATCACATGATTACTTATAACAAGACTTCTTCCATGTCCTTGAGAACAAAAGTAACTACTCACAAATCATATTCATGTTCAAGATCAAAGGTGTATTAAATATGCTTAAGGATCTAAATATATAATCTTCCAGCAAGTAAACCAACTTGCCTCAACTACAAGATATAATCAACACTACTAGCAACCCACAGGTACCTGATACGTCTCCAACGTATCCATAATTTATGAAGTATTCATGCCATATTTACCTATGTTTACAAGACCTTTATATGGTTTTGAAGCATTTTATATGATTTAATTAGAACTAACCCGGACTGACGTTGTTTTCAGCAGAATTACAGTGGTGTTGTTTTTTATGCAGAAAATAAAAGTCCTCGGAATCGCCCGAAACTTTTTGACGATTTTTTCTGGAGAATATAAGAAATACTGGAACGAAGAACAACCGTAGGCCACCTTCATCATCCCAGCGGTGTCCATCAGGGCGCCCTAACCCCCCTGGGCGTGCCCCGATAGCTTCTGGGCCCCTCGTAACTCAATTTTGCGTGATTCCAATGCCAAAAAATCCTATAAATAGAGAAACCATCAGAGATCAACCTAGAACTTCTGCTCTACTGCCACAACTCTCTGTATCGAAGAAAACTCATCCGGAGCCCTATTCTGGCACCCTGCCGGAGGGGGCAATCATCACCGAAGGCCATCTTCATCATCCCAGCGGTGTCCATGATGAGGAGGGGGTAGTTCAACCCTCGGGGCTGAGGGTATGTACCAGTAGCTATGTGTTTAATCTCTCTCTCTCTCTCTCTCTCTCTCTCTCTCTCTCTCGGGTTCTTGAGATGGCACGAGCTTGATGTATCACGGGCTTTGAAAATATAGTTGGATCATATGGTGTTCTTCCCTTGCTATCTTGTTGTGATGAATTGAATCTTTCCCTTTGATATTTTGTTATGTCGGATTGAATATTGGATTTGAGATCACTTGATGTATGTCTTGCATGTGGATACCCGTGGTAGCAATGGGGTGTTCTATTGATTCACTTGATATATGTTTTGGTACTCAACTTGCGTATTCTCGTGGTGACAATGGGGTAATCTATGCTTATGGGTTGATAAACGTTCTTGTCCTACTTTCTCCGATACAAATCTTGGGGTACTCTTTGAAGTTCTTTATGTTGCATTGAATATGATGAATCTAAAATTGTTTGATGCATGTCGAATAATTAACCCACGGATACTTGAGGTGACATTAGAGTATCTAGGTGACTTAGGGTTGATTAATATGTATCATAGGTGTTATTTTACTACGAGCTCTAGGGCTGTTTGTGACACTCATAGGAGTAGCTAAAAAGATTGATCGGAAAGAATAACTTTGAGGTGGTTCTACTACCTACACCAATTTCATCTTATGTTCTCCGATACTTATGAACTTTGGAGTGATTCTTTGTTGCACGTTGAGGGATGATCATATGACACTATTATGTTAGCATTGTTGAGAGATTGCACTAGTGAAAGTATGAACCCTAGGCCTTATTTCCAAGCATTGCTTTACCATTTTGCTCGTTGTTTACTACTTGTTACCTTGCTAATTTTATATTTTCAGATTACAAAAAACAATATCTACCATCCATATTGCACTTGTATCAGCATCTCTTCGCCGAACTAGTGCACCTATACAATTTTCCATTGTATTAGGTGTGTTGGGGACACAAGAGATTTCTTGTATTTGATTGTAGGGTTGTTTGAGAGAGACCATCTTCATCCTACACCTCCCACGGATTGATAAACCTTAGGTCATCCACTTGAGGGAAATTTGCTCTGTCCTATAAAACTCTGCACTTGGAGGCCCAACAATGTCTACAAGAATAAAGTTGCGTAGTAGACATCAAGCTAATTTCTGGTGCCATTGCCGGGGAGGTGAGTGCTTAAAGGTATATCTTTAGATCTTGCACTTGAATCTTTTAGTTTTTATTATCACTAGTTTGGTTTATAAAAGAAAACTACAAAATATGGAATTGAGGTGGCCTCAAATGCTTCATCTTTGTAATGTATTTCATGAAAATGACGGATCGGAAAATTGTGCCAAATTGTTAGAAGAACAGTTCAATAAATTGTTTGGCATTAAATCTTTGGATGATGAGCATGATTGTTGTGTCATTATTATGAATTCTATGAATATCCATGATGCTAATTATATGCAAAGCCACAAGCTTGGGGATCCTATGTTTGATGAAGATGGTATTTTTAGTCCCCCAAGTTTTGATGAGCAAATTTATTATGATGATAGCATGCCTCCTATCTATGATGATTATGGTGATGACATGTATGCTATAGAGAGTGATAGTAATCATGAAACTTTGCATCATTATTTTAATATTCAAAGTGGTTATGTCAATCAAGTGTCTCATGATAGTTATTTTTGTTGAGTTTGCTACCACTACTATGAAGGAGAAGAAAATTGTTTATGTGGAGAGTAATGAAAATTCTATGCTTGTGGATCATGAAAAGAATGCTTTATGTGATAGTTATATTGTTTAATTTCTTCATGATGCTACTGAAAATTATTATGAGGGAGGAACATATGCTTGTAAGAATTGCAATGATATCAGGTTTCCTCTCTATGTATTCAACGTTTTAAAGTCACGCTTGTTTTGTCTTCCTATGAAAGTTGATTCTAGATACAATAAATTGTTTTCTTGCAAAATCCCTATGCATAGGAAGTGGTTTAGACTTAAATATGCTTGTCATGTGATCCATGATGCTCTTTTGCAGGTTTCAAATACTATTCCTATGTGAGCATCATTGAAATCATCATGCCTAGCTAAAAGGCTTTAAAGAAAAGTGCTTGTTGGGAGACAAACCAACACTTTTCCTTTCTGTTTTTGTGTGTTCACATGAATAAGCTAATGTAGTAATCATGTTTTGTGTCTTTTATTTCAATAAGGTGCCAAGTAAAGCCTTTGGGATAGTGTAGATACTTGTTAGTTTGATTCCGTGCAAAAACAGAAACTATTATGTCCAGTGCAGAATTTCTCTGATTTTACTGGAGAGTCAAAAAAAATCTTAAATTTTTACACAGTTTTCATATGCAAATTTTCTGTATTTTCCTAACGTTTTAGAATGTTTAGAGATAGAAAAATATGGATTTCATTCAGATCTTCACAAACTGTTCTGTTTTTCACAGATTCTGTTTTGCATGCATAGTTTGTTTCTTTTAGTGTTCCATAGATTATATTAGTGGTATAAATTATGGTAACGATAGAATGCAGTAGGTATTATGTGAGAACAATTATGAATCTTGTCTTGACAGTACCTAAGTGACTGGTCTATCTTTATTACACTAACCCATCTCTTGAAGTTCCGTTAAGTTTTGTGTGATTGAAGTTTTGAAGTTTTGGGTGAGATACCGATATGGGGAGAATAAGGAGTGACAAGACACTAAGATTGGGGATGCCCAAGGCACCCCCAAGGTAATATCCAAGGAAGACTCAAGCGTCTAAGCTTGGGGATGCCCCGGAAGGCATCCCCTCTTTCGTCTTCAACACTATCGGTATATCTTACTTAGAGATATATTTTTATTTATCACATAATATGTGTTTTGATTGGAGCATCATTTTATTTTGTTAAACTTTGCTTGATATTATTATAATCTTTTTTCCAATAAAAAGTTCCAAGAATTGACTTTTAGGGTGCTTGAATTGCATGTTTAATTTGTGTTGTGTAAAAACAGAAACTTTTGCAGTAGTGTTTGAATTTACTTATTTTACTGGAACGTGAAAAGTTTCTGAAATTTTTACATAGTATTTTCATATAAATGTTTTATCATGTCCGAAATGTTCAGAATTTTTGGAGTTACATAAGTTCACTTTGTAAATTAATTGCTACAGACTGTCTTGTTTAGACAGATTGTTGTCAAAGTTTTGTTATCTACTTCTCATATAGTTTTGATGACTTATATTGGTAGATATAAATCGTGTAAATGGTAGTATAGATTATATAATGTTTGAAAATTATTATGCAACTTGTCTTGGCAGTACATCAAGTGTTGATATATTCTTATGTGCACTAACCTATCTCACGAGTTCTTTTCAAGTTTTGTGTGGATGAAGTTTTTGAGACCTAGGTGAAACCATGATATGAGAGGAATTAATGAGACACAAGATCTCAAGCTTGGGGATTCCCAAGGATCCCAAAGTAAATATTACAACAAGTCTCAAGCAACTAAGCTTGGGGATGCTACTCATCCTACCTCTCTTCGTCAACAAATATCGGTTAGCCTATGTTGATCCTAAGTTCTTATTCATTCACATGATATGTGTTGTTCTTGGAGTGTGTTTTGTTTTGTTTGATGTTTGAATAAAATTTAAGCTCTGAAAGTCTTTATTGAGAGAAAATCCTCACATATCTACTTAATTGTTTAACTACTCATTGATCTTCACTTGTATCTTTTGAGAGTAGTTTGATGTTTACTATTGTGCTTCACTTATATCCTAAGAGTAAATTGAGAATGAATGAAATATAATAAATCTGAAATTATCAATGTGCTTTATGCTTAGTAGTAGTTTGACATTTGGTTTACAAAGTAAAATCTATTTAAGTTTGACAATCATAGTATTGGTCATACAAGCAATTCATGAATGATTAGTATAAGGAAGAGAACTTTCACATACAAATATATTATCTTGGACATCTTTTATGATTATGAATACCCATTAATCATTTTCAACCTTGATAAAATTGTTGAAGTTGGACAAGGAAGACAATATAATGGTTATGTTTGGGTATATTGGCATAGAAGTTATATTATTATGGATCCTCCAACATGTGGCGCTTGTTTAGAACCTTTTGCTAGCCAAAACTTCGTACTAAGTAGAGATACTACTTGTACATCCAAATTCTTGAGCCAAGTTCCTTCCATGAGAGTCCACCATACCTACCTATATATGGTATTTCACTGCCATTCCAAGTAAATTTGCATGTGCAATCTTTAAAACCTTCAAATAAACATCCGTTTTGTGTGCCCGTGCCGCTCATGGAGTGATCGGGGCGATCAATATCTTCCATGCTATGTGGGTTATTATCATGATGAATGTTTATTCACTTGTCATTGCACGAGAGAGGCTGGTGAGAAGGATATCCAGTCCTGCATAATACAAAAATAAATAAAACAAGAACTCCCCCTAGAAAGTTGATTGTTTGGAAGGTTCTCGTGGATACGGCTAGCCATGGAATGTGTTTGAATGGTTGAGGGGGAGTAAAATTTCAATTCTGTTTGGGAACGACCAATAATGTGATTAGCATGGAAGATATTGAAATCTCTTGTCGTAACGTTGACAGGAAAGGCACACCACCCAAAATATATTCATCTTTGTTTTAAACAATGAGCTCTGGCACCTATGCAAATCCTTGCTTCCCTCTGCGAAGGGACAATCTATTTACTTTTATGTTATTAACTTTTCATGATGAGTCAACATCTTATTACAACCTCAATCTATTAGTTGGCAAGCACCATGTGGTGGGGAAAGATCCAAACACATATATCCAGTTAAATATATTTGATCATTATTCATTATTGTTGACAATTATCTTCATGGTAAGTACGTTGGGAGGCGAAACATTAAGCCCCTATCTTTCTCTGTGTTTGATGGATGTTGTTTGTTCTAAAAATATGCTTTGAGTATTAGCAATCATAGAAGACTATATAATAATTGAGTATGTGGAGCTCTTACTTAGACTTGATGATGCAATGAAATTGTTTGATGACTAAGAACATATGTTGTTAAGTTTCAAGAGAATGCATTGTTTGAACCATCACATGTGAATTGATTGCTACTTTATCATAATGGGTTTCATGAGAAAAAGTTACTCGTTATGATGCTAGAAAAGTGACTGAAATTCCCTGGTCAAATTTATACACTATGCTAGCATTCAAACTGCATATATTATTTATTTTATCATTTACCTACTCGAGGACGAGTAGGAACTAAGCTTGGGGATGCTGATACGTCTCCAACGTATCGATAATTTATGAAGTATCCATGCCATATTTACCTATGTTTACAATACTTTTATATGGTTTTGATGCATTTTATATGATTTAATTAGAACTAACCTGGACTGACGCCATTTTCAGCAGAATTACCACGATGTTCTTTTTATGCAAAAAATAAAAGTTCTCGAAATCGCCCAAAACTTTTTGATGATTTTTTCTGGACAATATAAGAAATACTAGAGCAAAGACCACCAGAGGGGGCGTCCAGGTGCCCACAAGCCATCAGGGCGCTCTGACCCCCCTAGGCGCGCCTTGATAGCTTGTGGGCCCCTCGTAACTCCGTTTACCGTGATTCCAACGCCAAAAATATTATAAATAGATAAACCATCAGAAAATAACCTAGAACTTCTGCTCCACCATCGCAACTCTCTTTATCGAAGAGAACTCAGCCGGAGCCCTGTTCCGGCACCCTGTCAGAGTGGGCAATCATCACCGAAGGCCATCTTCATCATCCCGGCGGTGTCCATGACGAGGAGGGAGTAGTTTACCCTCGGGGCCGAGGGTATGTACCAGTAGCTATGTGTTTAATCTCTCTCTCTCTCGTGTTCTTGAGATGGCACGATCTTGATGTATCGCGGGCTTTGTTAATATAGTGGGATCATATGGTGTTCTTCTCGTGCTATCTTGTTGTGATGAATTGAATCTTTCCCTTTGAGATTTTTTGTTATGTCGGATTGAGTATTGGATTTGAGATCACTTTATGTATGTCTTGCATGTGGATACCCATGGTGACATACGGTGTTCTATTCATTCACTTGATATATGTTTTGGTACTCAACTTGCGGATTCCCGTGGTGACAATGGGGTAATCTATGCATATGGGTTGATACACGTCCTTGTCCTACTTTCTCCGATAGGAATCTTGGGGTACTCTTTGAAGTTCTTTGTGTTGAATTGAATATGATGAATCTGAAATTGTTTGATGCATGTCGAATAATTACCCACAATACTTGAGGTGACATTAGAGTATCTAGGTGACTTGGGGTTGATTAATATGTATCATAGGTGTTATTTTACTACGAGCTCTAGGGCTGTTTGTGACACTCATAGGAGTAGCTAAAAAGATTGATCGGAAAGAATAACTTTGAGGTGGTTCTACTACCTACACCAATTTCATCTTATGTTCTCCGATACTTATGAACTTTGGAGTGATTCTTTGTTGCACGTTGAGGGATGATCATATGATTCTATTATGTTAGCATTGTTGAGAGATTGCACTGGTGAAAGTACGAACCCTAGACCTTATTTTCAAGCATTGCAACACCGTTTTTACACACTTTTGTTAGTTATTACCTTGCTATTTTTACTATTTTAGATTACGAAAACCCATATCTACCATCCATATTGCACTTGTGTCACCATCTCTTTGCCGAACTAGTGCACCTATACAGTTTGCCATTGTATTGGGTGTGTTGGGGATACAAGAGATTTCTTGTATTTGATTGCAGGGTTGTTCGAGACAGACCATCTTCATCCTACACCTCCCACTGATTGATAACCCGTAGGTCATCCACTTGAGGGAAATTTGCTGTTGTCCTACCAAAATCTGCACTTGTAGGCCCAACAACGTCTACAATATTAAAGTTGCATAGTAGACATCAGTACCAATCTGAAGTTTGAAGACAAAGATTGAATACAAGCGATGAACTAGAGTTTGAGATGAGATGGTGCTGGTGAATATGTTGAAGAAGATTGGTCCTCCCACGATGGAGGAAGCGTTGGTGATGAAGTTGGCTTCGATTTCCCCCTCCCGGAGGGAAATTTCCCCGGCGGAATCACTCCGCCAGAGAGCAAAAGTGCTCCTGTCCATGTTCCGCCTCGAGACGACGGTGCTTCATCCCAAAAGTGTTCTTCTCATTTTTCTATGTAAAATTGCATCATATAGGAGAAGATGGGCCCCGAGAGCCTGCTGGTGGAGCCACGAGCTCGGTGAGCACGTCCACTGAGCTCGTGACTCACTGGTGGGCCCCTCCTGGTATTTATTCCGCTAGTGTTTTTTATTTATTCCAAAACAATTCTTTGTAAATTTTGAGGTTATTTGGGGGTGCACAAAATATACAACTCTTTTGTAACCTTTTTCGGTCCTGAATTCTAGCTCCCGGAAATCTCCCTCTTTATGTGAAACTTGCAAAATAAGAGAGAAAATGCATTAGGATTGCATTAGAAAGTGACATAATGTCCCAAAACATAATAAATAGCAATAGGATAACATGATGCAAAATGGGCGTATCAGAGCTCCTCTGGAAACTCCTTCTGAGCCGAGGAAGGTCACGACGACAATGGCGGTGCGACATTTGTATGCATCCATGTCGTAGTAAAACAATTATGCAGTTCATCTACATGTAAATTGGTGAACTAATGTCTACTATTCCGCTTCAAAATTAGGCATTCTGTGGTGAAAACTAGCCAAATGTTTGTGTCATCTGTTTGTGGGCGTGTGGAAATTTATGATGAATTTCACGTGTGCGTCTGAAAATGAGGATGTATGCTACTTGTGAGCTGTGTTGGGTTTTTTCCTGAAGAGGAAGGGTGAAGCAATATAGTAGAGATAAGTATTTCCCTCAATGAGAACCAAGGTTATCGAACCAGTAGGAGAATCATGACAACTTCACATCGATAGCACCTACACACAAAAAACCAAACACTTGCACCCAACGCAGGCAAGAGGGTTGTCAAGCCCTTGAACTCATTACTTACAAGACTTACTTCTGATAGTGATAGGTATATATACAAAGTAAAATAAAAGTAAAGTAAATAAATTGCAGCAAGGTTTTTAGGGTTTTAGTAATATGATTTGAATAGACCCGGGGGCCATAGTTTTCACTAGAGGCTTCTCTCTCGAACACACAGCATACGGTGGGTAAACAAATTACTGTTGGGCAATTGATAGAAAAGTGCATAGTCATGATGTTATTCATGGCAATGCTCACGTATATAGACATCACATCCGTGACAAGTAGACCGAAATGATTCTGCATCTACTACTATTACTCCACCAATTGACTGAAATGATTCTACATCTATGGTATTAAGTTCATGACAAACAGAGTAACGCATTGAGCAAGATGACATGATGTAGACAAAGTAAGACAAGCAATATGTTCAGACCCTGTCATTTTATCCTTAGTTGAAACAATACGATATGTGTCTTGTTTCCTTCTATCACTGGGATATAGAGCACCGCAAGATTGAACCCACAGGCACTCCTCCCACTGAAGATATATCAGTCTAGTTGGCCAAACCAAACAGATATATCGGAGATAATTACAAAGCTACAACAATCATGCATAATAATGTTCAGAAAAGACTCAATTACTTTCAATGAATAATCTGATCGTAAACCCACAATTCATTGGATCCCAACACACTGCAAAAGAAGATTACATCGGATAGATCTTCGAAAGAATGGCGAAGAATTGAATATCAAAGAGAGAGAGAAGAAGCCATCTAGCTAATAGCTATGGACCCGTAGGTCTGTGGTGAACTACACACACATGATCATCGAGGCAGTAGGGTTGATGTAGACGGCATCCGTGATCGATTCCCCCTCCGGCTGAGTACCGGAAAAAGTCTCCAGATGGGATCGCGGAAGAAAGAGGCTTGCGGCGGCAGAAAAAGTGTTTCAGGTGTTTCTTTGTTGTTTTGGGGATAATTGGGAACATATAGAAGTGGAATCAGGTCAGGAGGTGCCTCAAGGGGCCCACGAGCTTGGGGGCGCGCCCTCTAGGCATGTGGCCACGTCGTGGGTCTTCCGGCCTCCTCCCAAAGCTTCATGAGTCTCTTTTGGTCCAAAAATAACTCCCATAAATTTTCATCCAATTTGACTCCGTTTGATATTGATTTTCTTAAAAGTCCAAAAATAGGCAAAAAAAATAGGAACTGGCATTGGGCACTGGGTTAATTGGTTAGTCCCAAGAAATGATATAAAATAGCATATAATTGCATATAAAGTATCCAAGATTGATAATATAATAGCATGAAACAATTAAAAAATATAGATACATCAGAGACGTATCAGCATCCCCAGGCTTAATTCCTGCTCATCCTTGAGTAGGTAAATGATAAAAACAGAATTATTGATGTGGCATGCTACCCAACATGTAATCTCTTTCAGGTATGGATATTAAGAACCAATGAATTAATTGATATCAACGTAATAATATCCATGAACATAAGAAGCATAATCATTACTGTTTCAAAATATACGATCATCAAAAAATGTATCCCTCTCATTTTATCATATTAAGCATGGCATAACTCCTCTTCACCGCATAAGTATAAATCATGAGCCCCCGGTGTCAAACCAGGCAACGGGATCGTACTTCTAACGCGCTTCAGCATTTTCAAGTTCACCCAATACCTGAGCGTGAGCATTGGATATAACATATGGGTGGAATAGAATATGGTGGTAGAGATCAACAGAGCCAAAAGGTGGGAAACTCTCACATCAACTAGGCGGATCAATAGGTTATGGAGATGCCCATCAATCGATATCGATGCGAGGAGTAGGGATTGCCATGCAACTGATGCACTAGAGCTATAAGTGTATGAAAGATCAAATGAAACTAAGTGGGCGTGCAACCAACTTGCTTCCTCATGAAGACCTCGGGCATTTGAGGAAGCCCGTCATTGGAATATACAAGCCAAATTCTATAATGAAAAATTCCCAATAGTATATGAAAGTGACAAAACAGGAGACTCTCTATATGAAGAACATGGTGCCACTTTGAGGCACAGGTGTGGTAAAGGATATTATCATTGCCCCTTCTCTCTTTTTCTCTCATTTTTTCTCATTTTTTCATGGTGGGCTCATTTGACCTCCCCATTTTTTATCTCTTCTTTTTTTCGTCCGGGGTCTCATCCCAACTTGTGGGGGAATGATGGTCTCCACACTGGTGCAGCGACGTGCTATACAAATGGTTGTTAACCCCTTTCCGTGACGTAGTTCTAAACCGTCGGCGATGGTGACCAACGAACGCAAACGATCTGCAGACATAATCATGTGCGGTGCAGGAACATGTCACACACACAATATTTTGGGCATACGTGTGGGATTTGGGATCAATCACACACGTCTAACACGAGTCAAACGCGTCTAATTGCTCATGAAAAACAAACGGTGTTTGACCTTTTACCGTTTGTGAAACGTTACCTAATCCACATGGGCCATGGTACAAACTGTGTGTGATATCTTCATCATCACACACGAGATTTCCCTGGCAACCGTCTGCCATGCATGATATCATCGGACACGTTTCCAAAAATATTTATGCGTGGGATCGTCTTTGCATCGGGCACGATTTCCTGTTGGCTCACGTTTGAGATAAGGTGTTATCGCAAACGATTGAGGAGCTCCTACGCACACGTACAAGTGTTGCAAATCATTTGCGATTTCTTATGTATCACCAACATTTCAGATTATATCTCGTGTGCTTTTCCTATAGATCACAAGTGGTTGCGCTATGAGTTGCATGTGCTTTCCGTTCTGGATCGCACATACTTAGTTGCTTGTACCGTGTGCGCTGAAATGGCCAGGTTATTGTAAAATATCGCATTTAATTCACCCTGCGAATAGCAAATTTGCCACAATATGCAATCAACAAATAGTGTCCACATGAAGAACATTCATCATAATTCGCCACAATTTGCAATTGAACGAATAGTGTCCACAGGAAGAACATTCATCGTAATTCACGACAATATGCAATTGAAAAAATGCTAGCTAAATTCCACAGTTGTAAGACCGACATATGCAGTACATAATCATAGTGTATGAAATACAAAGACACCATCACATGGAAAACAATGCATCCATGCGTATATGTTTAGCTGATAACACTATATGAATGCGTACTTATTATTGGGGAATACGAATCCAGAAATCTTCGACGTCTTTAGTGGGCTTGATATAGTGTTTCACAAAGAAGGTGATGATAAATTTCCTAACAGACAGCAATTCATCTGCGGTGAGCGGTTCAGAGGTCATCAGTCCAAAGATCAACTGCGGGACTTTTAGATCAGAATGTGAGATACGTGTGGAGTAGAAGATAGTAATTAAGAACTAGACTTACTGGTTCTATCCTGTCAGCATCAGCACCACATTGAACATGTCTGCATAGGTTCATCATGTGTGAGCAAATGTTGTATCCATATAGGCTGGTCCCTTCACTGGTGCAGCGACGTGCTATACAAACGGTTTTTAACCCCTTTCCACGACGTAGTTTTTAACTGTCGCCTTGCTTGTGTGGGCGATAGGGGGGTCCATCCCACACGACACAGAAAAATGGTCGGCAGTGGTGGCTGACGAATGCAAACGTTTGGCAAAACTAAGCGTATGGGATGTCCGCATCTATCACAAACGAGAGTCACAGGCCAACCGTTTGAGATATGGTGTACTTCCCATACGGTCCATCCTTGCAACTCGTGTGAGATCACACTAACATCGCACGCGCTATTCTGTGACACATCGTTTACGATGTGCACCGAATCGCAAACAGTTCACGATTATAAAGCGTGTATGATAAGGGGGCTATGACACACATTTAGTTCCACTATGACCGTCTGTGATATGATATAAGAGTGCATACGTTTATCATTATAAAACCGTATGCGAAGGTTGGATCTATCCCACATGCAGCGTTTTTTATAAACGTTTGTGATTTACAAAACGTCCCAAACATGTGATCCATACTTCCCAAATGTGTCATCCAGACTAACTGTGTCGGGTGAAGGCCTATCGCACGCGTTCTTCTTTGACCAACATTTACGATGGGAACGATATCATACACAGTTCAAATACCAAATCTCATGTGTGATAAGGAGACTAGCACAAATATTTGACGATAAGTAACTATGTGCACTGGTGTTGTTAATCTCACGCGTTCTTTCTCATTTGACCGTGTGCGAAGGCGAGACTCATCGCACACGCCGCGAGTAGAGAAACGTGTGTAATGTTGAAGTTGATCCTAGACGTTTTGCTTTCTCAAACTGTGTGTATTGTAATGGCCTGCAAAGCATAATTTACCCCTAATTACCTGTGTTCAGAATTCACATAATTTAAATTTGAAAGTAGGAAATCATGTATTTCATATCGAATCATGTTTAAATGTAGGTTTAAGAACGAATGCATAATTCAATTCACATGTACATATACTCATGAACTACATAAGCATCAATTATCAAAAAAAGGAAAACTACAGAAGGGACAAATAAAGAATGATGTAACCACGGTTGTATTAAAGACGGTAAAGAGAAAGTCAAAAGACATTCTGGTTGTTGGAGAAGGTGAAGCGGAATGCCCATATTGTGCCCTCCTCCATGCCTAACGCACGAATGACTCTAGGCTAGCCCCTAGTGATGGTCGCCAGCTCATCCTTCATTGTCTTCATTATGACTTCTTGATGCTCATTGTAGTCTCGATGATATATTTTAACCTTCATTGCATGTCCAGCAATCATGTACTTTGCGAGGTAATCTTGAGTAAACTGCTTTGGGAACCACTGCAAAAGAAAAAGATTCAGACATTGTTGTGTGACAACTCATTATGGGCAGTACTAATAGAAGGCTACAGAGTTCATAGTTAGCATCCTACAGCTCACTGTTGTGTTGGATAGAGCGTAAACAAATAGTCTAATTGGCATTGTTCGTCTTTTTTCCCTAACAATCATTTTTAGTTTCCTCACTTGATGCTGGTTCATGAATTTTTCATTGCCCCACACACAAAAAGGGTCCAGGCATGGATCTTTACCAAAGATATATGTACCTACAAGCAAGAATCCGATAACAGAAGCTAAAATGCAGTTCCAGAATGGTGTAATATATTACTCCATTAGTTCCACAATGTGTTGCGTATAAACATTTTGAGAAGTCAACATTTACTAACTTTGACCAAGTTTGTAGAGAAAAACATATGCATCTAGAATTGGACTTCCATTTCACTAGATACATCACAAAATTTCATATTGTATACATTTTTGATGGTATATGTAGATACATCACAAAAATCTATATGCACTACATGATTGAACGGATGGAGTATAGGCGGAGGGATGAAAAAAACCTCGGTGGGAAACGTTGGCCACTCCCATTGTTGTCCTGTGCAAGTACATGTAAAGTCATGATAAATACAATAGGCTTAACATCAACCAAATATACAAGGTGTCTGCTTAAAATAAACAAGGCATATATGCTCACTATAACAACCAAATATAGCCATTTGATACTGGACAAATGCTCAATGGAACTAACCAGACAACCAGATACAGAAAAGCAAGGCGTCTGCTTGAAAACTAGACAAATGCTCACTGCAATCAACCTAACAACCAGATACAGAAAAGCAAGGCATCTGCTTGAAAACTAGACAAATGCTCACTGCAACCAACCTGGCAACCAAATTCAGAGAAACAAGGCATAAATGTTTAAAGCGGGAGTTAAGGGCACAGGTTAACAACACCAGGCATAACAGGTTGTATTGATGAAATTGAACTGCACATTTCATACTTGCACATAATGAACATCACATTGTAAATAACTGAAAGAAACAAGGCATTCATGCTCACTGTAACAACCAACTATAGTCATTGAAAACTAGACAAATACTAAATGCAACCAACCTAACAACCAGATACAGAAAAGCAAGGCATCTGCTTGAAAACTGGACATATGCTCAATTAAACACTGCATGATTATCGCATGGAAAAAGCTACTACAACAATGGGTACGAGACAAATAGCTAGAAAAAGTATGATTTGTTCACAGGATGTTGCCTCACTTGTCATGGATGGCCTCCTTCCACTTGGGATATGTGGTGCCCAGGGTGCGCTCCCTGATGTCGCAGATGGGACGTTTCCCCTTGTAACAGCCATAGTGTGTGCCATTATCTTGGTCGATGAGATTTGACTTTGGAGCTAAGGATCCCAAGCCATCACCATAGAACGTTTCCTTTAGAAATCACAAAAGGGGCTCGATGGCGTAGAAGGATTGCAAATCCATGACCGCGAGGCGGAGGAGATCAGCGGCGGGGCCTTTGAAGAGATCGACGTCAGTTGAACCAGAGGCGTTGTCGGTGGACCACTTAACTTGTGACATGGCCCGAGTGAAGCCGGTGATGTTGACAAGCTTGATGTCGTAGCCGGGTCTCCTAAGATAAAGGAATACGCGAGGCCGCAGACTTGAAGCCTTCGGCATGGCAATGTAGTCAACGTCCTAACCAGCTTCGGCGGCGAGGTGTTAGTCCGGGATCGAAGGGTCGGCGCGAACGGCACCCACCTCGCCAGCATACGGCGGAGAGGCCATGATAGACCACTTTTTGCTCGTACACTCCTCGAGCTCCACAGGACATGTGGTCGGGCTGATTAGGTTGCAACTCTCTGGAGTATGGGATGGGGATCTGGGGGGAAAGGGACACCGCCGGCCTCATCTAAAAACTCAGGGCGGCGATGGTGTATGTGGATCGGTGGGGACCCTGACCTTGTTTAACTATGAAGCACGGGCAGGCTGGCTGAGGTTGGTGGTGGAAGGCGGCGGCGGGGGCGAGCTAGGGTTCAAGCGGGGGAGGAAGGGGGTGTTGTGTGGACGGGGGGGGGGGCTGCGGATGTGCCGCTGCTGGTGAAAATTTTAGTAGTAATGGTGTGGGTGGAGATGGTGGTGGACGAGGGATGACGACGGTTCAAATGCCTCGGCAGCTGGAATTTTACTATAGGTCGATGCGCTGGACGAGGGAGGGCGGCATGCAGTTGAAAAAAATACCGCTTCCACTTAAATTTTGGTAAAGGAACTGAGCGGGGAGGGAGCAACCAAGATTGCACATGGTCAAAACATAATAAAGTGTGTACGTTGTAACGAAATGCCGTAACGCGAAACCACGAATTTTTGCATCGCTCAAGGCGGGTAGCTCTTTGTGAGATTTCTCAAGGCGAGTTCATCTCATAGAGTTCATCCTTAATTTCAGTCGCAGACGTGAAATTCATCCTAAATTTCCACATGCCCATAAACATATGACACAAACATTTGGCAAATTTTCACCACAAAATGCCTTATTTTTCAGCGGATTAGTTGACATTACTTCATACGCTCAGTAATTTACAAACAGTTCATCAATTTACATGAAGATTAACTACACAAAATATTCACTACGCCATGGATGCATACAAACATCGCGCCTCCACCGTCATCATGACCTTCCTCGGCTCAGAACGAGTATTCAGAGGAGCTCGTCAGGTCGATGAGCTCCACCGGTGCCACGATGGAGACCGGCAGGGCTACCTCGATCGGAGCGACCGCGGCGCCTCTCGCTAGGTTTCCCGCTGTCAACGAAGTTGTCATGGCGTCCACGTGGGCCATCGGAATACAAACGGGCACCGCTCTCGCAAGAGCTACGTCCCTGGTCACCGTGGCCGCTGTTGCTAGGGCTACCACCACAGCTGCAAGGCCTGCACTGGCCTCCAACGCGGCTGAGAGGCATGCGGCGGCCTGCTCCGCGGCCTTCTGGTCCTGCTCACGTCTCTTTTTGCCCTCTGCATTTCAGTTCTTCATCAGCCGCTTCCTCTTTGCACCCTCCCGCCATTTCTGCCGCTTCAGATCCCTAGCCGCATTGTGGATGGCATCCTGAGATTCGATAGATTGTTCCACACCGACACTAGGACGGCGCTCATCCTCGTCGCACAGGAACGTATCGAGGCCCGATTCCTGGACGGACAGAGCGATAGCCATCTGCATCCGATGCTGAAACTCGGGGCCGTCGTCGTCGTCGGCCGCGGCAGATGACGGTTGACCATTGACCGACATGTAGGACAGCGTGTCGGAATCTTCTAGCCCGTCGTCATCGGCCGCGGCAGCTGGTTGTTTGTCGTTGCCCGCCATGGCGGCCAACGCGTCGGAATCCTCTATTACATCATCATCGAACACTATCAGGACGGTGCCATGCACATCCCCATGGTTGAGCACTGGTTCCATTTGGTGTGTGTGGTGGTGGTGGCGAGCTATCGGCGAAACAAATTAGCTGTTAGCCACCGGCGGGATCTTTTATAGGTCGCTGTCAGGTTTGGGTTTTTACTGTGCACATTACCCCTTTGCACTAGCTGACGCTTGTGGTTGCCACCACTACGCAAGGCTGATTTTGTAGTGTACGGGCATCGCACATGGTTAGAGTAGCACACTCGTAGCTGTTGGCGATACAATCGCATACGGTTGTTTCGTCAGATTCATTTGCTATTTTAGATAATAACATCTTTGGGGTAAACGGCAAAAACATGCAAGAGAGGGTCAAAACACAACCACGCCCGCTAGTGGCCCAAATATATACTCCCTCCGTTCCTAAATATAAGTCTTTTTATAGATTCCAGTACGGACTATATATGTACAGAGTAAAATAAGTGAATCTACACTCTAAAGTACGTATATATGTATACATATATATGTATGTAGTTCGTAGTGAAATCTCTAAAAAAGACTTGTATTTATGAATGGATGAAGTATATATATGTACGAACAGGGTGTTGTCATGTTTAAATTCGCAATGTGCAACTTTAATGTGTGGCACATGATGCATATATATGTGCATGCCTAAAAGTGTCCAGTGTGACAGAAAAGGGTTTCATGACAAACGTAGGGTGTTGCCCCCTACAATATGTGCCGGAGGATGAACACATGACCTGGTTCAAACTTTGTCACACACTTATCCATGTCTGACTTGTCGTAAGACAACCAAGAGAATTTATACATTAATTTGGCCAAACCATCACATATTGTTGTCGGACAAGAGGGATATATAGATCGCGCGGTCCCATGAGTTGGCGCGTTGTCGAAGATCGGTTGAGCGAGGCTAGAAGAACACCATCCCCCTACATATGGCCAAATGTATATACGAAAATGGCATAGTCCGGTGTTTCAATACACAATGCACAACACTAGCTATGATGTGGCATGCACCTAGATAACTGGACATATATAACACCTTAAGATTGGTTATATATATTCCCCTTCCCCCACCCCACCCCCACACACATGACACGTAGCTAGGGTGGCGTTCCAGCATTGTCAGTCAAATGGATGATATGTATATACCCTACATAGCGGCCCATCGATATATAGGCGTGTCGTCGAAAACCGCACAATGGAGGCATGCATGTGCACATACGTCAACCATCGATCCTTGGCGTTCTAGCATGGTCAGTCAAAGATGGATGACAAACCCTATATACTAGGGGGCCACCAATAGGTGTCTCGTTGAAAACCGCACAACGGAGAGGCACATGGTCCACACACTTATGCATGCATGGGTTCACACGCGCACGCGCGCACGCACGCGCACACACACACACATGTGCACATACGTCACCCATCGATCCTTGGCGTTCTAACATGGTCAGTCAAAGCTGGATGACAAACCCTATATACTAGGGGGCCACTGATAGGTGTGTCGTTGAAAACCGCACAACGGAGAGGCACATGGTCCACACACACATGCATGCATGGGTTCACACACGCACGCGCGCGCGCGCACACACACACACACCGTCACCCATCCTTAGTGTTCCGGCGTTTGTGAGTAAAAGGCATGACAGACCCTAAGGGCCCACCGATAGGTTAGTCGTCAGAAACCGCACAATGGAGGCATGGTCCACACACATGGCTGACACACACACACACACACACACACACACAAACAGCACACACGCACACACGCATTTTCAAAACAGCAATAGAAAATCATGGGTTGACACACACACATATACACGCACACACATTTTTTAAAATGCAAAAAAAATCATTCAATTTTTTTTCAAAGGCATGGTCCACACACATACACATTTTTGAAAAGGCAAAAAAATAACTTAGAATTTTTTGAAAGGCATGGTCTACACACACATGCATGGGTTTCCACACACGCACACAAATTTTCAAAACAACAAAGGAAAATAGCTCTAAATATTTTCAAAACAAGGACCTCGAGATTGATTTAACCGGAATGACATATCACTACAGGCATTTACCACTAAACACATGTAGTGATCATATCACACCGCCTAAATGAACCTTGAGATCTATCAACTTCCCAACCGGTCACCCATCCTTGAACTACTCCACCCAAAGCACGCTTAACTTTAGAGTTCCATTCGAATCGGTTAGGGGGTGGGAAGCTGCAACTTGCTAATAAGGGTTGCCTCCTATCATTTATAAGGGGTGCCCCGATGTGCACCTCGCGGGACCAGTTACGTATCGCAAACGTTTCTGGTAGTACTAGAAACCATGTGCGATGTTGGAATAGTGCCGCCTACGAACACCTGCATGGGCTGATGATGACGTCTCGCTCTAGCTCGATGGCGCGATGCCGCTTTTGCCTGCTCTCAGACCTGCTCTATCTCGTCCCCCTCGTCCAGGAGATTGATGACGTGACCGGCCCTTCGGCGGGAAAATGATTGGGGGAGAGGCGGGAGAAGCGTGTTTGGATAGAACACCATTTTAATATAATTAGGATAACTTATGAAAGAAGGAAGATCGAAGTAGCACGACACGTGGGCACACCGTGCTTACACACGCATGGGCTCCAGGCGGGCGTATAGAACTGCTGTAAATTATTCATGGTTCGTTTGGCCTTTTGTATACTATGCTAATTAAGTTTCTAGGCATTTGGTGTGCATAATTCAAATTTGAACTAAAAGCACATGCTCCATGTCACCGAAATGGGTTGAAAAACATATTTGTGTCCTTGGATTCCTTGTTTAGGTCCGATGCGATGAACGAGACTGGATTACAAACATCTCGGCATCGTGACTAGGCCGCAAACATTAAAAAACATGGTTCTTAAATCCCCATAAATCCCAAACTCATCTGAAATTCTTGAAACTTACCCTGGTGTCATGACACAACACTTATACGACATCATAAGTTTTTTGTCCAATTTGGCACAAGTTTTGGGACAAGTCTCTTGCACACCGGAACTTCTCAAGAAGCATCGTGGTTTCGATGCGGAACACGTCACCTCTATGGAGGGAACGTCATTCATTGTCTCTTCTTGCCTAGATATTTTTTCTACATGCAACATAGAGTAATACAATGGCGGTGCTATAATGTGGAATTATGCAGGGCTCATTTGGCACCCTTTATACATTAACTGAGCTCTTCTATCCATTTAATGTGCATAATTCATATTTGAACTACAAGCGCATGCTCCAGGGCACCAAAATGGGTTAGAAAATCATTTTTATGCCCTTGGGCCCCTGTTTAGGTCCCATGCAATGATTACAAACATCTCAGCGTCGTGACTAGGCCACAAACGTTGAGAACCTTGTGTTCAAATTCCCATAAATCCAAAACTTGTCTGAAATTCTTGAAACTTACCCCGGTGTCATGACACGACACTTCTAAGACATGGTAAAAAATTGACCAATCTGGGATAAGTTTTGGGAATAACCTCTTACAAATTGGAGCTTCCCATGGGAAGCATCATGGTTTCGATAGGGAACATGTCACATTTGTGGTCGAAATGACATTGAGTTTTCTAAGCATGCACTTAAGGTGAAGAACTCAATTAATCTATAAAGGGCGCCAAACATTGAGTTTTTTTGGCGTCGTGACTAGGGCGCAAACATTGAGAATCTTGGTTTTTAAATCCTCGAGAACACCAAAGCTCGTGTGGAATTCATGCTCTAGTGTGTGAAAATTCGTTGGAAAATCATTTTTGTGTCCCTGGCTGCTTTCTTAGGTCCCATGCAACGAATGTGAATGAATTAGAAACATTTATGCATGATAGCTCGGCCGCACTCATTGATAATCTTATTTTTTGAATTCCCGTAAATACTAAACTCGTATGATAAACATTTGGTGTGACGCGTCCATTTTTTTACTTGATATGGGGGGGCGTGCATGCAGATGGTGTATGACAGGACGCATGCGAGCTTTCCGCCGCAGGCTCGACGGGACGCGTGCGATCTGTCCGCGGCGCAGGCTCGACGGGACGCATCAGATCAGTCTGCTGCACAGGCTCATCGGGAAGCGAGACTTTGACCTCCACCCTCCGCTCGCCATGCTCCCAAATTAATGGCGTCTGACCCGCTTTTTATCATGCGATTAATGCGCCTGGACGTACGAACTAGTTTCCTTTTTTCTTTTGATTGCGACTAGTTTACTTTTGATCCTATTGCCCCGTTGAACGTAACCATTGTTTTGTTAGTCCCTCGCTGAGAACTTGACTCGTACTAGTAGAACGCCCATGCGTTGCCACAGGCTTTTTGAAAATTTTACTGGTTGCATATGTAAACATAAGGCATATCAAATTTGTATAGAAAGAGTAGCCATGTGATAACACAACAATGTAGCTCTGGTTTAATTTGTACGGCAATTTTATCTCTTCTTCCATTGGTTCTAAATTTTATTGACACACCTAATTTTTCTCATACCCCCCATCGACAAGATATTTTTTTCTTCCCTTGCCCTCTTTTATCTCGGCCTACTCCTTGCTCTAGCTTTGGTGTCATCACTCTATGTCACTCCATACAATTTCAATGTGACATGATAAGCTAGCTCTTACTATGCTTGTCATTTGTTATTTTTATGGATTAGTAAAGCTCATATGTAGGTGCGTGTTTATCAACTATTTGGATTTCTGACTATCAGGCCATTTAAATAAATGCTTCCTATGATTTTCTTGAACTAAGGTCAAAGCAAGCGTAGCAAAAAGATATTGGTTTTGGAAGATGAAAACACAATATGCATGAACTCTTATTGAATTCTGATGATGATATTTAGAGACTGAAGATATTTCCATCACTACATGCTTGCCCACCAAATGGAATTTGAGCCACAGAGACATGTGAAAAATAATCTAAATGCATATTGGATGCCATGTCATTTATTTACAAAATCATAGTGAACTTTTTGGAACAAGTATTGAAACAACTGGTCTTCCTTTCAAAATTTTAAAATTTGTTCACAAACTCCAATGTCTTTCTCCCACTTTGATACATACGCAATCCTCATGTACATTTGTCCACATGTAAGTCTCGCCCGAAACACAAATAGGCAAAGTTTGATGATGGCATTCATCTTCCTTCCCTACTTCTCTGTCTGGTCTTCACATGTGCCTTCGGCTTGTGCACCTTCTATCTTATGTGGGCATTTCTTCCAACTCAAAAGAATTGTTGCCGAGCTCTGAATGTTTGCTATGAGAAATGGTACACGTGAAGGAAAAAACCTAATATAGGTAATCAAGGAGGACATGTGACAATCACAATAACCCTGCAACCCACACTCAGTAATGTGAACAAATGTGCAATAAAATTTGCTCCAACTTCACATCAACCAATGCCTCGGTCACAATGTGCAATAAAATGTGCAATAAAACCTAATAAAATGTGCAATAAAACCTAATAAAATGTGCAATAAAATGGTCCGTCACAATGCACAATTACCCACAACAAAAGAAATTCTTTGGGAATCCAAAGTAACAATGGGTGGCAAATTTGATGCAACACCGTTTCTGAGCATCTAGGCAGAACAACATTACCTATTACATTAGTGAAATTTTGTAGAGGGACACGGAAAGACGTATTTGTTTGTTCATATAAGATGGCACAGACGAAAGCAAAACCGCCACCACCATGATCTCCTTGATGCGGGGGTCCTTATTCGGCATTGGATTCATGTGCACCAGTTTCAAAGAATTGAATGAGCTACATATATGGACTAACAACTAAACTAAAGTGATATTAGTCTCTCAATATAGTAGAATGTGGTCCTGCATATGGTAAATGGAAGATTCTTGAGGATAACTAAGAAATACCTTTATTCTCATATGTACTCCAACTTGCTCTCCTACCATGACACTCATAGAGAAGAGAGCTATCAACTGGTAAGTCCAGGTTTTTCTTGTACCCGAATAAGAACAGTATCAAAGGACCTGATATTATCGAGAAATAAAACCAATTGAAGAAAATGTCTTTTTTGTTAGCTCAACTGGTTCAGTATCATCAAATTGGTCTGCACCGAAGTATGAAACATATGGCCTGATACCTCCAGCCCCTAAAGCAATCATATATAGTCCAACAAAGTAAGGATGGTTGTTGACAAAAAGACCCAATACATTGAGGGGACTGGAGATAAGGAACTGAGGCTGAAAGTGTTAATGTTGTCATCCCCTGCAATCAAAATGAACATTGAGGAGTCATTAGCACAATATATCAGCAGAAATAAGCACGTACTGTTAAGTCAGATTTACAAGATAAGTTTGCAAATATATGTGAAACATGCTACTTATATATCATGTTAAGAAATATATTTGAACTCGCTACTAAAAATAACTTTCACCCTTACTAACAAGTAACAACGCATTGCCACAAATACAACTCAATATATGACCCTCGCTAATTCCAAACCCCCGTATAAGATAGTTGGTGTGTGCACATACAGTATAGAAATTAAGCTAGAGAAAAAGAAATGTTTGCCCCATAAATAATATGACTTCTCAGTATTGGTATTGATTTTTCCACGCTCAAGCAACTTCTTCCACCAGATCCTAGCTTTCTTGCTTGGAACATAAGGCTGCCTCGGGCCTACTTGCATAATAACGGAATCAGTTGGCCATTTATTCATGCTAATTAACTCAAAGAGTAATTAAAGGGTAAGATAGATGTACAGATGCAAGTGCTTATGTACCTGATCCTGGCGGCCAGAGTGGCTTCCACAGAGGTTCTCTACATGGCATACAATAACGACAAGCAGGTGACGTGGAGCGAGGCATGTGGAATGTCCGGTAACTTTTTCAGGTAGGCCTGGATCTCGGTGGCCCTGACCTTCGGCTCTGTTGCTCACGACATCCTTCTCTCCCTCATCTCCCCATTGGCCGCATGCTATATAGAAGAGAAACAGAAAGAAAAAATCACAAGGAAGATCTATTTACAACAACATGAAAGCTTTCATACGGTTTGTGTACTCGGAACCTTGTTCCCACTTCTCATTGGCAGTTTTGTGGTTGCTTTGTAATTGAATGTGTTGTACTTGTTCTATATGACTTACTAAAGATGATGTTCCTGAATTGAGCATGAATGCGTGATTGGGACTGCTTACATACTTACCTAGATGTTACATTCAGTATTTGAAAAACATTTCGCTTCTTTGAGTATTCTAAAGGTCTAGTTGCTCAACTTCTGTAGATGCACGATTTCCTCAAACATCAGTGTAGTTGCCTTGATCTTCCTTACCTCTGCTTTTGTGTATTCCTGAGGGGTTGATACCTGTTCACCTTCTATGGGTAAATATTGTCACGGACGGCCCGTTTGCAACTACTTTTGAGATTTTTTCCTCAAACTCGGTCGCATCAATGAGGGAGGTCGGGTCGGAGGCATCAGGTTGAGGATTAGTACGTCGGGGCTAGAGATCGACACCACAATTACAACAAACTGTATCGATCGACCGATTCGAGCGATGATTCAGATTAGGAATCATTGTACTCTAACAACAAACTGGATCAAACATCGAGAGATTCGAGCGAAGATTCAAATTAGGAAACATGAGAGAATTCATCACCTTTCTTTGTTGCATTTGTTTGAGATTGGCATTGGCGCTCTGCGCATTCTCCAGCCATCTAGAGGGTGAATGATAATGTTGACTTGTTTGAGAAGTTGACGGAATCATCTGCATAGTAAATGGCATTACAATCTTTGGAGCAACTCTTCCTTTCTTAGTTTATCTGTCGGCTATCAAAAAGGAGGCTTAAATTGTTTGATATCGAGGTCAACCGGGGAACAAGATAAGAATTAGTGTAACAACAAATAACTTAGTACAACACTGAAATTGTAAAGCTTTCATTAAACTATGGACGTACCTAGCATTATCATCAATAATAAACATGTACGTGCTACTAATAAGTATTCAAACTTAGTTGTATCTCACAATTACATTAGTTCACAAAGAACTTAAATAAAAGTGTTTACCTGCGCTGCCACATCTAGTTTCAAAGCGTGTATGGAAGCTTTGTACAGATTTACAGCGCACACCTAGTTTCAAGGCGTGTACGAAAGCTTTGTACAGATTTATCACTTTGAATTACACTCGGAGTTGAGTTGGTATTGATACTTATAGTGTTGGGTATGGCCGGAGAACCATGAATTGCGACATCTTTGAATGGAGTTGCATTAACATCTGTAGGTGGCAAAATCTCTTGCAATATGTAATTTTGAGTACATGTTTGATAACACAAGAAGAGTAATATGTGCACCTTGCATCAAACCCGACTACTGCAAGCTTGCATTTGTAATGTCCCCTAAAGTGCATTGGATGCATGTTATAGGTCGAGACATTTGGTTGGCAACAGGTGGTCTCACCGCCGATTTTGTTGAATATACATTTAATTTCGACAAGGAGTATTATAGATATTTATAGGTATATAACAATATAGAGTTGCGATGAAACCAGGTGTTATAAGCGCTGCCAATGAGTCATTATTTTCAGAGTTAGCTGTAGCTCGTTTTCGTTGACGTGCTTGTTGCTGCTTATGTAGGTATTCGACTCTCTTTTCTTCACTCATTCGAGCATACCAACCTTGACCCCTTGGTTTTTTCGGGGCCGGTAGAGTAACATCCGAAATTTCAGTACTATTTGTGTGTGGTGTGCCTCCATTATTACTCTGACCTGTTACAACAATTTCGCACACAACACATGAGACCAGTACTGAATCATGGAATACATCACAAAGTACTACTCCCTCCAGTCCAAAGTAAGTGTCATGGTTTTGAAATAAGTTTTGTTCAACCTTAATTTATAACTGCGATAATTATTATGGACCGGAGAGAGTATTTGATAAAGAAAAACATGTCTAAATGAACTAACCTTTTCCACTCCTATTTGAGCCATATGTAAGAGGAATCCTTTTGGTAACTCCATCATTCGCAGCTATAAATTAGACAAGGATGTTAGTTTTGAGGTTTTGTCACACACAGAGAATAATCTCAACCATGGGTCAGAAAGGTGCACAAACATGGACCTTGTGCAAACGTGTTTGTTAGATCAGTAAACGGAGGACGCTCACTCTGAACCAATCTGCTAGATGGTGTAGATGACTTAGTGGCATCCTTTTTTGCCTGGCGCGCTATTCGTAGCTTCTTTAGGTATTCCGCTTTCTTCTCTCTGGACAGACGAGCATATCACCCTTGACCATTGCTCCATTTATTCTCCAAACCAATATATGATTCTGAATTCTGCAACAAATGATTTTCGAATCTTGATTAGCAAACAGAGAATAGTTATCACCAAAGAGCACTGAAGATGGTAACATACAGAAAGGTAGTTGGCCGTGAGCCCAGTCAGATTCAGATTTGAATAAGATGCACTCATCAATGGCTTTTGCAAAGTTAAAATATTCATAGTGCACAGGAGATATTTCTGTGGATGACTACAATAATAAGGCATGTCAATCGCTGCTGACAGTACTGAATGATGCTCATACAAGAGAGCAGGGACATGAGAAAATTATCACTGATTTTGTGAGATGGAGAACATAAAGTAGCACTTCAGAATTGAAAAATCTTATGTACTATTCACAGACATTATGTCAGTTTGTTAGGTAGATGTAACTCACAATGTCTCAAAAAATCCTGGTGCCAAGCCTGGAGACACACATCACAAAACTGAATTTTGCATCATGGCGCTGGACCATCACCTGCATATGAACTTCCAAATACACGCATACAGATATGTGCACATCACCTGCATCTACATATGCAACGACTTCATACATGGAAGGACAAGCACGGGGCAGTATGTCATTTTCACCTTGGGGCAACGAGGAACGGCAACCATAGCAGATCAGCATTATCTTGCGTTGGCCTCATGGCCGCAGGATGACCGGCCCCTGCAGCCGCACCATGGCGCTGGACGGCAGGAGCGTCGTCCGCTGTGCTGCCGGCTCGCCGGCCGCGCTGCAGCCAGCACTTGGAGAAGGCCACCGACTGCAGGCAACACCACTACCCCAACCCCGGGCCACCTGCGAGAGGAGATCGGTGGTGACAGGGCTCGACCGATTTGGGTGGTCGACAACGGTGTCGCATGGCTCCTTCTCCGGCACCAGGGGCGGCCCCTCCCCGTCGCTGACGCCGTCGCCCGCCCGTTACACCCCTTGTCTGGATTCCTATCCCCCTTCAAATCTTCGTCCAGATCCCCGTCCCCCTCGGCGTCGCGCATGAGCCCGGCGGGGCGGGGATAGGGTTCAGACGGCGCGGCGCGGGCGCAGACGGTCGACCCGGCGGCCCGACGTCATGTGGGATGGAGCGGAGGTTGGGGCATGTGTGGTTGGGCGTTGAGCTCATGGAGGAGTCGAATGAAGATGCCCGGCTATGACGGAAGGTGGAGGAGGTGGGTGGCGCGATGGGCAGTGCGATGACGGAAGATCCTCCATGCCGCGCATCTCTGGTAGCTTTGGCCCGCCATGGCCACATGGATCGACGGAGGGAGGCGGCAGCGGGGCAGAGGGAGGTTGCTCTCGGAGGAAGGGAAAGGGAGTGGGGTGCGGCCGTGCGGGCCTGCAGGGTTTCACCGGGTAGCGGTTTTCTTCGGTTTTCTTCAATAGATAAAAATTGGTGGGAGGTTCGATCGGGAGGGAGTAGAGATACATGTACCTACAAACGAAATAATATAATAACAAATTCGCACCGGCAAAGGATAATAATTTTCTTACATATTTAGGATAATAAAAAATGCCACATGTGGCAACTCCCCAAAGACACAGGGGAAAAAGAAAAATGAAGAGGCTGAAGATGGAAGACACAGAAAACGATCTGGGCCGCTGCTATCTAATTCTTGATGGATTGCTGGGCGCGGAGTTCCTCAATATCCTTCTTCATCGCCTCCACGACCTCCATCTCCTCTCGCCTCTCCTCGGCCATCTTTCGCATTGAGGCCATGGCGCAGGTTGTTTGCTCGAGAGCGTCAATGGTCTGCGTCACGTAGGCATGAAGTTCCTTGGCACGCGCCACGTATTCCTTCACCAACCCCTCGCACTCGATGTGGAGCAGTTTCTTCCAGGCGGTGTTCTCCTCTGTAAGTTTCACCACGAGGCCGGTCTCCTTGTCAACTAAGGCGTCGCTCTTCTCCAGCAGCTTCAGGCATCGATCAACGCCTCCTTATTGAGCTCAGCACGCATGTCGTCGCTAGCTGAGGAATCCAACACTGCCAACTCCTCCAGTTCGCCACCGAGGCGAATGCGCTTGTGATTGTGATAGCCGTCGCCTCTCCGCGAAAGATCCTCCCGGGCGTCCGTGGCGCCACCGGACATCTCTTTTGTGGCAAACAAGGTGTGGCTGGAGCTCTCTGGCACTTCCTCGGCGCGGCGGCGGGACCTCTCGGTTGCTTCTGCGGCCTTGGTCTTTCTTCCCTAGTTATATCTCGATCCAGAAACCCCCCCTCCTACCGGCCATGGCAGACGGAATGAACGACTAACAAAGAGAGGCTTGTTTTTTGGTGGCGGGGTGAGGAATGTGCGGTAATTTTCGAGTAGGTGTTTTTATAGCCTACTACAGTAAACATCTATTAAGTGGGAACACGTTTAAGTTTGGTATGTGTGAACTGATTTTTGCAATAAATTTAGTGCGTGCTAATTTGGAATGTGACGGGTAACAAGCTCAAGATTTATTGAAGGTTTTAGTTCCCAAGCACCTCTGGTAGTGTACCAGGATGTCCAATGACCTAGCATAACATGTAATAAATGATGAACCGTGGCTTTTCCACAAATACTATGTCAGCTCTATATGATCATGCAAAGCAATGTAATGATGAACACACAAGTCATGTGACAGAACAGTGGAAGTTGCATGGCAATATATCTTTAAATGGCTATTGAAATGCCATAATAGGTAGGTATGGTGGCTGTTTTGAGGAATATATAAGGTGGCTTATGTGTGATAGAGCGTATCATATCACGGGGTTTGGGTGCACCGACGAAGTTTGCACTGACTCTCGAGGTGAGAAAAGGCAATGCACGTTACTGAAGAGGCTTGCAAATTACAGAGAGGTGAGTGTGCGTATATCAATGGACTCACATTAGTCATAAAGAACTCATATAATTATTGTAAATCCTTATTAGCTCTCTTGAAGCAAAGTACTACCACATTCCCCTAGGGAGGAGGTTGGCAGGAGTTAACCATCGCACACGCCCGATTCGAACAACACGATAGGATTTTATTTCAGACATAAAAATGCTCACACCTCATCACCATGCCATGACCAATATTTAGATGAGAAGTAAATAACAAACTTTAATACCAATATTCCTACTAACCAATGATCATGAACCTATATCCTTTCATATTACTACATCAATAAAAGTAAACCATGTTTCCTATTTGGTGAACTACATGAAAGTTTTTATTATATCCCCCTTGAATACCTATCCTTTTTGGAATAGTCTTATAACACGTGTAAATTACCATTCCTATTCTTTGTAGTCTCAAAAAGATTTAAATGAAGCATGAGAGTGCAACTATGGTACGGGGCACACCCGTGTGTGTCTATCTTTCACGAATTGTAGTGGGATTCCACGAAGAACACGGGGAAGAACGAGGAGAAGGGAAACACTCAAGAACATCTCCAATCACACATCCACTAGACTCACATCCACACAAGATCCACAAGGGTACAAGAACAACAAAGGGAAAGAGGATACATGGTAGAGTTCATCCCAAATCCCAAAGGGAGATGAGGCCTTGAAATCCTGGAGGATCTTCCCTAAGAAGGGGCCTTGACATCCATAGGATCTTCTCACACGTGGAGGTCGCAATCTCCTAGGAGAAGTATAAGGAAGGAGCAATGCTCAACTAATCAATGAGCTAAACCATTGCTTACCCTAGCTAGAGGTGGGGGAAGAGCATTTATAGTCTTGGCCATGAAGGGGTAAGTGGAGAAGGGATACAAGGCCCAAGGCCCGCGGCTGCACACAGGCAAGTGCCGGACGTCCGTAAGACGTCGGTCGTCCGGAGGCTCGGGAGGTTCTGGACGTCCGGAGCGTGTCGGACGTCTGAGGCACGGTCGTCCGGAGGGCGTCGGATTTCCGTAGATTCGGTACTAGCATCGTGGCACTGGATTTCCGGTAGCTATCGGTCGTCTGGGCGCTGGAGGTTGTCGGACGTCCGGCGGCGTCGGTCGTCCGACTGCTGTAGAGTGTCGGACGTCCGAAAGGCATCGGTCGTCCAGACGCTGTAGCTTGTCCATGGCTCCGTCTTCTTCCGTCTCCGCTTCCAAGCTTCCCTCGCGGATGGTGTAGTTGTTACTTGGCGCTTGCACTCCTCCTCATCATCCGCGAAGCTCCGACAATACCTATGCATGCACACGAGAGGAGTTTCAAGTAGTATACCATCCTCGAAGGGGTCAAGTGAGCACGTGTAAAGGAGATGATTCACCTTTATTTATGTGGAGTAGATGTGACACGTGTCACTTGCCAAATGGACTCTTGTCATGGTGATGTCCGTAGGATGCTCCGCATCATCCCCCCCCCCCTTGGGAAAGATCCGTCCTCGGATCAAAATCCAAATCACCATGTGAAAGAGATGGCGTCGTCATGTAAAATTGGACGATCACCAAGTACTCATCATCATCAAACTTGAAAGGGGCACTCTCCAATGTCGCACCGTCAAGTAATTCCCTCAAAAGGAGCAAATATGACAAACACTTGGAAAAACAAATGTGGTTAGCGTTAGTGCAAAACCAAGCATTCAAGCGGTTATTCACCGAACAAGTGTCGTCATCATGCATAACATATGGTGTGACAAGGGATTGTGTCATGACATGTAAGCATATGAATTAAGCACAATCTATGGCATCATGGAGACAAGCATGAAAATGTGAGATAGTGATGCTAATATGTTTGACGATTGAACGAGCATCTACCTCAAGGTCATAGCACGCATGCTCAAAGCAATCAACAAAGGGTCTATGATAGGCATAGGAATAATTCACAACACCAAATAATATGAAGTGTCTAAACAGATGGGGCAATCCAAAGTGAAAGGCAATCCAAGCAAAATGTGCATATGGTGTAGTGAAGATATAGGGGCACTCAACACAATAGAAAGATCAATTGGTCATCATGTGTGAGGCAATCAAGTCAAGCATGTAGCAAGCAATCGGGCATGGCATGTGTGAACAAATGACATTGTTGCAACCAAACATATGAGAGGAGAAATCAATCCACAATGTGGATGCAACACACAAGGCATATATGTCACGAGGCATGGCAATGTGGCAATCGTGAGGAAAAGCAATAATACTAACATGTGTGCAAGTAAGTGGTGCAAGATGACCAATATATGTTATGGTACAAGCAACACAAGTAGGATGAGCCACAATATCCATGCTCAAGAAGGATGTCACTTCAAAAGCGTGACCTTGTGCGTCCGTCACAATGCCGATGGGCAAGCAAGTGCGATGTAGAAACGCGTCGGTGTAGCATGGCTCGCCCTCAAGAGATCGGATTGTCAACTCACGTGAAGTGGAAGTTGACATGTGGTCGAAGTATCCTACACATACACATAACAATGGAAACAATGTATGTGCATGGTAGACAAACACATCATCCATCATGATGGTTCTCTTCTCTTGCACAAAACAATTAGAAGCAAAAGTGCATGAATAATATGATGCAACAAAATGTCTATATTCATGGCACTAGGCATATGGTGCAAAGAAGGAAGGCAAGCATGCTTCACATGAAAGATGTCAAAATCTCCAATAATATGAGAGAAAGCTATGGGGGGCAATCTCATTAGCAAAATGAATAGCATTGTTGCACTCAATACATGGCAAATCATTTAGCATGAGAAAGGCAACACATGGAGACATATGACAACAAGCAATAGCAATCATGTGCAAAGCATGGCAATGGTTGTCATCAACCGCATGAAAGAAGCAAGCATTAATCATCGGTGATGCAACATAAACAATCATAGTAATCATGTCATGCAAACTAGTAGTGCAAAGATGCAACGTACTAGAGGAAATCATGGCAATCATGTCATGTGAGCAAATAGTAGGCATAAGTAATGCGCATGACATATCGCGAGCACGAACACAAAGCAAGACCAATGTGTCATCATAGCAAATAATATCTCCACCAAGCTTGCAAATACACATACAAGTCATATAAGGAAGTGTCATGTGAGGTGCAAAGCATGGGTCACTAATGCATGGTAAGGGCATAGAAATGAGCATATCATGCAAAGTGAACATGGCAATATGTGCATAATAAGTGTAATGAGAAAGAAGCCATAGCCATGTGAGAGCCAAGTAGAAGAGGTGTGCGTAGTCGTTGCGCGAGGGGAATGGTTGGAGACACATTCCGGTGAATCCCAAAGCTTCGGCGCTCTCAAGAGCTCTTTTCGTCAACTCATGGGATTGTGAGGTTGACGAGTAATCATGAGTACCTACACACAACAAAGGCAAAGGGAAAATTGTGTGTGCGTGGTATATGTATACATCATCCGTTAGGATGTGCATGTGCTGGTGTTTGTTAGCACAAAATACCCAGTGCTCAAATAAATGAGATGCATGATATAAGAACATGTCATCCATCATGAAAGGTTTGTTTTTATGTATAGCATAATGGAGACTAGAAATATGTAGTGCATCATGTGAATTATCGGGAGCGTTGTTATTCACGATATGCGGATGGTGCACATGATAATTGGGATCATGCAATGGATGCGATGGAACAAAATCTCCTAACATGTATGAGGAAACTATTCAGGTCTCCTCATGTGCAATAGAGGAAGCATAATTCGGAGAGTATGGACAACATCCAAAACAATGCATTTCCAAATCATGGAGATCATGGCATGGCATATGAGAGTTATTACGCAAATGATGCAAAGGAAGCATGGCAATATCATCACAAGAAAAGAAAATGCCAATAACCATGGGCTTGTCGTCTATGCCATATGAGCAAATGGGATTAATTTTTATGGTATATGCATAGTCGCTATGGTTAGATTGCAAAGATGCAATATGGGAAATTTCACGCATAGCATATGACAAGTTTAGTGGGTTGTCAAACATGATGTGACCAATAGAATTTTCACATAGTATCCAATGGAGTATAGCATCACAACTAGGTAAGTCAACATGCTCATCATCATATTCATCAAAAAATGGTGGCATATCTAAGCATGAAAAATACATAGCATGTGGTGTGTCCATAAGGTGATCAACATCATGCAAGCAATCAATGGTAAGATAGTCCACTAGTGGGACAAGCAAAGAACCTTCACCTATGTTACCTTTAGAGTTCCGCTCATGTGATGTAGGTGAGGTAGGAACTACTAACTCGTGGTCAACATCATGATCGAACCATGTGGGGGGGGGGTGCATCATATTCCACCATGGTCATCGTCTTGTCCAAAGGAAGGACGAAGTCATCAAGGATCGGCGCGTCAACATACATGGGACCTAGCACCAAAGAAGAAGACACAATAGAGGTAGAGGTTAAGTTGTTAGAAAGTGAAATGGCCTCAAATGCCCTATCAACTACCTCACTCGCTCTATGTGGTGGTGGCTCACTCACTCCCTCTAGGTAGTTGCACTCATACTCACATCTGGTGGAGTCACTCATCTCACCCAAGTGGTGGAGGTTGTGGCTCTCCTCACATGGGAATTGGGGCAACTCATCATATATGGGGCTAGTGGTGAAGTCACTCTCACTCTCAATATGGTGGCAAAAGTCTCTCAACTCAACTCCAAACGTCGCCGTGGTCGAAGGGAAAATCCCATGCTCAACCATCTCGTCACCGTCGTCGTGGATGAAGGCCAAAGATGGCACATCATCACTCTCCTCCAAGATCGAAGGGAACATCCCAAGATTGGCCTCGGTGCTTGACTCCAAGTATGAGTCCCATGTGGGCGCCGTCTTCAAGTCGGTGAAGAGGGTCGCGCTCGCCACAATGGTCAAAGGGAAAATCCCATGCTCGACCATCTTGTCGCCGTTGCCTTGTATGAGGGCCGAAGATGGCACCTCGTTGCACACTTCCATGACCGAAGGGAGATTCCCATGCTCGGCCATCTTCCTTGGGATGCTTCCAAAAATGGAAGGGTCATCCATGCGTGTAGTCGGTCTCCTTGGTGTTGGTGTCGGAGCTTGTAGTTGATGGCGTTCTTCGTCTTGGCGCGCTTGTTTCTTGCCGTCGTCTTGGTGGTCGTCTCGAAGATTAGGACGTTGCCATGTGATGCTTGCTTCGGTTGGGCGCTCCGACAATTTGCGACTTGAGCGTCTCCGCCTTGAAGATGACGAAGGGGAAGAAGACTTGTAGTTGGCCACCATGTGTCAAAGTTGATCCATGTGAGTCTCCAACTTGTTGTTGATGTAGTCTCTTTTCCGAGCTTCGGAGTGTCGTATGTCGATGACGCGTCGCTTGAGTTTTTGGTTGATGTGATTGTTCATGTTAATGTAGTCGTTGAAGACCGAAGATGTCGTGCTTTGCCTAGCCATCGCAAGACTCAAGCAAAGGTGAGTGGGAAATGAGATAAACAATACCAAAATACCGTTTCTCAAAGTTGAGTATGTATCTCGTTTCACTCAATGTGAATTGAGAGAATAGTGGAATTGGTACCGGACTTGTTCACTCACACCTACAAAGTAAAGATTATCGAGTGGCTTGGTTAGGACAAGTGGCATAAAATTCAAGCAATTGTTAATCCAAGATATCGAAAATGTTGAGGAAGATTCACAAAATTGCAATGCAAAGCAAATAGATCAATAGCTATGGTGGCACTAGGAACACACACACGGATAGATAAATGGGATCCGCGCAACCAAGGAACGAGCACAAGATGTGAGAGACTCGGGTGTCGGTGTCAAAACCGGCGGATCTCGGGTAGGGGGGCCCGAGCTGTGAGTGTAGGATCGATGGTAACAGGGGACGAAGGAGACGATGTTTACCCAGGTTCGGGCCCTCCTATGGAGGTAAAACCCTACGTCCTGCTCGATTATATTGATGTGTATGAAGGTTACAAAGTTGATCTGCCTCGAGATCGGATAGCTAAAACCCTAGATGAGTCTCTGTGTTCTACAATCCAAAACCCTCTGGCTTATATAGACGCCAGGGGTCCCTAGGGTTACACAAAGTCGGTTTCCCACCGAAGGGAAAAAACATGCCTATTCTACTATCGTAAACTTGAAAGACACGCCACGGCTCCTGAGGTTTCCTCCCTGACGACGGGGCCTTCGATCAGTCCAATCCTCAGCGAGCGGCCCATGAGTCCGGCCCATAAGAAATAGGCCGGTAGTCCGAGGACCCCTTAATCCTGGACTGCCTTAGTAGCCCCCGGACTAGCCTCCAATGCCGAGGTATATTACCCGGACAGTCTTGCGCGTCAAAGTCTTCGGCTTGCGAGGTGAGTCCCTCTATCCCTTCTTGTTCGGCAACACTCCCGTCATCGGTGAACTCTTAATCGCTGAGAACTTGCGGGACCCATTGTAGTAACTTCGACGCCCCTCGATCCTTGTGCGCCGAGGGGAGACGGGCAGCCCAGCAGCTTTTTACAAGACTGCCCTTCCCACAAGGGAGGCACCACCCATTTAAACAGGTTGAATCGTGGTCTGGGCCACCACTTTCCTCTTCTTCCCCATTAGAAAAAGCTTCTAACGAGAGATCACCAAAAAACATGGCGATCGTCCCTGGCTCTTCCTCGCGTCCTTACGGCACCCTTCCCGGGGATTGGGCAAGTTTCTTTGTATCCCTCCTTCGGCTGCGTGACCTCGAGACCCAGGGTTATCTTCCCTCCTCGGATCTGGTGGCTACCCGCGTCGGATTAACTTCTCTTGGCAACGAGGCCTTCATAGAGAACTTCCTTGCTCCACACAAGGGAGAGTGGGTATGCTTCATGCCTTTCCTCTTGCGGGGCCTAGGGTTCCCCATTCATCCCTTCTTGAGGGGACTATTGGAATTCTACGGGATCCAGCTCCATCATCTTACCCCCGGATCTATTCTGCACATCTCGGGCTTTGTTGCTCTCTGCGAGATGTTTCTGGGCTGCGAGGCCCACTTTGGTTTATGGAGGAAGTACTTCTGCCTCATCCCCCGCACTCGGGGTGAAACAATTCGGGAAGTCGGAGGAGCCTAAGTATGGCGTATAGCCGGGAGTGGGGACTCCGAAGAAGGAGTCCGAAGAATGGACCTCGGAATGGTTCTATATTGAGGACGTTCCCCTGTTCTATCCAGCCGGAGGGGTTTGCCCGAATAGTCCGACGCCCCTTTGAAGAAAAGGTATAACTGGCGACCGAAGAGTTCATCCCAAGAGGAAGGTGCCGAAGTGCAATGCCTGGCTGCCCAAGTAAGGCTGCTAGCTCATAACAAGATGACCATTATTGATGTGATGGCTGCCGCCATCGCTCGATGCGTTCAACCCCTTTAGCAAAGGATACACCCTTTGTGGCGTTACAACGGAACAAGTGACACCACTCGTTCCCGACGGCTAGGCCCCGCCAATCAAGCGGCGATGGCGGCCGTACTTGCCGACCTGTTCAAAGGGGAAGAAGAAGACTTTGTTCGGCTATCGGTTAAGGAGGGCTACTCAGGTTATAACCCCATCGAATGGGTAAGCCTTTCGACTTTGTAACCTGAGTTCGGGTTTTTTACTTGCCCCTTTTGACCGAAGTTTTCAATCCGTGCGAACAGAACTGGAGGTGCTTTGTCGAGACAATCAACTGTCCGGCTCCTCAACCAGAGAACTACTCTCATGATGACGATCCAGGATTCCACGACGATCCGGAGCTGTCCATCAAGCATGAAGACGGGGTCTTTTACCAAGAGAGCCTTGATGGTTACGAGGTGGCAATCATAGCCGATCACCCCGGATCACTCCCTTCCCCCACTACGGGCAAAAAGAAAAATTCTTCCCTTTAAAGACAAGCGACCTTCGTCGACCCGAATGTGCCGGTTTCTATTCCCAAGAGTCGTCGGTCCACGCGACGAGCGTCGACTACGGCAACAATGCCCGGAGCGAACAGGAATCCTTCATGTGAGCCAACCGCGGGGACGACCCCGACCATTCATTCACCCAAAATGCACTTCGTTTGGCTGCTTAATCTGTTGTTACCATGATCGATAGGTATTCACAGAAGATCTCATGTCGAAATATTCAGGAGATGAGTACAACCATCTTCTGTCGGGAATGTTGCCGGGGTGCCTGGCAACACTCATGAATCAAGGTCTTCTGCTCATGTTGAACCTGCTGCGGTGGCCCCTGTGGCCAATCAGGCCCCTGAAAATTCCGGGGACGTATCAGTCACTAACTCCGAGGTAGAGAGTGCGATGAACCACCGGCGGCGACAAGAAGCCCTGCGCCGCCAGGCGATTTCCGGACAAGAGTTTAATGCTCTATGTTCGGTAGACACGTACATCGGAGCTGCCCGAGCTGGGCTTGGGGAAGTCATGAAACTGATATCGTCCAGCCTGGAGGTGAGTGATCGGTTTTAATAATCCGAACACACATATTAACCCAGTAGCCCCCGAGCCTTGAATTGGTCGAAACGGCCGAGTTAAGGATCCACATATTGTTTTATTTATGATGTAGGCTTCAAGGCAGCAGAATGAGCAATTGGCCAATGACCTGGAGGTGAGCCGAGCGCAGGTGCAAGCCGTGAAGGCCGAACTTGAACAAGTGAAGAATTTTACCCGGGAGGTGCATGGTGAGTATGTCCATTTTGCCGATCTTAGTATATAGTCCCATGCTGACACGAGGGTACTTTGTAGCAGCTGAGTCTATAGGGCAGTTGCAAAAAGATTTAGATACAGCCCGAGAATCCCAGAGGTACGCCGAATCCCAGTATGAGGCCGGCTGCCTTTCGTCGCAACGAAATCTTGAGGAGAAGAACCGTCTCCAGGCGGAAAACCGGCAGCAGGCCGAAGAAATTGAGAGTTTAAAAATTCAATTGGCTCAAACCCAAGAAGAGAACCAGAAATTACAGAGGGGCATGTTCGATAAGTACGATTATAATGTCGAAGGGTACCTTTAATATATGAAGTGTAATGGACATGCTTCATCTCGTGTATAGGTCTCCTGATCGGGCAGCCTGAAGAAGAGATCGGATCCTACCGAGGGAACCTTCTGAAGGAACTATCCGCCGTACATGAGCGGGCTCGGAAGGCTATGAGGAGCATGATGAAAGCACTATGGCCTACCGAGAAGCCTCCGGAGGGGATGGCCAAACTGGCTGATCGGTTCAAGGGAGCCCGGTGTCGTTTCGAGTTATGGAAGACATCGGCCTGCCGGGAGGGAGCACGAGAGGCGTGGGCGATGATCAAGACCCGTTATACCGGTCTTAACCCCGAGCATATTGCTCGGGTTGGGCCGGCAGGGCCGGATGGGCAAGAAGTGCCTCTTCATTTGGTGTACGACCAAGTGATGTCCGCCGCTCGTCTCTCGCAACAAGATTGCACCCTGGATGCCTTAATAGACAATCTTGACCAACAACCAGATGTGTGATTTTATGCAACTATGCATTTTAAATCAAAAATTGCTCCGTCTGTGCTGTAAACTTTGTCTTAACCGGCCATCGGCTTCGACCTCCCTTGCTAAGAACTTGGGAGCGTTCCTTATCAAATATCCTTCGATAAGAGGGAATTCTTTCGTGGAACCAGGCAATCCGGCCATTTGGTGCAAACAGACAGAAAATGCACAGGGAGATATGTTATATTACTGCTTAGCGTAAGAAACATCTTCCAAAGAAAATAGTACCTCTATCGGTACCTTCCTTCAGGCTGCTACGTCAATCATAGATAGTAAGGCCGTATACTGCTAGTATGCGACTAATGGCTTTTTTGAGAAAAGAAACCCAAGTAATGGTGATAACAACCATAATTTTTATTTGTTGCTTCCGTCGTAGCCGACCAATTGTCTGCTAAAGATAGCTAGCTTTTGGCTTCACCCGTCTGAGGTACGTATCCGGGTGATCCGGTCGTAACAATCGCAGAGGTGCTCCCTTTACCCTCTAGCCGAATAATCGGGAACGTAGAGGGTAAACACAGGAGCGAGGCAACCCAGCTTGGCAAAAATCTTAGTTCTAATTGATGCATATAATGGCTTAAAAATCGACAAGGGAAACATGCATACACAATAAAAGTGAATAGATGCTTAAAATATATAATCATTGGCTTCGGGAAGAAGCCCCCAGGTGTTTTGTTCGGGTTTAACATTTGAGGATGTATGTCGAAAAACTTAACACGAGCTCGGTCTAGCCGAACATAGACTTGGGAAAAGAAATCTGAACCTGCAAAATCAAGGTGGAAGGGGAAGAAATATGAAAGTAAAGAAAGAAAAGGAAAAGGAAGGTAAAAAGTGTGACGACACCGGTCTAGCCATAAAAGCACCAAAGACGAGCTGCGTTCCATGGGTTTGGTTTGAGGCGGTTATCCGGCGGTTTGCGAAGACGATAAGCCCCTCCTGTGAGTACTTCGTCAATTATGAAGGGGCCCTCCCACTTGGGATTGAGTTTTTGCTTCTGCTTCTCCGGGAGTCGTAAGACGAGTTCGCCCACATTATACACCTTTGCCCTGACCTCCCTGCTCTGGTAACGCCGGGCATGCTGTTGATAAAATGTAGAGCGAGCCCGAGCTATGTCGCGCTCTCCTTATAAGGCGTCCAAGTCGTCCTGCCAAACCACCGACGGCTTGAAGAGCCGTTCCAGTAAGGTGTTTTTCGGGACAGGGTCGCGTTTGGCCCCCATGCGGGCCAGTATGTCAGCGGCTTGGTTGTTGTCTCTAGCAATATGATGGAATTCCAGCCCCTCGAACCGTGCGGATATTTTAAGGACGGCGTTTCTATATGCCGCCATCTTCGGATTTTTGGCATCGAATTCGCTGTTGATTTGAGAGATGGCCAGGTTGGAGTCTCCCCGTACCTCTAGCCGTTGTATGCCCATTGATGCTGCCATCTGAAGACCGTGCATAAGTGCTTCGTATTCGGCTGGATTGTTGGAATCGGCATACATGATTTGCAACACGTATCGGACGTTGTCACCTGTGGGAGATGTGAGAATAACTCCAGCCCCTAGTCCGGCCAATGTTTTGGATCCGTCGAAGTACATCGTCCAATGGGAGTATGTACTATATTCCCTGGGGAGCTCGGCCTCTGTCCATTCAGCGAGGAAATCTGCCAACACCTAAGATTTAATAGCTCGTCGCGGCTTATAGGTGATTTCGAAGGGAAGGAGTTCAATGGCCCATTTGGCTATGCGGCCAGTGGCGTCCCTGTTATTGATTATATCGTTCAAGGGTACTTCGGATGCCACCGTGACCGAACACTCTTGAAAGTAGTGTCTGAGCTTCCGTGATGCCATAAACACTGTATAGGCTATCTTCTGGTAATGCGGGTATCTAGACTTTCACTGCGTTAGCACTTCTAACACATAGTAGACCGGCTTCTGTATCTGGAATTTGTGAACCTCCTCCTCTCGTTCGATGACTAGCATTGCGCTAACCACTTGATTGGTGGCCGATATGTACAATTACATTGGTTCACCAGCGCCTGGTGCTGTGAGTATTGGGTTGCTTGCCAGCAGTGTTTTGATTTCCTCTAACGCAGCCGCTGCTTCATCGGCCAACTCGAAATTGTTGGTCCGTTTCAGCAACCTGTAGAGCGGTAAAGCCTTCTCACCGAGGCGGGAGATAAAGCGACTTAACTCCGCCACGCAACCTGCCAACTTTTGGACATGCTTTAGCTCTGTAGGAATAGCAAGTTCTGATAGGGCGCGGATCTTAGCCGGGTTGGCTTATATTCCTCTATGGGAAACAATGAATCCGAGTAGCTTACCAGCGGGAACTCCGAAGACACATTTCTCCGGATTGAGTCATATATCATACTCACGTAGGCTAGCAAAAGTTTGCCTTAGGTCGTCAATCAACTGGCTGACGTGTTTGGTTTTAATGACCACGTCGTCCATGTATGCCTCGACTGTTTTACCGACCTGTTTCTCGAGACATGTCTGAATCATGCGCTGGTATGTAGCCCTGCGTTTTTAGCTCGAAAGGCATTGTGTTGAAGCAGAATGGCCCATAGGGGGTGATGAATGCGGTTGCAGCTTGATCGGATTCCTTCATTTTGATCTGATGGTATCCGGAATAAGCGTCGAGGAAGCACAATGAGTCGTGTCCGGCTGTGGCATCGATAATCTGGTCTATGTGTGGTAAGGGGAAAGGATCCTTGGGGCAGGCCTTATTAAGGTCTTTAAAGTCGACGCACAGCCGCCAGGAATTATCTTTCTTCGGTACCATCACCAGGTTTGCCAACCATTCGGGGTGCTTGATTTCCCGTATGAATCCGGCCTCTAGCAATTTGGCTAGTTCTTCGCCCATAGCTTGTCTTTTGGGCTCGGAAAAGCGGCGTAAAGTCTGTTTGACGGGCTTGAAGCCTGTGATTATGTTCAGACTATGTTCTGCTAGCCGCCGTGGGATTCCTGGCATATAAAATGGATGCCAGGCAAAGATGTCCCAGTTTTCTCGTAAGAATGCTCGCAGTGCCTCGTCCACCATGGGGTCCAGCTGGGCTCCGATGGACGCTGTTTTATTGGGGTCCGTTGGGTGTACCTGAAATTTAACAATTTCTTCTGCAGGTTTAAAGGACGTGGGTTTGGGCCTTTTACTAAGGATCACATCGTCCTTGTCCACTGTTGACCGGAGTGCGGTCAATTCCTCTGCAGCGAAGGACTCGGCTAGTGCCTCGAGGGCGAGCGCAGCTGTTTTGTTCTCAGCTCGAAGGGCTATATTCGGGTCACTGGTGATTGTGATTACCCCGTTTGGGCCTGGCATCTTGAGCTTCATATACCCGTAATGTGGTATCGCCTGGAATTTCGTGAAGGCGTCACGCCCCAACAGGGCGTGGTAGCCGCTGGGGAAGGGCACGATGTGGAAGAGAAGTTCTTCGGATCGGTAGTTTTCAGGCATGCCGAACACCACGTCCAGGGTGATGCGTCCGGAACAACGCGCCTCTTTCCCAGGGATGATCCCCTGGAAGGTTGTGTTGCTATGTTCAATGCGAGATAGGTCGAACTGCATTTTTTCCAGGGTGTCCTCGTAGATGAGGTTTAAACCACTGCCGCCGTCCATTAGCACCTTTTGTAACCTGAAACCATCGACGATGGTGTTTAGGACCAAAGCGGACGGTGTTTGATTGGGGCGGGTGGTTGGTTGGTCAGTTTCTCCAAAGGTGATGGGTATGTCTGCCCATGAACTTGTTGTCGCCACATGGTAGACCTGTTCGAGTTCTCTAAGAGCTCTTTTCCTCCTGTTCCTGGAGGGAAACGTTTCGTAGATCGTCAGGACATCAGCATTGTATTCTGGTGGCGTCGTTGTACGCCTATTCGGAGGTAGTGCCTCGAGGATGGCCTCTCCGCTTTTTGCGACCTGCCTGACGACCCAGCAAGCTCTAAGGCTGTGAGTCGGGCTTGTGTTTAGCAAGACAGAATGTATAGGGCATGGTTTGTCCAATAGTCCATCAAGGACAGTTTTGACTCCCGTGGGGGGTCTATTTCTTTTTTCGGCGGGTTCGTGTTCGGCCAGCTGCTTCGGAGGTATCCGCTTTTTCCGATCTCCTCTAGGGTGTTCGACAAAGACTAGTTTCGAAAGTAGTCGTTCGGCTTGCCAGGTGCTCTCCATGGCACAGTATTTTTGTACCAGGTCCGATAGCTTGGTGAAGTCGTGAATGTGTCGACGGGCTAAAGCGTTGAGGATCCCTTCATCGTGACAATTGCGACTGAAGGTTGCCATGATCTTCTGGTCACTAGAGCCTGGTACTCTGTCTCTAACAAGGAGGAGTCTAGCCCAAAAATGATGAACCGACTCCCCTGGCAGTTGCTTAACATCCCGTAAGTCCGAAGACTTGGACTCTCCTGCGATGCTTGAATGCTCGACTTGGGTGGTGGGTGGGAAATTTTTTGGTTCCGTGCCACGATGTGAGTCTGGAATCACGGGGTTCGGTGCGGGGGAGTTGGAGTCCGTATTGTCTATGGAATCTGATACGTCTCCAACGTATCTACTTTTCCAAACTCTTTTGCCCTTGTTTTGGACTCTAATTTGCATGATTTGAATGGAACTAACCCGGACTGACGATGTTTTCAGCAGAATTGCCTTGGTGTTATTTTTGTGCAGAAATAAAAGTTCTCGGATTGACCTGAAAATTTACGGAGAATATTTTTGGAATTAATAAAAAATACTGGCGAAAGAATCAACCGGAGAGGGGCCACCACCTAGTCACAAGCCAGGGGGCGCGCCCCCCTGTCTTGTGGGGCCCCTGAAGCTCCTCCGACCTCAATTCCACTCCTATATATTCCTATTCGTGGAGAAAAAAATAGAGGAGAAGAGTTCATCACGTTTTACGATACGGAGCCGCCGCCACCTCCTGTTCTTCCTCGGGAGGGCAGATCTGGAGTCTGATTTGGGCTCCGGAGAGGGGAAATCGACGCCGTTGTCATCACCAACCATCCTTCATCACCAATTTCATGATGCTCTCCGCCGTTCATGAGTAATTCCATCATAGGCTTGCTGGATGGTGATAGGTTGGATGAGATTTACCATGTAATCGAGTTAGTTTTGTTAGGGTTTGATCCCTAGTATCCACTATGTTCTGAGATTGATGTTGCTATGACTTTGCTATGCTTAATGCTTGTCACTAGGGCCCGAGTGCCATGATTTCAGACCAGAACCTATTATGTTTTCATGAATATATATGTGTTCTTGATCCTATCTTGCAAGTTGTAGACACCTATTACGAGTTATGATCCGCATCCCCCAGGGTGACAATAACTGGGATTCTTTCCGGTGATTACCGTAATTTGAGGAGTTCATGTATTCACTAAGTGCTAATGCTTTGGTCCGGTTCTCTATTAAAAGGAGGCCTTAATATCCCTTAGTTTCCATTAGGACCCCGCTGCCACGGGAGGGTAGGACAAAAGATGTCATGCAAGTTATTTTCCATAAGCACGTATGACTATATATGGAATACATGCCTACATTACATTGATGAATTGTAGCTAGTTCTGTATCACCCTATGTTATAACCATTGCATGATGAATGCCATCCGACATAATTATCCATCACTGATCCATTGCCTACGAGCTTTTCCATATTGATCTTTGCTAAGTTACTTTTCCGTTGCTACTGTTACAATCACCACAATACTGCTACTGCCACTTTTGCCATCGTTACCGTTACTTCCATACTACTTTGCTACTGAATACTTTGCTGTAGATATTAAGTCTTTCAGGTGTGGTTGAATTGACAACTCAGCTGCTAATACTCAAGAATATTCTTTGGTTCCCCTTTTGTCGAATCAATAAATTTGGGTTGAATACTCTACCCTCGAAAACTGTTGCGATCCCCTATACTTGTGGGTTATCAAGACCTTTTTCTAGCGCCGTTGCCGGGGAGCATAGCTCTATTCTCTGAGTCACTTGGGATTTATATCTGTTGATAACTATGAAGAATCTGAAAGACCCAAAAACCAAGATCTATCCCTCTACTACGAGGGGAGGTAAGGAACTGCCATCTAGCTCTGCACTTGATTCACCTTCTGTTATGAGTAAACTTGCGACACCACCACCTGCTAGTAATTCTGATATGTCGCAAGTAATTGATGATGCCACTTCTGCTATGCATGATGCTTATGATGATACTTTGCTTGATAATACTATGCCACTGGGTGAATTTCTTGATGAACAAATTGCTAGAGTCAATGCTGAAATTGATGATATCACTGAATCTGATGAAATTATTGAAACTGAACACTATGAGACACCTGCTAGACCTAGCTCTCCTAGATATGAATTGCCTGATATACCTGAGGGTTATGTTATGGAAGGAGAGGTAGCTAGGGACTTTCTTGCTTGTAAGGATAGAGACGATCTTAAGAAATTGTTATGCAAGTGGAAAGAAAGATCTTTGAATGCTAGAATGCAATATGATCCTAAGTTTGCTACTTCACCTATCTTTGTTACTGATAAGGATTATGAATTCTCTGTCGATCCTGAGTTAATTACTTTTGTTGAATCTGATCCTTTCCATGGTTATGAATCTGAAACTGTTGTGGCACATCTTACTAAATTGAATGATATAGCCACCCTATTTACTCATGAGGAAAATTTTTGCTATTACTATATTCTTAAGTTGTTTCCTTTCTCATTAAAGGGTGATGCTAAGATATGGTTTAATTCTCTTGCTCCTGGTTGTGTGCGTAGTCCCCAGGATATGATATATTACTTCTCTGAAAAATATTTTCCTGCCCACAAGAAACAAGTTGCCTTGTAGGAAATAATTAACTTTGTGCAAATTGAAGAAGAGAGTCTCCCACAAGCTTGGGGGAGGCTTCTCCAATTACTTAATGCTTTGCCTGATCATCCTCTCAAGAAAAACGAAATACTTGATATCTTTTATAATGGACTAACCGATGCTTCTAGGGACCACCTAGATAGTTGTGCTGGTTGTGTTTTCAGGGAACGAACTGTTGAACAAGCTGAACTCCTATTGAATAATATATTGAGCAATGATAATGATTGGGCTATTCCCGAACCACCTCCAAAGCCAACTCCGAAGAAAAGAGGCATTCTATTTCTCAGTCCTGAAGATATGCAAGAGGCAAAGAAATCTATGAAGGAAAAAGGTATTAAAGCTGAAGATGTTAAGAATCTACCACCTATTGAAGAAATACATGGTCTTGATAACCCGACACAGGTAGTAGAGGTAAATTCTCTCCGTAAATTTGATGAAGGTGATATTCCTTATAATAAGTCTCCTAGTCAATGCTTGGATGAATTTGATAACTTTATAGTCAAGCAAGAAAATTTCAATGCTTATGTTAGTAGACAATTGAAACATAATGCTTACATGCTTGATCGCTTAGGTGATTATATGAATAGAACTATCAATGATCTTAAGCTTATTAGTAAACATGCTTCCATGGTAACTACTCAAGTAGAACAAGTACTTAAGGCACAAAATGATTTGCTTAATGAGATGAATAGTAAGAACAATAATCATTCTGTTAAAGTTGTGACTAGAGGTGGTAAAATGACTCAGGAACCTTTGTATCCTGAGGGCCATCCTAAGAGAATCGAGCAAGATTCTCAGAGAGTTAATATTGATGCACCTAGTCATCCTAATAATAGTAGGAAAAAGAATGACGATAGGACTTTGCATGCTGCTAGTGAACCTGTCATAGATACACATGAAAACCCAAATGATATTTCTATTTCTGATGCTGAGACACAATCTGGTAATGAACATGAGCCTAGCGATAATATTAATGATGATGTTCATGTTGATGCTCAACCTAGTAATGATAATGATGTGGAGATCGAACCTGCTGTTGATCTTGATAACCCACAACCTAAGAATAAAAGATATGATAAAAGAGACTTTATTGCTAGGAAGCATGGTAGAGAAAGAGAACCATGGGTTCAGAAACCCATGCCCTTTCCTCCTAAGCCATCCAAGAAAAAGGATGACGAGGATTTTGAGTGCTTTGTTGAAATGCTTAGACCTGTCTTTTTGCGTATGCGCTTGACTGATATTCTGAAAATGTCTCCTTATGCTAAGTATATGAAAGATATCGTGACAAATAAAAGAAAGATACCAGAAGCTGAGATTTCCACCATGCTTGCTAATTATACTTTTAAGGGTGGAATACCAAAGAAACTAGGAGATCCCGGAGTACCTACTATACCATGCTCTATTAAAGGAAATTATGTTAAAACTGCTTTATGTGATCTTGGAGCTAGTGTTAGCGTTATGCCTTTCTCTTTATATCGTAGACTTGATCTGAATAAGTTGACACCTACTGAAATCTCTTTACAAATGGCAGATAAATCAACTGCTTTATCCATCGGTATTTGTGAGGATGTGCCTGTCGTAGTTGCAAATGTTACTATTCTAACGGACTTTGTTATTCTTGATATTCCCGAGGACGACAGTATGTCGATCATCCTTGGTAGACCTTTTTTGAATACTGCAGGGGCTGTTATTGATTGCAACAAGGGCAATGTCACTTTTCATGTTAATGGCAATGAGCATACGGTACATTTTCCGAAGAAACAACCTCAAGTTCATAGTATCAACTCCATTGAAAAAATTCCAACGATTATTATTGGAGGTTTTGAATTCCCTCTTCCTACTGCCAAAAAGAAATATGATATACTTATTGTTGGGGACATGCATATCCCCATTGAGGTAACCTAGTGTCATTCAAAAATTCTCCGGTTCCGTGTCATTCGAAAAAAGTTTGTCAATAAGACTTGATCAACCTTATTGATGGATTCTTTTTGATGAAGCACGAGATGGATGAATTTAGGAGGCACAACCTTCTGTACCCAACTTTTACTTTCTGTTATTTAGATTAAATAGAGTAAAAATGCTATTATTTTTCTGTTTTCTGTTTTATCCGTGCAATAGAAAAATGACCTGAAAATGAAAGTCCTCAGAATGCCTTGAAAATGTAGTATGATTTTTTCTGGAATATTTTAGAATTTTTGGCACTGAGAACACATTAGGGGGCTGCACCAGTGGGCCACAAGCCTGCAGGGCATGCCCACCCCCTGGGCACGCCCCCCTGGCTAGTGGGTCCCACGTGGGGCCCCCTCACTTATTCCAGCCACCATCCACTTCGTCTTCCTCCAGAAAAAATCCCACCATTGCTCAAACCCGTATTCTAGCTCATTTTGCTGCCATTTTCGATCTCCTTGCTCAAGGCTCCATTTGCAAAACTGTTTTAGGAGATTGTTCATCGGTATGTGACTCCTCCAATGGTCCAATTAGTTTTTGTTCTAGTGCTTTATATTTTGCAAATTTTTGCTGCTGTGGTGACCTTGTTCTTGAGCTTGCATGTCAAATTTGTATGGTCCCAAGTAGTTTTGATGCATGATATGGCCTCTAGGCACTCGTGGGAGTAGTTGCTATAAGTTTTGTTGAGTTTTGTTTACCTTTACTTTGAGTCACTAAAAATTTCAGAATTTTTCTTTCAGAGAAAATGATGAGGAGATTGTTAAGAGGCTCTTCAAGCCGGGGCTCTAAAGAAGATGAAATGTTACTACCTACGAGATATTTAGACTATGATAGTATGGTAGCACATGATTTTATTAGAAAGGACAAAGATAGAAGGCTGCTTTACAACCTAGTTTTTAGTCAGGGTACTTGTGAGATTATTACTCTGCCTGCTTCTTCTTTGTTCGATATTCATTCACGCAGGTACACTATTATGCCCGATGACATCTACAGATATTGGGGTTTGTCGCAACCCCTAGCACCTGATCCGGCACCAGCCCTCGATCCATATCAGGCTCCAGTTTTTCAGTGGGAGCCACAAGAGCTCGCCAATCATTGGAACCCTCAGTATCCTTCGGAGTATACCGGAGATGGTTATTTTCAGCCATGGCCCTAGACCAACTTAGGCCAAAATCCTAAGCTTGGGGGAGTACGTATTTCTCACCGACATTACATTCATGTTCACACACTTATTTCAGTTGTCGGTGTTCATACTTTTTCATTGTATCATCCATGGTATTTTATTTCTCCTTTCCGTTTTCTTTTTGTGTGTTTAATTAACCTTGAGAAAAATCCAAAAAAATTTAGTTCTAGCTTTACCTTTTAGTTTGTTTAGTTGTATCATTAAAAGAAAACCCAAAAAGATTTCTCGTTCTTCTTTTGCTTGTTGGGAGCTTTCCCGTGTAAATAGTTTTTCTCGTTCTTATTTCGAATTTTCTTTTCTTTGGGTTGCAAGGAGAAGGCCACGATGAAAATGTTGAGTGGCTCTCATATGCATCAATGTTTATTTTACATAGAGCCCATATTACCTTGCCTTCTCCTTTGAGTTATTGTTTGCAGATTCCAGCTTAGTCCAATGCACGTGCACTCTTATTATTATTCACACCGTTCGGTCGTGCAAGTGAAAGGCAATAATGACGATATATGATGAAATGACCGAGATGGAGAAAAGCTGGTATGGACTCGACCTATCTTGTTTTTGTAAATATGATTAGCTCATCATTCTGAATTCAGCTCATTATAGATGAAACATGTTTGCAATGACAATTAGAGATTATAGTTACTCATGCCATGCTTAATTAGCTAAGAGTGTATAATGGTTTGTCTTGAGTGCCTACATGCATTTTAAAATGGTTGTGATGTAGTATGATAGGATGGTATCCTCCTCTGAATGATTCAAGTGGCTTGACTTGGCACATGTTCACGCATGTAGTTGAAACAAAATCAACATAGCCTCCACGATATTTATGTTCATGGTGATTTATATCCTACTCATGATTGCATTCAATGTTGGTTAATCTCAAAGCATGTTTATGACTGTTGTCGCTCTGTAGTTGGTCGCTTCCCAGTCTCTTGATAGCCTTCACTTGTACTAAGCGGGAATACTGCTTGTGCATCCATTTACATAAACCCAAAGTTGTTCCATATGAGTCCACCATATCTACCTATATGCGGTATTTACCTGCCGTTCCAAGTAAATTTGCACGTGCCATACTCTAAACCTTCAAATAATATTCCGTTTTGTATGCCCAAATCGCTCATATAGTGACTGGGGGCTGTTAGTATCTTCCATGCTAGGTGGGTTATTCTCACGATATCTGTTGATTCACTATCATTCACGAGAAAGTGGCTGGTATTCGGGATGCCCAGTTCCATGCTCAAAATTAAATCAAAATATAATAAAACAAAACTCCCCCAGGATTGTGTTTGTATGGACGGTACCCGTGGATTCGGCCCGCCGTGGAGTGTGATTGATCGGTGGAGGGGAAGTAAAAACTTTACTATTCTGTTTGGGAACCGCCTATAATGTATCTAGTATGGAAGATACCGAAATCTCTTGGTTGTTATGTTGGCAATGAAAGCATACCGCTCAAAATCATTATTCATCTCTGTTTTAAAAGCTCGAGCTCTGGCACCTCTGCAAATCAATGCTTCCCTCTGCGAAGGGCCTATCTATTTTACTTTACTGTTGAGTCATCATCCTCTTATAAAAGGCACCAGTTAGAGAGCACCCCCGTCATTTGTATGCTTTGTTATTAATTGATATTGAGTATGATTGTGACTGGATCTCTTTTACCATGAATTACAATGTTTAGTCAGTCCTTGTTCTTTAGAGGTGCTCTGCATTTATGTTTTGCGGTCTCATAAAGGGCTAGCGAGATACCATTATGTCATATTGTATCATGATTGTTTTGATAAAATTGTTGTCATCCGAGACTTATTATTATTGCTCTCTAGTTGGTTATACCATTGATATGAGTAAATGTGAGACCTAAATGTTATTGTGAATGTGGTTAGTCTATAATCTTTGCTGAAAATCTGAACATCAGTTAGACATATTTACAACAGCAAGATCAAACAGAGTTTGTAAATTTTTTTCTTTATCACTTTTAGTTTGTCAACTGAATTGCTTGAGGACAAGCAATGGGTTAAGCTTGGGGGAGTTGATACGTCTCCAACGTATCTACTTTTCCAAACTCTTTTGCCCTTGTTTTGGACTCTAATTTGCATGATTTGAATGGAACTAACCCGGACTGACGCTGTTTTCAGCAGAATTGCCTTGGTGTTATTTTTGTGCAGAAATAAAAGTTCTCGGATTGTCCTGAAAATTTACGGAGAATATTTTTGGAATTAATAAAAAATACTGTCGAAAGAATCAACCGGAGAGGGGCCACCACCTGGTCACAAGCCAGGGGGGCGCGCCCCCCCTAGGGCGCGCCCCCACTGTCTTGTGGGGCCCCTAAAGCTCCTCCGACCTTAATTCCACTCCTATATATTCCTATTCGTGGAGAAAAAAATAGAGGAGAAGAGTTCATCGCGTTTTACGATACGGAGCCGCCGCCACCTCCTGTTCTTCCTCGGGAGGGCAGATCTGGAGTCTGATTTGGGCTCCGGAGAGGGGAAATCGACGCCGTCGTCATCACCAACCATCCTTCATCACCAATTTCATGATGCTCTCTGCCGTTCGTGAGTAATTCAATCGTAGGCTTGCTGGACGGTGATGGGTTGGATGAGATTTACCATGTAATCGAGTTAGTTTTGTTAGGGTTTGATCCCTAGTATCCACTATGTTCTGAGATTGATGTTGCTATGACTATGCTATGCTTAATGCTTGATACTAGGGCCCGAGTGCCATGATTTCAGATCTGAACCTATTATGTTTTCATGAATATGTATGTGTTCTTGATCCTATCTTGCAAGTTGTAGACACCTATTACAAGTTATGATCCGCATCCCCCAGGGTGACAATAACTGGGATTCTTTCCGGTGATTACCGTAGTTTGAGGAGTTCATGTATTCACTAAGTGCTAATGCTTTGGTCCGGTTCTCTATTAAAAGGAGGCCTTAATATCCCTTTGTTTCCATTAGGACCCTGCTGCCACGGGAGGGTAGGACAAAAGATGTCATGCAAGTTATTTTCCATAAGCACGTATGACTATATATGGAATACATGCCTACATTACATTGATGAATTGGAGCTAGTTCTGTATCACCCTATGTTATAACCGTTGCATGATGAATGCCATCCGACATAATTATACATCACTGATCCATTGCCTACGAGATTTTCCATATTTATCTTTGCTAAGTTACCTTTCCATTGCTACTGTTACAATCACCACAATACTGCTACTGCCACTTTTGCCATCGTTACCGTTACTTCCATACTACTTTGCTACTGAATACTTTGCTGCAGATATTAAGTCTTTCAGGTGTGGTTGAATTGACAACTCAGCTGCTAATACTCGAGAATATTCTTTGGCTCCCCTTGTGTCGAATCAATAAATTTGGGTTGAATACTCTACCCTCGAAAACTGTTGCGATCCCCTATACTTGTGGGTTATCAGGATCCTTTCGCGTGGGGTCCGAGTTGCGCGCTAGATCGGGGATCAATTCCGAACTATTTCCGGAGCGAACTTCGGAGACCGGGTTATAGGAGAGGTCTTGATGATCGGAAACCGGGATATAAATCGTCTTTAATTCTGGTTGTTGGGAGGACGAGCCTCCAGCCGGACACTCGACGGTGGCGACTAAGTGAGTGATAGAGGGGGTGCAAATCTCCCTATCGTCAGGTTTAAGCCCGATCCGGGCGTAGACCGGAGTCTGGTCGTCGGACATGCCCATGGTTTGAATCCGATCAAGCAGCTCGTTTAGGGTCGAGACGTCGGTGGGGTACGTGTTGCCGAAGCGCACGAGGTCGATCCGCAGCGCAGTGGTTCCAGGGTCGCTTGACAGCGAATCCAGGTTATGTTCGGCCACGGCGGATCCGGGCACATCGACTGGGTTGGGCGTTCTAGACAGCCCAAGGGTTGAGGCCACCTCAGAGGTGGGGCCCGATGCTCCCGGCGTCGAGGCGTCGGGATCTGCGGGATCCTCCGTGAAAACCGAGAACTTCATCAAAACAAGTTCTCCCCATGAATCAACGACGAACTCTAGGTTTCTGAATCTGATTTCTTGATCGGGGAAGAAACTTCCGATCTGGCCAAGATGGTCAGTCGGATCGGCACACGACAGGATGTTGCCGCCTGTGGAGATCTGACCAGGGACGGAGACATACTTGCTATAGATTTCATTGCTTATGACAAGGCGAGCTATCGATTCCTTTGGCGATCACAGCGGAACTCTCAATGAAAGCACTAATGTCGGTGTCAAAACCGGCGGATCTCGGGTAGGGGGTCCCGAGCTGTGAGTCTAGGATCGATGGTAACAGGGGACGAAGGAGACGATGTTTACCCAGGTTCGGGCCCTCCTATGTTGGTAAAACCCTACGTCCTGCTCGATTATGTTGATGTGTATGGAGGTTATAGAGTTGATCTACCTCGAGATCGGATAGCTAAAACCCTAGATGAGTCTCTGTGTTCTACAATCCAAAACCCTCTGGCTTATATAGACGCCAGGGGTCCCTAGGGTTACACATAGTCGGTTACCCACCGAAGGGAAAAAACATGCCTATTCTACTATCATAAACTTGAAAGACATGCCGCGGCTCCTGAGGTTTCCTCCCTGGCGACGGGGCCTTCGATCATTCCAATCCTCAGCGAGCGGCCCATGAGTCCGGCCCATAAGAAATAGGCCGGCAGTCCGAGGACCCCTTAATCCCGGACTCCCTCACTGGGAAAAGCTCGTGTTGCATTGATACTAGAAGAGACAATAGCTCGATTGCTCAAATGGGCTAGATACGCGCTTGTGCACCAACCTATGAGAGTAAACGTGTCGTCTTCAATCCCATGTATGTTTGATCCAAGAGTATCTACTATGTAAAATGGCTCGATGCTATTGCTATTGCTTACAAGCTCTTTTGTATCTCCTCTTTTGCTTAAAAGCTTTTTTTTCTTTTGCTTCTTTTTTTTCTATATGCTTGATGCTCGAACCAAGATATGAGACAATTATGATGGATATGCATGGGAGAGACTTATGGCACAATGTAGATAACAAGATATTTGCACGCTAAAAGTAGCTATGCGGCATAAGAGTAACACTACGGTGCACAAGTAACGTGGCCCGGCAATTCTCAACTCGCTAGTCTCAATGGGTAAGGTACATAATAGGGTCAAAGCGAACAATGCAATGGAAAGGAAATGGACAATGATGTCGTCGGGATTACCGTCCTTGCTTACGGTTGGGATGCCAAAAGGCAAAGTGGCCGATGTCGATGTCGAAGCCGAGGCGATGATGAGTAGCGGTGTTGTCGATGAAGAACCAGCCCTAATTAGCCGAAACACCTCAGGAAACGGAAACCGCAACTCAAAATCTTAAACAAAATTGGATTAAAATGGCGGAAGTGTATGGTGAAAAAGCTATGCGGAAGTTATAGTGGTGGCCTAGGAAACATGCCAAATATACAAAATTTTGATGGATTCAAAAGGTTTTGGAAATATTTTTGTGGTTATGGGGGTGTCAATAGCTACAATACGAGCTAAAAAACGTCAAAATCGGAGTTCGGATGAATTAGTTATGGCCGAAACAAAATTCCAGCCAAGTTAGTTTTTAAAGGTGTCGGACGTCCGAGAAGTGTCGGACATCCGAGGGTCGGACGTCCGGAAGGTCCGGAAATCCGAGAAATCGGCTCTGTTTTGGGGTTACGGACGTCCGTAAAGTGTCGGACGTCCGGTGCTTTGGACGGGTCCGGACGTCCGGAACAGGTTGGACGTCCGAAGGGTCTTGGTCAGCTCGAGATTTCAGATCCGGGACGCGATTTTGGGCGGAAATTTTGATTTTCGGGGTCGAAATTGATGGGGAAAAAGAAAAATTTGGTGGATTTCGCGGTGGGAATGCTAGATCTAGTTGGCAAACACGAATTCCATGGATCAAAATCAACAAAATCTCACAAGAACCAACAAATCACAATTTTTTTGGTGAGGTTATTTTTGGTGGGGATTTTCGAATTGTGATAGAAACACCCAAAATTAGGCTAGAAAACGAAGGGAAGGACTCCAAATTCGTGAGAAACGTGGCTCTTGATACCAATATGATACGGGGCACACCCGTGTGTGTCGATCTTTCACGAATTGGAGGGGGATTCCACGAAGAACACGGGGAAGAACGAGGAGAAATCACAAGGGAAACACTCAGGAACAAGTCCAATCACACATCCACTAGACTCATATCCACACAAGATCTACACGGGTACAAGAACAACAAAGGGAAAGAGCATACATGGTAGAGTTCATCCCAAATCCCAAAGGGAGATGAGGCCTTGAAATCCCGGAGGATCTTCCCTAAGAAGGGGCCTTGACAACCATAGGATTCTCACACGTGGAGGTCGCGATCTCATAGGAGAAGTATATGGAAGGAGCAATGCTCAACTAATCTATGAGCTAAACGATTGCTTACCCTAGCTAGAGGTGGGGGAAGAGTATTTATAGTCTTGGCCACGAAGGGGTAAGTGGAGAAGGGATACAAGGCCCAAGGCCCGCGGCTGTACACAGGCAGGTGGCAGACGTCCGAAGGACGTCGGTCGTCCGGAGGCTCGGGAGGGTCCGAATGTCCGGAGCGTGTCGGACGTTCGAGGCACGGTCGTCTGGAGGGCGTCGAATTTCCGTAGTTTCGGTACTGGCATCGTGGCACCGGATTTCCGGTAGCTATCGGTCGTCCGGGCGCTGGAGGTTGTCGAACGTCCGGCGGCGTCGGTCGTCCGGCTGCTGTAAAGTGTCGGATGTCCGGTAGGCGTCGGTCGTCCGGACGTTGTAGCTTGTCCACGGCTCCGTCTTGTTCCGTCTCCGCTTCCAAGCTTCCCTCGCGGATGGTGTAGTTGTTCCTTGGCGCTTGCACTCTTCGTCATCCGTGAAGCTCCGACAATACCTATGAATGCACACGAGAGGAGTGTCAAGTAGTATACCATCCTCGAAGGGGTCAAGTGAGCACTTGTAAAGGAGATGATTCACCTTTATGTATGTGGAGTAGATGTGGCACATGTCACTTGCCAAACGTACTCTTGTCATGGTGATGTCCGTAGGATGCTCCGCATCAAACTATTTCTATAAACTATGACCACCCTCGTGCTCTAAAAGGATATAAGTGAAGCACTGGAGCAACTGCCTAGCTCAAAAGATATAAGTGAAGCACATAGCGTATTCTAACAAATTGTGATGAAAATGAGTCTCTCTCGAAAGGTGTGTCCGGCAAACAATGTGTGGCAAACTAAAAGAAAAACAAACTATAATACACGATTCTCCAAGCAAAACTCATATCATATGATGAATAAAAATATAGCTCCAAGTGATATACCGATAGATTGGAGACGAAAGAGCGGATGACTTCCAGGGCATCCCCAAGCTTAGACGCTTAGGTTTTCCTTGAATATTATCTTGGGGTGCCTTGGGAATCCCAAAGCTTAGTGTCTCGCCGCTCCTTATTCCTTTATCCATTGTGGTCTCACCCAAACTTGAAAACTTCAGCACACATAACTCAAGAAAACCTCGTGAGATCCATTTGTATAATAGACATATCGAATACTTTAGGTACTATTATAAATTGATATATATTTCCTTATTTCATAATACATAATGTATTCTAACTTCTCCATAACTTATACCCCCCACCCCCATGATATAATCATAGCATCATCAAAACAAGCAAACTATGCAAGCAAAAACAGAATTTGTCTAAACCATAACAGTCTGTAGTGATTTGTACTAAAACCATACTTATGTTACTCCAAAAATTCTGAACAATTAGGAAAACCTGGGAACTTTGTATAGAATTATTGTGTAAAAAATTTAAATCAAAAAGATGCTCCAGTAAAATCAGAAAAAATCCGCAATACGCCTAAAAGTTTCTGTTTTTACACAGAATCGATTCTACTATCATCCAAGTCATCCCAAAGGCTTTACTTGGCAAAAACACTAATTAAAATATAAAAACACAACCACTACAGTAGCAAAAATCATGGGAACTCAAAATAATAGGAAGTAAAAGCAAAAAATTAAAATAACTATTGGTTGCCTCCCAACAAGCGCTATTGTTTTATAGGCATAATGCATTGTTTCAAGTATGGTCATCCTTCAAATTAATTCCATATATGGCTCTTATAATATATTCGTATGGTGTCTTAATCCCCTTTCTAGGAAAGTGTTCCATTCCTTTATTTAATGGGAATTTAAATCTTATATTACCTTCTTTCATATCAATAATATCACCTATTGTTTGTAGGAAAGGCCTGCCAAGTATTATTTGACAAGACGGACTGCATTCAATATCGAGCACAATGAAATCCACGGGCACATAATTTCAATTAACAAGAATGAGTGCATCATTTATTCTACCCAATGGTTTCTTAATAGTAGAATCCGCTAAATGCAAGTTGAGGGAACATTCATTTATATCCGTGAGACCTAGAACATCACATAAAGATTCGGGTATAGTAGAAACACTAGCACCAAGGCCACACAATGCATAACATTCATCATCTCTAAGCTTTATTTTAATAGTAGGTTCCCATTCATGATGCAATTTTCTTGGTATTGAAACATCTAGTTCAAGCTTCTCTTCATGAGCTTTTATCATAGCTTCTACGGTATGTTTAGTAAAAGCTTTATTTTGTTTGTAAGCATTAGGTGAACTTATCACGGATTGCAACAAGGAATAAATTCAACCACATGACAACTTTCATAATTAAAGTCCTTGTAATCCAAAGTAGTGGGCACATCACTATGTAAAGTTTTGACGTCTCCAAACCCACTTTTTAATTTTTTATCATTAGGATCATCACCCTATGAACAATTGGGGTGCCTTCTAGCTAAAGTTGACTCATCTCTAGTCCCTTTTTCATCAGGTTTTATATTAGTAAACAAAGATTCAATAGGTGAAACATCTATCATTTTAATATCTTCATCATGGTTACGATAAAAACCTGGAGGAATAGCCTTTTCTAGGAACTCTAGCTTAGCTCTCAATCTAGCGGTCCTCTCTTCGATTTCCTTAATGGATATTTGGATAGATTTAATAGACGCATTACTATCATGCTTGGGTGGCAAAGTTTTACTTTTAAGTGTTTTGACGTCATGAGCAATCATATCCATGTTTATAGCCATATCATCAACTTTATGTAATTTTTCTTCTACCATAGTATTAAAAATCTTTTGAGAATTAATAAATTCTTTAATGGTGTTCCCAAGATCAGTAGATATCCTATTATTATTATTGGAAGAATTACCATAGTAATTACCATAATTATTAGAGGAATTACCAGGATACGGTCTAGGATTGAAATTCCCTCTGTAAGCATTATTGTTGAAATTATTTCTAGAGACAAAATTCACATAAATGGCATCATTATTTTGCTCAATCAAAGTAGATAGTAGCACATCATTGGGATCAACATGAGCATTTTAACTAGCAAATATATTCATAATAGCATCCATCTTATCACTCAAAGTAGCAATTTCTTCAACAAAGTTTACCTTCTTAACAGGTCGAAAAAAAGTTTACCTTCTTACCAGTTGGAGCTCGTTCGGTGTGCCATTGAGAATAATTTGTCATGGTATTTTCCAGAAGTTTTGTAGCTTCTCCAAATGTAATTCCCATGAACATACCACCTATAGCAGAATCTAGAAGATTTCTCGACACAAAGTTTAGTCCCGCATAGAAATTTTGTATTATCATCCATAAACTTAAGCCATGAGTGCGAAAATTTCTAATCATTAATTTCATTGTCTCCCAAGCTTGTGCAACATGTTCTTGATCATGTTTAAAATTCATAATTTCATTTCTAAGAGAGATACTTAACAGGAGAAAAATACTTAGCAATAAAAGCATCCTTACACTTATGCCAAATTCCAATACTATTACGAGGCAAGGATGAAACCAAGTTTTAGCTTTATCTCTTAGTGAGAAAGGGAATAATTTCAACTTAACGACATCATTATCCACATCCTTTTTCTTTTGCATATCACATAATTCAACGAAGGTATTAAGATGTGAAGCAGCATCCTCATTAGGACTCGCAGCAAATTGTTCTTTCATAACAAGATTCAAGAAGACAACATTAATATCATAAGCTTCCGCACTAGTGGCAGGTGGTATTGTAGTATTAAGAAAATCATTTTTATTAGTATTTGAAAAGTCACAGAATTTGGTATTTTCTTGAGACATAGCGACAAAGTAAGCAAACTAACAAGCAAACTAGCAAATAGAAATATTTTTGTGTTTTTGGTTTTTTTATGAAAGCAAATATAAAGGTAAATATAAAAATACAAGTAAAATGTAGAACAAGTGAATGATAGTTTGTGTGAAGGAACCTCGTGAGAAGTTGATGATGTCTCCCCGGCAACAGCGTCAGAAATTCGTTCTGCTACTTGCGAGTTGTGTTGGGTTTTCCCCCAAAGAGGAAGGGTGAAACAATATAGTAGCGGTAAGTATTTCCCTCAGTGAGAAACAAGGTTATCGAAACAGTAGGTGAATCATGACAACTTCACGTCGATAGCACTTACACACAAAACCAAACACTTGCACCCAAAGCGGGCAGGAGGGTTGTTGATACGGGGCACGCCCGTGTGCGTCGATCTTTCACGAATTGGAGGGGATCTCACGAGGAACACGAAGAACACAAGGGAAACACGAGAGGAAAACAAACACTCAAGGACAACCTTCAATCACACATCCACTAGAATCACATGAGTACACGAGTATCACGGTCCACAATCAACAAAAGGATACAAGTAACGATAGTCTTCTCGCTCCGGAGGAGGAGGTCTTGAATCCCATGGGGATCTTCCCTTAGAGGGGCCTTGGCATCGCTTGGATCTTCTCTCAACGGAGGGTAACCTCCGAGGGAGAAGGAAGTGATGGAGCTATGCTCAACAAAGTCTTTTGCTAAACAATAGCTAACCCTAGAGAAAGGGGAAGAGGAGTTTATATAGTGCTAGCCACGAAGGGGGGAAAGGGAGAGGGAGGTACATGGGCCTCGGGCCCGTCCATGCACGCAGGCAGGCGCCGGATGTCTGGCCAGACTCTGGGGTGCCGGATGTCCGGCTTGGAGCTGGTCAGAGAGCAGTGGATGCAGGTGCCTCGCGCCGGATGTCTGGGGCGGAGGCCGGATGTCCGGGCTTGGGCCGGATGTCCGGGCTGGAGGCGTCATGTTTCGCTCGGTTCTGGTATTGGGTCACCGGAATTCCGGGGGTGGCGGTCAGAAATCCGGGGCGGTGCCGGATGTCCGATGCCTGTAGCTTCTGCTGCTGGCCCTTGGTGCTGGTGCAGTCTCTAGGGGCCGGATGTCCGGGGTCTTGGCCGGATGTCCGGGGCTTGGAGGATGTTTTAGCCATCGTTTGCGTGTCCGTTCCCATGGGGACTTTTCCTTCACCAGGCTCTAGTCATGGGTCACTTTGTGGCTTGATGCAATGGTGTAGAGTCCATGGGGATGATGTTGGGATGCTCCGCATCATCTCCCCCCCCCTTGGGGAAGATCCGTCCTCGGATCAAGATCTTCATCACCATGGAAAGGGGATAGATCCGTGACATTGAAGGTGTCACTCACGTTGTACTTGTCGCGTGGTATGTCGATCTTGTAGGCATTGTTGTTGTAGCGTGCCAACACCTTAAAGGGACCGTCGGCTCGAGGGAGTAGCTTTGACTTGCGTTCGTTGGGGAAGTGGTCCTTGCGAAGGTGTAGCCACACAAGATCACTGGGCTAGAACACCATGGGGTGCTTGTTGATGTTGCGCTTGTTGGTGACACATTCCACTTGACGTTCAATCGTGCATCTTGTATCTTCATGCATCCTCTTGATGTAGCTTGCCCTTGCACTTGCGTCCATATTGACGCGCTCTTGGAGAGGTAGAGGTAGGATGTCCAATAGGGACAAAGGATTGAAGCCGTATACCACTTCGAACAGAGACTTGCCGGTGGTGGAGTGACTTGCGCGGTTGTAGGCGTACTCGGCGATGGGGAGGCAATCTTCCCATTCCTTGATGTTCTTCTTGATCAATACGCGAAGTAGGGTAGAAAGCGTCCGGTTCGTCACCTCCGTTTGTCCATCGGTTTGAGGGTGATATGCCGAAGAGAAAAGAAGCTTGATTCCAAGCTTGGTGCATAGGGTCTTCCAAAAGTAACTCAAGAACTTGACGTCGCGATCCGAGACAATGGTCTTGGGTACGCCATGTAGCCGCAAGATGTCCCTACAAAAGAGATTGGCAATATGTGAAGCATCGTCTATCTTGTGACATGGAATGAAATGAGCCATTGTGGAAAAGAGGCCCACAACAACAAAAACAGAATCATGGCCAGTTTTAGTTCGTGGCAAGCCAAGCACAAAGTCCATACTAATGGCTTCCCAAGGTTGGAACGGTATCGGAAGAGGCATATAAAGACCATGGGATTGAGCTTTCGACTTAGCTTTGCGGCATGTCGAGCACCGGTTGGTGAAACGTGCAACATCACGAAACATCTTGGGGCCAAAAATACTTGTTGGAGAGTGTGGCATACGTCTTGTCGCGTCCAAAGGTTCCCATAAGTCCTCCACCATGAGCCTCTTGCAAAAGCAACAAACGAAGAGAAGACTCGGGTATACAAAGTTTGTTAGCACGCATAAGATAGCCGTCTTTCATATAGTAGTTCTCCCAACAAGATTTCACTTGACATTTAGCATATGGAGTAGCAAAAGAAACATCAAGCTCATACAAATCTTTGATATGCTCAAAACCAACAACATTCAATTCAAGTTGAGTAACTAGCATGCATTTGCGGGAAAGGGTATCCGCCACAACGTTTTCCTTACCCTTAATGTATTTGATGACATAAGGGAAGGACTCAATAAATTCACTCCATTTAGCATGCCGTTTATTCAACTTGGTTTGACCTTTTAAGTACTTAAGCGTTTCATGGTCGGTATGGATGACAAACTCATGAGGTCGTAAATAGTGTTCCCACACATGCAAAACTCTCACCAAAGCATACAATTCTTTGTCATAGATGGGGTAGTTAAGTTGAGCGCCGGATAGTTTCTCGCTAAGTACGCGATAGGACGCTTCTGTTGCATAAGCACACCAGCTATTCCACTACCACTAGCATCACAATGCACTTCAAATGTTTTATCAAAGTTGGGCAAAGAAAGCAAAGGTGCATGAGTGATCAAATTTTTAAGTTCCTGGAATGCGGTGTCTTGGGAAGTACCCCAAATAAATGGTGCATTCTTCTTGCTCAAAGCATGAAGAGGTGATGCAATAGTGCTAAAGTCTTTGGCAAAACGGCGATAGAAACTGGCTAGTCTTAGGAAGCTACGCACTTGTTGCAAATTTGTTGGTGTGGGCCAAGTTTTAATAGCATCAATCTTAGTTTCATCTACATGTACGCCCTTAGAAGATACTACAAAACCTAGGAAACCTACCTTCTGCACACCAAATGTGCATTTCTCCATGTTTGCATAGAGTTGTTCTTTCCGAAGGATTTGCAAAACATCATGAACATGTGTAGCATGCTCCTCAAGAGACTTGCTAAAGACAAGAATGTCATCAAAGTAAACCACAACACAATATCCTATGAGTGGTCGCAACACATAGTGCATAACACGCATGAAAGTACCCGGTGCTTCGGATAAGCCCATGGGCATAACCAACCATTCATAGAGACCAAATTTAGTCTTGAATGCAGTTTTGCACTCGTCACCCTCTTGTATGCGAATTTAGTAGTAACCACTTTTTAAGTCAATCTTAGAAAATATAGTGGCACCACTAAGCTCATCTAGCATATCATCTAAGCGAGGAATGGGATGATGGTAGCGAATAGTGATAGCATTGATAGGACGACAATCGGAACACATGCGCATACTACCATCTTGCTTAGGCACAAGTATGACCGGAACCGCACACGGACTCAAGCTCTCGCGTACATGCCCTCTATCTAGGAGTTTTTGGACTTGCCTTTGTATTTCCTTTGTTTCTTCGGGGTTGACGCAGTAGGGAGCCTTGTTAGGAAGAGGTCGATGCGGTGTTCGATCCCTCGTTTAGGTGGTAGTCCCGAAGGTAGCTCATCGGGGAAAACATCTTGGAATTCCTGCAACAACTTAGACAACACAAGAGGAAGATGTTGTGAAGGGTTAGTCCGAATGACGTCATCTTTGCACACAAGTACATAGTAAAGAACGGTCGATGGGTTCTCACTCACATCCCTCAAATCTCGTTTGGTGGCTAAAAGAACTATATCTCTCATGTCCCTCATCGTGGAGTCGCTCATTTTTGGCTTGTGGCACTCACTCTCTTGGAGGTGGATCACTCTCTCGCTTTTATCTCCACGATGGAATGAAGCTTGTTTGTCGGTGATGACTTGACTTGGAGTCATTGGTGGGAGCACATATTGCGTGCCCTTCATCTTGAAGCTATATTGATTTGTACGACCGTTGTGTGTGACGCCACGGTCGAATGGCAAAGGTCTACCAAGTAGGAGGTGGCAAACGGACATTGGAACCACATCACAGTCCAAAGTGTCTTCATAAGCGCCTATCTTGAAAGAAACTTCCACGGTGTGGTCAACTTGGATGGTTCCGGAATCACTAAGCCATTGGACCTTGTAGGTACGAGGGTGCTTTTTCTTGACCAATTGTAGCTTGGAACAAAGGTCTTCACTTGCCAAGTTGTGGCAACTCCCGCCGTCGATGATGACCTTCACGGATTTTCCTTGGATGCCCGCCTTGGTGTGGAAGATGTGACAACGTTGGTCCTCGTCTTCTTGTTGTTGGAGCGTCAAAACTTTGGAGACAACGACAGCAGGGCTCGAATCGTTGTCGCAAAAGATTTGCGAATCTTCATCTTCGTTCACTTGGCGGTGTATGGCCACTTGCTCCAAAGCTTGCATCTCGTCGTCACTCATAGAGTCATAGGTGCCATCGTCGAGGAGAATCATGTTGCATTTGGTTGGACATTCGAAGGTCTTGTGGCCTCGGCCTTGGCACGTGAAACACTTGATGGAGCTTGTCTTGGCGGTAGCATCCGGTGTTGGAGTAGAGGATGAAGCTCTCGGCTTGTAGGTGCTTGAGGATGGTCGGCTTGACGAAGTCGTCTTGTCCTTGTAGCCTGACTTGTCGCCGGTAGATGTTGTAGATTTCGTAGTTGATGGTTTCGTTGTCGTAGTAGCTTGAACACTTGAGCCGTAGGTCTTGGAGGATAACTTGGAGTACTTGTAGTCATCTTGCACTTGCCCTTCCGCCTTGGTTGCTTGATGCACAAGTTCGAGAAGGTTGGAGTATGGTTGGAAGTCGGCAATTTTCTTGACTTGGTAGTTGAGGTCATTCAAGAAGAGTGCCATTGTTTGCTCGTCATGTTCCTTTACATTGGCTCAGATCATAGAAATCTCCATATCTTGGTAGTACTCTTCTACGGACTTGGTTCCTTGCTTGAGTTTTTGGAGCTTCTTGAAGAGATCCCGGTTGTAGTGTGTAGGCACAAAACGAGCTCGCATGCGATCCTTCATTTGGGCCCAAGTGTTGATAGGAGGTTCACCTCTCTCCCTTCTTCTCTCAATCACTTGTTCCCACCAAATAAGGACGTAGTCTTGGAAATCTAGTGAGGCCATGACTATCTTCTTCTCTTCATCATAGTTGTGGAGGCGAAAGATCTTGTCAACCTTGAGGGCCCATGACAAGTAGTCTTCGGGATCGTTGCTTCCGGAAAACTTTGGCATTGTGAACTTGAGCTTGCCGAAGCGTTGCTCATCATTGTGGTGGTGATGCCGAAATCCTTGTCTTGGAGGTGGGTCCTCATTGTCATTGCCTTGAGCATGTTGCCGTTGATTTTGTCCTTGCTCCTCTTCATGGTTGGGTTCGTCGCGATGATCTTGAGGACGGCGACGAGGTGGGCGCACTCGGTTGCGTCTTTCTTGGTGCTCCTCTTGGCGATTGGCTTCTTCTTGTCGTTGTCGACGAAGTTCTTCTTGTTGTGCTTGGCGAAGTGCTTCTTGCTCGTGATGAGCGTGGCAGTTGCGCTCCTCCAATGCACGAGTAGCTTCTTGTAAAGCGCGATGTGCTTCAAGTGCGCGTTCATGACGACGATGTTGTTCTTCTTCTCAGCATCGTTGTTCTTGTTCTTGGCGTTGTCGTTCTTGCTCCAACGCATCTTGATCTTGTTGGCGGCGGCGTTCTAGAGCGCGGACGCGATCTTGTAATCCATTGCCATGAAATGGATTGTCTTTACGGTGACGACCTTGTGGAGAACTTGGGCCAGAGTGTTCATCACGATGATGATGACGTGCTTGTGGGCTTGCGTCGGAAGAGTACGTCGTTGAGTTGCGACTTGTGTGACGACTCCTTGTTGATGTAGATGAGGAAGGTGCGCGAGTGACCATCAAGGACCGAAGCTCCTCCATTAGGCTTGAGAGCTTGGTGTCGAGGTATTCCCTAGTGCGCATTTCGGATTCGCGCAAGTTGGAGGCGAGTTGGTCGATGCGGTCATGCAAGACATCTTGAGCTTGACTAATTGCCTTGTGTGCGCCGAAGAAGTGCAACTTGGTGACGTGGTTGTTCACGTCGTCTTCATTCTCCTCGAAGGTCGGGTTCGACATGATGTTCCTATCCATAGCACTCAAGAAGATATAAGTGGAAGAGTGAGAAGACAATACCAATTACCGTTCCAAAAGTTGAAAGTGGATCAAGGTCACTCAATGTGCAAGTATGAAAATAGTAGAATTGGTACCGAAGATCGTCCTTCTCACACCTACACAAATAAGGCTTATGGAGTAGCTTGGTTAGGATACTGGCACAAATTTCAAGCAATTCGAAAGATAAGATTCAATAATGTTGAAAGAGATTCATAAAATTCGCGAATGAGACAATGTAGATCAATAGAAATGGGTATACACGGAAACACACTCACGCAAGAAAATTGGGGTCATGCAACCAAGGATGAGCCAAAATGTGGAATCCACGGAAAATGCTCTCGTTGCACAACACTAGAGAGACGGTAGCACGATTGCTCCAATGGGCACGATATGCACTTGTGCACACCCTAAAAGTAACCAAACGTGTCGTCTTTCTATTCCCAACTTGCTATGTGTGTATGTGGCACATGTCACTCGCACAAGTGATCCAAGATGATCAAGTATGCAATGCGAAACTTGAGATGCTATTGTCCTCTTTCTCTTTTGCTCTTGCTTAAAAGCTTTGCTTCTCTTTTCTTTTGCAATGATGTTTTGTATGGTCACAATGCGGGACGTGCACACCAAGATAGCAATTATGTATGCGGTAACTATGTTGTAACACAAAAGATGATACTAAGATATATGCACGCAAATGAAGCTATGCGGAGTATGTATCACTAAAGTGCACAAGTAGCGTAGCCCGGCAATACTCAATGGCTAGTCTCGATAGGCAAGTAACGCAAATAGGCTCGGGGTAACAAAGCAATGGCAAGGGTAAATGGTCAAGAGTGTCGTAGAGGTTACCATCCTTGCTTACGGTGAGGTGTCAAAGAAGAGTTGGTTGGCGATGATCCGGAGCGATGATGAGCGGCGATGTCGGTGAAGAACCACTCCTAATTAGCCGAAACACCTTAGGAAGTGGCAATGCTCGCGACTCAAAATATCAAATGCAAAAGGGTTGCAGAAGAAATGACGGAAAGTTGCGGAAGAAATGGTGCAAAAGAACTAAATCTGTCAAAATCGGAGGCAAAATAGCTTTGCTGTTCTCCAGGGGCTGGATGTACGGGCTGCCTGGGCCGGATGTCCGAACCTCCCGAATCTAGATCCTATCACAGGATTCCTATGAACTAGAGGAGGAACATGAAAAAATTTCGGCAAAATTGGGGCGGTTTGACGGTGGAAAATGATGGGGATGGTGGGGAAAAGCTCTATCTACCTGTCCACAACGAAATCCATGGATCAAAATCAACAAAATCTCCTCAAATCGAACGAATCCAAGAAATTTGGTAGGGCTATTTTTGTGGGGATTTTCGAAATTAGGTCAAAACAAAACAAAATTGGCTAGAAATCGAAGGGGGAGACTCCAAATTCGTGAGAAACCTAGGCTCTTGATACCAATATGATACGGGGCACGCCCATGTGTGTCGATCTTTCACGAATTGGAGGGGATCTCACGAGGAACACGAAGAACACAAGAGAAACACGAGAGGAAAACAAACACTCAAGGACAACCTTCGATCACACATCCACTGGAATCACACGAGTACACAAGTATCACGGTCCACAATCAACAAAAGGATACAAGTAAGGATAGTCTTCTTGCTTCGGAGAAGGAGTCTTGAATCCCATGGGGATCTTCCCTTAGAGGGGCCTTGGCATCGCTTGGATCTTCTCTCAACGGAGGGTAATCTCCTAGGGAGAAGGAAGTAATGGAGCTATGCTCAACAAAGTCTTTTGCCAAACAATAGCTAACCCTAGAGAGAGGGGAAGAGGAGTTTATATAGTGCTAGACATGAAGGGGGAAAAGGGAGAGGGAGGTACATGGGCCTCGGGCCCGTCCATGTGCGCAGGCAGGCGCCGGATGTCCGGCCAGACTCTGGGGTGCCGGATGTCCGGCTTGGAGCTGGTCAGAGAGCAGTGGACGCGGGTGCCTCGCGCCGGATATCTGGGGCAGAGGCCGGATGTCCGGGGTGTCGGGAGTGGCCGGATGTTCAGGCTTGGGCCGGATGTCCGGGCTGGAGGCGCCGTGTTTCGCTCGGTTCTGGTATTGGGTCGTCGGAATTCCAGGGGTGGCGGTCAGAAATCCGGGGCGGTGCCGGATGTCCGGGCTGGGGCCGGATGTCCAGCGCCTGTAGCTTCTGCTGCTGGCCCTTGGTGCTGGTGCAGTCTCCAGGGGTCGGATGCCCGGGGCTTGGAGGATGTTCTAGCCACCATTTGCGTGTCCGTTCCCATGGGGACTTTTCCTTCACCACGAGCATCTTCTAGGCCTTCTTCATTCCCGTTGTACCTAATCATGCGAAGGATCTCCGATTGAGGTAGCACCCAAGCTCCATGAACATCAAAGAGAGAATCATATAGGACAGATGTCACCTCGTGCTCAATAGCGCGTGCCCTGGCTCTAGTCATGGGTCCCTTTGTGGCTTGATGCAATGGTGTAGAGTCCATGGGGATGATGTTTGGATGCTCCGCATCAGTTGTCAAGCCCCTTGAACTCGTTACTTGCAAGGATTACTCCTGATAGTGATAGGTATATAAATAAACAGTAAAATAAAAAAGTAAATAAACTGCAGCAAGGTTTTAGGGTTTTAGTAATATGATTTGACTAAACCCGGGGGCCATAGTTTTCACTAGAGGCTTCTCTCTCCAACACATAGCATGCGTTGGGTAGACAAATTACTGTTGGGCAATTGATAGGAAAGCACATAGTTATGATGTTATTCATGGCAATGATCATGTATATAGGCATCACGTCCGTGACAAGTAGACCGAAACGATTCTGCATCTACTACTATTACTCCACCAATCGACCGAAACGATTCTGCATCTATGGTATCATGACAAACAGAGTAACACATTAAGCAAGATGACATGATGTACACAAAGTAAGACAAGCAATATGTTCAAACCCCGTCGTTTTATCCTTAGTGGCAACAATACAATGCATGTCTTGTCCCCTTCTGTCACTGGGATATAGAGCACCACAAGATTGAACCCACTACAATGGACTCCTCTCACCGAAGATAAATCAATCTAGTTGGCCAAACCAAATGGATAGATCGGAGAGACTTACAAAGCTATAACAATCATGCATAATAAAGTTAAGAAAAGACTCAATTACTTTCAATGAATAATCTGATCATAAATCCACAATTCATCGGATCCCAACTGAAAGTGCAATCATGCCCTTAATCATATTTTGATATTGTTAACAACATACATATAGGGAACTAATCATTTTCATCAAGTGCATCTCAGGTTTAGTTCCCAAGAGATTGATGTGCGGATCGTGACTAACATATCCAGGATGCCTAAAGTATGGAGAAACAAGACAACATGTTCTATCTCTTTTTGTTTACTCTTGAGTATAGGGATCCCGCACTATTAAGAGGGGATCACTGGCTCTCGCAATAGACTTGCTAAAAAATCTAGGAAAAATCCTCTTGTGTTTCCACCCCAAGTTGTTTCCTCTTTGTTCTACTCTTCTCCGGACGTCCAACGACCTTCGGTCGTCCGTCCTCCGGATGACCGATGTCCTCCGAAACTCCGGGGCCAGCCACCTGAACCGAATCCCTGGATTTCTGGTCCTTCCGGTCGTCCAGGCTTCGGACGTCCGGGTGTGGCCGAAAATCCGACGCCACCCACCAGAGCCAAAATGTCGGACGTCCGGTCCCCTCCGGACGACTGTGCCCCGGACGGCCGACACTCTCCGATCGTCCGTATGCTGTGCACTCTCTTTCACCTTACTACTGTGCTGACCTGCTCTCTCTGTTCTCGGACGACTGACCCCTGTCGGACGCCCGACATCTCGTGTTAGTCCGGACGACCGACAACTGTCGGACGTCCGACGACTGCGCAACTTAAGTGGCTTCAACGGCCATTTTCTTACCACCTCTATATATAGTCTTCTCCCACCTCGGGTGAGTGTTGTCCAACACAGTGAAAAGATTCCAAGAACACCTTTCTCTCTCACTCTCATTTGCTTACACCAAATCCTAGATCCCGAGTGCATCTGTGAGTTTCCTTGAGTGTTGTTCCAATCAAAAGATAGATCATCCCTCTACCCTCCTCTCAACCAAAGCTATACGTAATTTGAGCAAGTCTTGAGCGGTTCCCTTGATCTTGTTACTCTTGGAGGTTGGAGACTCCTAGGCGGTAGGAGTTCTTCGGAGAGGAATCAAACCATTGTGATTTCCCCCAGAAAGTTTGTGAGGGTTTGGAGACCACCCAAGGTCTACCACTAGTGGTTGAGAAACGCCTTTGTGGTGTTGTCTCAAGGAGATAATAGGGTGAGCCTTCGTGGCGTTGGTGTGCCTTCGTGGTAACATCCACCTCTCTAAACGGTGATGTAGATTCCCTCCAAGGAAGTGAACATTGGCATACATCCTCATCTCTCAGAGTTGCGGTTATCCCTAACCCTAACTCCCTACTTGTGGTTATTTGTCTTTGTGGTATTACTTGTATTACTTGTGCTTGCCTATCTACTTACTTGTTGCTTTGCTTAGTACACATAGCACAACTATCATCTTTGCAATTGTTAGGCTCACTTTCATATTCCGCAATATTGCCTAAAATTGCTAAGTAACAATTAAAATTTGTAATTGTACCTATTCACCCCCCTCTTGGTCCATCTCGATCCTTTCACCAACAAACACACCGCAAAAGAATATTACATTGGATAGATCTTCATGAGAAGTGTGAAGAACATGGTATGGAAGATCAAAGAGAGAGAAGAAGCCATCTAGCTACTAACTATGGACCCGTAGGTCTATCGTTAACTACTCACCCATCATCATGGAGGCAGCCAGGTTGATGTAGAAGGCCTCCGTGATTGATTCCCCTGGGATAGCAGAAGAACAGAGGCTTGCGGCGGTGAAAAAAGTGTTTCGTGTGTCTCTGTTGTTTTTGGGGCAACTGGGCCTATATAAAAGTGGAATTAGGTCAGGAGGTGCCACAAGTGGCCCATAAGCTCGGGGGGTGCCCTACCCCCAGGGTGCGCCCTCTAGGCTCGTGGCCACCTCCTGGGTCTTCCGGCCTCCTCCCGAAGCTTCCTGGGTCTCTTTTGGTCCAAAAATAATTCCCGTAAATTTTCATCCAATTTGGACTCCGTTTGATATTGATTTTCTAAAAAGTCCAAAAACAGGCAAAAATATAGGAACTTGCACTGGGCACTGGCCACTGGGTTAATAGGTTAGTCTCCAAAATGATATAAAATAGCATATAATTGCATATAAAGTATCCAAGATTGATAATATAATAGCATGAAACAATCAAAAATCATAGATGCGCCGGAGACGTACCTTTGGGCCGTGTGCGATGAACCAGAATGCAGGACACAAATATTTCCACTTTACTTAGTAGCACCCCGCCTTGAGAAATCTCAGAAAAAAGCACCCGCCTTGAGCGATGCAAGAACTCGTGGTTTTGCGGCATTTCATTATAGCGTACACACTTATTATGTTTGTACCGTGTGCGATCTTGGTATCTCCCGCCCCGCTTCTATTCCTTTACCCAAATTTAAGTGGCAGCGGTATTTCAATTGTCGCCCTCCCTCGTCCACAACCAACCTTATAGTAAAACTTCAGTTGCCGAGGCATTTGAACCATCGCCGTCCCTCGATCACCACCATCTCCACTCGCAGTTACTAAAATCTTCAGTAGCCGCGACATATCCTCAAACACAACACTGACCCCCTCCACAGTCCACACACACCGACCCCCCCTGAGGGAGTCCTGGACTAAGGGGTCCTCGGGCTGTTGACCTGTCTCTCAATAGGCCGGCTTGGTGGGCCACACTCTGACTCTTGCAGGAGGGGCCGGATACATCGAGACCCTATGTTCTAGAAGGAAGTCCCGAAGGCGCGTCGTGTACTCCAAGTCAAGATAAGGGAATGGACATTTCCATCCCCGGCAGGAGACCTGTCATGTGTAAACCCTAGGAACCCCCCGGTGTCAACTCATCTAGGGTTTTAGCTAGTCAATCTCGAGGTAGATCAACTCTGTAACCTTCATACCATCAATATAATCGAGCAGGACGTAGGGTTTTACCTCCATAGGAGGGCCCGAACCTGGGTAAACATCGTCTCCTTCGTCCCCTTGTTACCATCGATCCTAGACTCACAGCTCGGGACCCCCTACCCAAGATCCGCCGGTTTTGACATCGACACCCCCCCTTCTCCCCTGATCGAACCTTAGCTCATCACTGTCGTCGCCGCCCAGCACCAACCTTAGCCGGTCTGCCCATGCCTCCAAGCTACATAAGTTCAAGTTACCCACCGATCCTCATACACCCTCGTTGCCCTGAGTTTTTAGATGAGGCCTACGGTGTACCTTATCTCCAGATACCCGTCCCGTACTCCAAAGAGTCATGGCCTAAGCCTGACCACATATCCCGAGGAGCCCGAGGAGCGTACAGCTAAAAGAGGTCTATCATGGCCTCTCCGCCGGACGATGGCGAGGTGGCTGCCGTTCGTGGCGACCTGTCGATCCCGGAGGAACACCTCATCGTGGAAGCCAGCGAGGACGTTGACTACGTTTCCATGCGGGCCATGTCACGGGTTAAGTAGTCCATCGGCAACGCCTCTGGTTCAACCACCGTTAATCTCTTTGAAGGCCCTACCGCTGATCTCCTCTGCCTCCTGGTCAAGGATTTGCGATCCTTGTACGCCATCGAGCCCCTTTTGTAATTTCTGAAGGGAAATATGGTTTTAGTGCAGATCCTTACAGACTGTTCTATTTTTAAGAGATTCTATTTTGCATGCATAGTTTGCTTGTTTTAGTGTTTCCATAGCTTATATTTAGTGATATAAATTATGGGAATGATAGAATATAGTAGGCATTATCTGATAACAATTATGAATCTCGTCTCGATGGTACCTAAGTGAATGATCTAATTTTATTATACTAACCCATCTCACGAAGTTCCGTTAATTTTTGTGTGATTGAACTTTTCAAGTTTTGGGTGAGATACCGATATGAGGAGAATAAGGAGCAGCAAGACCCTAAGCTTGGGGATGCACAAGGAACCCCAAGGTAATATTCAAGGAAGACTCGAGTGTCTAAGCTTGGGGATGCCCCGGAAGGCATCCCCTCTTTCGTCCTCAACACTATCGGTATATTTTACTTGGAGCTATATTTTTATTCGTCATATAATATGTGTTTTTCTTGGAGCGTCATTTTATTTTTTTAGGCTTTGCTTGCTGTTCTTTATAATCATGCTTTTCAATAAAAGATTCAAAGAATTGCGTTTAAATGCCTCAATTGCATGTTTGATGTGTCATGTGCAAAGACAGAAACTTTTGTTGTAGTGTTTGAATTTTGATATTTTACTAGAACATGGAAAGTTTCTAAATTGTTTACAACATTTTCATACAAATATTTTATTATTTGCTAAAGTTTCAGAATTTATTAAGTTACAGAAGTACACTTTTTGAATTAATTGCTACAGACAGTCCTATTTAGAGAGATTGTTGTCATAGTTTTGTTATCGGCTTACCCTGGAGTTTTCATGGCTTATATTGGTAGATATAAATTGTGGAAATGATAGTACACAATACATAATGTATGAAAATTATTATGCAACTTGCCTTGGCAGTACATAAAGTGTTTTTTTATTCTTATGTGCACTAACCTATCTAATGAGTTCTTGTCAAGTTTTGTGTGGATGAAGCTTTTAAGATTAAGGAAACCATGATATTAGAGGAATTAAAGAGACACAAGATCTCAATCTTGGGGATGCCCAAGGATCCCCAAGTCAATATTACAAGAAGTCTCAAGCATCTAAGCTTGGGGATGCCACTTTAGGCATCCCACCTCTCTTCGTCAACAAATACCGGTTAGCCTATGTTGAGCCTAAGTTTTTATTCATTCACATGATATATGGTATTCTTGGAGTGCCCTTTTTATTTTGTTTTCTGTTTTAAATAAATCTCATATCTAAAAGTCTTTATTGAGATAGAGTCCTCACATAGCTACTTGATTGTTTGACTACTCATTGATCTTCACTTATATCTTTTGAGAGTAGTTTGATGTTTACTCATGTGCTTCACTTATACCCTGGGAGTAATTTGTGAATGAATTTAATATCATAAATCTGAAAATTATCCATGTGCTTTATGCTTAGTAGTAATTTCACATTTGGTTTAGAAAGTAAAATCTATTGAAGTTTAACAATCACAATATTGGTCATACAAGCAATTTATGAATGATTAGTATAACAAAGAGAACTTTCTCATACAAATACATAATCTTGGACATCTTTTATGATTGTGAATGGCCATTAATTATTTTCAACCTTGATCAAATTAGTTGAAGTTGGACAAGGAATACAAAGTAGTGAATTATGTTTGGGTATCTTTGCAAAGAAGTTATATTGTTATGGATCCTCCAACACGTGGTGCTGGTTTAGAACCTTTTTGCTAGCCAAAACTTCGTACTAAGTAGATTTACTACTTGTGCATCCACAATCCTTGAGCCAAGTTTCTTCCATGAGAGTACACCATACCTACCTATATATGGTATCTCACTGCCATTCCAACTAAATTTGCATGTGCCACCTCTCAAAACCTTCAAATAAACATATGTTTTGTGTGCCTGTACCGCTCATAGAGCGACAGGGCGGTCAGTATCTTCCATGCTAAGTGGGTTATTCTCATGACGAGTGTTTATTCACTTGTCATTGCAAGAGAGAGGTTGGTAAAAAGGATGCCCAGTCCTACATAATAAAAAAATAAATAAACAAGAACTCCCCCTAGAAAGTTGATTGTTTGGATGGCACCCATGAATTCGGCCAGCCATGGAATGTGTTTGAATGGTGGAGGGGGAATAAAATTTCAATTCCATTGGGAACCGCCATTAATGTGTTTAGCATGGAAGATATTGAAATCCTTTGTCATCGCGTTGACAGGAAAGACACACCGCCCAAAATATATTCCTCTCTCTTTTAAGCAATGAGCTCTGGCACCTACAAATCCTTGCTTCCCTCTGTGAAGGGACATTCTATTTACTTTTATGCTATTTACTTCATGTTATTTACTTTTCATGTCGAGTCAACTTCTTATTCCAACCTCAATCTCTAGTTGGCAGGCATCATGTGGTGGGGAAAGATTCAAACACCTATATCCAGTCAAATATATTTGATCATGAGTTATTATTGTTGACAATTATCTTTATGATAAGTGTGTTGGGAGCCAAAACATTAAGCCCCTATCTTTCTATGTGTTCGATGAATGTTGTTTGTTATAAAAATATATTTTGAGTACTAGCAATCATACAAGATGATGATACGTATACGATTTTTCCCCCTCCCCCGAGCCGCTCCCGCGAGCGTCCTCGGGGGCAACCCTAGCCGCCGCCAGACCCTCCCCCTCTCCCGGCCTCCCTCCCCGCCGCCGCCGCGAGGCGCCGCCGAGCAAAGCCCGGCCGGCGTAGGTGGCAGCGGGTAGCTTCTTCTCCCCGGCGCGGTTGGCGGCTGGCGCGGGACAGCCTGCTGCGCGGGGGCGTCGGGTTGGTCGCGGGACCCGACGGCACGGCGCTGGGCGCGCGGGGCGGCGGCTGCGCGGCCTGGCGGCGGTGTGGTGGCCCCTTGAGCCTGGACGGCGTGCGGCGGCTGCGTGGTCCTTCTCCATCGGGTGGTGGCGCGTGGGGCGGCCCCGGCCAGATCCGGCTGGATTCGGCGGCGGCGGCTCATCCTTCGGCGGGGGCTGCGGGCGGCTTCGGCCATGGACAGCGCCTCCTTGCTGCTGGCAGGGGCGGCGGTGGCATGGTGGCGGTGGTGGTGGGGTGGACGGGGGCGGCGGCGGACGGCATGAGGCCCTGCCTGCTGCTCCCGGTGGCCACGGGCTGCGGGTGGCTTGGGCCACGGTCGGCAGATCCCTCCTTGCCGCTGGGCGGAGGTTGCTGCGGCGTGGTGGTGGTGGCGATGGGGCGGCACGGTTGCCTCGGTTGGGCGGCGGTGAGATCCGGGTTGTTGGCGTTTGGCGGGCGATGCGGTTCTGGTTCGTGGAGGTGGATGATGTCCGGTGATGCTAAGCTACGAGGGGTTGACTTGGTCTGCGTTGGATGCCTTTCGCGTTGTGCCCTTCTTGCTTGGTGTTTGCCGTGGCGTCGGTCCGAGGTTTGCTCTCCGGGCGCTGCTGTGTCGTCGTTCGGATCGACACCAATGACCATGGACATGGCGGCGCTCGAGCGTGCTCGACGGTGGCCGTCGGTAGTCACTGGGTTGTGTCCCCCCCGGTCCACCGGGACCGGCTGGGGACACGGGCGTTGGCGCCTCCTACTGTGGAGGTGCCGACCCAAACTAGGTGGCTGATGCCGGGCTGGGAGTGAAAGGTGGTCCCTTTCACTCTTACTACCGTGGTTGGGTGTTGAGACGTGGATGGTCGGCGGTGCCCCGGGGCATGGATGCCGGGACGGCGGTCCCGGACGGCAGGCTCCACGATTGGCTTTCCGGCAGGCATCGTGGTTGCGGTGGTGGCTTCATCTTCTGGTCGTATGGGCGACTAGGGATGTAGTGCCGGGAGGCCCAGGCCTGCTCTGGCAGTGCCCAGATCTGGTGTGGACAAGATGGCCCTCGTTGGGTTGGTGGCCGGACTCCTCTTGGTGGTGCGGGCGAGTGTCCGAGTGAAGGCTCTGTGCTTCTGGCGCCAACGTCGACGACGCCCGTGGGTGCCGCCTGCTTCTTGAAGACGACGTTGTGGATCTCGATTCTATGCCAGGGCTCACGGTGAAAACCATTGTCTGTTCTCAGACTCGGCAGTGGCGACGCTTCGCGCCGTCACCCTCTTGGGGGCGTTGTCATTGAGCTTAGGGGTGCTTGTCCGGTTCTTAGCGAGGTGTTAGGCTTGTTCTAGTTTCTTGTCTTTCTTTCGATCTGCTTTGTAAGGGGGCCTCCCCACCATTTTGTATCATTTGGCCGTGAACTTTGGGTCAGTGCTTTATATATAAAGCGGAGCGAAAGCCTGTTTCGAGCAATCATACAAGATTATATGATAACTAAGTATGTGGAGCTCTTATTAGACTAGGTAGAACTATAATTGTTGGATGACTAAGAACATAGGTTGTTAAGTTCCAAGAGAATGCATAGTTTGAACCATAGTGTGTGAATTGATTCCTACTTTATCATGATGAGTTTTATGAGAAATAGTTGCTATTTATGATGCTAGGCAAAGTGATTTAAGTTATCATTGCTCAAACCTATGCACTATGGTAGCATTCACACTTCATAAATTATTTCTTTATCATTTACCTACTCGAGATAGAGCAGGAATTAAGCTTGGGAATGCCGATGCGTCTCCAACATATCGATAATTTATGAAGTATCCATGCCATATTTACCAATGTTTACAATACTTTTGTATGGTTTCGATGCACTTTATATGATTAAAAAGGAACTAACCCGGACTAACGATGTTTTCAGCAGAATTACCATGGTGTTGTTTTTGTGCAGAAAATGAAGTACTCGGAATTGAACGAAACTTTATGAAGCTTTGCCGGAGTGCCAGAAGTGCCACGAGGAGGTTACAAGGCAACCTAGCGTGCTCACCGCCCGTGGGCACGCCGGGATACCTTGTGGGCCCCTCGGGCACCTCCCTGGCGTGAAACCTACGCCAAAAATCCTATAAATCGAGAAACCCCCAGAAATAAACCTAGAACTTCCTCTCCGCCGCCGCAAGCTTCTGTTACGAATCGATCTCATCTGGAACCCTTTTTTGGTACCCTGCCAGAGGGGGAAATCAACATCGTAAGCTATCTTCATCATCTCGGCGGTCTCCTTGTTGAGGAGGGAGTAGTTCACCCTCGGGGCTGAGGGTATGTACCAGTAGCTATGCGTTCGATCTCTCTCTCTCTCTCTCTCGTGTTCTTGATATGGCACAATCTTCATGTATCACGTGCTTTGTTAATATAGTTGGATCATATGGTGTTCTTCCCTCTCTATCTTGATGTGATGAATTGAGTCTTTCCCTTTGAGATTTCATCATGTTGGATTGAATACTTTGGATTTGAGAACACTTGATGTATGTCTTGCATGTGGATACCCGTGGTGACAATGGGGTGTTCTATTGAGTTACTTGATGTATGTTATGGCAATCAACTTGTGGATCCCCTTGGTGACATCGGGGTGATCTAGGCACATAGGTTGATGCACGTTTTCATCCTAATTTGTCTGATAGAATTCTTGGGGTACTCATTGAAGTTCTTTGTGTTGGATTGAATATGATGAATCTGAAATTGTTTGATGCATGTTGAATAATTAACTCATGGATATTTGTGGTGACATTGGAGTATCTAGGTGATATTAGATTTGATTGATGCGTAGCATAGGTGTTATTCCAGTATGAACTCTAGGGTTGTTTGTGACACTTATAGGGATGGCTCAATAGATTGATCGGAAAGGATAACTTTGAGGTGGTTTTGCTACCTACAACAATTTCATCTTATGTTCTCCGCTAGATAAGAACTTTGGAGTGATTCTTTGTTGCACGTTGAGGGAAGGTTATATGATTCAATTATGTTAGCACTATTGAGAGATTGCACTAGTGAAAGTACGAATCCTAGGCCTTGTTTTCAAGCATTGGAATGCCATTTTTACACACTTTTGTTACTTTTTATGTTGCTGTTTTTTATTATTTCACATTACAAAAACCTATATCTACTATCCGTATTGCACTTGTATCACCATCTCTTCGCCGAACTAGTGCACCTATACAATTTGCCATTGTATTGGGTGTGTTGGGGACACAAGAGATTTCTTGTATATGATTGCAGGGTTGTTTCAGAGAGACCACCTTCATCCTACGCATCCCATGGATTAATAAACCTTAGGTCATCCCCTTGAGGGAAAATTGCTACTGTCCTACAAAACTCTGTGCTTGGAGGCCCAACACGAGTCTACAAAAATAAAGTTGTGTAGTAGACATCAAGCTCTTTTCTGGCGTCGTTGCCGGGGAGGTGAGTGGTTTAAGGTATATCTTTAGATCCTGCAATTGAATCTTTTAGTTTCTTGTTTTTCACTACTTCGTTTTATTAAAAGAAAACTACAAAATAATGGAATTTAGGTTATCTCATATGCTTCATCTTTATAATGTCTTTCGTGAAAATGATGGATTGGAAAATTGTGCTCAGGTGTTAGAAGAACAATTCAATAAAATGTTTGGCATTAAATTCTTGAATGATGAGCATGATAGCAATGTTATTAGTGTGTCATCTCTGAATATCCATAATGCTAATGATGATTGCACTAGTCATGATAAAAAAGTTTCCTATAAGCATGTCAATTTTTGCGGAGTGAATAAAATTTGTGAAGACATGCCATATAGGGAAGATAGATTTTGTAAGAAGCATAAGCATGATAAAGTAAATTGGTGACTTAAAGTGATAGATGAATTTCCTACAAAATTATGCTCTCTTCATCCCATTACTTGCGAGCTTTGCAATAGGGTTGGTCGATACGTCCATGTTGCATCATAATTTCCTACTGTTATTTACTTTGTTTTGTTGAATAATAATGCTTTGGGGAGTGATTCTAATGCCTTTTCTCTCATAATATGCAAGGTTTACACAAAGAGGGAGAATACCGGCAGCTGGAATTCTGGACCCAAGAAAAGCACGTCAGAGATACCTATTCTGCACAACTCCAATGAAGCTGAAACTTTACAAAGATTATTTTTGGAATTAATAAAAAAATACTGGAGCAAAAATCTACTGGAGGGGGGCCACCTGGTGAGGAGCACCCACCAGGGCGCGCCAGGCACCCCCTGGTGCGGCCTGGTGGGTGGTGCTCACCCTGGCCAACCTCCGGTGCCCATCTTCTGTTATATATATCCAAAAAACCTAAAAAAATTAGGAGGAGGACTTTCGGGATGAAGCGCCGTCGCCTCGAGGCGGAACTTGGGCAGGAGCACTTTTGCCCTCCGGCGGAGCGATTCCGCTGGGGGAACTTCCTTCCCGGAGGGGGAAATCGAAGCTATCATCATCACCAACACCCCTCTAATCTTTGGGAGGCCAATCCTCATCAACATCTTCAACAACACCATCTCCTCTCAAACCCTAGTTCATCTCTGTGTTCAATCTTTGTACCGGAACCTCAGATTGGTACCTGTGGGTGACTAGTAGTGTTGATTACCTTGTGTAGTTGATTACTATATGGTTTATTTGGTGGAAGATTATATGTTCAGATCCATTATGCTATTCATTACCCCTCTGATCTTGAGCATGATTATTATTTGTGAGTAGTTACCTTTGTTCTTGAGGTCACGGGAGAAGTCATGTTGCGAGTAATCATGTGAATTTGATATGTGTTCGATATTTTGATGATATGTATGTTGTGATTCCCTTAGTGGTGTCATGTGAACGTCGACTACATGACACTTCACCATTAATGGGCCTAAGGGATTGCATTGTGGAGTAGTTATTAGATCATGGGTTGCTAGAGTGACAGAAGCTTAAATCCTAGTTTATGCGCTACTTCGTAAGGGGCTGATTTGGATCCACATATTTAATGCTAAGGTTAGACTTTGTCTTAATACTTTTCTCGTAGTTGCGGATGCTTGCAACGGGGTTAATCATAAGTAGGTTGTTAGTTCAAGTAAGAACAGCACCTTAGCACCAGTCCACCCACATATCAAATTATCAAAGTAGCGAACACGAATCAAACCAACATGATAAAAGTGACTAGACGAAATTCCCGTGTACCCTCAAGAACACTTTGCCTATTACTAGTGATTGTTCTGGCATGTCCTTTGCCTCAAAAGGATTGGGCTACCTTGCTGCACCTTGTTTACCGTTATCGTTACTTGCTCGTTACAAATTACCTTGCTATCAAATTATCTGTTACCTAAATTTCAGTGCTTGCAGAGATTACATTGCTGAAAACCGCTTGTCATTTCCTTCTGCTCCTCGTTGTGTTCGACACTATTATTTATCGAAAGGACTACGATCGATCCCCTATACTTGTGGGTCATCATTGGTCATCTTAATTTCAAATGCATACTTTTTAATGATCGAATCATGAACAAATATTGTAATAACTTGATCACCCTTGAACTTTATAATGAACTTTGTTTATTTTTGGGGTGTGAAGAATTGTCAGATAAAAATAGTTGGTTTGAAGCATTCCTCTTCAAAGACTATACTGAAACTAATCTACAAGAGATCTATATGTTTTGCATAGTAAATTGCAATGAGAATGCTTATATTGCCAACTATAGAAAGACAAGAAAACCAATAGAATATAAAACTAATACTAATGAAAGGGGAAAGATTTCCACTTTCCCTCCTATTGTCTCTCGTGATGAAACAGGTGACAATAAGGAGCTTCCTATCCAACCAATCTTGTCAATAAGAAGCTCGGAAAAATTGATTAAACCCATACATGATGTGGTGAAGAAGAAGAAAAGAAGGAAAAGTGGAGTTAAAAAGGCATCTCTCCCAAATAATGTTGCTCCTATCATTGTTGATAATGAATCATATAGTATTGTGGACGATGATACACTTGATGATGATTTGTTATGCCTATTACTTGTCATGATAGCTATGATTGGGAAGATAATGATACTTCTTATAATATTGAAAATATTTTTGGCACCAACTAGGAAATTTATGATGATAATAATTGTTATACTATAGGTGATATTCATGCTATTGATGATTGTGCTAATGATATACAAACCCCACAAGCTTAGAGATGTTCTGTTTGATTAGAATGACATGTTTCAGAATTTATTTGCTGAAAATAATGTTTATCCCAAGCTTGGGGATGCAATGTTATGTGAAAATGATATTTTTAGTTCCCCTACTTTGTATTATCAAATTTGTTATGATGATTGCATCCTATTTATGACGATTGCAATTTTTATGGAAGTGGATTTGGAGAGGTCGTGACTTTATTTAGTAATGATTCCACTTTCTTAGAAGAGGTTTCAATTGATTATGATGAGAACAAAGTTGCTACTTATGATGATTATTGTGATGATACTTATGTTATAAAAACTAGTGATGATTATTTATAAAACTTGTCATAATTATGAATACCCTTTTTCGGAACATTACTCTTTTAATGTGGAAACGATTTATAGTATTCGAGTTTCATATGATACTCCCACTATTATGTATGAGAAGTTTGTTTATGTGGAGAGTATTAAAAATTCTATGCTTGTGGATCATGAAAAGTATGCTTATGTCATAGTTATATTGTTGAATTCATTCATGATGCTACTAAAAATTATTATGAGGGAGGAACATATGCTTGTAGGTATTGCAGTAATATCAAGTTTCCTCTCTATGTGTTCAAAATGTTGAAGTTATGCTTGTTTTGCCTTCCTATGCAAGTTGATTCTTGCTACAATAAATTGTTTCTTGCAAATTCCCTATGCATAGGACGTGAGTTAGGCTTAAATTTGTTTGCTATATGCTTCATGATGCTCCCTTTAGATTTCAATTCTTTACTTTTATGTAAGCATCATCAAAAATATCAATGCCTAGCAAAATGGCTTGAAAGAAAAGCGCTAGTTGGGAGACAACCCAACATTTATCCTTTATATTATTGTGTGTTAACATGATTAAGCTACTATGGTAATCATGTTTTGTTCCTTTTATTTCAATAATGTGCCAAGTAAAGCCTTTGGGATAGTGTCGATACTTGTTGATTTGATTCTGTGCAAAAACATAAAAAAAATCTTCCAGTACATAATTTCTTTGATTTTACTCGAGTGTCAAACTATTCTGAAATTTCTACACACTATTTCTCTGCAAATTTTTTACGTTGTCCAAATTTTTCAGAATTTTCGGAGATAGGGAAATATGGTTTTAGTGCAGATCTTTATAGACTGTTCAGTTTTTGACAGATTCAGTTTTTGCATGCATAGTTTGCTTGTTTTAGTGTTTCCATATCTTATATTTACTGCTATAAATTATGATAACTATAGAATAGATTAGGCATTTTTTGATAATGATTATGAATCTTGTCTTGACAGTACCTAAGTGAACGATCTATTTTTATTATAGTAACCCATCTCACAAAGTTCCGTTAAGTTTTGTGCCATTGAACTTTTCAACTTTTAGGTGAGATGCCGATATGAGGAGAATAATGAGCACCAAGAACCTAATCTTGGGGATTCACAAGGCACCCCAAGGTAATATTCAAGGAAGACTCAAGCGTCTAAGCTTGGGGATGCCCCGGAAGGCATCCCTTTTTCGTCTTCAACACTATCATTATATCTTACTTGGAGCTATATTTTTATTTGCCACATAATTTGTGTTATGCTTGGAGCGTCATTTGATTTTTTTTATAATCATGTTTTTCAATAAAATGTTCCAAGAATTTCCTTAAGATGCCTCAATTGAATGTTTGATGTGTGATGTGCAAATACATAAACTTTTGTTATAGTGTTTGAATTTTGATATTTTACTGGAACATGGAAAGTTTCTGAAATGTTTACACAGCATTGTCATACAAATATTTTATTATTTCCTAAATTTTCAGAATTTATTAAATTACAGAATTACACTTTTTGAATTAATTGCTACAGGCTGTCCTGCTTAGAGAGATTGATGTCATAGTTTTGTTATCGGCTTATCCTGGAGTTTTCGTGGCTTATATTGGTGGATATAAATTGTGGAAATGATAATACACAATACATAATGTATTAAAATTAATGTGCAACTTTCCTTGGCAGTACATAAAGTGTTTATTTATTCTTATGTGCACTAACCTATCTCATGAGTTCTTGTCAAGTTTTGTGTGGATGAAGCTTTTAAGATTTAGGAAACCGTGATATTAGAGGAATTAAAGAGACACAAGATCTCAAGCTTGGGGATGCCCAAGGCTCCCCAAGTCAATATTACATGAATTCTCAAGCATCTAACTTGGGGAGGCCACGTTAGGCATCCCACCTCTCTTCGTCAACAAATATCCGTTAGCTTATCTTGAGCCTAAGTTTTTATTCGTTCACATGATATGTGCTATTCTTGGAGTGCCATTTTTGTTTTGTTTGGTGTTTTAAATAAATCTCATATCTGAAAGTCTTTATTGAGAGAGAGTCCTTGACGTGGCTTGGACTGCGTTGGTATTTCCCCAAAGAGGAAGGGATGATGCAGCACAGCGACGGTAAGTATTTCCCTCAGTTATGAAACCAAGGTTATCGAACCAGTAGGAGGATCACCACCACCCAATAAGCAGCACCTGCACACAAACAACAAATACTTGCAACCTGGCGTGAAAGAGAGGTTGTCAATCTCTCTACGGTAAATAGATAGATTAGGTAGTGATATATAGGAGAGATAGATCTCTTGAGAACACAAATAAAAAGAGTAAATATGCAGCAATATGTTTTTGGGTTTTTGGTTTTGAAGATCTGAAAACAAAGATTGCAAAAAATGTAGGTCGGAAAGCAATATGATAGGAAAAGTAGACCCGGGGGCCGTAGGGTTCACTAGTGGCTTCTCTCATGAGTATAGCGCACGGTGGGTGAACAAATTACTGTTGGGCAATTGATAGAAAATCGAATAGTCATGACGATATCCAAGGCGATGATCATTATATAGGCATCACGTCTAATATAGGTAGACCGACTCCTGCCTGCATCTACCTCTATTACTCCACACATCGACCGCTATCTAGCATGCATCTAGTGTATTAAGTTCATGGAAAAACGGAGTAATGCAATAAGAACGATGACATGATGTAGACAAGATCTATTCATGTAGGAATAGACCCCATCTTGTTATCCTTAATAGCAACGATACATGCGTGTCTTGCTGCCCCTTCTGTCACTGGGAAAGAACACCACAAGATCGAATCCATTACAAAGCACCTCTTCCCATGGCAAGAAAAATCGATCTAGTTGGCCTCACTAAATCAAAGATTCGAAGAAGAAATACGAGGCTATAAGTAATCATGCATATAAGAGATTGAAGAAGACTCAAATAATATTCATGGATAGAAACTGATCATGAACTCAAAATTCATTGGATCCCAACAAACACACCGCAAAAGTTTACATCAAATAGATCTCCAAGAGACCATTGTATTGAGAATCATAAGAGAGAGAGAGAAGAAGCCATCTAGCTACTGCCTATGGACCCGTAGGTCTATGGTGGACTACTCACGCATCATCGGAGAGGCACCTATGAGGAAGATGAACCCCTCCATGATGGTGTTTAGATTGGATCTCGCGGTTCTGGAACTTGCGGCGGCTGGAATTGTGTTTCGTCGACTCCTCTAGGGTTTTTGGATTTCCAGGGAATTTATAGGCACGATAGTCGGTTGAGGGGGTGCCCGAGGTGCCCAGCACCCATCAAGCCGCGCCAGGAGGCCTCTAGCGCGCCCTGGTGGGTGCTGGCCACCCTGGGCCCCCTCTTCTGGTGTTCTTTGGCCCATTTGGTTTCTTCTGGTCCGTAAAAAATCCACAAAAATCCCCGCAGTGTTTCATCTCTGTTTGGTACTGATTTTCTGTGAATTAAAAAACAAACAAAAATAGCAACTGGCACTTTGGCACTATGTCAATAGGTTAGTCCCAAAAAATAATATAAAGTTGTAATAAAATGATTGTAAAACATCCAAGAATGATAATATAACATCATGGAACAAGCAAAAAATATAGATACGTTGGAGGCGTATCAGCATCCCCAAGCTTAATTCCTACTCGTCCTCAGGTAGGTAAATGATAAAAACAGAATTTTTGATGTGGAATGCTGCCTAACATGTTCATCATATTCTTTTCTTCTTTCTATAGCATGGACATTTGGACTTGTAAATGATTCAAAGCAATAGTTTAGTTTTAACATAATGACTTCAATACTTGTCGGTGTACTAAAGTTTGGGTCTTTTAGTACCCCATACTTGTGCACGGGCAGTTGAAGCCACACCTGCGGCAAGGTCTGCCAGGGGATAGCTGGATACAAGCGCAAGATTATCAAGGAAGCATTCAAGCCAATAATCAGAAGACCGAAGACCGAAGGCTGGAGCCCCGGCAAGATCTTGCCGGGATGGCTCGCAGCCCTGGCAAGACTCGCACCCGGCAAGACCTCCTGGGTGCGTGTCAGGCGCTAACGGCGGATGGGCTTAAGCGGTGCTGATGGGACGGCCCCTTTTTTCCGTCCCCAAGAAGCTAAGGGACACCTAAACGGAGCATTTAATGCGTTTGTCCTAAGTCATCAGTATTAAGTATGATAACACTGTAGCAACTTTACACCTCTTGTACTTCGCCACTGTTGGTGACCTCTTCGAATGTATAAAAGGAGGCCCAAGGTGTAGCTACAAAGAGGAGGACCTTCTGGCCCATTCTGCATGCGTAGCTGCTGCTTGAATGTACTGTTCATCGCAAGCGCTCCTGGGCTAGAGTTCAAACATATCCAATACTACTAAAGCAGGAGTAGGGTTTTACGCTTCTCAGCGGCCCGGCCTGGATAAAAATCCTTTGTGTTGATCATTGGATCTGCTCTTTGTGCAAGCCTTTCTCCCTGCTGAACCGTAAAAGGGATCCTCGCGATCCCATAGGTGTCGGACGCCGACATCTTTGGCGCGCCAGGTAGGGGGCAGAGAGGTCGCGCGAACCTGATCTAGCGATCAGCGCGTCAGTTTCTTCATCGTCTTCATCGCCATGGCTCCCAAGAAGAAGGGTTTCACGGCGGTTGTTCCATCCGCGTCCGGTGTGCCTGTAGCTACGTGCACGGGCCACGGTGTGGACGCAGGCGGAGATCCTGAGCTTCCACGACGTTCTAGTGATCAAAGCCAGGCGAGCGGCGTCGTTCGCGCCGCTAGATCTAAGGACGGAGCTGCTGCCTACGGGCGGCGTAGCGAACTCCAGAGTTGGAAGGGCACCTTCTAAGACACCCACGCCGGCGCATGCGCCACGGCCTTCTCAGGTTGCACGCGATGAACATCGCCGCGACGTTGGTGGTTCCAAGCGTCCCCATGGAAATACTCCTGAGCATCACTCTCGAGATGTGCGGGATCAGCATGCACGTCAACATGCTGGAGGAAGCGGCGCGCGGTTGCGAGACCGTGATGGAGCTCCTTCTAACACGGTTAGGAGTCAGAGCACCTCACGTTCCTCGCACCTGTCGCCGCCGCCTACACCAGCAGAAGCGTTGGCGCGAGCTCAGCTGCTCCTGAATTTCCCCCCTGCTGCGGAGAAGCTCGACGAATGGAGAGCTGCTATTCAGAGCCTCGTCAGCCTTGCCAATGATGATAGGCCGCAGCAGGCGGAGCCTTCGCGGCGGCAGTCCATCGAGCCGGCGCGTGCCGATGGCAAAAAGACTGGAGGTGGTACGGCCACGGTGCACTCTCCTCCACGGCGGCAACAACGGTCGCTGACTCGACGGATCGACGCCTGTGATGATGATTCAACGGCGTCATCTGATCCGCGAACTCACCGCGATCAACGTCAAGTTCTTCAGGAACGAAGCAAAGAAGACGCTCGGACTACCATCGAGCGACGGCGGGAAGCGCGCCATCAATCTCATAAGCGCGCAGGACCCACTATAGACAAGCCTGCGCCAGGGTATCCTGGTGACCTACCTTATGAGGTGGGTTGTCCAGTTTTTACTCGTGAGCTGTGGCGAGTCCAGTGGCCCAATTCCCGCACGTTCAAACCAGAGGTCCCGAAGAAGTACGACGGCAAGACTCACCCGTTGGAGTTCTTGAGCATCTACACCATTGCGGTGCAGGCTGCCGGGGCTCGCGACGACAAGATACTCGCCAACTACTTCCCGTTGGTGCTTAAGCCCAACGTTAGGTCGCGGTTGATGCATCTGCCGGAAGGTTCCATTTCTTCCTGGGCAGATCTGTGTCATGAGTTTGTTGGCGCCTTTACCGGAGGCCACCAAGCTCCTGGCCAGGAAAGTGATTTGCATCTCATCCTCCAGAAAGAGGGCAAAACTTTGCGCAAGTACATACAGAGATTCAGCCGTGTACATCACAACATCCCAGACGTTCATCCTGCCGCTGTTGTCAGCGCGTTCCATCAGAACGTGCGGAACCGCAAGATGTGCGAAGAGCTGGCGATGAACAAAGTCAGGGATGTCGCCGAGCTCTATGCTCTAGCTAACAAATGTGCTCGAGCTGAAGAAGGGAGGGGATTCCCCGGCGAAGATGCTGGCGCAGGAATCGACTCTGAAGACGAAGACGCCGCCCCGGCAAAGAAAGGCCGGTGGCGTAACAGAAAGCGCAAGGGCAAGGCCGTGCTTGCTGTTGAGGGATCCGGCAACCCCGACACCGCCAAGAAGGCCAAGGTTGACGGCCCCGGCAAGGAGGTTGCCGGGTGCGCCTCCTGTCAGGCCTTGGCGGCTGCCGACAAGCCGGAGGGCTCCGACAAGCAATATTGCAAGATCCATCGCACCAAGGGCCATGATCTCCAAAACTGCCGGCAAGTCGAGCAGCTTGTCGAGAAGCAGAAAGCTGAGTATGAAAGGCGAGATAAGGAGAAGGCTCAGGATGGCGCGGAGGGGTCCGGCAAGAAGCGCGGTGGCCGAGGAGGTCACCGCGGCAAGGCCAAGCAATAGAAGGAGCGGCCCGCTCGAGGCCGCGACAAGCAAGAGGGGGGTGATGATGACGACGACGAGGACGACGAGTCCAGCGAGCAAGAGTTTTAGAAAGCTACAGAAGTCATGTGCATTGACGGGGGCGCCTCGTTGCATTCTTCTCACCGCCGACTTAAACAGTGGGTGCGTGAGGTTAATGCGATAGAGCCATCTGTTGATGCCCGGAAACCATTGAAATGGTCCAACACGCCTATCATTTTTGACGCTGAGGACCACCCTGATCGCACAACTGTGGTTGGGTGTTTGCCATTGTTGGTTTCACCAACGATTCGCAACCTCAAAGTGACGAAAATGTTAGTTGACGGTGGGGCTGGCTTGAATTTGATCTCACCTGATGTGATCAAAAGGTTGCAAATTCCTGACGGAGATCTCGAGGAAACGGGCACGTTTCAAGGGATCAATCCAGGAAGGAGCCAGCCGAAGGGTAAGATCACACTACCAATAACATTTGGTAGCGACCTGAACTTCAGAACAGAGAAGATTGTTTTTGACGTCGCCAAGATTCCATTGCCATATAATGGGATCGTTGGCCGTCCAGCGCTGGCCAAGTTCATGGTAGCATCGCGCTACGCTTATAACACATTGAAGATGCCCGGGTCGATGAGCGTCATCACTGTCAACTCCGACAAGAAGGATGCGCTTATCTGCACCGACCAACTCTACCTGGAGGCAGTTGCAGCATTTGCCGCCAAAGCACTTGCTCCTGCCGCTGAAGCTCCCGGGGGGAAGAAGACCGGCAAGACCTCTCGCACACACTCTGGCAAGCGCACCTCTTCGGAGTGCTGCGCTCCTGTTGAGGATGTGCCAGAGAGCTCCACCGGCAAGAGCAAGAAATCCAAGGCAGCTCCACCAGAAACCAAGAAGGTGCCCGCCAAGGAGGATGGTACGGGAGGAACTTTCACCATAAGTTCCACCCTTGATGACAAATAGGAAAGCGCGCTCATTGCCTTCCTGCGGGCGAATGTCGATGTGTTTGCGTGGCAACCATCTGATATCCCCGGTGTTCCCAGGGAGGTGATTGAGCACCACCTTGCTGTCTGTCCTCATGCACGGCCCGTCAAGCAGAAGGTTAGGACGCAGGCTTTGGAGGGGCAACAGTTTATTGCCGAGGAAATCAAAAAATTGGAAGCGGCAGGTTTGGTAAGAGGAGTACTCCATCCAACATGGTTGGCTAATCCAGTTGTAGTGCGCAAGGCGAATGGAAAATGGAGGCTGTGTATTGATTATACAGATATCAATAAAGCCTGTCCAAAAGGTCCTTTTCCCTTGCCGCTCATCGACCAGATTGTAGACTCCACTGCCGGCTGCGATTTGCTTTCATTTCTTGACGCCTATTCAGGATATCATCAGATCTTCATGGCAAAGGAAGACGAAGAGAAAACCGCGTTTATCACCCCGTGTGGTACGTATTGCTTCTTGCGTATGCCTTTCGGGTTGAAAAGTGCTGGTTCAACATTTGCAAGAGCGGTCCAGATTGGTTTTGAGCCCCAGCTACATAGGAATATGGAAGCTTATATGGATGACATAGTGGTCAAAACCAAGGACAAAGCAACGCTCATACAAGATCTATAAGAGACATTTGCAAATCTGCGCAAGATCAATCTGAAGCTCAATCTTGAGAAGTGTGTGTTTGGCGTTCCGTTCGGCAAGCTTCTCGGGTTCTTTGTATCTCAACGTGGAATCGAAGCAAATCCCGACAAGATCAAGGCAATTGAGCAGATTGAAGCGCCAAGACGTGTTAAGGATGTGCGTCGTCTTGCCGGTTGCATTGCTGCTCTGAGTAGGTTCATCTCAAAATCTGCTGAGCACGCCCTGCCCTTTTTCAAAATTTTGAAAAAGGAAGGTCCAATGAAATGGACTCCGGAAGCGGAAGCAGCGCTGCAGGATTTGAAGAGGTACCTCTCTTCTCCGCCAGTACTAGTCGCGCCAAAACCACAAGAGCCGTTGCTGCTATATCTAGCGGCAACGAATCAAGTGGTGAGTGCTGTGTTAGTGGCGGAGAGAGAAGTCGACGATGAAGCAGTGGCAGCGGCAAGACCGCCAAGCGACGAGTTGGGATCTTCCCCGGCAGAGTCTGGTGCTGATAAAGTAGGATCTGCGCAGTCAAATGAAGCAACACAGAAGAAGAAGATGGTGCAGCACCAAGTTTATTTTGTCAGCTCCCTTTTGCAGGGGGCTAGGTCAAGATATTCTGGTGTGCAGAAGTTCCTCTTCGGCCTCCTTATGGCCTCGAGGAAGCTGCGCCATTACTTTCAGGCACATGAGATCACCGTCGTCACTCGCTTTCCGTTGCAGCGGATTTTGCGAAATCCAGATGCAACCGGCAGGATTGTGGAGTGGGCTTTGGAACTGTCAAGTTTTGGTCTCAAGTTTGAAAGTACTTCAACCATTCAGAGCAGAGCTTTGGCGGAGTTCATCGCGGAATGGACCCCAACGCCAGACGAAGAGATTCCGAAGACAACTCTCCCCGGCAAGGAAACGAATCAAGAGTGGATTATGTATTTTGATGGGGCTTTCTCGCTGCAAGGCGCCGGTGCTGGCGTGCTGCTTGTCGCACCCACCGGAGAGCACCTCAAATACGTGATCCAGATGCACTTTCCCCGGGAGAGATCGACAAACAACACTGCGGAATATGAAGGGCTGCTTGCCGGTCTCAGGATCGCGGCAGACCTTGGAATGAGGAAGCTCATCGTCAGAGGTGATTCACAACTTGTCGTCAAGCAGGTGAATAAAGATTATCAGAGTCCATTAATGGAGGCTTATGTTGATGAGGTGAGGAAATTGGAAGAGCGTTTTGACGGTCTGCAAATGGAGCACGTTCCTCGTGCGGAAAACAGCATTGCTGATGACTTGTCAAAGCGCGCTGCCCTTAAGTTACCCGTGGAACCAGGAACTTTTGTGCTCCGATTGACTCAACCATCCATAACACCATCAATGGGACAAGAAAAAAGAAAGAAGCTGAGTTCCGGCAAGTATTTTCTGGCAGAGCTCCCAGAAGCCGCCGGCAAAGAAATTGCCGGGAACGACACCAAGATTGCCGGTGAGCGACAGGCTCCGGCAGGGCCTCAAGCTCTTGCCGTAGAGACAAATGCTCCCGCCAAGCTTGCCGGGGAGCAACAGGCTCCGGCAGGGCCTCGAGCCTTAGCTGTAGAGACAAGCGCTCCCGCGGCAGAGGACATGCCTTTAGTCCTTGTTGTCGAGCCCCAGGCTCCAGCATGGGCACAACACATCGTCCATTTCCTTCAGACAGGAGAACTTCCCGAAGAGCAGGAAGAAGCGGAGAAAGTAGCCCGTCGGTCTAATATGTACCAGCTTGTGGACAATGTCCTGTACAGAAAGAGACCGAACGGTGTGAAATTGAAGTGTATTCCTCGGGAGGATGGACTGGAGCTGTTGGCAGAGATACATGGAGGCATATGTGGTTCCCACATAGGATCAAGAGCTCTTGTTGGTAAGGCATTCCGGCAAGGTTTCTTTTGGCCTACTGCTCTCTACGATGCAACTGCACTAGTAACCAAGTGTGAAGCATGCCAGTTCCATTCAAAGAAATTACATCAACCAGCTCAAGCTCTTCAGACAATCCCTCTTTCCTGGCCATTTTCGGTCTGGGGGCTCAACATATTGGGCCCTTTTCCCCGTGCTACCGGGGGATTTGAGTACTTGTACGTCGCAATCGACAAGTTCACAAAGTGGCCGGAAGTGGAAGCAGTGAGAAAGGTGACAGCACAATCAGCCATCAAGTTCTTCAAGGGACTAGTTTGCCGTTTTGGTGTGCCTAATAGGATCATCACCGACAACGGTACACAGTTCACGAGCCACGCCTTCATGCAGTACGTCCAAGACCTTGGCGGCAAGATCTGTTTTGCTTCTGTTGCTCATCCAAGGAGCGACGGCCAGGCAGAAAGGGCAAATGCTGAAGTGTTGCGAGGTCTCAAGACAAGAACTTTCGACAAGCTGCGCAAGTGCAGAAGACGCTGGATTGATGAGCTGCCGACAGTTCTTTGGTCAATCAGAACGACACCAAATCGAGCCACCGGCCAGACACCCTTCTCCCTAGTATACGGGGCAGAAGCAGTTCTCCCCACGGAACTCACATACGGGTCACCTCGAGTGCTCGCCTATGATGAGCTCGAGCAAGAGCAGCTGCGGCAAGATGACGCTGTGCTCCTTGAGGAAGATCGTCTTCAGGCTGTTGTGCGAACTACACGCTACCAGCAAGCCTTGCGCCGCTACCATAGCTGCAAGGTTCATGCCCGAAGTCTTGAGGAAGGCGACCTTGTTCTTCGGCGCGTTCAGTCGGCCAAGAATTCCAACAAGTTGACGCTGAAGTGGGAAGGCCCTTATCGGGTAGTACGAGTCACCAGGCCTGGCGCAGTCCGCCTAGAGACCGAAGATGGCGTTCCGGTGAGCAACTCCTGGAATATCGAACATCTTCGTAAGTTCTATCCATAAGGCGCGGCTGCCGGGTCCCCCGGCAACCACCTTTTGTACGAGTCTTGCCGCCAAGGCATGTAAACCTTTGTACAAAGCCATGCGCAGACCCTGTGCATAGTTGAATAAGATTGAGTGTTTTACAATTCTTGTCGATTTTCATGTTTACTTATATGCATGCTTATCTGACACATTGTATTACACCTGCTTCCGGTAAGCATTAACGAACCGCCAATGTTCCATACCTCTATTTTCTCTTCTTTCTTTTTCTCAAAGGACAGAAGGTTCCCTCGCATGCAAGTTTTCCGGGGGGGAATGATGGTATGGATACCGACAGGCGACGTTCAAGGCGACGTTCAAGGTTGACATCTTGCCGGAAGAAGTACAACAACGAAAAGCTAAGTTGCAGAAACTTTAAACAAAATTTTCTTTTGTAAGGTTATTCTCCTTGAGCGATTTCGACTTTTGTATGGAAAACCTACACGCGTAGGAACCTTGTCATGATCGGTCGCGCCCTTACTCTGTTTCGAGTCCGCTCAACAGTTTAGGTGGCTGCACTGAAAACGTCAAGGTTTCTTGCCGGTAGCGGCACCTCCAGCAGGCTGCTAAAGTCCCGCACCGAGCGCTCGCGGCAAGGGTGCGCGCGCCGGCAAGTTCCCAATAAGCATAGGGTTTTTTACCATACATAAAGAAATCAGACAAGAGGAATAGCGTGCATTCATTCAAAACACAGTCAGTTATATTACATCAATAGTTGCCATGATTCTAACTTAAGATAAAACTGTCTTTGGCATGGAACGGCGGCAACAAAAAGAAGTGAAGCAGCTAGTCCCTGCGCTGGCCTTCGACCCTCTTGACTTGGTTCACCTTGTCGACGATGGGCGCGACGAGTTCCTCTAGTGCCTTGAGGTCCGCGTCCTTCGGCAAGCGGTCAAGGACGTTGGTGAGGTTGAGGCCGGGGTTCTTGTACGCCACCTTGGTGAGCACCTTGAGGAGGACGGCCCGACAGAGTTTGCGGGATTCGTTGGCCAGATGGGTTGCTCGGTCAGAGTGGAGCTGCTTCAGAGCATCAATCATGCCCTCGAAGAACATGGTCAACTTGGCGCTCATATACACCCTGTCATCGGAAGAATAGTTGAAGCCTTGCAGGCCCATGGTGGATAGTTGTGCTGCAAGCCTTTCTGCGATGTCGATAAGGCGCTCAGTCCAGATCTGCACACCTGCCACATAGTCGTTATGGGTGACGGCGGCGCTCTTGAGCAGGTCCTTCTCATTCTGGAGATCTTTGATCAAGACCTTCTCACAAGCCCTGCTGCCCTCAAGAGTCTCATTTAGCGTGGCCAGCTTCATCTTCAGATCGGCAATGGATTCGTTGGCTGAGGAGAGCTGCTTGGTCTTGTCGGATATGGCGACTTGCATCTCCGCCAGGCTGTAGAGAGTCTTCTCTCTTTCGGCTTCGAGGGTCGAGATCTTCTTGCCGAGATCCTCAAGGTCTGCCTCCAGCCTCTTCACCTTATCGGCAAGCTCGTTCTTGGTGGCCTCTGCAGCTTCGGCAGCATTGACGGCTTCCTTCAGCTTGCCGGCGTGGAATGTGGCCAGAGCTTCAAGTGCTTCCTTGTGCCTCTGCTCCAGCTCTTGGGTCCGCTCCACGACAAGCTTCTCAATTTCTTCATCCTTGCCACGAAGCTTGTCGGCAAGCGCCTTCTCGCGAGCGGCAATTTCCTCCTCATGAGCGTCGAGCCCGACACGGCGCTCTGTTAGGCGAGCTTCCTCTGCAGCAGCCTGTTGTTTGGCCTCCTCTTGTGCCTTCTCGACATCGGACTGCTTCATGAGGAGCTCGTTCCAGCTTTGATGCGGCTGCTCCTGACTCGTCTTCAGCTCCTGAAAAGCTTCGGCGTACCAGGCTTGTGTTTCCTCGACACGCTTCTGGAAATCTCCCTCCGCTGCTTCGACAACTGCTGCCCTGGAATCCAGCTTCTCTTTCCGGGCGCGGTGAAGTGCTTGAAGCTTCTGGAAGTTGTTGCTCATGGCCTGGAGGAGCTTTTCTTCTTCGGATTTGCTGCTGCTGGCGCGTGGCTCATCGACAATCTCGAGCCCAGCAGCAGCGACGATGTCTTCGTCGAAGATTTCCCCTTCAGTCGGCACCCCAATGCTTGCCGTTCCTGGTATGCTGACGAACAGGTTGTCGCCAACCTTGAGGTATTTGCTAGAAGAGGGGGCCTCGGATGTTGACGACTGATCCTCAACAGCCGCCTCACCGGCAACTGGGGGCTCCGTGGCCGGCGTAGCGCCTGGCGCTCCTGCGGCAGGAATGCCGTTAGTATGGTCACCAGTCTCCTTGCCGGCCCTCTCAGCAGACTCCTTGGTGGCCTTTTCCTGTGCGGCCTTGGCGGCCTCGGCAGCAGCATCCTTGGCGGCCTCGGCGGCAACATTCTTAGCGGCCTCGTCAGCGGCAACCCTGTCGGCCTCGGCGGCAGCATCCCTGGCGGTCTCCTCGATAACGGCATCAACATCCATGTGTTCCATCGAGGGAAGATCTGAAGGCCAAGAAAACAAACAAGATACGGCTGAGGAGGAAGTTCAAGAAGACAAAAAGAAAGACAAAGCGACAAGTACTCTGAGGCAAACAGTTTACCTGTGTCGAGCTGTTGAGAGGTGGCTTCTCCTTTCCCGGCAACACCAGTTGCCGAAGTAGGACCACCAGAGCCTGCGCTTGCCGGCTCCTCTTCATCACGATAGAGCTCGCCAGAGGAAGCCCTTGCCGAAGATCCATCTCTGGGCGATGTAGTTGACGGAGGCGGCATGTTGGCGGTGGCTCCTGATGGTGCTCCTTGTTGCCGCTCTTCTCCTACAAGCCTGGTGATGTTACCACTGAAGATACACACCCCGACACTTGCCAGTGGAAAGTGAGCAGTGAACTCACGCTGGGGGCTATGTCGGGGGCTGCGTCGTGGGCTGGACTCCGGGCTGATGTTAATCAACTCTGGCGCACCTGAGGTGCTTGCCGGCAGCTCATCGCCCGTTGAAGTCTTCACCCTCTTCGCCATTCTTTGCGCCAATGTTTCCGTATCTCTGCGGAGACGGGCCAAAGCAAGACAAATTAGTAAGCAAAACCGGAAATTCAGAAGATAAAATATGTGACAGGACCCTTACTCTTCTTCTTCCGAGCTGAAGGCAGAGAGGTCGAAGTCGACTTCCGCCACGGTGCTCGTGCGAGGAGGTGAGGGAGTGGTCCTGGGTTGCTTGGCTGCGGCAGGAGAAGAAGGTTGCTGGGTTGAGGCACTAGAGGTGGCTTTCTGAAGAATGCGCTTCTTCTTCTTCTCGGGAGCTGGGGGCTCCTCCTGTAGCTGTTCCTCGGCTGTATCTTCGGCAGAAGGACCCCCGGCAGACGTGCCACTCTACTCTCCGGCAACCTCGCCCTGCCCGGCAAGTTCCCTTGGACATCACTTCTTCTTCATTAGCTTCCTCTTCCGTGAAGCCAGCGCTGCCGGCCTCCGCGGCAAGATCTGCTTCTTCCGCCCTGCTGGCGATATACGCCACTTCCTCCTAAGTGGTGGGGCGGATGAGGATCGGTTCTTCCCGGATGGCCCTCTCTGACAAATTATCGAAGAATTCCTGTGCCTGCTCTGTGGATGGCTCTTCCCAAGTTCCATCAAGGCCGTGAGCATTACACGCCGACATCATAGCGATGATTGAAGCCAAAGCAGAGTTGTTGCACAAAGGGATTACGCCCGCCGGCAACTTGAACCTGGCGTCAGTCCTTAACAGCTTGTGGCAGAGGGCTGTATGCTGCATGACCATCAAGTTGTTGTTCAGCCCAGGGCGCAGCCTCATGATATCTGCCGTGTTCCGGAACTCCCAGGCTGGTCTCCCTTTGTTCATCAGAGGGGCGATGCGCCGGCGAAGGAAATCAGCGCCAACCATCTCTATTGTGAGCCCGGCAACTTTGAGGCGGTGGATCCTGGTAATTGCGAATGTGAGCTTCTCATCTTGAGGATCAAGGTCGCTCCAATCCTTACCGCGCGCCATCTTTGTTTGTCGAGGCGCACAGAAGGGCTGAGGGTCATTCTCCTGAATCCAGCACCACTTGGCCCGCCATTCTTCCCACTTCTCGCGGTAGACCCCGTCTGGGTATATCTCTTTGTTCCATGTCCTTGGAATCTAGGTGATAGAACCAGAAAGGGACTCACCCACTTGAATACGGGGAACAAAGAAGTGGCGGAAGAGGGCTGTGTTGGGGACTACTCCGGCAAAGGTTTCGGAAAGATGGGCAAAGACTGACATACATGTCACGGCATTCGGCGTAAAATCCAAGAGTTGGAAGCCGTATGTGTACATGATGTCGTTGAAGAAATCAGAGAAAGGGGGACAGAGCCCGCAGTAAAAATAGTCGACAAAGAAAGGGAATTTATCTGGGCCACCCTTGGAGGAACCTGGGCTCACGCGAGTAGCAGGATGAGCCTTCGTCTCCCTCGCCCACATGCACTGGTATCGCTCCTTCAGAGCTCTCACATCGAGCACCGAAGCAAAGATGGCGTGCTTCTTCCGCATCTTCACCAGTTCGCTCTCCGGGACGGCAGCTTTCAGCCCCTTGCCCTTGCTCGCCTTGGGCAGCATGGCGGCTATGGAAGCAAAGGCCGAGGACGGTGAAGGCGTGGAGGCGGCGGATGAGTGGGGAAGGCTCTGTTTCGGGCTCGAGGAAGGAGACGACGGCGGTTCCCAGATTGGAAAAGACAGGAGGCAAATGAGGAGCACCTCTGCGGTTTCCTTTTTATAGGGAAGGCGCGGGGCTGCCTCTTTACTAGTCAGTTTGAAAACGCTTTTGCGAGCGCGCTGCAGTTACGGCCGCTCCGCGCACGTATCCCACGTCCCGCATTCAATGCGCGTCATGGGGGGGCGCAGTAAGCGGAATGATTACAACAGTTAACTCCTGCCACGCGTGCCTGTGCACTGTTTGGGCCTAGCCCAACAACGCCTCGCACCGTGTATAGCCTAGGCCCGGGGGCTCCTGTCGGTGTACTAAAGTTTGGGTCTTTTAGTACCCCATACTTGTGCACGGGCAATTGAAGCCACACCAGCGGCAAGGTCTGCCAGGGGATAGCTGGATACAAGCGCAAGATTATCAAGGAAGCATTCAACCCAATAATCAGAAGACCGAAGACCGAAGGCTGGAGCCCCGGCAAGATCTTGCCGGGATGGCTCGCAGCCAAAGCAACACTCGCACCCGGCAAGACCTCGCCACCCTGTCACCGCTCCATCGCAGCGACCAGCTTGTCTTTTAGCTGTTGTCCTCCTGGGTGCGTGGCAGGCGCTAATGGCGGATGGGCTTAAGCGGTGCTGATGGGACGGCCCCTTTTTCCATCCCCAAGAAGCTAAGGGACACCTAAACGGAGCATTTAATGCGTTTGTCCTAAGTCGTCAGTATTAAGTATGATAACACTGTAGCAACTTTACACCTCTTGTACTTCGCCACTGTTGGTGACCCCTTCGAACGTATAAAAGGAGGCCCAAGGCGTAGCTACAGATAGGAGGACATGCTGCTGCTCGAATGTACTGTTCATCGCAAGCGCTCCTGGGCTAGAGTTCAAACATATCCAATACTACTAAAGCAGGAGTAGGGCTTTACGCTTCTCAGCGGCCCGAACCTGGATAAAAATCCTTTGTGTTGATCGTTGGATCTGCTCTTTGTGCAAGCCTTTCTCCCTGCTGAACCATAAAAGGGATCCTCGCGATCCCATAGGTGTCGTACGCCGACAATACTCAAGCATGTCAACAAGCAACCATGTCTTTCAAAATATCAACACTAAAGAAAGTTATCCCTAGCCCATCATGCTCAATCATTGATCCATTCATGAAACACACTCAAATATTAGCTATGCCCAATGCTCAAGTACGATCATAGTGCCCCCTAGTTGGTGCCTATAAGAGAAGATGGAGACTCAAAGCAAAAATAAAAATTGCATAAAGTAAATAGATAGGCCCTTCGCAGAGGGAAGTAGGGATTTGTAGAGGTGCCAGAGCTCAAAGTTTAAATTGAGGGAGAAAAATATTTTGGGTGGCATGCTTTTCCTGTCAACGAATCCGACAAAGTAGCTCACAATACTTTCCATGCTAGATATATCATAGGCGGTTCCCAAACAGAAAATAAAGTTTATTCCTTTTTCCACCAAACTTTCACTTTCCATGGCGGGTCGTATCCACGGTTGCCTTCCATACCAACACTTTCCAAGGAATTTATTATTTGACAACATAAAGTAAATACTTTTTTCTTTTTCATTTCGGGAATGGGCATCCCTATTACCGCCGCACTCTCGTGCAATGACAAGTGAATAAACACTCATCTTGAGAATAACACATCTAGCGTGGAAAAATATTGGACACTCCCCACCGTTTCATGAGCGGTACGGGCACACAAAAGAGAAAAATTATTTTGAAAATTTAGAGATGGCACATACAAATTTGCTTGGAACGGCATGGAAATACCGCATATAGGTAGGTATGGTGGACTCATAAGGCAAAACTTGGTTTAAGGATTTTGGATGCACAAGTAGTATTTCTACTTAGTACAAATGAAGGCTAGCAAATAGATTGGGAAGCAACCAAACCAAGAAACGAAAAATCACATAAGTGAGCATTGAACATAACTAACACTGAATCATGCACCACGAGTAGGATGTAACTTTATTGCATAACTATTGACTTTCGTGCATGCATAGGGAATCACAAACCTTAAGACCAATATTCCTACTAAGCATAATTACACATTAACATGACTCACATATTACTATCATCATGTTTCAAAACTATTACAAGGAATCAAGTTTAATTTGTCCAATGATCTTCATGAAAGTTTTTATTATATCCTCCTTGGATATCTATCACTTTGGGACTAGTTTCATATATTACCATTGCTTTTTGGCAAGCTCAAACAAATTTAAGTGGAGCACATGAGCATAAAGATTTCATCTCTCAAAAAGGTATAAGTGAAGCATGAGAGGATTTCTTCAAAATTTACTAACTCTCAAATTAATCTAAGTGAAGAATGAGAGTATTTCTTCAAAATTTACTAACTCTCAAATTAATCTAAGTGAAGCATGAGAGTATTTCTACAAAAGTTTCCAAGCACACCGTGCTCAAAAAGATATAAGTGAAGCACTAGAGCAATTCTAACAAATCATAGCATGATTGTGGCTCTCTCAAATAGGTGTGTACAGCAAGGATACAAAGGAAAAACTACCAAACAAAGCAAGCAAAGATAGAAGACGCTCCAAGCAAAACACATGATATGTGACGAATAAAAATATAGCTCCAAGTAAAATACCGATGGTCGTTAGAAGAAAGAGGGGATGCCACTCGGGGCATCCCCAAGCTTAGTTGCTTGTTTCTCTTTGGATATATCTTGGAGGTGCGGTAGCATCCCCAAGCTTAGGCTTTTTCTACTCCTTATTCCTTCATCCATCGTGATCTCACCCAAAACTTGAAAACTTGAATCACACAAAACTCAACAAAATCTTCGTGAAATCCGTTAGTATAAGAAAGCAAATTACTACTCTATGTACTGTTGTAAACCCATTCAAATTTTATAATTGCATTATACCTACTGTATTTTAACTTTACCATGGCTTATACCCTCCAATACAAACCATAGATTCATCAAAAGAAGCACACAATGCAACAAAAACAGAATCTGTCTCAAACAGAACAGTCTGTAGTAATCTGTACTCTACCCATACTTATATAACTCTAAAAATTCTGAACAATTAGGAAAACGTAAGGAATTTGCATAGCAACACTGTGTTAAAATTTCAGCTCAATATCGCGTTCCAGAAAAAAAAATGAAAATTCATATACTGGACTTAAAGTTTCTGTTTCAGATTCAGCATCACTTCTACTCATCCTATGAATCATCCTAACGGTTCTACTTGGCACAAACACTAAATAAACCATAAAAATGCAATCATAACAGAGGCATAATTGTGTCAACACTCAAAAACAGAAAGAAAAGCACAAATTTATTTATTCATTGGGTTGCCTCCCAACAAGCGCTATCGTTTTACGCCCCTAGCTAGGCATATTGGATAGATTCAAGTATTGTCATCTTTGGTTTTGGATCCATAGGATGCCCTCATGATTGATTCATATGGTGGCTTAATTCTTGTTTTAGAGAAGTGTTACGTACCCTTTCTCAAGGGAAACTGAAAACGAATATTGCCTTCTTTCATATCAATCACGACACCTATAGTGCGTAAAAACGGTCTACCAAGTATAATGGGACAAGACGGATTGCAATCAATATCAAGCACAATAAAATCAATGGGCACATAATTCCTATTTGCAAGAATAAGAACATCATTAATTCTTCCCAAAGGCTTTTTAATAGTAGAATCCGCCAAGTGCAAATTAAGAGAACATTCTTCAATGTTGGTAAGACCAAGCACATCACATAGAGATTTCGGAATCGTGGAAACACTAGCACCCAAATCACACAAAGCAAAGAATTCATAATTTTTAATCTTGACCTTAATGGTAGGTTCCCACTCATCATGTAATTTCTAGGAATATAAATCTCCAACTCCAACTTTTCTTCAAAAGATTTCATCATGGCATCAACGATATGTTTAGTAAAAGCTTTATTTTGCTCATAAGCATGAGGTGAATTCAACATAGATTGCAAAAAATAAATACATTCAATCAAAGAGCAACTATCATAGTTAAAATCTTTGCAATCCAAGATAGTGGGTACATCACTAGTTAAAGTTTTGACCTCTTCAAACCCACTTTCATCAAAAATTTCATCAAGATTTTCACCCTCCAAATTATTGGGACGCCTTCTAGATAAAGTTGACTCTACTTAAGTCCCTTCATTATCAATTTTAACATTAATAAACAAGGAATCAATAGAAGAAACACCAATCACTTTGAGATCTACATCATTTTTGTAACGACAATCACTATAAGACGATTTTTTCAAGGATTTCTCTTTTAGCTCTAAGCATAGCGGTTCTTTTCTTAGTTTCATCCATAGAGACATATAAAGCTTTAATAGATTCATCAATCTTAGGCACAAAAGATTTCAACTTGAGATTTTCAACATCATGAGAAATTCTATCAATGCTTCTAGACATATCATCAATCTTATTCAACTTTTCTTCTATTGTAGTATTGAAAGCCTTTTGCGCATTGATAAATTCTTTAATATTACTCTGAAGATCAGAGGTGTTCCTATTATTATTGTAAGAAGAATTACCATAGGAATTACCATAATTATTAGAGGAATTTCCAGGAAAAGGCCTAGGATTAAAATTACCTCTATAAGCATTGTTATTGAAATTTTTGCGCGAGACAAAATTCACATCTACGGATTCACTATTTTGCTCAATCAAAGTAGACAAAGGCACATCATTAAGATCAATAGGAGCATTTTTACTAGCAACCAATTTCATCAAAGCATCAACTTTATCACTCAAAGTACTAATTTCCTCTACCGAATTAATTTTTTTACTAGTAGGTGCTCTTTCGGTATGCCATTGAGAATAATTAGCCATGATATTATCTAGCAATTTAGTAGCTTCACCCAAAGTAATCTCCATAAAAGTACCACCCACGGCGGAATCTAAAAGATTTCTAGAGACAAAATTCAATCCCGCATAAATTTTTTGTATGATCATCCAAAGATTCAAACCATGTGTAGGACAATTTCTTATCATCAACTTCATTCTTTCCCAAGATTGGGCAACATGTTCATGCTCAAGTTGCTTAAAATTCATGATTTGCGTCCTAAGGGAAATAATTTTCGCGGGCGGAAAATACTTAGTAATAAAAGCATCCTTGCACTTATTCCAAGAATCGATACTATTGCGAGGCAAAGATAAAAACCAAATTTTTGCACGATCCCGCAAGGAAAAAGGAAATGGTTTCAACTTGACAATATCATTATCCACATCTTTTTTCTTTTGCATATCACACAATTCAACGAAAGTGTTTAGATGGGACGCGACATCCTCATTAGGATTACCGGAAAATTGATCTTTCATGACAAGATTCAACAAGGCAGCATTAATATCACAAGACTCCGCACTAGTGGCGGGAGGAGCAATAGGCATACTAATAAAATCATTGTTATTAGTATTGGAAAAATCACACAACTTGGTGTTCTCTTGAGTCATCATGACTACGCAAACAAGATTGCAAGCAAGGAAGAGATCCGGCAAGAAAAAGGGCAAACAAAAAGAGGGCGAATAAAACGGCAAATAGGTGAAGTGGGGGAGAGGAAAACGAGAGGCAAATGGCAAATAATGTAATTGCAAGGAGATGAGATTTGTGATTAGGAATCTGGTAGATGATGATGGAGTCCCCTCGGCGCCTACGATAGGCACGTAGAAGAGACCACTTCCTCCCCGACAACGGCGCCAGAAATTCCTTTGACATGGCTTGGACTGCGTCGGTATTTCCCCAAAGAGGAAGGGATGATGCAGCACAACGACGGTAAGTATTTCCCTCAGTTATGAAACCAAGGTTATCGAACCAGTAGGAGGATCACCACCACCCAATAAGCAGCACCTGCACACAAACAACAAATACTTGCAACCCGACGCGAAAGAGAGGTTGTCAATCTCTCTACGGTAAATTGATAGATTAGGTAGTGATAGATAGGAGAGATAGATCTCTCAAGAACACAAATAAAAAGAGTAAATATGCAGCAATATATTTTTGGGTTTTTGGTTTTGTAGATCTGAAAACAAAGATTGCAAAAAACGTAGATCGGAAAGCAATATGATAGGAAAAGTAGACCCGGGGGCCGTAGGGTTCACTAGTGGCTTCTCTCATGAGTATAGCGCAAGGTGGGTGAACAAATTACTGTTGGGCAATTGATAGAAAATCGAATAGTCATGACGATATCCAAGGCGATGATCATTATATAGGCATCACGTCCAAGATAGGTAGACCGACTCGTGCCTGCATCTACCTCTATTACTCCACACATCGACCGCTATCCAGCATGCATCTAGTGTATTAAGTTCATGGAAAACGGAGTAATGCAATAAGAATGATGACATGATATAGACAAGATCTATTCATGTAGGAATAGACCCCATCTTGTTATCCTTAATAGCAACGATACAAGCGTGTCTTGCTGCCCCTTCTGTCACTGGGAAAGAACAGCGCAAGATCGAACCAATCACAAAGCACCTCTTCCCATGGCAAGAAAAATTGATCTAGTTGGCCTAACTAAACCAAAGATTCGAAGAAGAAATACGAGGCTATAAGTAATCATGCATATAAGAGATCAAAGAAGACTCAAATAATATTCATGGATAGAAACTGATCATGAACTCAAAATTCATCGGATCCCAACAAACACACCGCAAAAGTTTACATGAAATAGATCTCCAAGGGACCATTGTATTGAGAATCATAAGAGAGAGAGAGAGAAGAAGCCATCTAGCTACTGCCTACGGACCCATAGGTCTATGGTGGACTACTCACGCATCATCGGAGAGGCACCTATGAGGAAGATGAACCCCTCCGTGATGGTGTTTAGATTGGATCTCGCGGTTCTGGAACTTGCGGCAGCTGGAATTGTGTTTCGTCGACTCCTCTAGGCTTTTTGGATTTCCAGGGAATTTATAGGCATGATAGTCGGTTGAGGGGGTGCCCGAGGTGCCCAGCACCCATCAGGCCGCGCCAGGGGGCCTCTGGCGCGCCCTGGTGGGTGCTGGCTACCCTGGGCCCCCTCTTCTGGTGTTCTTTGGCCCATCTGGTTTCTTCTGGTCCGTAAAAAATCCACAAAAATCCCCGCAGCGTTTCATCTCTGTTTGGTACTGATTTTCTGCGAAGTAAAAAAACAAACAAAAACATCAACTGGTACTTTGGCACTATGTCAATAGGTTAGTCCCAAAAAATGATATAAAGTTGTAATAAAATGATTGTAAAACATCCAAGAATGATAATATAACAACATGGAACAAGCAAAAATTACAGATACGTTGGAGACGTATCAGTCCTCACATAGCTACTTGATTGTTTGACTACTCATTGATCTTCACTTATATCTTTTGAGAGTAGTTTGATGTTTGCTCTTGTGCTTCACTTATACTCTGAGAGTAATTTTTGAATAAATTGAATATCATAACTCTGAAAATATCCATGTGCTTTATGCTTATATCAAGGATTTGTCTTGTATGTTTTAGTGTCAATCTTCCTTTTCCTTCCCTTCTTTACGAAAACTGTGTTGCGATGCCTTTACGACCTTTACGCTAGCCGGGGACCCTTGCCGACGTGGGTCGTCTTATCGAGGGGCGATTCTAAGGATAAATCCCCAGCACTCCCCAGTAGCGCCACTTCCGGCAAGGTCCCTTTATCATCCTCGTCACGGCTTTTTGGGGGGTTTGGCATGCTTCCATCCCCCGACATGCAATGATTTTGATGAGGATCTGCCCGCGCGTAGGTCTTTCCTGAGGCCGTATTTCGTAGCAGGGAAAGGGTAAGGATTTCAGTTATCTTCTTCTTGCCGAGAGGTTGTTACTCCGAATGCTTCCGCCCTTGTTGTCCCCTTCTTCCAATGGACGGAGTGTCGACCTTTGCCAAGGTAGCCATGGGCCTCCTTTTATAGTTCAAGGGGTTACCACAAGGGCTACGATGGTCTTTTGTCGTGTGTACAGTGTGTTCTTACAGCTACAGGTGATGTCATCAGAGTGGTAGTGGGATACACCTAACTCTCAGGAACTAGGACAGGCACATTGAATGCGCCGTGAGGTGGCGCACTGGCGATGGTTCCCGTTAAGGATTGCCTCTCCTTCTGTGTCGTTCGCCCAACTACCTCTTATTCTTCTGCCACGCCGTGGAACGGGTGGCGTTAAAGCTGTAATAGGCTCGCCGCTGTGGCCACATGCCTTGGCCAGCTCTACCTGCCTACTCGACACCTCAGGCGATGTAGACTATCATCCTTGGTGAGGTGGAGCGGTGGCCTGGAGGGTCAGAATCCTTGCCGGGGGGCGATCGTGAACGGCCTATTCCACTCTGCGAAGGGCTCGGATGCCTTCCTCTGGTCTTGACTCTTGGTTCGCCTCGGAGGCTGGTGCGAGCCCGACAAGAAGCTGCCGGTCTGGGGCGACTGCCCGTGCACAAGTCTGGGGACTAGGGACCCCCAGTCCTTAGTACACCGATAGTAGCCCCCGGTCCTGGGCCATACACTCGTGCGCCGTTGTTGGGCTAGGCCCAAAACAATGCACGGGCATGCGTAGCCGCGCGTCCCTGCATTTATGATGACTTTTTATTGACCTTTCCCACAATGCGCATTTACCGTGGATAATGGCATTGGTGGAGAAGGGCGATCGCAGAAGCGGCACACTTGACAGTGAGTGGTCACATCGGTGCACGGACGACCAGCCCCCGGCCTCCCTCGGGGTAAGCAGCCGGAGAAACGATGCGTCATCTGCCGGCCCCTCACCATTTAATTGGTGTCGCTCCTCCTTCTGTCTTGACTACACCTCGGGCAACGCGTGGTGCGTGCGGCGCTCGTCATTGGGCGGGGAGGGTGGTTGTCGAAGTCGTGGATGTACGAGCGCGCGCCCGTTGTGTTCTGCGGAAAGTCGCCCCTCTCCTCCCTCCCGCCCCTATAAATAGGGGGGTTTAGAGAGGGTTCCGCTCATCCACGACTCCGAGTCCTTCCTTTGCTGCTTGGTGCTTCTTCCCTCTTTCTCTCGCCACCGTTTCCAGCGCGTTCCCTCTGCAATGGTGAGGGGCCACGGTCTCACTCGAGGTCCTAGGGGCGCCGGGAGGGGCAGCCCCCGGAGCCCGGTGCCCATTGTGGTGACAGCGGCGGAGGTCAGGTCCAGCTCCCGCGGCCAGTCAGTGTCCGGCGCGGTTCCGCTGAACTGTGGCGGCCGCGGGGGCACGCCTTCCTCACGGCTCCCCGTGGGGGCCCTCACGGGAGTCGAGGTGCAAGAGTTCCTCATGGTGGTCCCCCGGCGGCGCCCGAGCTGGCTACGCCTCCCTGATCTTTTTGCGAGGACCATGGAGGCTTGTCGACCTGAGGGCTTGTGGCTTCGTGCGGATGGCTGCCCCGACGGGCCTTCGTGGGTGGTGGTCGACCTCTACCCTGGAGGCGCCATGTTCTTGGCGCGAGGGTGGAGGTCGTTCGCCCGCTCCCGGGGGTTCAGCCCTGGGCATCTTCTTCACTTCGAGTTTGATGGCTCCGCCACCCTCTCCGTGAAGTCCTTCGGGCCCCTGGGGGCCTGCCCGGAGTGCTGTGCGGGAGGTTCGAGGGGCAGCAACTCTGGGCCCTCTGGTGGAAGTGATGACGACGACGGCGTCCTTGGCTTGCATGTCAAGGGCGATGACTTCGAGTAGCGCGCGCGCACCGGCATCCCGGAGAGATTCGGAGCGCGCGTCAGCGCCCTGGAGGGATTCGGAAGGCACGGGCCCGCTTGTGGGGCCTTGTTTCCATATTGATCGCCATGTCGTAGTGGTCGATCTCCCTCCGGACGGCAGCAGCGGCATTAGAGGAAATCGTACTACGACTTGACCTTGCTACCGCCGCCGCTGAGCTCGGGGATCACCTCTTGTATCCAGGTTGTACCCGACGAAGTCCTGAAAGAAAATCAAAAAAACGTTGGGTACTACTGATATATCAAGATTTTGTCTTGTATGTTTGTCTTCAATCCTTCTTTTCCTTCCTTTCTTTGCGAAAAACTGTGTTGCGATGCCTTTCCGACCTTTACGCTTGCCGGGGACCCTTGACGATGTGGGTCGTCTTATCGAGGGGCGCTTCTAAGGATAAATCCCAAGCACTCCCCTGTAGTGCCACTTTCGGCAAGGTCCCTTTATCATCCTCGTCATGACTTTCAGGGGGTTGGGCATGCTTCCATCCACCCATGCGCAGGTCTTTCCTCAGGCCGCATTTCATAGCAGGGAAAGGGTAAGGATTTCACTTATCTCCTTCTTGCCAAGAGGTTGTTACTCCGAATTCTTGCGCCCTCACTGTCCCCTTCTTCCCCCAGGATGATTTGCGCGCGGGGGGAGCAATCCTGCTTCCTTTTGAGAAAAAGAAAGAAGAGAAAATAGGGTGCGCTATTGGCTTTTAGCGGTTACGATAACAACCTTATACTGCCAATGAGCTACCGCAATAACCCACATAGCGAAACATAATGCAAATATGTATCTAAGCAGGAAAAAGGTTGCGGGATAACAAGTTTTACTGACTGCGCACCGGGTCATGATAACCCACAAGTATAGGGGATCGCAACAGTTTTCGAGGGTAGAGTATTCAACCCAAATTTATAGATTCGACACAAGGGGAGCCAAAGAATATTTGAGAGTATTAGCAGTTGAGTTGTCAATTCAACCACACCTAGAGATTAAATATCTGCAGCAGAGTGATATGTAGCATAGTAGTATGATAGTTTTGATAGAAGTAGTAGCAGTAACAGTAACGGTAGCAGTGATAGCAATAGTTTTGTAGCAGTTGGAACAGTAGCAGTAGCAATAGTAACTTAGCAAGAACAATATGTCAAAAACTCGTAGGCACTGGATCAGTGAACTCGTTGGATGATATTCATCATATAACAGTCATAACCTAGGGCGACACAGAACTAGCTCGAGTTCATAAATGTAATGTAGGCATGTATTCCATAAATAGTCATATGTGCTTATGGAAAAGAACTTGCATGACATCTTTTGTCCTACCCTCCCGTGGCTGCGGGGTCCATAAGGAAACTAAGGGATATTAAGGCCTCCTTTTAATAGAGAACCGGAACAAAGCATTAACACGTAGTGAATACATGAACTCCTCAAACTGCGGTCATCACCGCAAAGTATCCCGACTATTGTCACTTCGGAGTTTACGGATCATAACACGTAATAGGTGAATATGACTAGCAAGATCGGATCAAGAACATAGATATAATGGTGATAACATAAACGGTTCAGATCTGAAATCATGGCACTCGGGCCCTAGTGACAAGCATTAAGCATGGCAAACTCATAGCAACATCAATCTCAGAACATAGTGGATACTAGGGATCAGGCCCTAAAAAATCTAAGTCGATTACATGATGAATCTCATCCAACTCCTCACTGACCAACAAGCCTACGAAGGAATTACTCACTCCCGGTGGGGAGCATCATGGAATTGGCAATCGAGAAGGGTTGATCATGACGAAGACCGAAGATTCCCCTCTTCGAAGCCCCAAACGGGCTCCAGATCTGGCCTCCCGATGAAGAACACGAGGTGGCGGCGGCTCCGTATCGTAAAACGCGATGAAACTTTCGCTCTGATTTTTCTCTCCGAAAATAGGATTTTATAGCGTCGGAATTAGGGTCAGTGGGTCCCTGAGGTTGGCACAACCCACCAGGGCGCGCCTGGAGGGGGTGGCACGCCATGGTGTATCGTGCCCAGCCAGGGCTCCCCCTCCGATGGTTCTTGGCTCCAGTATTTTTATTTATTGTAAAATAAATCTCCAAAAAGTTTCGTCCAGTTCCGAGAACTTTTATTTCTGCACAAAAATAACACCATGGTAGTTCTGCTGAAAACAGTGTCAGTCCGGGTTAGTTTCATTCAAATCATGCAAATTAGAGTCCAAAACAAGAGCAAAAGCGTTAGGAAAAGTAGATACGACGGAGACGTATCAACTCCCCCAAGCTTAACCCATTACGTGTCCTCAAGCAATTCAGTTGACAAACTGAAAGTGCTAAAGAAAAACTTTTACGAACTCTTTTGTTCTTGTTTACAAATATATGCTTAAGTAGCAACCAGGTTTTCAGCAAAGATTATAACTAACCATGTCAGCAATAACTCTTAAGAATTATATTAACTCATATCAATGACATAAGCAACTAGCGAGCAATAATAAAATATCTCAAGCGCCAACACTTTGTCAAAACAATCGGGATATAATATCACAACAGTGGTATCTCGCTAGCCCTTTCTGAGACCGCAAAACATAAATGCAGAGCACCTCCAAAGTTCAAGCAGCGACTAAACATTGTAATTCATGGTAGAAAAGATCAAGTCATGTTGCACCCAACATGAACTATACGCAATGCATGAGGATGACAATAGTGCTCTCAGGTCTGGCGCTTATTTGAGAAGGTGATGACTCAACATAAAGGTAAATAGATAGTCCCTTCGCAGAGGGAAGTAGGGATTTGTAGAGGTGCGAGAGCTCAAAGCTTAAGACAGAGATAAATATAATTTTGGGAGGTACACACTTCCTGTCAACGTTACGACCAAGAGTTATCAATATCTTCCATGCTAAACACATTAGCGGCGGTTCCCAAGCAGTAAAAGTAAAGGTTTACTCCCCCTCCACCAACAATCACACTCCACGGCTAGCCGAATCCACGGGTATCGTCCATACCAACAACATTCCTAGGGGAGTTTTTTTAATTATTTGTAATTTTTTTATTTTTCGGGACTAGGAATCCCTATTACCGCCCCTCTTGTGCAAGGACGAGTGAATAAACACTCATCATGAGAATAACCCGCTTAACATGGAAGATACTAACCGCCCCAGTCGCTCCATGAGCGGTCCAGGCACACAAAACAGATGTTCATTTGAATTTGTAGAGGTGGCACATGCAGATTTACTTGGAACGGCAGGGTAATACCACATATAGGTAGATATAGTGGACTCATCAGGAATAACTTTGGTTTAAGGATTTTGATGCACAAGCAGTATTCCCGCTTAGTACAGGCGAAGGCTAGCAAATAGGTTGAGAAGCGGCCAGCTAGAGAGCGACAACGGTCATGAACATGCATTACGAATAATAAACATTGACTACTAGCATGAGTAGGATATGGACACCATAAACATAAATATCATGAAGGCTATGTTGGTTTTGATTCAACTACATGCGTGAACATGTGCCAAGTCAAGCCACTTGAAACATTCAGAGGAGGATACCATATCATCATACCACATCACAATCATTTTAATGCCTGCTGACATCCAAGATAAATAATTATCCACTTCTAGCTACTTAAGCATGGCATGAGCAACTATAATCTCTAATTGTCATTGCAACCATGTTTGATCATAATATGCTGAATCAAGGATACTAGGCTAAACATATTTACAAAAACAAAAACAAGTTGAGTTCATACCCGCTTTTCTCTGCCACAGTCACTTCATCAAATATCGTCATTATTGCCTTTCACTTGCACGCCCGAATGATTAGAAAATAATAATAGTGCAAGAGTGCCGTGGACTAAGCTGAAATCCGCAAACATTTTATTCAAGAGGAGAAGAGAAAGTAACATGGGCTCTTTGTTAGATTAACCATAGTGCATATGAGAGCCACTCAACATTTTGATCATGGTCTTCTCCTTAGTACGACTCAAATAAAAGGAAAAGAATTTCAGAGAAACACACTAAAATATTTTTGGAGTTTTTGATTTTTCAAGAAGAAGGCAAATTTAAGAGGGAAAAACAAAAACGAGAAAAACTATTTACATGGGAAAGCTCCCAACAAGTAAAAGAAGAAATGAGAAATCTTTTTGGGTTTCTTTTGATACTACAATTAATTTAAGCTAGAAATAAAAACCGAAAAGAAGTAGGAAATATTTTTGTATTTTCTCAAAGTTTTTCAAACACGCAAGAAGAAAGCGAGAAAATAAATCTAGCATGGATAGTACAATGAAAAAGTGTAGACACCGACAACTGGAATGAAATGTGTAAACATGAATGTAGTGTCGGTGGATATACGTACTCCCCCAAGCTTAGACTTTTGGCCTAGCTTGGTAATCACCATCCGTAGTAACCATCCGGTCCTAAATCGAAGTGAGGTGGAGGCGGCACCTGAGCGTCCCACTCCTAGGGCTCCTCCTCAGCCGCTGCTAGGTTGTTCCGGTAGGCTATAATGTCCTCTGGCATGATCCTGTATCCGTTCCTGGCAATAAAATCAAACAGAGCAGGTGCAGGCAACGGGATAACATCACGGGTTTCGACGCTGATACTAAGTTGTAACGAATGTTATGAAAAGAATCAGTTGCCTCAATAAATTGGTGATCCTGCAATGCCTTGTTATCTAGATAAACTTGGGACAAGGGATAATCATGTGGGCGAATCTGAACATTAAAGTGTCTCGCTAATCGAGTAGCATAAATACCACCATGTATCTTTCCCTTAGTCCTGTTAAGGTGTAAGCGACATGCAATAATAGCCCCCATGCAAAAGGTGTGATCATTGTGCAATGCACGGCGTAAAATGCCAAAGTCGGGAGCACTGAGTGCGCCAACCTTCTCCTTAGCGGTTAAACACTTCATGATGAATAAAGCAAAGTAGTGCACAAAAGGAAACTGCAAACTGGTAGCAGTGGCTTTTGACACGCCTCTATCTTCACCCACTGTTAAAGTGAGGAAAAAAGTCCTCAAACTCCCCTGGTATAGGCTCTCTTAATTCCCCATCAGAAGGGATCAAGCATATGTCGCAAAAGTCAGTGAGTGGTATCTTGTGAGTTTCAGCGTATAGCTTAAACTGCACCTCGGGAGGATTATTCCTACTAAGAAAATGAAAACTTTGCACAAAGGAATTTGTAAGGATGTGGTGTTGGTCACACTTAGCTGCGAGGAACTCGGTCAGGCCAGCATTTGCAATGAATTGGGCAAACTCTTGATGGAACCCGGCCTCCTCCATGAAGGCATCATGCGGCCATTCGCACGGCCGCACCTCCATTGTTCTCGGAGTTTGGAGGTCATTGTCCGATGATTCCCCAATGACTCCTTTGGCATTTTTCTTGGAGGAAAACTTCCTAAAGAAATCCATCTTATTCCTATAATAAAAATTCTAAAAAATTAGTCTACAAAAAATTTGTCAACAAAACTCCGTAAGATTGATAGCAACTACTCCTAAGGATGCATAGAGGCCATATCAAGCATTCAAACTACTTAGAACTCTAAGAATTCAACATGCAAGCTCATCTACAGCAGCACCAAAAGTAGCTAATTATTCTAAAAATAACCCACTAAATCAAAAAACTAATTGGAGCAATGGAGGAGTCACATACCAAGTAGCAATCCCCCAAAACAGTTTCGGAAAAGAAGCTTCGATCAAAGAGATCGAAATCCGCGGGTTTGTGAGCAAGAACATGGGGTGAGAGCAATGGTGTTCTTTTTCCTAGAGGTAGGAGATGATATGGGCTAAAGGGATAAGTGAGGGGACCCACGTGGGGGCCACAACCCACCAGGGCGCGCCTGGGGTTGCTGGCACGCCCTGGTGTCTTGTGGGCACCAAGTGCACCCCCCTCTGATGTTATTTGCACCAGAAATTCAGAAATATTTAGAAAAAAATCGTATCAAATTTTCAGAACATTCTGAGAACTTTTATTTCTGGGTCATTTTTTATTGCACGGAGAAAACAGAAAACAGGATAAACATGGTATTTTATTTTATTCCACTAAGTAAAATGGAAAATAAAAGGTGATAGCAGAAGATTGTGCCTACTAGATTCATCAACTTCATACGTCTCAAAAATGATACATTAATATGGTTGATCAAGTCTTATTAACAACCACTTCCGATTAGCATGAAACCGAAGAACTTACGTAAAACACTAAGTTACCTCAATGGGGATATGCATATCCCCAACAATAAGTATGTCATATTTCTTTTTGGCAGTAGGTAGAGGTAGTTGAAAACTTCCAATAGTGAGTGTCGGAGATTCTTCAATGATATTTATACCATTCACTTGGAATTGTTTCTTCGGAAAGTGCACTGTATGCTCATTACCATTGATATGAAAAGTGACTTTACTTTTATTGCAATCAATAATAGCCACTGCAGTATTCAAAAAGAGTCTACCAAGGATAATCGACATGTTGTCGTCCTTGGGCATCTCAAGAATAACAAAGTTCGTTAAGATAGTAACATTTGCAACAACAACGGGCACATCCTCACAAATACCGATAGGTATTGCAGTTGATTTGTCAGCCATTTGCAATGATATTTCAATATGTGTGAGTTTATTCAAACCAAGACTTTTATATAAGGAGAAAGGCATAACAGTAACACCAGCTCCCAAATCACACAAAGCAGTTTTGACATAATTTCTTTTAATGGAGCAAGGTATAGTTGGTATTCCCGGATCTCCAAGTTTTTTTGGTACTCCATCCTTAAAAGCATAATTAGCAAGCATGTTGGAGATTTCAGCTTCAGGTATCTTTCTTTTATTAGTGATGATGTCTTTCATGTATTTTGCATAAGGGGCCATCTTTAGGATATCAGTTAAGCCGGTACGCAAAAAGACTGGCCTAATCATTTCAGATTCTTCATCATCCTTTTTCTTAGATGGTTTAGGTGGAAAGGGCATGGGTTTCCGAACCCATGGCTCTCTTTCTTTACCATGTTTTCTAGCCACAAAGTCTCTTTTATCATATCGTTTATTTTTAGGTTGTGGGTTATCAAGATCAACAGCAGGCTCTATTTCAACATCATTATCTGGTTCTTTATCATTGTTGGGTTGAGCATCCCCATGAGCATCATCATTATCATTTTCATTATCACTAGGTGGATGTTCATTACCAGATTGAGTTTCAGCATCATAAATAGAGACATCGTTATTATCAGGAGGTTTTTGTATCTCAGGTTCACTAGAGGTATGCAAAGTCCTATCATTTTTCTTTTTCTTTTTCTTTTTAGAAGGACTAGGTGCATTAGTATTAATTCTTTGAGAGTCTTGTTCAATTCTTTTAGTTTGATCTTCAGGAAAAAGAGGTTCTTGGGTCATTCTACCTCCCCTAGTTACTACTCTAGCAGCAAAATCATTCATATTACTATTCATTTCATCAAGCAATTCTTTTTGAGATTTAGCAACTTGTTCTAGTTGGGTTTGAACCATAGAGGCATGTTTACCTACACCTCTAATATCATTACTAATTCTAAATAACAAGTCACTCAAGCGAGCAATCATATCAGAGTTATATTTCAATTGTTTCAGAACATTTGCATTGAAGTGATCTTGTTTCATAATGTAGTCATCAAACTCATATAAGCATTGACTAGGATGTTTATTGTAAGGGATATCACTTTCATCAAACTTTAATAAAGAATTTACCTCTACCACCTGTGGAGGTGGTGGTGTGTCAAGGCCATGTATTTCTTCAATAGGTGGTAAATTCTTAACATCCTCGGCTTTAATACCTTTTTCTTTCATACATTTCTTTGCCTCTTGCATATCTTCAGGACTGAGAAATAAGATACCCCTCTTCTTCGGAGTGGGTTTAAGCGGTGGTTCAGGGAGAGTACAATCATCATAATTCTTCAATATATTATTCAATAGTTACTTAGCTTGTTCAACAGTTTGTTCCGTGAAAACACAACCAGCACAACTATCTAGGAAGTCCCTAGAAGCATCAGTTAGTCCATTATAGAAAATATCAAGTATTTCATTTTTCTTAAGAAGGTGATCAGGCAAAGCATTAAGCAATTGGAGAAGCCTCCCCCAAGCTTGTGCGAGACTCTCTTCTTAAATTTGCACAAAGTTAAATATTTCCTGCAAGGCAGCTTGTTTCTTATGAGCGGGAAAATATTTTTCAAAGAAGTAGTAAATCATATCCTGGGGACTACGCACACAACCAGGAGCAAGAGTATTGTACCATATCTTAGCATCACCCTTTAAAGAGAACTAAAATAATTTGAGAATATAGTAATAGCGAATCTTCTCATCATGAGCAAAGAGGGTGGCTATATCATTCAGCTTAGTAAGATGTGCCACTACAGTTTCAGTTTCATAGCCATGGAAAGGATCAGATTCAACCAAAGTAATTAACTCTCGATCGACAAAGAATTCATAATCCTTATCGGTAACAAAGATAGGTGAAGTAGCAAACTTAGGATCACATTTCATTATAGCATTCAAAGTCTTTTCCTTATACTTGCGTAGCAATTTCTTATGATCATCTCTATCCTTACAAGAAAGGATTTCTCTAGTTATATCCTCATCCATAACATAACCATCAGGTATCTTAGGCATTTCAAATCTAAGAGAGCTAGGCCTACTAGGTATTTCATAGTCATCAGTTTCAAAGGCTTCGTCAGTTTCAGCAATCTCATCAGTTTCAGTAATTTCATTCTCTTTAGCTCTAGCAATTTGTTCATCAAGAAATTCACCTGGTGGCACATTATCAGCAAGCATGGTACTAGCATTATCATAAGCATCATTCATAGCAGAAGTAGCATCATCAATAACTTGCGACATATCAAGATTAATAGCATGTGGTGGTGTTGCAAGCTTACTCATAACAGAAGGTGAATCAAGTGCGGAGCTAGATGGCAATTCCTTACCTCCCCTCGTCTTAGAGGGAAAAATCTTGGTCTTTGGATCTTTTAGATTCTTCATAGTGATCAATTGATATAAATCCCAAGTGACTCAACAAATATAGCTATGCTCCCTGGCAACGGCGCCAAAAAAAGGTCTTGATAACCCACAAGTATAGGGGATCGTAACAGTTTTTGAGGGTAGAGTATTCCACCCAAATTTATAGATTCGACACAAGGGGAGCCAAAGAATATTTGAGAGTATTAGTAGTTGAGTTGTCAATTCAACCACACCTGGAGATTAAATATCTGCAGCAGAGTGATCAGTAGCACAGCAGTATGATAGTTTTGATAGCAGTAGTAGCAGTAACAGTAACGGTAGCAGTGATAGCAATAGTTTTGTAGCAGTTGGAACAGTAGCAATAGCAATAGTAACTTAGCAAGAACAATATGTGGAAAACTCATAGGCACTGGATCGGTGAACTCGTTGGATGATATTCATCATATAACAGTCATAACCTAGGGCGACACAGAACTAGCTCCAGTTCATAAATGTAATGTAGGGATGTATTTCGTAAATAGTCATACGTGCTTATGGAAAAGAACTTGCATGACATCTTTTGTCCTACCCTCCCGTGGCAGCGGGGTCCATAAGGAAACTAAGGGATATTAAGGCCTCCTTTTAATAGAGAACCGGAACAAAGCATTAACACATAGTGAATACATGAACTCCTCAAACTACGGTCATCATCGGAAAGTATCCCGACTGTTGTCACTCCGGGGTTTACGGATCATAACGCGTAATAGGTGCATATGACTAGCAAGATCGGATCAAGAACATAGATATAATGGTGATAACATAAACGGTTCAGATCTCAGAACATAGTGGATACTAGGGATCAAGCCCTAACAAAACTAACTCGATTACATGATGAATCTTATCCAACTCCTCACCGACCCGCAAGCCTACGAAGGAATTACTCACTCCCGGTGGGGAGCATCATGGAATTGGCGATGGAGAAGGGTTGATGACGATGAAGACCAAAGATTCCCCTCTTCGGAGCCCCAAACGGGCTCCAGATCTGGCCTCCCGATGAAGAACAGGAGGTGGCGGCGGCTCTGTATCGTAAAACGCGATGAAACTTTCTCTCTAATTTTTTCTTTGAAAATAGGATTTTATAGCGTCGAAATTAGGGTCAGTGGGGCCCCGAGGTGGGCACAACCCACCAGGGCGTTCCTGGAGGGGGTGGCGCGCCCTAGTGTATCGTGCCCAGCCAGGGCTCCCCCTCCGGTGGTTCTTGGCTCCAGTATTTTTTATTTATTGTAAAATAAATCTCCAAAAAGTTTCGTCCAGTTCCGAGAACTTTTATTTCTGCACAATAACAACACCATGGTAGTTCTGCTGAAAACAGCGTCAGTCCGAGCTAGTTTCATTCAAATCATGCAAATTAGAGTCCAAAACAAGAGCAAAAGCATTTGGAAAACTAGATACGACGGAGACGTATCAGGTCATCACCTGGCTTTGTACAAAGGATTACACGCATTGCTGCGAGACTTGCACAAAAGTGGTTGCCGGGGGCCCGACAACCGCGCCTTACGGGTAGGACTTGCGAAGATGATCGGTATTCCACGAGTTCTGCACTGGGGTGCCATCTTCGGTCTCCAGGAGGATTGCGCCAGGCCTGGTGACTCGTACCACCCGGTAAGGGCCTTCCCACTTCAGCGTCAACTTGCTCGTCCCCTTCGCGGACTGAATCCGTCGAAGGACAAGGTCGCCTTCCTCAACAATCCTGACGCGCAATTTGTGGCTATGGTAGCGGCGCAAGGCCTGCTGTTACCTAGCGGTGTGCAGTGCGGCCTGGAGACGGTCTTCCTCGAGGAGTGTGGCATCGTCATGCCATAGCCGCTTGTGCTGGTCCTCATCAAAGTCCTGCACTCTCGGTGACCCATATGTGAGTTCCGTGGGGAGAACTGCCTCTGCCCCGTATACTAGGGCAAAGGGGGTTTCGCTAGTGGCTCGATTTGGCGTCGTTTTGATCGACCAAAGAACCGCTGGCAGCTCGTCAATTCAGCGCCTTCCATGCTTGCGCAGCTTGTCGAAAGTCCTCGTCTTGAGACCCCGCAGCAGTTCAGCATTTGCCCTCTCTACTTGCAACTTGCTCCTAGGGTGAGAAACTGAGGTGAAGCAGATTCAGGAGCCAATGTCTTGACAGTATTGCATAAAAGTGTTGTTGATGAATTGTGTGTCGTTATCGGTGATGATCCGGTTGGGGACTCCGAAACGAAAAACAATCCCTTTGAGGAACTTGACCGCCGCCAGCGTCGTTACCTTTCTCACCGTCTACTTCGTGAACTTGACGATAGCGACGAACGAGAACTCGAAGCCCCCGGTAGCTCGAGGGAGGGGGCCGACGATGTCGAGCCCCAAGACTGAGAATGGCCAGGAGAGCAGCACGGTTTGAAGGGCTTGTGCTGGTTGGTGTATTTGCTTGGTGTGGTATTGGCATGCTTCGCATGTTGTTACCACTGCCAAGGCGTCTTGAAGGGCTGTGGGCCAGTAGAAGCCTTGCCGGAACGCCTTCCCGACAAGGGCTCTTGATCCTACGTGGGAGCCACATGTCCCCTCGTGTATCTCTGCCAACAGCTTTTGTCCTTCCTCCCGAGCGATGCACCTCAATTTCACTCTGTTCGGTCTTCTTTTGTACAGATCGTTGTCCATGAACTGGTACATACTTGACTGCCGGGCTACTTTTTTGGCCTCTTCTTGCTCTTCGGGGAGTTCTCCGGTCCGGAGGTACCGGACAATTTGTTGCGCCCATGTCGGAGCCCGTGGCATGACGACAAGGACTAAAGGCATTTCTTCTGCTGCGGGAGTGCTAGCTTCGACGGCAGGGACCGCTTGTCCCGTCGGGGCTCGGCTCTCACCGTCAAGTATTCTGGTGCTTCCAACAACCTTCTTGGCGGCTGCTGGCGGCTCTTCCGGGAAGTAGTCACCGGAGCAAATCTTCCTCTTCTTGGTCTATCGCCTTGATGGTGCAACTGATGGCTAAGTGAGTCGGAGCACAAAGGAGCCTGGTTCCACAGGCGACTTCTGAGCTGCCCGCTTCGATAGGTCACCGTCAATGTCATTCTCTGCCCTCGGGAGATGTTCCATCTGTAGACCGTCGAACCGTGCTTCCATATTCCTCACTTTCGTAAACATATGCTTCCATCAGGGGGCTCTGGTAATCCTTGTTGACTTGGCGCACGACCAGTTGTGAGTCTCCCCGGACTATCAATTTCTTGATTCCCAAATCCACCGCTATCCGTAGCCCGGCAAGTAAACCCTCATACTCGGCCGTGTTGTTGGTCGACACCTCCCCAGGGAAGTGCATGTGGACCATATACTTGAGGTGCTCTCCGGTGGGTGCTTTGAGAAGCACCCCAGCACCGGCACCTTTCAGCGAGAAAGCCCCGTCAAAGTACATGATCCATACCTGAGGTGTTTCCTTGTCGTGAAGGGCTGTCTCTAGGGTTTCCTCATCTGGGGTCAACGTCCATTCGGCAACGAACTCAGCCACTGCCCGGCTTTTGATGGTTGTTGTGCTCTAGAAACTCAGATCAAAGTTGGTCAGCTCCAAGGCCCATTCCACAATTCTGCCGGTTGCTTCCGGGTTCCTCAAGATCCGCTGCAGCGGGGAGCGGGTGACGACTATAATGCGGTGCGCTTGGAAGTAGTGGCGCAGCTTCTGGGAGACCATGAGGAGGCCGAAGAGTAGCTTCTGAATCCCAGAGTACCTCGATTGAGCCCCCTACAGGAGGGAGCTGACAAAGTACACCGGTCGCTGCACCATCCTTGTCTTTTGCGGCGCTCGCTATTCTGCTTCCCGTGTTGTCCTTGCGTCGGCTTCTTGGTTCATCCGGGTAGGCTCTTGTTCGCTGGCTGTTAGCTTGGGGGCCGCCGGTTCGCCGTCCTCGGCTTCCCTCTCTGCCACTAGTGCGGCGCTGGCCACCTGGTTCGTTGCTGCCAAGTACAACAGCAATGGTTCCTCAGACTTGGGTGCAACTAGGACGGGGCCGAGGACAGGTACTTCTTCACGTCTTGCAACGCCGCCTCTGCTTCTGTGGTCCATGTCATTGGGCCTGCCTTCTTCAGGATCTTGAAGAACGGCAGTGCTCGCTCCGCGGACTTGGAGATGAACCTACTGAGGGCGGCGACGCAGCCCGCCAGCCGCCGTACGTCTTTGACGCGCTTTGGTGCCTCCAGCTGCTCGATTGCTTCAATCTTGGTGGGGTTGGCTTCTATCACACGCTGAGATATGAAGAAACCGAGGAGCTTGCTGGAAGGGACTCCAAACACGCACTTCTCAGGATTGAGCTTCAGGTTGATCGTGTGCAAATTCACAAAGGTCTCCTCCAGATCCTTGACCAGCGTGGCCTTGTCTTTGGTTTTGACTATGATGTCGTCCATGTAGGCCTCCACATTCCTATGTAGCTGTGGTCCGAGGCCGATCTGGATGGCCCTCGTGAATGTTGAACCCGCGCTCTTCAGACCAAATGGCATGCGCTTGAAGTAGTATGTGCCGCAGGGAGTGATGAACGTCGTTTTCTCCTCATCTTCCTCGGCCATGAAGATCTGGTGATAGCCGGAGTAGGCGTCGAGGAATGACAACAGGTCGCAGCTGGCAGTTGAGTCCACTATCTGGTCGATGCGTGGCAGGGGAAAGGGATCCTTCGGGCAGGATTTGTTGACATCTGTGAAGTCGATACAAAGTCTCCATTTCCCACTCGCCTTACGCACCACCACGGCATTTGCCAGCCATGTCGGGTGGAGTACACCCCTGACTAGGCCCGCTGCTTCCAACTTCTTGATCTCTTCGGCAATAAATTCTTGTCACTCCAGTGCTTGTTTTCAGACCTTCTGCTTGACGGGGCGCGCGTGGGGACAGACAGCAAGGTGGTGCTCGATCACCTCCCTAGGAACACCGGGAATATTAGACGGTTGCCAGGCAAACACGTCGACATTCGCCCGTAGGAAGGAGACGAGCGCGCTTTCCTATTTATTGTCGATTGTGGCACTTATAGTGAAGGTGCCAACCTTGCCGTCCTCCCGCGCAGCCACATGCTTTATCTTAAGGATGGTCACTTTGCCCTTCTTGTTCCTGCCGGCAGAGGTCTCTGGTAAGTCCTCGACGAGCGTGCTGCACTCTGTCGTGCGCTTCCCGAAGTTCTCACGAGCCTTGCCAAGGTCCTGTCCTTGTTCTTTCCCCAGGAGCTTTGTCGGCAGGAGCAAGTGCTTCGCCAGCAGATGCTGTCACTGCCTCCCGGTAGATCTTGTAGATGCAGAGGACCGCGTCTTTCTTGTCGGCATGGATGGTGATGACGCTCATCGGCCCAGGCATCTTGAGTGTGTTGTGGGCGTGGTGGGACGCCGCCATGAACTTCGCCAGTGCCGGGCGGCCTGATGTCTACTACACAACTTGTTCTTGTACACTCGTGTTGGGCCTCCAAGCGCAGAGTTTTGTAGGACAGTAGCAAATTTCCCACAAGTGGATGACCTAAGGTTTATCAACCCGTGGGAGGCGTAGGATGAAGATGGTCTCTCTCAAACAACCATGCAACCAAATAATAAAAAGTCTCTTGTGTCCCCAACACACCAAATACAATGGTAAATTGTATAGGTGCACTAGCTCGGCGAAGAGATGGTGATACAAGTGTAGTAATGATAGTAGGTATTGATTTTTTTAATAGTAGCAATAAAAACAGCAAGGTAGCAAGTAACAAAAGTGAGCACAAACGGTATTGCAATGCTTGAAAATAAGGCCTATGGTCCGTACTTTCGCTAGTGCAATCTCTCAACAATGCTAATTTAATAGGATCACATAACCATCCCTCAACGTGCAATGAAGAATCACTCCAAAGTTCTTATCTAGTGGAGAACATAAGAAGAAATTGTTTGTAGGGTACGAAACCACCTTAAAGTTATCCTTTCCGATCGATCTATCCAAGAGTTCGTACTAAAATAACACCATATGATACGCATCAACCAACTCTAATGTCACCTAGATACTCCAATGTCTCCACAAGTATCCAGGAGTTAATTATACGATACACATCAAACAATTTCAGATTCATAATACTCAATCCAACACAAAGAACCTCAAAGAGTGCCCCAAGATTTCTACCGAATAAAGTAGGACGAAAACGTGCATCAACCCCAATGCATAGATTACCCCATTGTCATCTCGAGAATCCGAGAGTTGAGTGCCAAGACATAGATCAAGTGCTCTCAAATCCATAAAAGTATTCAATCCGGTAATAACGAAATATCAAAGGGAAAACTCAATTCATCACAGCAAGATAGAGAGGGGAAAACACCATATGTTCCAACTATATTAACAAAGCCCGCGATACATCAAGATCATGCCAAATCCAGAACAAGAGAGAGAGAGAGAGATTAAACACATAGCTACTGGTACAAACCCTCAGCCCCGAGGGTGGACTACTCCCTCATCATCATGGAGACCATAGGGATGATGAAGATGGCCTCCGGTGATGATTTCCCCCTCCGGCAGGGTGCCAGAACGGGGTCTAGATTGGTTTTTCGTGGCTACAGAGGCTTGCGGCAGGAGAACTTCTGATCTAGGGTTATTTCTGGGGGTTTCTGAATATATAGGATTTTTGGGCGTCGGTTTCACGCGAAGATGGGCCAGGAGGGGCCCACAAGACACCAGAGCGCGCCAGAGGGGGCTGGCATGCCCTGGTGGGTTGTGGCCACCTCGTGGCTCTTCTGGCCCTCCCACGAAGCTTCTAATGCCTCTTTTGTTCCAAAAAAATCATCAAAAAGTTTCGTTGCATTTGGAGAACTTTTATTTCTGCACAAAAAACAACACCACGGTAGTTCTGCTGAAAACAACGTCAGTCCGGGTTAGTTCCATGCAAATCATACCAAAACCATATAAAATTGTTGTAAATATGGCATGAATACTTCATAAATTATAGATACATTGGAGACGTATTAGCATCCCCAAGCTTAATTCCTACTCGTCCTCGAGTAGGTGAATGATAAAAGAAATAATTTATGAAGTGTGAATGCTAGCATAGTGCATAAGTTTGATCAATGATAATTTCAACCACTTTTCCTAGCATCAGAACAGCAACTCTTTCTCATAAAACTCATCATGATAAAGTAGCAACCAATTCACTTGTTATGGTTCAAACAATGAATTCTCTTGAAACTTAACAACCTATGTTCTTAGTCACCAAACAATTGCAATTCAACATATTCTCAACAAAGTCTAAGTAAGAGCATATTTTTAGAACAAATGGCATCCATCGAACACAGAGAAAGATAGGGGCTTAATGTTTCGCCTCCCAACTCATTTATCATAGAGATAATTGTCAACTATAATAATTCATGATGAAATATATTTGACTGGCCATATGTGCCTAGATCTTTCCCCACAACATGATGCTTGACAACTAGAGAATAATTGAGGTTGAAATAAGAATGCATACTATTGACTCTTGCATAAAAGTAAATACTGAAAGGTAAAAGATAGGCCCTTCTGATACGTCCATTTTGCATCATGATTTCCTATTGTTATTTATTATGTTTTGTTGAATAATAATTCTTTGGGGAGTGATTCTAATGCCTTTTCTCTCATCATATGCAAGGTTTACACAAAGAGGGAGAATACCGGCAGCTGGAATTCTAGACCTGAAAATGCACATCCGAGCTACCTTTTCTGCACATCTCCAATGGAGCTGAAATTTTACGGAGATTATTTTTGGAATTAATAAAAAATACTGGAGCAAAGAATTACTAGAGGGGGCCACCCTGGTGGCCACAAGACACCAGGGCGCGCCAGGCCCCCCAGGCGCGCCTTGGTGGCTTGTGCCCTCCTAGGCCCACCTCCGGTGCCCATCTTCTGGTATATAAGGTCTTTTGACCTAGAAAGAAATAGGAGAGGATTTTTGGGACGGAGCACCACCGTCTCGAGGCGGAACTTGGGCAGGAGCACTTTTGCTCTCCGGCGGAGCGATTCCTCCGGGGGAACTTCCCTCCCGGAGGGGGAAATCAAAGCCATCATCATCACCAACACCCCTCTCATCTTTGGGAGGCCAATCTTCATCAACATCTTCAACAACACCATCTCCTCTCAAACCCTAGTTCATCTCTTGTGTTCAATCTTTGTACCGGAACCTCAGATTGGTACCTATGGGTGACTAGTAGTGTTGATTACATCTTGTAGTTGATTACTATATGGTTTATTTGGTGGAATATTATATGTTCAGATCCATTATGCTATTTAATACCACTCTGATCTTGAGCATGATTATTATTTGTGAGTAGTTACCTTTGTTCTTGAGGTCACGGGAGAAGTGATGTGGCAAGTAATCATGTGAATTTGATATGTGTTCGATATTTTGATGATATGTATGTTGTGATTCCCTTAGTGGTGTCATGTGATTCCCTTAGTGTAATTTTTATTGCTTTTTGCACTGATGACAACTTACTTGAAGGATCTAATTCAATCCATAGGTAGGTATGGTGGACACTCATGGCAAGAAACTGGGTTTAAGGGTTTTTGGATGCACAATTAGTATCCCTACTTAGAACGAATTTTTGGCTAGCAAAAGATCCTAAGCAAACACCACATGTTGGAGGATCCATACCAATATTACTTCTATGCAAATATACACAACCATAACTCATTACGTTGTCTTCCTTGTCCAACTTCAACTAATTTGCTCAAGTTTGAAAATAATTAATGGGTATTCACAATCATAGAAGATGTCCAAGATAATATATTTGTATGTGAAAGTTCTCTTCCTTATACTAATCATTCATGAATTGCTTGTATGACCAATATTGTGATTGTCAAGCTTCAAAAGATTTCACTTTGTAAACCCAATGTGAAGCTACTACTAGGCATGATATGAACATATAATTTCAAATTCATGGTATTCAATTCATTAAACAATTTACTCGTAGGATATAAGTGAAGCACAAGAGTAAATGACAAGCTACTCCAAAAAGATATAAGTGAAGATCAAGCGAGTAGTTAAGTAAATGGGTAGCCATTTGAGAACTCTCTCTCATCTAAAAACTTTCAGATCTAAGTATTTTATTAAAACAGCAAGCAAAACAAAATAAAATGACATTCCAAGAATAGCACACATCATGTGAAGAAGCAAAACCTTAGGCTCAACCGCTACTAACCGATAATTGTTGATGAAGAAAGGTGGGATGCCTACCGGGGCATCCCCAAGCTTAGATGCTTGAGACTTCTTGAAATATTATCTTGGGATGCCTTGGGCATCCCCAAGTTGAGCTTTTGTGTCTCCTTAATTCCTTTTATATCACGGTTTCCCTAAATCTTAAAAACTTCATCCACAAAAACTCGAAAAGAACTCGTGACATAGGTTAGTACACATAAGAATAAGTCCACACTTCTTGTACTGCCAAGACAAGTTGCACAAAAATTTCCAATCATCATCTACTGTTTACTATTGTTTCCACAATTTATATCTACCAATATAGTCTATGGAAACTATAGGATAAGTAGATAACAAAACTATGACAGCAATCTGTCCAAACAGAACATTCTGTAGCAATTTATGAAAACACTGTACTTCTGTAACTCAAAACATTATGAAAATTTAGGACGTGATAAATAATTTATATGACAACACTGTGTAAAACTTTCAGAAACTTTCCTCTTCCCAGTAAAATATGAAAATTCAAACACTATAGAGAAAGTTTCTGTTTTTACACAGCACACATCAAACATGCAATGCAAGCATCCTAAGGTAATTCTAGGAACTATTTATTAAAAAACAAGATTATAAATAACACCTAACATAAAATAACAAAATATAATGATGATCCAAGCAAAGCACATATTATGTGACGAATAAAAATATAGCTCTAAGTAAGATATACCGATAATGTTGAAGACGAAAGAGGGGATGCCTTCCGGGGCATCCCCAAGCCTAGGCGCTTGAGTCATCCTTGGATATTACCTTGGGGGTGCCTTGGGCATCCCCAAGATTAGGGTCTTACCACTCCTTATTCTTCTTATATCGGTGTCTCACCCAAAACTTGAAAACTTCAATCACACAAAACTTAACGGAACTTCGTGAGATGGGTTAGTATAGTAAATATAGATCATTCACTTAGGTAATGTTAAGAAAAGATTAATAATTGTTCTCGCATAATAACTACTGTATTCTAACATCCACATAATTTATATCACTGAATATAAGCTATGGGAACACTAAAGCAAGCAAACTATGCATGCAAATCAGAATCTATCAAAAACCTAACAGTCTGTGAAGATCTATAGTATAACCATACTTCCCTGTCTCTAAAACTTCTGAAACATTAGTACACCCTGAAAAATTTGTATATAAACATTGTGCAAAAATTTCATATCATTATCATGCTCCAGTAAAAAATGAAAATTCCTGTACTGGAGTCAAAAATTTCTGTTTTGGTTCAGCATCAATTCTACTCATCTTGTGAGTCATCCCAAAGGCTTTACTTGGCACTTTATTGAAATAAAAGACACAAAACATGATTACTACAGTAGCTTAATCATGTGAACAAACAAAAACATAAAGTAAAAGTGTTGGGTTGTCTCCCAACAAGCGTTTTTCTTTAATGCCTTTTAGCTAGGCATGATGATTTCAATGATGCTCACATAGGAATAGTAGTTGAAACATGCAAGAGAGCATCATGAATCTCATGACAAGCACATTTCAGTCTAACCCACTTCCTATGCATAGGGATTTTGTGAGCAAACAATTTATGGGAACAAGAATCAAATAGCATAGGAAGGCAAAACAAGCATAACTTCAAAACTTTGAACACGTAGGGAGGAAACTTGATATTATTGCAATTCCTACAAGCATATGTTCCTCCCTAATAATAATTTTCAGTAGAATCATGAAGGAATTCAACAATATAACTATCGCATAAATCATTCTTTTCATCATGCACAAGCATAGAATTTTTATTACTCTCCACATAAGCAATTTTCTTCTCATTCATTGTGGTGGGAGCAAACTCAACAAAATAACTGTCATGAGATACATGATTGACATAACAAAATTCAATATTAAAATCATGATGACAAGTTTCATGGTTACTATCACTCTTTATAGCATACATGTCATCATCATAATCATCATAGATAGGAGGCATGCCATCATCATAATAAATTTTCTCATCAAAACTTGGGGGACTAAAAATATCATCTTCATCAAACATAGCATCCCCATGCTTGTGGCTTTGTATATCATTAGCATCATGGATATTCAGAGAATTCATACTAGCAACATTACAATCATGCTCATCATTCAAGGAATCCTCATTAAGTATTTTCATAATTTCTTCCTCTACCAATTGAGCACAATTTTCGGAATCCTTATTTTCACGAAAGACATTAGAAAGACGAAGCTATTGAGGCAACCTAAACTCCATTTTTTGTAGTTTTATTTTATAAAACCAAACTAGTGAAAAATAAGAAACTAAAAGATTTAATTGCAAGATCTAAAGATATACCTTCAAGCACTCACCTCCCCGGCAACGGCGCCAGAAAAGAGCTTGATGTCTACTACACAACTTGTACTTGTAGACTCGTGTTGGGCCTCCAAGCGCAGAGTTTTGTAGGACAGTAGCAAATTTCCCTCAAGTGGATGACCTAAGGTTTATCAATCCATGGGACGCGTAGGATGAAGATGCTCTCTCTCAAACAACCGTGCAACCAAATAATAAAAAGTCTCTTGTGTCCCCAACACACCAAATACAATGGTAAATTGTATAGGTGCACTAGTTCGGCGAATAGATGGTGATACAAGTGTAGTAATGATAGTAGGTATTGATTTTTGTAATAGTAACAATAAAAAACAGCAAGGTAGCAAGTAACAAAAGTGAGCACAAACGGTATTGCAATGCTTGAAAACAAGGCCTAGGGTCCGTACTTTCGCTAGTGCAATCTCTCAACAATGCTAATATAATTGGATCACATAACCATCCCTCAACGTGCAACGAAGAATCACTCCAAAGTTCTTATCTAGCGGAGAACATAAGAAGAAATTGTTTGTAGGGTACGAAACCACCTTAAAGTTATCCTTTCCGATCAATCTATCCAAGAGTTCGTACTAAAGTAACACCATATGATACGCATCAACCAACTCTAATGTCACCTAGATACTCCAATGTCACCACAAGTATCCAGGAGTTAATTATACGATACACATTAAAAAAATTCAGATTCATAATACTCAATCCAACACAAAGAACCTCAAAGAGTGCCCCAAGATTTCTACCGGAGAAAGTAGGACGAAAACGTGCATCAACCCCTATGCATAGATTACCCCAATGTCACCTCGGGAATCCACGAGTTGAGTGCCAAGACATAGATCAAGTGCTCTCAAATCCATAAAAGTACTCAATCCGGTAATAACGAAATCTCAAAGGGAAAACTCAATTCATCACAACAAGATAGAAAGGGGAAAACACCATATGATCCAACTATATTAACAAAGCCTGCGATACATCAAGATCGTGCCAAATCAAGAACATGAGACAAAGAGATTAAACATATAGCTACTGGTACAAACCATTAGCCCCGAGGGTAGACTACTCCCTCATCATGGGGACCATAGGGATGATGAAGATGGCCTTCGGTGATGATTTCCCCCTCTGACATGGTGCCGGAACGGTGTCTAGATTGGTTTTTTGTGGCTATAGAGGCTTGCGGCAGCGGAACTTCTGATCTAGGGTTATTTCTGGGGCTTTCTAAGTATATAGGATTTTTGGCCATCAGTTTCACGTGAAGATGGGCCACGAGGGGCCCACGTGACACCAGGGCACGCCAGAGGGGGCTGGCGCGCCCTGGTGGGTTGTGGCCACCTCGTGGCTCTTCTGGCCCTCCCACGAAACTTCTAGTGCCTCTTTTGTTCCAAAAAAATCGTCAAAAAGTTTCGTTGCATTTGGAGAACTTTTATTTCTGCCCAAAAAACAACACCACGGTAGTTCTGCTGAAAACAGCGTCAGTCCGGGTTTGTTCCATGCAAATCATACCAAAACCATATAAAATTATTGTAAATCTGGCATGAATACTTCATAAATTATAGATACATTGGAGACGTATCATGGCCCTGGATCCCATTGTATGGCAGCGACATCTTGGTGACGTCGAAAACGATCCTCTCTGACCTGAAATTGAGCTCGCTGCCGAATGTGACCGGGAGGATTATCTTCCCTTTTGGCTGAGATCTTCCCCTGTCCACTCCTTGGAAGGAGCCCGTCGGTTTGAGGTCCGAATCGGGGATCTGCCGCCTCTTGATCACATCGGGCGAAATCAGGTTCAGGCCGGCCCCACTGTCGACAAACATCTTCGTGACTCTGAGGTTGCGGATCATTGGTGAGACCAACAATGGCACGCACCCGACCGCGATGACGTGGTCAGGGTGGTCCTCAGCATCGAAGATGATGGGAGTATTGGACCATTCGAGGGGCTGCCTCGCCTCTGCCGCCGGCTTTGCCGTGTTGACTTCATGGACCCATTGCTTGATCTGCGTGTGGGAGGAGTGCAAAGATGCACCTCTGCCAACACACATGGCATCCAGGGCCTTTTGGAACCCTTGCTTGTCTGATCCCTCTTCATCTTCGGCATCGTCATCATCATCGTCGGATTTGTCTCCTCGGCCTCTAGCAGGCTTTTATTTCTGCTGTTTGGCCTTGCCATGGCGGTTGCTTCGACCATTGCGGTTCTTCTTGTCGGGTCCACTGGCACCATCCCGGCCCTTCTCCTTGTCGCACCCTTCATACTCTTGCTTCTAATTCTCAGTAAGCTGTTCTACTTGGCAGCACTTGTTGATGTCGTGGCCCTTGGTGAGGTGGATGTTGCAGTAAGGCTTGCCGGTCTTCTCGCCTGTCGCGGCATCGTCATCTCTGGAGCACGCGGAAACGTACTTGTCGGGCTCCTTTGATTTGGCCTTCTTGCCGGCGCTAGGCTTGCCGGAGCTCTCGACATCCATTACTGCCTTGCCTTTGCACTTCTTGTTGTGCTTGCGCCCCTTCCTCGAGGAGGCAGGCGCGTTCTCGTCGTCGTCGGAGTCGACCTCCGTGCCAGCATCCTCCCCCGGGAGCCTCCTTCCTTCTTAGGCCCGCGCGCATTTGTCGGCCAGAGCGTAGCGCTCGATGACATCCCGCACCTTGTTGATGCTCATTTCCTCGCGCATGCGGCGATTGCGTACGTTCGTGTGGAATGCAGCGATCATCACGGCGGGGTGGATGTCCGGGATGTTCTGATGCACGCGACTGAACCTCTGGATGTACTTGCGAAGGGTTTCGCCGTCTCGTTGGGAGAGCACGTGCAGATCGCTGGGTTGCCCTAGGAGTTTGTGGGCCCCGTGGTAAGCCCCGACGAACTGATTGCACAGGTCCTCCCAGGAAGAGATGGACCCCTCCGACAAGTTCATTAGCCAGCTCCTCTCGTTGGGCTTGAGTGCTAGCAGGAAGTAGTTGGCTAGCACCTTCTTGTCTCGTCCCCCGGCAGCCTGCACCGTGATGGTGTAAATGCCTAGGAACTCCGACGGGCTAATCATGTTGTCGTATTTGTCCGGCTGCTCCGGCTTGAAGGCCTTGTTGGAGGGCCAGCGAACTTGCCGCAGTTTCCGGGTGAACGCCGGGCATCCGACCTCGTAAGGTAAGCTCCCCGGTGCTCCGGGAGTGGTCTCCTTGACCGTCGGGTCTGCGCGACCATTGGACTAACGACGCGCTTCCCGCCGTCTCTCGATGGCGGTACGCGCGTCCTCCTTGCGCCTGTCCCTTAGGACTTGGCGTTGGTCTTGCTTCAGGCGCGGGTCCATCGACGCTTGAGACACTTTGTCTTGTACATCGGTGTAGCGGGAGGTCCACTGCTGTCGTGGGGGCGACTGGACCGTATGTGCCCCGCCGGCATCCCGTCTGGCGATGGGTTCCATGGCACCGCGCGTCGGGCGCGTGAGGAACCCGCCGCATCTGGTTTGTTATTGTTAGCGAAGCTCAGCAGGCTTTGTATGGTCGCCCTCCACTCCTCCATCGCCTCCAGCGCGGGTGGAAAGTTTAGCAGAAGCTGGGCCTGTGCCAGTGCTTCTCCTGCTGTTTTGGGGACTGGACGGGGCGAGGCGTGGGTAGCGCTCTTACTCCTGGCGATGCCAGAAGGAACGTTTCCCTGTGCCATCGCCCGTCATTGGCCCTCACCGGGAGGGGGTCGTGGAGCTCGGCCATGTGCCTCTGAGGAGCGGCGCACGAGGGTCCCATCTGTGCGAGGCTCCGGCTCGCCACCTCGCGGGTGCGGGTCGTGGTCGTCTTGTGAGGGGTGCGGCAGAGGTCCGGTCGCAGCCCCCGCTGCCTGTTGCCCTGGCCGCCGCAGCAGCGTCACCCTCGGTCACCGCCAGCGCGTTCCGTGCTATGACGGCGGCAGGGTCTGGGCCGCAGATCGGGGAACTCCGTGCGGTGTTATGGTTGCGCTCACCGACGGGGTGAGCGCGGCGGTCGCCACCATCGGTGGCTTGGGATGACAGCTTGGATGTGGTCGCGGTAGGTGTCGCCACGCCCTTGGCCTTCTTGCGCGCCATGGACGCCTGCGAAGGTGCACAGAAAATGCCGGTGAAGGTTCGCGCACAGGAGGAGCCCCCTATCTGGCGTGCCAAAGATGTTGGGGGTATGGTTCACTATGATCTATGGGACCAGCGAGGCCCCTTTTCGGTTCACAGGGGTGTCGAGTGCACAAAGAGCATCAGTTGGCCATGACTACGTGCAGGGTTTATACAGGTTCGGACCGCTCGGGAGCGTAAAACCCTACGTCATGTCTGTGTGTTGTATATCTGGGTACAAATACAAGGGAACAGCCACCCGGCAAGGATGGAGAGGTGCTGCTATGCGTGCAAATGGACGGATTGTCAACCTTTGCCAAGGTAGCCATGGGCCTCCTTTTATAGTTCAAGGGGTTACCACAAGGGCTTCGATGGTCTTTTGCCGGGTGTACATTGTGTTCTTACAGCTACAAGGGTTGTCGTCAGAGTGGTAGTGGGATACACCTAACTCTGACGGACTAGGACAGGCACATTGAATGCGCCGTTAGGTGGCGCTCTGGCGACGGTTCCCGGCAAGGATTGTCTCTCGTTCTGTGTCGTTCGCCCAGCTACCTCCTATTCTTTTGCCACGCCGCGGGACGGGTGGCGTTAAAGCTGCAACAGGCCCGCCGCTGTGGCGACATGCCCCGGCCAGCTCTGCCTGCCCGCCTGCCCGCTCGACACCTCAGGCGATGTAGACTATTGATACGTCCATTTTGCATCATGCTTTTATATCTATATTTATTGCATTATGGGCTGTTAATACACATTATGGTACAATACTTATGCCTTTTCTCTCTTATTTCACAAGGTTTACATGAAGAGGGAGAATGCCGGCAGCAGGAATTCTGGACTGGAAAAGGAGCAAATCTGAGATACCTATTCTGCACAACTCCAAAAGTCCTGAAAATCTATGGAGAATTATTTTGGAATATATAAAAAATACTGGGCGAAGAAAATACCAGAGGGGACCCACCAGGCAGCCACAAGCCTGCAGGGCGCGCCCTACCCCCCAGGGCGCGCCCTAGTGGCTTGTGGGCCCCCTGGCAGGTCTCCGGTGCCCATCTTCTGCTATATGGAGGGTTTTGACCTGGAAAAAATCAGAAGTGAGCTTTCGGGACTAAGCGCCGCCGTCTCGAGGTGGAACCTGGGCAGAACCAATCTAGGGCTCCGGCGGAGCTGTTCTGCCGGGGAAACTTCCCTCCCGGAGGGGGAAATCGAAGCCATCGTCATCACCAACGATCCTCTCATCGAGAGGGGGTCAATCTCCATCAACATCTTCATCAGCACCATCTCCTCTCCAAATCCTAGTTCATCTCTTGTATCCGATCTTTGTCTAAAAACCTCAGATTGGTACCAGTGGGTTGCTAGTAGTGTTGATTACTCCTTGTAGTTGATGCTAGTTGGTTTACTTGGTGGAAGATCATATGTTTAGATCCTTGATAATCATTAATACTCCTCTGATTATGAACATTAATATGCTTTGTGAGTAGTTACGTTTGTTCCTGAGGACATGGGATAAGTCTTGTTATAAGTAATCATGTGAGTTTGGTATTCGTTCGATATTTTGATGAGATGTATGTTGTCTCTCCTCTAGTGGTGTTATGTGAACGTCGACTACATGACACTTCACCATTGTTTGGGCCTAGAGGAAGGCATTGGGAAGTAATAAGTAGATGATGGGTTTCTAGAGTGACAGAAGCTTAAACCATAGTTTATGCGTTGCTTCGTAAGGGGCTGATTTGGATCCACATGTTTCATGCTATGGTTAGATTTATCTTAATTCTTCTTTCGTAGTTGCGGATGCTTGGGAGAGGGGTTAATCATAAGAGGGAGGCTAGTCCAAGTAAGGACAGCACCCAAGCACCGGTCCACCCACATATCAAATTATCAAAGTAACGAACGCGGATCATATGAGCATGATGAAAACTAGCTTGACAGAAATTCCCATGTGTCCTCGGGAGCGCTTTGCTTTATATAAGAGTTTGTCCAGGCTTGTCCTTTGCTATAAAAAGGATTGGGCCACCTTGCTGCACCTTTGTTACACTTGTTACTTGCTACCCGTTACGAATTATCTTATCACAAAACTATCTGTTACCGATAATTTCAGTGCTTGCAGAGAATACCTTACTGAGAACCGCTTGTCATTTCCTTCTGCTCCTTGTTGGGTTCGGCACTCTTACTTATCGAAAGGACTACGATAGATCCCCTATACTTGTGGGTCATGAAGACTCTTTTCTGGCGCCGTTGCCGGGGAGTGAAGCGCCTTTGGTGAGTGGAACTTGGTAAGGAAAAATTTATATAGTGTGCTGAAATTTACTATCACTTGTTACTATGGAAAATAATCCTTTGAGGGGCTTGTTTGGGGGTATCTTCACCTCGACCGGAAGCACAAAGAGTTGCTCCTCAACCTGCTGCACCTACTGAAAATATTTATTATGAAATTCCTTCGGGTATGATAGAGAAACTGCTAGCTAATCCTTATGCAGGAGATGGAACACTACATCCTGATTTGCATCTGATCTATGTGGATGAAGTTTGTGGATTATTTAAGCTTGCAGGTTTGCCCGAGGATGATGTCAAGAAGAAGGTCTTCCCTTTATCTTTGAAGGAGAAAGCATTGACATAGTATAGGCTATGTGTTGATATTGGATCATGGAACTACAACCGATTGAAAACGGAATTTCATCAGAAGTTTTATCCTATGCATCTGGTTCATCGTGATCGGAATTATATTTACAATTTTTGGCTTCGTGAAGGAGAAAGAATCGCTCAAGCTTGGGGGAGGCTTAAGTCAATGTTATATTAATGCCCCAATCATGAGCTCCCAAGAGAAATTATTATTCAGAATTTTTATGCTCGGCTTTCTAGTAATAATCAATCCATGCTCGATACTTCTTGTGCTGGTTCCTTTATGAAGAAAGATATTGAATTCAAATGGGCTTTATTGGAAAGAATTAAACGCAAGTCTGAAGATTGGGAACTCAAAGAAGGTAATGAGTCAGGTATAAACCTTAAGTTTGATTGTGTTAAATCCTTTGTAGACACCGATGCTTTTCGTGAATTTAGCACTAAATATGGACTTGACTCTGAGATAGTAGCTTCTTTCTGTGAATCTTTTGCTGCTCATGTTGATCTCCCTAAGGAGAAGTGGTTTAAATATCTTCCTCCCATTGAAGTGAAAGTAGTTGAACCTATTAAAGTTGAAGAAAAAACCATTACTTATAATGTTGATCATGTTGTTCCTACCGCTTATATTGAGAAACCACCTTTCCCTGTTAGGATAAAGGAACATGCTAGAGCTTCAACTGTGGTTCGTAAGAGTTGTACTAGAACACCTACTCCCCCTGAACAAATTAAGGTTGAACCTAGTATTGCTATGGTTAAAGATCTCTTGGTTGATAATATTGATGGGCATGTTATTCATTTCTGTGATGAAGCTGCTAGAATTGCTAGACCTGATGCTAAAGATAAACATAGACCTGTTGTTGGCATGCCTGTTGTTTCTGTTAAAATAGGAGATCATTGTTATCATGGCTTATGTGATGTTGGTGCTAGTGTGAGTGCAATTCCCTTCACCTTATATCAAGAAATTATGCATGATATTGCACCAGTTGAATTAGAGGAAATTGATGTTACCATTAAGCTGGCTAATAGAGACACTATTGCACCAATTGGGATTGTCAGAGATGTTGAAGTCTTGTGTGGGAAAATAAAATATCCCACTGATTTTCTTGTTCTTGGTTCCCCACAAGATGATTTTTGTCCCATTATATTTGGTAGACCTTTCTTGAATACTGTTAATGCTAGGATAGACTGTGAGAAAGAAACTGTTACTGTAAGTTTTGGGGATGTGTCTCATGAGTTCAATTTCTCTAAATTTCGTAGACAACCTCATGATAAAGAATTGCCTAGTAAAGATGAAATTATTGGTCTTGCTTCTATTGTTGTGCCTCCTACTGATCCCTTAGAACAATATTTGCTAGACCATGAAAACAATATGCATATGAATGAAAGGAATGAAATAGATAGGATTTTCTTTGATCAGCAGCCTATTTTGAAACACAACCTACCTGTTGAAATACTTGGGGATCCTCCTCCACCCAAGGGTGATCCCGTGTTTGAGCTTAAACAATTGCCTGATACACTGAAATATGCTTATCTCGATGAAAAGGAGATATATCCTGTTATTATTAGTGCTAACCTTTCAGAGCATGAAGAAAAGAGATTATTGAAAACTCTGAGGAAGCACCGTGCTGCTATTGGATATACTCTTGATGATCTTAAGGGCATTAGTGCCACTCTATGTCAGCATAGAATTAATATGGAGCCTGATGCTAAACCAGTTGTTGATCACCAACGACGGTTGAATCCTAAAATGAAAGAAGTGGTAAGAAATGAAATACTAAAGCTTCTGGAGGCAGGTATAATTTATCCTATTGCTGATAGTAGATGGGTTAGTCTCGTTCATTGTGTCCCTAAGAAGGGAGGTATTACCGTTGTTCCTAATGATAAAAATGAATTGATCCCGCAAAGAATTGTTACAGGATATAGAATGGTAATTGATTTTAGGAAATTAAATAAAGCTACTAGGAAAGATCATTACCCTCTACCTTTTATTGATCAAATGCTAGAAAGACTATCCAAACACACACATTTTTGCTTTCTAGATGGTTATTCTGGTTTCTCTCAAATACCTGTGTCAAAAGAGGATCAAGAAAAGACCACTTTTACTTGCCCTTTCGGTACCTTTGCTTATAGACGTATGCCTTTTGGTTTATGCAATGCACCTGCTACCTTTGAAAGATGTATGATGGCTATATTCTCTGACTTTTGTGAAAAGATTGTTGAGGTTTTCATGGATGATTTCTCCGTTTACGGAACTTCTTTTGATAATTGCTTGAGCAACCTCGATCAAGTTTTGCAGAGATGTGAAGAAACTCATCTTCTCTTGAATTGTGAGAAGTGCCACTTTATGGTTAATGAGGGCATTGTCTTGGGGCACAAAATCTCCGAAAGAGGTATTGAAGTTGATAAAGCTAAAGTTGATGCTATTGAAAAAATGCCGTGTCCTACGGATATCGGAGGTATAAGAAGTTTCCTTGGTCATGCTAGTTTCTATAGAAGGTTTATTAAAGATTTCTCTAAGATTTCTAGGCCTCTCACTAATCTTTTGCAAAAAGATGTTCCATTCGTTTTTTATGATGATTGTGTAGAAGCATTTGAAATTCTTAAGAATGCCTTGATTTCCGCACCTGTTGTCCAACCACCTGATTGGAACCTACCCTTTGAAATTATGTGTGATGCTAGTGATTATGTTGTTGGTGCTGTTCTAGGACAAAGAGTTGATAAGAAATTAAATGTTATCCATTATGCTAGTAAAACTCTAGACAGTGCTCAAAGAAACTATGCTACCATTGAAAAGGATTTTTTAGCGGTTGTGTTTGCTTGTGATAAGTTCAGACCTTATATTGTTGATTCCAAAGTAACTGTTCACACCAATCATGCTGCTATTAAGTACCTTATGGAAAAGAAAGATGCTAAACCTAGACTTATTAGATGGGTTCTTCTGCTACAAGAATTTGATTTGCATATTATTGATAGAAAGGGTGCTGATAACCCCGTAGCAGATAACTTGTCCAGATTAGAGAATGTTCTTGATGACCCACTACCTATTGATGATAGCTTTCCTGATGAACAATTAGCTGTCATAAATGCTTCGCGTAATGCTCCTTGGTATGCTGATTATGCTAATTACATTGTTGCTAAATTTATACCGCCTAGTTTCACATACCAACAAAAGAAAAAGTTCTTCTATGATTTAAGACATTACTTTTGGGATGACCCACACCTTTATAAAGAAGGAGTAGATGGTGTTATTAGACGTTGTGTACCTGAGCATGAACAGGAACAGATCCTACGCAAGTGTCACTCCGAGGCCTATGGGGGACACCACGCTGGAGATAGAACTGCACACAAGGTATTACAATCTGGTTTTTATTGGCCTACTCTCTTCAAGGATGCTCGTAAGTTTGTCCTGTCTTGTGATGAATGTCAAAGAATTGGTAATATTAGTAGACATCAGGAAATGCCTATGAACTACTCTCTTGTTATTGAACCATTTGATGTTTGGGGTTTTGATTATATGGGACCTTTTCCGCAATCTAATGGGTATACTCATATTCTAGTCGCTGTTGATTATGTTACTAAGTGGGTAGAAGCTATTCCAACTAGTACCGGTGATCATAACACTTCTATTAAAATGCTTAAAGAAGTTATTTTCCCTAGATTTGGAGTCCCTAGATATTTAATGACTGATGGGGGTTCACACTTTATTCATGGTGCTTTCCGTAAATTGCTTGCTAAGTATGATTTTAATCATAGAATTGCATCTCCTTATCATCCTCAGTCTAGTGGTCAAGTAGAATTGAGAAATAGAGAAATTAAATTGATCTTGCAGAAGACTGTTAATAGATCCAAGAAGAATTGGTCTAAGAAACTTGATGATGCATTATGGGCTTATAGAACTGCTTACAAAAACCCTATGGGTATGTCTCCGTATAAAATGGTTTATGGTAAAGCATGTCACTTACCTCTTGAACTAGAACATAAAGCTTATTGGGAAATTAAAGAGCTCAACTATGATTTCAAACTTGCTGGTGAGAAGAAGTTATTTGACATTAGCTCACTCGATGAATGGAGAACCCAGGCCTATGAGAATGCCAAGTTGTTTAAAGAAAAGGTTAAGAGATGGCACGATAGAAGGATACAAAAGCGTGAATTCAATGTAGGTGATCATGTCTTGCTATACAATTCTCGTCTAAGATTTTTTGCAGGAAAACTTCTCTCTAAATGGGAAGGGCCTTATGTTATCGAGGAAGTATACCGTTCCGGTGCCATCAAGATCAACAACGCCGAAGGCACAAACCCGAAGGTGGTAAACGGGCAAAGAATCAAACACTATATCTCAGGTACTCCCATAAATGTTGAAACCAATATTATTAATACCGTAACTCCGGAGGAGTACATCAGGGAGACCTACCAGAACGTTTCAGACTCCGAAAAGGAATAGGTATGTGGTACGGTAAGCAAACCGACTCCAAAACTTTTCCAATAGCAAATTTTCTCCGTTTTGGAATATTTAAAAAATTAGGAAAATTTAAAGTAGTCCGAAAAGTGCACGAGGAGGCGACAAGCCAGGAGGGCGCGCCCCACCCCCTGGGAGCGCCCTAGTGGCTTGTGGCCACCCCGTGTACCCTCCGGACTCCGTTTTCTTGTGGTATACTCCTTTATGTCGGTAAAAATTCATTGTATAATCTCCCGAAGGTTTTGACCTTCGTATCACGACAATACCTCCTGTTTTCATTTTGAGCTGTTTCTGCAGCATATTTAGAGCAAGATGTCTTCGCAAGAGTCGGTCGGGGAGAGCAGTGTCTCTCACCTGACACCGGGGCCTGGAGCATACAGCAAAGCCAACCACTTCGGGCAGGCCACGGAGGAGGAGATGGAGGCCGACTTGAAAAGGATAGATGCCATGGAGGAAGACCAAGAAGTTACCTCTCGTCTACAACCTGGAGCCATGTTGGAAGAACTTCAGAGCTCAGCAATTCCGAATTCGGTTATCCCTCCCAATGCTAAATTTCTTACTTATGAAAATATGAAAAAGAGTGTTGCTTGTTCCCCCGCAGCAATGAAACACCCATGGGTTATGGGAGCTCTAACCGTCACTCGAAAACTTCGCAAGGAAGTAATGGATCTCAGACAGCAAAATAATAAGCTTGAGGAGGAGAATCGCATTCTGAGAGGCATCATCGCCAAGAATATAACATCACCACCTCCGAAGCAAGACAACTAAACACATGTGTATGGGCACTCCCCTTGGCTTGTGCCAAGCTTGGGGGAGGTGCCCCGGTATCATATCACAATCACGTCTTTTATTTTTATTTTTATCGTTTTTCTTAGTTCATTCTTTTTGGTTACGTCTTGATCTAGTAGAATAAAGTTTTTAGTGTGATCTAGTTTTGAGTTTTGCTTTATGTTCCCCCTATGTAAGCAAGTCCGAGAGTTATATAATAAAGGGTAGTTTTGAGTTGAGGGCTTTGTTTGCTGGCTATGATCTTGGGAGAAAGAAATAGAAAGAAGTATAAAATAAAAGCAAAGAGTGTATATGATGATCTTATGGGGAGTGATGACTTCACATATAAAAAGTATGCCGATTGAAATTTGTTGTGAGTTAACAAACATAGCTGTTGGTCATTGTTGCAATTAAAAGGAAGTGATAAAGAAAGAGAGGTTCACATATAGATATATTATCTTGGACATCTTTTATGATTGTGAGCACTCATTAAAATATTATGCTAAGAAGTTGATGTTGGACAAGGAAGACAACATAATGGTTTATGTTTTCTTATTTCCGAATAGAAGTTATATGGTTATAGATCCTTCAACATGTGACGCTTGCTTCCACCCCATATCAGCCAAAACTTCCGCACCAAGTAGAGATACTACTTGTGCATCCAAACACCCTTAACCCAGTTTTGCCATGAGAGTCCACCATACCTACCTATGGATTGAGTAAGACCCCTCAAGTAAGTTGTCATCGGTGCAAGCAATAAAAAATTGCTCTCTAAATATGTGTGATCTATTAGTGTGAGGAAAATAAACTTTATACGAACTTGTGATATGGAAGAAATAAAAGCGACAGACTACATAATAAAGTTCTTTATCACAAGGGGCAATATAAAGTGACGTTCTTTTGCATTAAGGGATTGCACATCCAACTATAAAAGCGCATGACAACCTCTGCTTCCCTCTGCGAAGGGCCTATCTGTTACTTTTAATTTTCTAGTACTTACCCTTATGCAAGAGTCGTGGTGATCTTCACTGCTTCCTTTATTTCGCCTTTATCTCTTGGCAAGCGTCATGTGTTGAGGAAAGATCTAGACACATATATCCACTCGGATGTGAGTGAGCATGAGTTATTTCTGTTGACATTACCCTTGAGGTAAATAGTTGGGAGGCAAAACTATAAGCCCCTATCTTTCTCTGTGTCCGATTAAAGCTTTGACCTCATAGGTACCGCGTGAGTGTTAGCAATTATGAAAGACTAAAAGATGATTGAGTATGTGGATTTGCTTTACAAGCTCTTATATTGACTCTTTCCGATGTTATGATAAATTGGAATTGCTACAATGACTGAGATCATAGTTTGTTGGTTCTCAATGGAGTTCTTGATTCATACTTTACCTTGCGAATGAATTGTCACTTTAGCATATGAAATTATATACCAATTTATGTTGATGTTCTTAAGATATTCATGATGCCTTCATGTCCGCATTTTATTTTATCGACACCTCTATATCTAAACATGTGGGCATATTTATCGATTTCGGCTTTCGCTTGAGGACAAGCGAGGTCTAAGCTTGGGGGAGTTGATACGTCCATTTTGCATCATGCTTTTATATCTATATTTATTGCATTATGGGCTGTTAATACACATTATGGTACAATACTTATGCCTTTTCTCTCTTATTTCACAAGGTTTACATGAAGAGGGAGAATGCCGGCAGCAGGAATTCTGGACTGGAAAAGGAGCAAATCTGAGATACCTATTCTGCACAACTCCAAAAGTCCTGAAAATCTACGGAGAATTATTTTGGAATATATAAAAAATACTGGGCGAAGAAAATACCAGAGGGGACCCACCAGGCAGCCACAAGCTTGCAGGGCGCGCCCTACCCCCCAGGGCGCGCCCTAGTGGCTTGTGGGCCCCCTGGCAGGTCTCCGGTGCCCATCTTCTGCTATATGGAGGGTTTTGACCTGGAAAAAATCAGAAGGGAGCTTTCGGGACTAAGCGTCGCCGTCTCGAGGCGGAACCTGGGCAGAACCAATCTAGGGCTCCGACGGAGCTGTTCTGCCGGGGAAACTTCCCTCCCGGAGGGGGAAATCGAAGCCATCGTCATCACCAACGATCCTCTCATCGAGAGGGGGTCAATCTCCATCAACATCTTCATCAGCACCATCTCCTCTCCAAACCCTAGTTCATCTCTTGTATCCGATCTTTGTCTCAAAACCTCAGATTGGTACCTGTGGGTTGCTAGTAGTGTTGATTACTCCTTGTAGTTGATGCTAGTTGGTTTACTTGGTGGAAGATCATATGTTCAGATCCTTGATAATCATTAATACTCCTCTGATTATGAACATTAATATGCTTTGTGAGTAGTTACGTTTGTTCCTGAGGACATGTGATAAGTCTTGTTATAAGTAATCATGTGAATTTGGTATTCGTTCGATATTTTGATGAGATGTATGTTGTCTCTCCTCTAGTGGTGTTATGTGAACGTCGACTACATGACACTTCACCATTGTTTGGGCCTAGAGGAAGGCATTGGGAAGTAATAAGTAGATGATGGTTTGCTAGAGTGACAGAAGCTTAAACCCTAGTTTATGCGTTGCTTCGTAAGGGGCTGATTTGGATCCACATGTTTCATGCTATGGTTAGATTTATCTTAATTCTTCTTTCGTAGTTGCGGATGCTTGCGAGAGGGGTTAATCATAAGTGGCAGGCTAGTCCAAGTAAGGACAGCACCCAAGCACCGGTCCACCCACATATCAAATTATCAAAGTAACGAACGCGAATCATATGAGCATGATGAAAACTAGCTTGACAGAAATTCCCATGTGTCCTCGGGAGCGCTTTGCTTTATATAAGAGTTTGTCCAGGCTTGTCCTTTGCTATAAAAAGGATTGGGCCACCTTGCTGCACCTTTGTTACACTTGTTACTTGCTACCCGTTACGAATTATCTTATCACAAAACTATATGTTACCGATAATTTCAGTGCTTGCAGAGAATACCTTACTGAGAACCGCTTTTCATTTCCTTCTGCTCCTTGTTGGGTTCGACACTCTTACTTATCGAAAGGACTACGATAGATCCCCTATACTTGTGGGTCATCAACTATCGTCCTTGGTGAGGTGGAGCAGCGGCCTGACGGGTCGGAATCCTTGCCGGGGGCGCTCGCGAATGGGCTATTCCACTCTGCGAAGGGCCAGGATGCCTTCCTCTCATCTTGACTCTTGGTTCGCCTCGGAGGATGGTGCGATCCCAGCAAGAAGCTGCTGGTCTGGGGCGACTGCCCGTGCACAAGTCTGGGGACTAGGGACCCCCAGTCGTTAGTACACCGACACTTGGGGATGTTGATACGTCTCCAACGTATCGAGAATTTATGAAGTATTCATGCCATATTTATCCATGTTTACAATACTTTTGTATGGTTTTGATGCACTTTATATGATTTAAATGGAACTAATCCAGACTGACGATGTTTTCAGCAGAATTACCGTGTTGTTGTTTTTGAGCGGAAAATGAAAGTTCTCTTAATTGAAGGAAACATTCTGATGATTTATTCAGGAAGGAAAGGGGCCCAGGAAACTTCGAGCGAGTGCCAGAAGTGCCACGAGGAGGTGAAAAGGCAACCTGGCGTGCCCACCCCTCTAGGAGTGTCGGGATACCTTGTGGGCCCGTCGGGCACCTCCCTGACGTGAGACCTACGCCAAAAATCCTATAAATCGAGAAACCCCCAAAAATAAACCTAGAACTTCCGCTCCGCCACCGCAAGCCTCTATTCCAAAGTGATCACATCTGGAACCCTTTTCCGGTACCCTGCCGGAGGGGGTATTCTTCACCAGAGGCCATCTTCATCATCCCGGCGGTCTCCATGTTGAGGAGGGAGTAGTTCACCCTCGGGGCTGAGGGTATGTACTAGTAGCTATGTCTTCGATCTCTCTCTCTCTCTCTCTCTCTCTCTCATGTTCTTGAGAAGGCATGATCTTGATGTACCACGGGCTTAGTTAATATAGTTGGATCATATGGTGGTCTTCCCTCTCTATCTTGATGTGATGAATTGAGTCTTTCCCTTTGAGATTTCATTATGTTGGATTGAATACTTTGGATTTGAGAACACTTGATGTATGTCTTGCATGTGTATACCCATGGTGACAATGGGGTGTTCTATTGAGTTACTTGATGTATGTTATGGCAATCAACTTGCGGATCCCCGTGGTGACATTAGGGTGATCTAGGCACATAGGTTGATGCACATTTTCGTCCTACTTTCTTCGACAGAAATCTTGGGGTACACTTTGAAGTTCTTTGTGTTGGATTGAATATGATGAATCTGAAATTGTTTGATGCATGGCAAATAATTAACTCATGGATACTTGTGGTGACATTGGGGTATCGAGGTGACATTAGAGTTGATTGATACATATTATAGGTGTTATTCTACTACGAACTCTAGGGCTGGTTGTGACACTTATAGGGATGGCTCAATAGATTGATCGGAAAGGATAACTTTGAGGTGATTTTGCTACCTACAACAATTTCATCTTATGTTCTCCACTATATAGGAATTTTGGAGTGATTCTTTGTCGCACGTTGAGGGATGGTTATATGATTCAATTATGTTAGCAGTATTGAGAGATTGCACTAGTGAAAGTACGCACCCTAGACCTTGTTTTCATGCATTGCAACACCGTTTATACACACTTTTGTTACTTGTTAGCTTGTTGTTTTTATTATTTAAGATTACAAAAACCTATATCTACTATCCATATTGCACTTGTATCACCATCTCTTCGCCGAACTAGTGCACCTATACAATTTGCCATTGTATTGGGTGTGTTGGGGACACAAGAGATTTCTTGTATTTTATTACAGGGTTGTTTTAGAGAGACCATCTTCATCCCACACCTCCCATGGATTGATAAACCTTAGGTCATCCACTTGATGGAAAATTGCTACTGTCCTACAAAACTCTGCGCTTGGAGGCCCAACACGAGTATACAAGAATAAAGTTGTGTAGTAGACGTCAGGCATGTCACAGGTTACACGGTCCATCGGCAACTCCTCTGGTTCAACCACCGTCGATCTCTTTGAAGGCCCTGTCGCTAATCTCCTCTGCCTCGCGATCAAGGATTTGCGATCCTTGTACGCCATCGAGTCCCTTTTGTCATTTCTGAAGGAAAAGTTCTACGGCAGTGGCTTGGGATCCTTAGTTGCAAAGTCAAATCTCATCAAGCAACACCATGAGAAGGGCACCCACTATGGCTGCTCCAAGGGGAAACAGCCCATCTGCTACATTAGGGAGCCCACCCTGGGTACCACAAATTTAAAGTGGGAGCAGCCCATCCATGACAAGTGAGACAACATCCTGTGAGCAAATCATACTTTTTCTAGCTAGCCCTCTCATACCCATTATTGTAGTAGCTTTTGCCATGTGATAACTATATCGTGTTTAATTATTTTAGTTATGCAAAAATGTATTGTTCAATAGGGCTATTTGATGTTTAAGTATGAATTGACTAGTTCAATTTCATGAATGGCTATATTTGGTTGTTTATAGTGATCATATGCCTTATTTCTCTGTATTTGGTTGTTAGGTTGGTTGCAGTGAGCATTTCTCCAGTTTTCCAGAAGATGTCTTCCTTTTCTGTATCTCATTGTTAGGTTGGTTGCAGTGAGTTTGGTTGTTTATAGTGATCATATGCCTTGTTTCTCTGTATTTGGTTGTTAGGTTGGTTGCAGTGAGCATTTCTCCAGTTTTCCAGAAGATGTCTTCCTTTTCTGTATCTCATTGTTAGGTTGGTTGCAGTGAGCATTTGTCCAGTTTCCAATGGCTATATGTTATAGTGTGTATATATGCCTTGTTTATTTCAGTTATTCATAACGTGATGTTCGTTATGTGAAAGTATGAAATGTGCAGTCAATTTTATCAATACCACCTATTATGCCCGATGTAGTTAACATGTGCCCTTTACTCTCGTTTTAAGCATTTACCCAGTGTGAGGTTTAAGCATGAGTGACATTCTGCTCATTTTCACCAATACATTTTTTAATTACAATATTCGGTCGCTCCTAAGCATGTTGTAGCTAACACCCCCTTCCATTTTTTATCTGCTTTAATAGCATGCTGAAACCAACACATTCAAGCTATCATTTGGAGATGAAGTTGTTTACCTTGGCTATATTTGGTTGATGTTAAGCATGTTGTACTTATCATGACTTTCATGTACTTACACAGAACAACAATGGGAGTGACCGACATTTTCCACCGAGGTTAGTTTCATCCCTGGGCTTATACTGCCTCCGTTCCATAATGTAGTGCATATAGATTTTTTGAACAGTCAAATTTTGCAAACTGTGAACAAATTTATAGAGAATACTATTTATATCTACCACAACAAAATATATACAATATGAAAGTAAATTTTGTGATGTATCTAATGAAATGTATTTGGAATTCCAGATGTATATGTTTTTATCTACAAACTTGGTCAACGTTAGTAAATGTTGACTTATTAAAATATTTATAAGCAACACATTGTGGAACTAAAGGAGTATTATATTACACTTCTGCAATTGCATTTTAGCTTCAAATATTGACTTTTTGCTTGTAGGTACATATGTCCTTGGTAAAGATCCATGCCTTGACCCTTTTTGCTTGTGGGGCAATGAAATATTCTTGAACCAGCATCAAGTGAAGAAACTGATAAGGATTGTTAGGGGAAAGAGACAAACGATGCCAATTAATCTATTTGTTTACGCTCTATCCAACACAACAGTGAGCTATAGGATGGTAACTACAAACTCTATAGCCTTCTATCAGTACTGCCCATAATGAGTTGTTACACAACAATGTGTGAATCTTTTTCTTTTGCAGTGGTTCCCAAAGCAGTGTACTCAAGATTACCTCGCAAAGTACATGATTGGTGGACATGCAATGAAGGTTAAAGTATTTCATCAAGACTACAATGAGTATCAAGAAGTCGTAATGAAGACAGTGAAGGATGGGCGGGCGGCCATCACTAGGGGTTGTCCTAGAGTCATGCGTGCATTAGGCATGGAGGAATGCACAATATGGGGATTCCACTTCACCTTCTCCAGCAACCCGAATCAGTTTCTACTCTCTCTTTACCGTATTTAATACAACTGTGGTTCCATCATTCTTTATTCGGTGCTTCTGTAGTTTTCCTTTTTTTGTGAATTAGTGCTTCTGTAATTCTTGGGTATATGTACATGTGAATCGAATTATGCATTCGTTGTTGAACCTATATTTGTAAACATGATTCAATATGAAATAAATGATTTCCTACTTTCAAATTTTAAATATGTGAATTTTAAACGCATGTATTAAATTAGGAATAAATTATCCTCTGCAGGCCATTACAAAGCACACTGTTTGAGAAAGCAAACGGTTGTGATCAACTTCAAGATCAGACATGTTTCTCCAATCATGATGTGTGCGATGAATCTCTGCTACACACACGATCAGCCAAGAAATAACGTGTGAGATTAACAACACCAGCGCACATAGTTACTTCATATCAAGTGTTTGTGATAGCCTCCTTATCACACATGATTTGGTACCATGAACTATTTATGATGTCATGCCCATCGTAAATGTTGGTTATAGAAGAACATGTGCAATGAGGCTTTATCCAACACAGGTAGTACAGATGAAATGTTTGGGACATTTTATATACCAAAAATATTTATCGATAGCGCAAACGTGTGGGATAGATTCAACCTTAGCATATGGTTTTATAAGGACTCTTAGATCTTATCACAGACGGTCCCGTAGAACTAAATGTGTGTGATAGTCCCCTAATCATACACGCTTTACAATCATGAATTGTTTGTGATGCGGCGTGCATCATAAATGGTGCACCACAGAATATTGTGTGTGATGGTAATGCGATCCCGCACGAGGTAGCAAGGATGGATCGTTTGGAAAATATGATATATCTCAAATGGTTGACCGATGACTCTTGTTTGTGATAGATGTGCACATCGCGTATGCTTACTTATGCCAAATGTTTCTGTTCTTGTTCCACTTCGCCAATGATTTTTCTGTATTGTGTGGGATGGACCCCCCCTCCCTATCGCACACACAGTCAAAGCGGCGGTTTAAAACTTTGTAGCCAAAAGGGGGTAGAACCATTTGTATAGGACGTCGTTACACCAGTGATATAGCTATGAATGCTTTTCGATCTATAAATTTGCTTTGGCCAAGTAGATGAGTAGATCTTCAGAGGGAGGTGCATAGTAGTAGGTCAATCTTGCGGTATCCTTACTCTGTGACAGGAGGAGTATCGAGGCACATATTTGTATTGTTGATAGTAAGGATAAAACGACGGGTCTGAACATACTGATTTCTCTTACTTTGTCTACATTATGTCATCTTGCTCCAAGCATTACTCTGTTTGTTATGAACTTAAAACCATAGATGTATACTGGATTGCGGTCGATTGGTGGAGTAATAGTAGTAGGCATCAGTAATTTTAATGGTCTATTTATCACAGACGTAATGCCTATGTATTGATAATGCCATGAATAACGACATAATTATTCGCTTTTCTATCAATTGCCCAACAATAATTTGTGCACCCACCGCTACTATGCTCGTGAGAGATATGCCTCTAGCGAATGTTGATAACCCACAAGTATAGGGGATCGCAACAGTCTTCGAGGGTAGTATTTCACCCAAATTTATTGATTCGGCAGAAGGGGCGCCAAAGAACCTTTATTGGTCTTAGAAGTTGACTTGTCAATTCAACCACACCTGGAATTTATTTCTGCAATGAAGTTTTTCGTAGCACGGAACAAAAACAATAGGAACAGTAATAGTAGCAAATTTTATTGATTTTAGCAGCAACAGTAATGAAAGTAACTTACCGAAGATCAATATGCAAAAAGTGTAGGCCCTAGATCAGTGATGGATGATTGACTTGGATGACATTCATCATGTAACAGTTACACACTAGAGCGACACAGAACTAGCTCCAATTCATAAATATAAAGTAGGCATGTATTCCGTATATAGTTATATGTTCTTATAGGAAGAACTTGCATGACTTCTTTTGTTCGACCCTCCCGTGGCAATGGGGTCCAAAGGGAAACTAAGGGATATTAAGGCCTCCTTTTAATAGAGGACCGGAACAAAGCATTAACACATGGTGAATACATGAACTCATCAAACTATGATCATCACCGGAGGCGATCCCAATTATTGTCATCTTGGTGTCTCTGGATCATAAAACATAATATGTGCATACCACTTGCAAGATAGGATCAAAACACTCTCAAATTCGTGAAAACATAATAGGTTCAGATCTGAAATCATGGCACTCGGGCCCTAGTGACAAGCATTAAGCATAGCAAAGTCATAGCAACGTCAATCTCAGAACATAGTGGATACTAGGGATCATGCCCTATCAAAATAACTCGATTACATGATAAATCTCATCCAATCCCATCACCGTCCAGCAAGCCTACAAAATAATTACTCACTCCCGGTGGTGAGCATCATGGAATTGTTGATGGAGAAGGGTTGGTGATGACGATGGCGACGAATTCCCCTCTCCAGAGCTCCAAATGGACTCCAGATCAGCCCTCCCTAGGAAGAATTGGAGGTGGTGGCAGCTCCGTCTCGTAGAACGCGATGAAAACTTCTCCCTTATTTTTTCTCGGGAAATAGGAATTTATAGGCTTGACATTAGGGTCAGCGGAGCCACGTGGCCCCACAAGGTAATAGAGCGCGCCGAGGGGGTGGGCGCGCCCTGTTGCCTTGTGAGCAACTAGTGGCCCCCCTCTGGTGGATATTCGCTCCAGTATTTTTCATATATTCCATAAAAAAATCTCGAGAAAGTTCCGTCCAATTCTGAGAACTTTTATTTATGCACAAAACGAACACCATGGTAGTTCTACTGAAAATAGCATCAGTGCGGGTTAGTTTCATTCAAATCTTGCAAATTAGAGTCCAAAAGAAGAGCAAAAGTGTTTAGAAAAGTGGATACGTTGGATACGTATCAACTCCCCCAAGCTTAACTCATTGCTTGTCCTCAAGCAATTCAGTTGACAAACTGAATGTGATAAAGAAAACTTTTACAAACTCTTTTGTTCTCGTTGTTACATATATGTTTAACTCAATGTTTAGGTTTTCAGCAAAGATCATGAAGTAACCATGTCAATGATAACACTTAGGTCTCATATTTACTCATGGAAAATAACATAACTAACTAGCAAGCAATAATAAGATATCTTGGATGCCAACAATTTCTCAAAACAATCAATGATATAATATGATAACATGGTATCTCGCTAGCCCTTTCTGAGACCGCAAAACATAAATGCAGAATACCTCTGAGGTTTAAGCAGCGACTAAACATTGTAATTTAGTGTAGAAGAGATCTAGTCATCCAACATTAACTAGACTCAATGCATAAAATGACAATAGTGCACTGAGGACTGGTGATTTTTATGAGAACATGATGACTCAACAATAAAAGTAAATAACATGAAAGTAAATAGTAAGGTCCTTCGTGGAGGGAAGCATTGATTTGTAGAGGTGCCAGATGTAACACCCTAAAAATTTAATCTTGTTTTTATTAATTAAAATTTTGCTATGAATAATTTCTCTTATTTAGGTTTGGCCCTCTCTTAATTTCAGTACCTTTGATGTCCTCTGTTTTCTAAAATTCTTCCCTCCAAGTAGAAACTTTTGAAAAATATTGTGGGACTTGAGTGTTTTCTTAAAGTATCTTATTTCATTTTTGTAAATGCAGTGGAAAATATTTTTATAATAAAACTTGCCAAATTTGATTTCTCTTAATGGCATTTTTATTCTTTGAAAGGCCTCTATTGCACTACAACCATTTTAGATATTTACTTTAAAATTCCAATAAAATTTGGAGATATCATGTGATGCCTATAGAATCATTTTATGCAAAAACCCAACTTGGTCTTTTGAAAATTGTGAGCAAACCATCCCAATTTCAATTCTGGTCCAGTTTGGTGGTTTGAACTACAACCCTATTTTTTCTTTCTCAAATGGCTTTGCAATTTTTCCCACTTGTAGTCCTTCATACCAAACCCTTAAGTCCAGGATATTAGCCCCAATGGAATATTTTAAGTTCATGAAATAATCTCCTGTAGTTTATGTCCAGAAATGAAGTTTTGCAAAACTTGCACTAACAAGTTGTTGTTCTTCCCAAACCAACTTCACCACTCTCTCAAATGACCTCATACTGGAAGTTTTGGTCATCAACTAAAGTCCCTAAATGTCCCTAGCATTCTGTCGAGCACCTTGTGGGCATGACAGAAATTGGCAAGCTCCTAAACTTGCGTTGGGAACCTGCATACCTGGCTAAACCAACATCTCCCATAACTTCCCCTTGCCCATTACCCTAACCCTGTAAAGTTGCAATTGCATCAGAGCCATCTAAGGAAGATTGGCATTTCATCGAGCACCTGGTGCGTGTGCCCGGAGCGCGAGCAGGGGGCGTGTTTTGCACGTGTTGATGCCCGCGTCGCCGCGTCCACCTACCGTGCCCCTCCGCTCGTCCTAATCCTTTCGGCATCGCCGCGCCCCACCAGCTCACCCCGACAAGCCTCCATCGGCCACTGCAGCCTCGCCACGTCCGCAGGACGCCACTGCTGCCGCCGCCAGAACCTGCCATGGTAGGCACCGTCCAGCCACTCACCGAGCGCCAGCTCGCAGTGCTACAACCCGACCTCATCCTCGAGCTTTTCCGGCCACGCCCGACATCGCCACGTAAACCCTTTCGCTAGTAATGGCCGAGCCACCATGCTCATCCCCGAGAGCCACGGGAATCACCATTGCTTGTCTATATAAAGTTTCCCCCGAGCTCCCTTAGTCCACAATAGCCACTCCCTACTCACCTGAAAGCCCCTGGAGCAGCTGAACCACCCAGAGAAGTCGCCTCCTTCGCCTCCGACGAAAATGGTCACCGCAACCTCCCTGCTAAATTCTTTGCAATCACAAACTCCTTCCTAGGAATTCCTTCACCAGTATTCTTTCTCAATCATAGCCAGCCCATTCCACCTCTCAATTGCTTCCAGGGACGAGGCATGGGCAAAGCCCCTTTTTCACTGAAGCTTTCCTCCGCCATGGTTGAGGCCCTGCTCGACCTCGAACTCCTCGAATCTCCCCTCTAACTCCATCAGATGCGGACTGTCCTCCTGAGCAAGCTGGTGTGCCAAGCGTAAGAAACGGCACCCACTAGCACTGGCAATCGTCGTCGGGACGGCCCCCTGTTTCTGGCCAGGAGCGCGGGAGGAAGGAGACAAATCCGACATGTGGGTCCCACCTGTCGGTGAGCCCGCCCTTGCCACCGGTGATGCAGCCCCACTTATGCGTGTTCTCTTAGGGAAACGTATTTCGGTAGGTGCGCCTTTAGTTCCTGGATAGCGTACTCGGACCGAAACATTTTCTTTTTAGATTTTATTTAAAAACAGGATATTGACCTAACTTTGACCAGCTCTAGTTTTTAAACCATAACTCCAAATGATTTGATTCTTTTTCCCAAATTCCTAAAATTTCATCTAGTTTATTTTAGTTTTTATTTCAAAATTTCCAAAACATTTTTTTACTGTTTTCAAATTGTGTGTTGATTTGAATATTTTTGAAATAGGAAAATGGAGGGAAGATCAAACTTTCAAAGTGCACCCAACCTTTCCGCATACTCAAGGCAAGCATCTTGAACACTGATATGATATAAGTTGAGTGTTTGTTTTCTATGATAAATGAATTCATGACTATGTTAATTGAAATAATTTTTTGCATGTGGAGAATATTCATGCATAAATTCATTGGTAGGAATTATTTCGGTTGAGCATGAGATACATGAGAAAGTGTTACTACGTCATGCCATACATTCCTATGCTGGTCCGAACAATTCCCGGAGGGAGGTTCTGTCTCGGGTAGACGGGACCATGGAATTGATATCTCGTCGTGACGAGGGGGATCAGGGAAGGCGTGTTGGGGCATGATAGGTGGTGACGCTTTTGGGTACTACGAAGCAAATATGTTGTGCTAACCGTTGCAAGGAAAACTTAAACCTCCTGAGTCGAAGATCGAGTCTTGTTCCGGTAACCCCCAGACTTGTCTCGTACTGCCACTTGTCCCTGCCACAGGTAGGGTACGGTTCAGTAGTTCAACCCCTTTCCTTGCGCACACCATACAGAGAGGCCATAGTGGAAGATACCAGAGGCATCTGGTAGGCATGCCACTAGGTCCGGGGGCATGGGTGTCTCGGTTGGACCGAGGGGTAGCGCCACTGTTTGCACGCGTTATAAATATTTTGATCCCATGCTAATCAAGATTGTGGTCTCCCCACTTAGAGTTTTTAATTAACGATTGTCGTGGGTGATTCCAGGCATCGGGAAGTTAAGCTGGTGTGTGCGGGTCAGGTGTGTTTTCAACTCAAAGACCGTAATCGGAATTAGTCAACATCTCAGGTTGACTAAAGAAATATATTACTCGTGGGTAAAGAGTACACACTCTGGAGAGTATAACATCTATTCGAATAGCCGTGTCCGCGGTTAAGGACTACAGTCTGGGATAGGTCAAGTGTTGGTCTTAGTGTCTGTCTTTGGAGGAAATTAATTGAACCATCGTCTTGATCATGAATCATAACAGAAGATCATTATTATCAATTTTGTTATGCACTAACTCTTATATGAATTGTTGAGTATTCCTGGGAAGGTTTTGCCACCTGGATACTCATGAGGTTATTTTTAATATAAGCCCTATATGTGGCGCCGCTCCAGATGCCCGACTGTGGCACTCATGTTATTAATTTCAATAAAATCCCTTTATGCGACATCGCCTCACATGCCCGACTGCGGCACTCATGTATTTATTTATGATATAAGCCCTTTATGTGGTGTCGCTCAGACGCCCGACTGTGGCATGTTCTGCATTTTTCTTTCGAGGTGTCGCTTCAGACACCCGATTGGCACATTTTATTTCCTTGGAATCCTTGGGAGGACTACCGCCCGATATTCCATTTTTATTTTATCTTCCCCGATAATTTATTTATTTTCGGTATGGATAAATTATCTGCATACTTGCATTCATGAATTAATCTTATGGCGTTTTGAATATCATTAAAATTCTAGTACATACAATTCACCTATTTTAGTATATCTGTTTTCATGATGTTTGCGAGTACATTCAAACGTACTCACTGGCTCGTCCCTGGCTATTGTCTTGGCCAGATCACGTATTTCGAGAGAAGCACGATGATAGAAACCCCACAATCTAGGCATCGAAGGTAGCAGCCCGAGAGATAGGAGTTATCCAGGTTAGCTGTTCCTGTGGGAATTGAGTCCCATAGACGCTGAAGATCCATGAGTCGCTTCCGCCATCAGCCACTAGAAATCTTTTTTGTTCTCCATGAACCTTTATGGTCTTGTACACCAATTTTTGTAATTGCTTGCAAATTTCTGTATCAAGGGAGTGTCCACCAGCTAACAGTAATCCTGGGGCTGGTGAGCACAAGGGTCATTTACTAGGAGCTTTGTATCCCGAAAAAACCGCCCCTGACAACCTTGGTATCAGAGCCAGGATGACCATTGGCTAATCCTATCTTAGCCAGGTCGATAACCCTAGGTTTCGACACCATCCAAGCCTTATTCTATCCATAGCCAGGCCTATCCTATCCGATAGCCCGCACAGTGACCACCGACACCTTTCGGCAGTCGATTCCCAACCTATCAACCAACCCAGTGGTCACGCACCCGTGGCCGACACCTGGGTTGTCCCATCCACGAGCGTGCGAGGAAGACTCCGTTGATCTATAAAGGAAATGTTTACCCCAACCTAGCACACTGTTGGAGATATGCCCTAGAGGCAATCATGTATGATGATATTTCATATGTGTTTGTGAATAAAGATAGTCCTTGGACATTATCAATGATGTGTATTAACAAGTACGTGACTTGTTTGTGAGACTATGCATTGTATGATGACTGTCCTAAATGGTCCCTAGTCGAAAGGGCTGTGTGGACGCATAGCCAGTTAGACTAGCATATGACACGGTGGATGGTCTGGTCTCACTGACCATGTAGCATTGGATTCTAGCCAGATAATATGGACTCGGAAAGATTAGGTCGGATTCGACGTAGTCGGATCCGAGTTGAGATAAGGTCTGAGTTGGACAGGCCCAACTATGAGACGCAGCGATATGTCATCTGTGAGTCTCTAGTACAACATACGTTCTATGTCCTAAGACCTGAGCTGGCATATGTACTCGGGATGGTGATAGACCTGCTTTGGGCTGACCAAATGCTACTCCGTAACATGGTCGAGCGAGATGGGATTTGCCCCTCCGATCAGGAGAGATATACTCTGGGCCCCTCGTATGATCCGACCAAGATAAGCATGGCCATGCGACAAGGATTATGAGATAATCTGATTTGTGGTCGGCATCACTGGAACGAGAAAGAGGTCGGGCTAACACAATGATGACAGACTCGCCTTGAGCCCGACAACATATATCGTGTGGCAAAGGGAACAGAAGTGTGAAGTACTGTTGGAAATATGCCCTAGAGGCAATAATAAAATGGTTATTATTATATTTCCTTGTTCATGATAATCGTTTATTATCCATGCTATAATTGTATTGATTGGAAACTTAAATACATGTGTGGGTACATAGACAAACAATGTGTCCCTAGCAAACCTCTAGTTAAATAGCTCGTTGATCAAAGATGGCGAAGGTTTCCTAGCCATAGACATGAGATGTCATTTGATAACGAGATCACATCATTAGGAGAATGATGTGATGGACAAGACCCAAACTATGAACATAGCATATGATCGTGTCAGTTTATTGCTATTGTTTTCTACATGTCAAGTATCTGTTCCTATGACCATGAGATCATGCAACTCACTGACACCGGAGGAATACCTTGTGTGTATCAAACGTCGCAATGTAACTGGGTGACTATAAAGATGCTCTACAGGTATCTCCGAGGGTGTCTGTTGAGTTGGCATGGATCAAGACTGGGATTTGTTACTCCGTGTGACGGAGAGGTATCTTAGGGCCCACTCGGTAATACAACATCACAATAAGCCTTGCAAGCAATGTGACTAAAGAGTTAGCCACGGGATCTTGTATTACGGAACGAGTAAAGAGACTTGCCGGTAACGAGATTGAACTAGGTATAGAGATACCGACGATTGAATCTCGGGCAAGTAACATACCGAAGAACAAAGGGAACATCGTACGGGATTAACTGAATCCTTGACATACAGGTTCAACTGATAAAGATCTTCGTAGAATATGTAGGAACCAATATGGACATCTAGGTCCCGCTATTGGTTATTGACCGTAGAGGTGTCTCGGTCATGTATACATAGTTCTCGAACCCGCAGGGTCTGCACACTAAAGGTTCGGTGACGTTTCGGTATAGTAGAGTTATGTATGGTGGTGACCGAAGGTTGTTCGGAGTCCCGGATGAGATCCTGGACGTCACGAGGAGCTCTGGAATGGTCCGGGGGTAAAGATTGATATATAGGAAGTCCTGTTTTGGTCACCGGAAAAGTTTCGGGTACTTCGGTAGTGTACTAGGAGTGCCGGGAGGGTACCGGGGGCCATCGGGAGGGGTGTCTCGACCCAAAGGACCTCATGGGTTGTGGGAGGAGTCAAACCAGCCCCTAGTGGGCTGGCCGAACCCCCCACTAAGGCCCCTGTGGCTAGGGGTGGGAAAAACCCAAAGGTGGAAAGGTGGAAAGGGTTTCCAAGTGGAGAGGAGGAATCCTACTCCTAGTAGGATTGGAGTAGGACTCCTCCACCTCCTATTTCGGCCAACCCTTGAGGGTTTGAGGCTGCCTCCTCCCCTCCCTCCCTCCTATATATACTAGAGGATTTAGAGAGGAGAGCTAACCCTAATTGCCACGTGCTCCCTCTACTTCCTCTAGATCGTTTTCTCCTCTAGTCTAATTTCGGCGGTGCTTAGGTGAAGCCCTGCCGGAATAGTTCCACCACCACTGCCACCACGCCGTTGTGCTGGCGGAGAACTCATCTACCTCTCCACTCCCTCTTGCTAGATAAAGAAGGTGGAGATCGTCATCGAGCTGTACGTGTACTGAACGCGGAGGTGCCGTCCGTTCGGCGCTAGATCGGAAGGACCGTGATCAGGATTGCAAGACGGTACGTGATTTGATCGCGGGACGGATCGTGATGGGATCGCGGGGCGGATCGTGATTGGATCATGAGACGGATCGTGATTGGATCGTGGGACGCTCGGCGATTTGGATCGCGAAGACGTTCGACTACATCAACCGCGTTTCTTAACGCTTCCCGCTTAGCGATCTACAAGGGTATGTAGATCCACTCTCCCTCTCATAGATGCTCATCACCATGGATAGATCTTGCGTGTGCGTAGGAAAATTTTTGTTTCCCGTGCAACATTCCCCAACAGTGGCATCTGAGCTAGCTCTATGTGTAGATGAGATCTCGAGTAGAACACAAAGGAGTTTGTGGGCGTTGATATTCGGATTGCTTCCTCCCTTGGTCTTTTCTTGTTTCGGTGGTATTGTGGGATGAAGCGGCCCGGACCAACATTACTCGTACGCTTACGAGAGACCGGTTCCATCAACTGACATGTAACTCCGTTGTATAAAGATGGCTGGCGGGTGTATGTTTCTCCCACTTTAGTCGAATCGGATTTGACAAAGGCGGTCATTAAGAAGGTTGAATAGCAATTTTTGTATCACCGTTGTGGTTTTTGCGTAGGTAAGAATTGTTCTTGATAGATACCCATAGCATCCACGTAAAACATGCAACAACAATTAGAGGACGTCTAACTTGTTTTTGCAGGGTATGTTATGATGTGATATGGCCAATTACATGATGAGATATATGTGATGTATGAGATGATCATGTATTGTATAGAATATCACGACTTGCATGTCGATGAGTACGGCAACCAGCAGGAGCCATAGGGTTGTCTTTAATTATTTTTTCCGTTTTTTCTTTACTTTATTGCTATGAGTTAGCAATAGTCGTGGAAGCAACAGTCGGCGCGACAACCTCATGGCAACACATTGATGGAGATCATGGTGTTATGCCGGTGATGATGGAGATCATGCCGGTGCTTTGGACATGGAGATCAAAAGCACAAGTTCATGGCCATATCATGTCACTTATGATTTGCATGTGATGTTAATCCTTTTATGCATCTTATTTTGCTTAGGACGACGGTAGCATTATAAGGTGATCCCTCACTCAAATTTCAAGATAAAATTGTGTTCTCCCTGAGTGTGCACCGTTGCGAAAGTTCGTTGTTTTGAGACACCACGTGATGATCGGGTGTGATAGACTCTACGTTCGCATACAACGGGTGCAAGCCAGTGTTGCACATGCAGAACACTTGGGTTAAACTTGACGAGCCTAGCATGTACAGACATGGCCTCAGAACACAAGAGACCGAAAGGTCGAACATGAGTCATATAGTAGATATGATCAACATGAAGATGTTCACCATTGAAACCATCTCAACTCACGTGATGATCGGACTTGAGTTGGTTAATTTGGATCATGTGACACTCGAATGACCAGAGGGATGTCAATTTGAGTGGGAGTTTTTTAAGTAATATGATTAACTAAACTCATTATCATGAACATAGTCAAAATGTCTTTGCAAATTATGTTGTAGATTACTAGCTCGTGCTGTAGCTCCCTTGAATTTTTATATGTTCCTAGAGAAATAGAGTTGAAAGATGATGGTAGCAATAATGCGGACTGGGTCCGTGATCTGAGGATTGTCCTCATTACTGCAGAGAAGGCTTATGTCCTTAATGCACCGCTCGGTGTGCCACCCCCTCTAGCGTCGTCTGTAGATGTTGTGAACATCTGACAGGCACGTTCTGATGACTACTTGATAGTTCAGTGCGTCATGCATTACGGCTTAGAATTGAGGCTCCAAAACGTTTTGAACGTCGCGGAACATATGAGATGTTCTAAGAGCTGAAATTGGGATCTCAGGCTCGTGCCTGTGTTGAGAGGTATGAGACCTCCAACAAGATTCTTTGCCTGCAAGATGAAGGAGAATAGCTCAATCGGTGAGCATGTGCTCAGATTGTCTGGGTGCTACAATCGCTTGAATCGAGTGGGAGTTGATCTTTCAGATAAGATAGTGATTGATATAGTTCTCCAAGTCACTGCCACTAAGCTACTAGAAGCTTCGTGATGAACTATAAAATGCCAGGGATGGAAATAATGACCCCCGAGCTATTCGCGATGTTTGACACCGCGAAGGTAGAAATCAAGAAGGAGCATCAAGTGTTGATGGTTAGTAAAACCACTAGTTTCGAGAAGGGCAAGGGCAAGGAGGGATACTTCATGGATGGCAAGCCAGTTGCTGCTCCAGTAAAGAAACCCAAGGTTGAATCCAAACCCGAGACTGAGTGCTTCTATTATGAGGAGAACGGTGACTGAAGCGGAACTGCCCTAGATACTTGGTAGATAAGAAGGCTGGCAACGTCAACATAAGTATATTTGATATACGTTTTATTCATGTGTACCTTGCTAGTACTCCTAGTAGCACCTGGGTATTGGATACCGGTTCGGTTGCTAAATGTTAGTAACTCGAAATAAAAGCTACGGAATAAACGGAGGCTAGCTAAGGGTGAGGTGACGATGAGTGTTGGAAGTGTTTCCAAGGTTGATGTGATCACCATCACACGCTCTCTCTACCTTCGGGATTAGTGATGAACCTAAATAAATGTTATTTGGTGTTTGCGTTGAGCATGAACGTGATGAGATCATGCTTATTGCAATATAGTTATTCATTTAAGTTAGAGAATCATGGTTAATCTGTTTACATGAATAATACCTTCAATGGTCATGCACTCAATGAGAATGGTTTATTGAATCTTGATCGTAGTGATACACATGTTCATAATATTGATGCCAAAAGATACAAAGTTAATAATGATAGTACCACATACTTGTGTCACTGCCGCTGTTGGGGATACACATAATAGGTAGGCCCATGAAGGGTCGAAATATCATAATACCATGGGGTCCACACATCAGATGGGTCCGGATAAATACATACATACTATTCACTCGGACGAGTACGTTCCATCCACTCGGATGACAGTCAACCACTCGGCCATATGTCTCACTCGGATATGCGAAGACCAACAAGGCAGTCGAATCATCATTCTCATTGTGGAGGTTCTGTAGTGGGCTGACTTTATGGCATCGATGCCCCATCTTGTAACACAGGAGGTGAGGGGGTGACGCACTCTATATAAGCCACCCCCACCACATAGCTCAGGGGCTAGCTTCTTCTCCCCCTGCGGGCTCATTCTTCCCCCTGGAGCTCTGGCTCTCTCTAGTCTCAGGACTTAGCTAGGAGATCCGTTCTCCCCTCTCTCAAATATACCATGTAACTCATGTCCATGACAGATAAAACAAAGCCTCTCCGCAGCACGAGACGTAGGGCTGTTATGTCCGCCGTGAGAGGCCCGAACTCGCTAAAACCACCGTGTCACCCATTTGCATCTCGATAGATCATGCTCCGTTATCCTACCCCTTTCTACTGTCCCACGACAGTTGGCGCCCACCGTGGGGCATGGCATCTATCGATCCATGGTGCAAATGGTTTTTTCTTCAATTTTCGGCAGCGGATCAATGACCATCGCCAGAGAAATTTGCTGCTGGAGTTTTGGTCATCGCACCATTCGCACAAACAAAAAGATCAGGGAAGTATCCATTCTATCTAGTCTATTTACAATAAATTATCTAACAATGAGTTGATCTTTTACTCATGTAGGAACATCGGCGCGGTCCGCCCGTCGTCTCCGACTCCTTCTACGGCGCCGACGCCACGCTTCCACGCACCAGCGTTGACGCCGTCCGCCTGTGATCGTCTCCGACCTCGATGTCGTCGTCAAAACCCTCACGCACGACGGCCTCTTCATCTGGTCAGCGACGTCCTCGGCGTTGAAGGCGCAGATCTGTCGACGTGTACATGCCAAGGGCAGGCTACACCCCACGTGCACAACTCCGGCGATCACAGCCCGACCTGGAATGCCATAGTCAGGTTCATCGTGCCCGCCGGCGTGCTGCTCGCACCAAGCACGTCCTCGAGCTGTTCATCGTGCCCGCCGACGGTGTCGTGCCCGTTGAAGTGCTCCTACGCGCCGAGCACGCCCTTGAGCTATCAGTCGAGCCCGCCAACGCCGTCGTGTCCGCCGGCATGCTGCTCCGGCGGCCGCAGCCCAACCTCGAGCTATTAGTCGTGCCCGCCGATGTCGTCGCGTCCGTCGACATGCTGCTCCGGCAGCCGAAGCCCGACCGCGACGTCGGCAGCGTCCACATTAAGCTCCCGAGCTGTTCTCCAGTGTCCTCGACGGCCCCGTCCCCGGCGAGTTTGACACCGCAAGATCGAGTCCAGCAAGACCCACAGCGCAGAAATAAACAGCATGCAGTGAATGCGCCATGAAAAATGGGAAACGTCCATAACATGCAGGATCGGTCTTAACTCTTGCTTAATTACCACTAATTCATGTCTCTTGCATGCAGGTCGTGCGTTGGACATGAGCAACTCCTCCATCAATGCATTGGGGCATTTTGATCCCTCCAAAAATACATCTTGCGTACTGGCAGGGTGACTCGCGGGATGCATCCCGTAGTCGAGTGGCTGGAAAACGCTCACTTCCTGGTAACTCGGACAGGTAGTCCGACTCCTTGACGCGGCGCCGAAGACGGGACGGACAACACCCTAGTGCGCAATAACGCTTCGACTGCCCAGTGTGGCGCGGGCATTCGGCAACTCCTCCCTCCGGCGCCGACTGCTCGACTTGGTGCGAGCACACGAGACCTCTTCTCGCCTTGACATCAGATGCACTGCAGTATCTCACGCCACGGGAGACACAGGCCCACCGTGACCGGAATTCAGAGGATGGCCACACCTCACGTGCACGACGGCTGCTCTCACCGGCGTTAACTCGGACAGGATCGGATCACTCGAACACGCCTTCGTCAACTTGTCTGCGCGTCGTCATTTGTTGGCCGTCCTGCGCGCCGGCACTCAGCTGTGCGCGTCGTCATCGCTCGTCCGCCCTGCGCGCCGTCGTCCAGCCGGACGCGTCTTCATCACCTGGCCGCCCCGCGCGTCGCCACTCGGTGAGACTCGTCTTCATCACCTGGCCGCCCTGCGCGTCGCCACTCGGTGAGACTCGTCTTCATCACCTGGCCGCCCCACGCGTCGCCACTCGGTGAGACTCGTCTTCATCACCTGGCCGCCCCGCGTGCCATCACTCAGCTGTGCGCGTCGTCATCTCTCGTCCGCCCCGCGCGCCGTCGTCCAGCCGGACACGTCTTCATCACCTTGCCGCCCCGCGCGTCGCCACTCGGTGAGACTCGTCTTCATCACCTGGCCGCCCTGCGCGTCGCCACTCAGTGAGACTCGTCTTCATCACCTGGTCGCCCCGCGCGCCGTCACTCAGCTATGCGCGTCATTGATACGTCCATTTTGCATCATGCTTTTATATCTATATTTATTGCATTGTGGGCTGTTAATACACATTATGGTACAATACTTATGCCTTTTCTCTCTTATTTTACAAGGTTTACATGAAGAGGGAGAATGCCGGCAGCTGGAATTCTGGACTGGAAAAGGAGCAAATCTGAGATACCTATTCTGCACAACTCCAAAAGTCCTGAAAATCTACGGAGAATTATTTTGGAATATATAAAAAATACTGGGCGAAGAAAATACCAGAGGGGACCCACCAGGCAGCCACAAGCATGTAGGGTGCGCCCTACCCCCCAGGGCGCGCCCTAGTGGCTTGTGGGGCCCCTGGCAGGTCTCCGGTGCCCATCTTCTGCTATATGGAGGGTTTTGACCTGGAAAAAATCATAAGGGAGCTTTCGGGACAAAGCGCCGCCGTCTCGAGGCGGAACCTGGGCAGAACCAATCTAGGGCTCCGGCGGAGCTGTTCTGCTGAGGAAACTTCCCTCCCGGAGGGGGAAATCGAATCCATCGTCATCACCAACGATCCTCTCATCGAGAGGGGGTCAATCTCCATCAACATCTTCATCAGCACCATCTCCTCTCCAAACCCTAGTTCATCTCTTGTATCCGATCTTTGTCTCAAAACCTCAGATTGGTACCTGTGGGTTGCTAGTAGTGTTGATTACTCCTTGTAGTTGATGCTAGTTGGTTTACTTGGTGGAAGATCATATGTTCAGATCCTTGATAATCATTAATACTCCTCTGATTATGAACATTAATATGCTTTGTGAGTAGTTACGTTTGTTCCTGAGGACATGGGATAAGTCTTGTTATAAGTAATCATGTGAGTTTGGTATTCGTTCGATATTTTGATGAGATGTATGTTGTCTCTCCTCTAGTGGTGTTATGTGAACGTCGACTACATGACACTTCACCATTGTTTGGGCCTAGAGGAAGGCATTGGGAAGTAATAAGTAGATGATGGGTTGCTAGAGAGACAGAAGCTTAAACCCTAGTTTATGCGTTGCTTCGTAAGGGGCTGATTTGGATCCACATGTTTCATGCTATGGTTAGATTTATCTTAATTCTTCTTTCGTAGTTGCGGATGCTTGCGAGAGGGGTTAATCATAAGTGGGAGGCTTGTCCAAGTAAGGACAGCACCCAAGCACCGGTCCACCCACATATCAAATTATCAAAGTAACGAACGCGAATCATATGAGCATGATGAAAACTAGCTTGACAGAAATTCCCATGTGTCCTCGGGAGCGCTTTGCTTTATATAAGAGTTTGTCCAGGCTTGTCCTTTGCTATAAAAAGGATTGGGCCACCTTGCTGCACCTTTGTTACACTTGTTACTTGCTATCCATTACGAATTATCTTATCACAAAACTATCTGTTACCGATAATTTCAGTGCTTGCAGAGAATACCTTACTGAGAACCACTTGTCATTTCCTTCTGCTCCTCGTTGGGTTCGACACTCTTACTTATCGAAAGGACTACGATAGATCCCCTATACTAGTGGGTCATCAAGACTCTTTTCTCGCGCCGTTGCCGGGGAGTGAAGCGCCTTTGGTGAGTGGAACTTGGTAAGGAAAAATTTATATAGTGTGCTGAAATTTACTGTCACTTGTTACTATGGAAAATAATCCTTTGAGGGGCTTGTTCGGGGTATCTTCACCTCGACCGGAAGCACAAAGAGTTGCTCCTCAACCTGCTGCACCTACTGAAAATATTTATTATGAAATTCCTTCGGGTATGATAGAGAAACTGCTAGCTAATCCTTATGTAGGAGATGGAACACTACATCCTGATTTGCATCTGATCTATGTGGATGAAGTTTGTGGATTATTTAAGCTTGCAGGTTTCCCCGAGGATGATGTCAAGAAGAAGGTCTTCCCTTTATCTTTGAAGGAGAAGGCATTGACATGGTATAGGCTATGTGATGATATTGGATCATGGAACTACAACCGATTGAAAATGGAATTTCATCAGAAGTTTTATCCTATGCATCTGGTTCATCGTGATCGGAATTATATTTACAATTTTTGGCCTCGTGAAAGAGAAAGAATCGCTCAAGCTTGGGGGAGGCTTAAGTCAATGTTATATTCATGCCCCAATCATGAGCTCCCAAGAGAAATTATTATTCAGAATTTTTATGCTCGGCTTTCTCGTAATAATCAATCCTTTATAGACACCGATGCTTTTCGTGAATTTAGCACTAAATATGGACTTGACTCTGAGATAGTAGCTTCTTTCTGTGAATCTTTTGCTGCTCATGTTGATCTCCCTAAGGAGAAGTGGTTTAAATATCATCCTCCCATTTAAGTGAAAGTAGTTGAACCTATTAAAGTTGAAGAAAAAACCATTACTTATAATGTTGATCCTGTTGTTCCTACCGCTTATATTGAGAAACCACCTTTCCCTGTTAGGATAAAGGAACATGCTAGAGCTTCAACTGTGGTTCATAAGAGTTGTACTAGAACACCTACTCCCCCTGAACAAATTAAGGTTGAACCTAGTATTGCTATGGTTAAAGATCTCTTGGTTGATAATATTGATGGGCATGTTATTCATTTCTGTGATGAAGCTGCTAGAATTGCTAGACCTGATGTTGGCATGCCTGTTGTTTCTGTTAAAATAGGAGATCATTGTTATCATGGCTTATGTGATGTTGGTGCTAATGTGAGTGCAATTCCCTTCACCTTATATCAAGAAATTATGCATGATATTGCACCAGCTGAATTAGAGGAAATTGATGTTACCATTATGCTGGCTAATAGAGATACTATTGCACCAATTGGGATTGTTAGAGATGTTGAAGTCTTGTGTGGGAAAATAAAATATCCCACTGATTTTCTTGTTCTTGGTTCCCCACAAGATGATTTTTGTCCCATTATATTTGGTAGACCTTTCTTGAATACTGTTAATGCTAGGATAGACTGTGAGAAAGAAACTGTTACTGTAAGTTTTGGGGATGTGTCTCATGAGTTCAATTTCTCTAAATTTCGTAGACAACCTCATGATAAAGAATTGCCTAGTAAAGATGAAATTATTGGTCTTGCTTCTATTGCTGTGCCTCCTACTGATTCCTTAGAACAATATTTGCTAGACCATGAAAACGATATGCATATGAATGAAAGGAATGAAATAGATAGGATTTTCTTTGATCAGCAGCCTATTTGGAAACACAACCTACCTATTGAAATACTTGGGGATCCTCCTCCACCCAAGGGTGATCCCGTGTTTGAGCTTAAACAATTGCCTGATACACTGAAATATGCTTATCTCGATGAAAAGGAGATATATCCTGTTATTATTACTGCTAACCTTTCAGAGCATGAAGAAAAGAGATTATTGAAAACTCTGAGGAAGCACCGTGCTGCTATTGGATATACTCTTGATGATCTTAAGGGCATTAGTCCCACTCTATGTCAGCATAAAATTAATATGGAGCCTGATGCTAAACCAGTTGTTGATCACCAACGACGGTTGAATCCTAAAATGAAAGAAGTGGTAAGAAATGAAATACTAAAGCTTCTGGAGGTAGGTATAATTTATCCTATTGCTGATAGTAGATGGGTTAGTCCTGTTCATTGTGTCCCTAAGAAGGCAGGTATTACCGTTGTTCCTAATGATAAAAATGAATTGATCCCGCAAAGAATTGTTATAGGATATAGAATGGTAATTGATTTTAGGAAATTAAATAAAGCTACTAGGAAAGATCATTACCCTCTACCTTTTATTGATCAAATGCTAGAAAGAGTATCCAAACACACACATTTTTGCTTTCTAGATGGTTATTCTGGTTTCTCTCAAATACCTGTGTCAAAAGAGGATCAAGAAATGACCACTTTTACTTGCCCTTTCGGTACCTTTGCTTATAGACGTATGCCTTTTGGTTTATGCAATGCACCTGCTACCTTTGAAAGATGTATGATGGCTATATTCTCTGACTTTTGTGAAAAGATTGTTGAGGTTTTCATGGATGATTTCTCCGTTTACGGAACTTCTTTTGATGATTGCTTGAGCAACCTCGATCGAGTTTTGCAGAGATGTGAAGAAACTAATCTTGTCTTGAATTGGGAGAAGTGCCACTTTATGGTTAATGAGGGCATTGTCTTGGGGCACAAAATCTCCGAAAGAGGTATTGAAGTTGATAAAGCTAAAGTTGATGCTATTGAAAAAATGTTGTGTCCTACGGATATCAGAGGTATAAGAAGTTTCCTTGGTCATGCTGGTTTCTATAGAAGGTTTATTAAAGATTTCTCTAAGATTTCTAGGCCTCTCACTAATCTTTTGCAAAAAGATGTTCCAGTCGTTTTTTATGATGATTGTGTAGAAGCATTTGAAATTCTTAAGAATGCCTTGATTTCCGCACCTGTTGTCCAACCACCTGATTGGAACCTACCCTTTGAAATTATGTGTGATGCTAGTGATTATGCTGTTGGTGCTATTCTAGGACAAAGAGTTGATAAGAAATTAAATGTTATCCATTATGCTAGCAAAACTCTAGACAGTGCTCAAAGAAACTATACTACCACTGAAAAGGAATTTTTAGCGGTTGTGTTTGCTTGTGATAAGTTCAGACCTTATATTGTTGATTCCAAAGTAACTGTTCACACCGATCATGCTGCTATTAAGTACCTTATGGAAAAGAAAGATGCTAAACCTAGACTTATTAGATGGGTTCTTCTGCTACAAGAATTTGATTTGCATATTATTGATAGAAAGGGTGCTGATAACCCCGTAGCAGATAACTTGTCTAGATTAGAGAATGTTCTTGATGACCCACTACCTATTCATGATAGCTTTCCTGATGAACAATTAGCTGTCATAAATGCTTCGCGTAATGCTCCTTGGTATGCTGATTATGCTAATTACATTGTTGCTAAATTTATACCGCCTAGTTTCACATACCAACAAAAGAAAAAGTTCTTCTATGATTTAAGACATTACTTTTGGGATGACCCACACCTTTATAAAGAAGGAGTAGATGGTGTTATTAGACGCTGTGTACCTGAGCATGAACAGGAACAGATCCTACGCAAGTGTCACTCCGAGGCCTATGGGGGACACCACGCTAGAGATAGAACTGCACACAAGGTATTACAATCTGGTTTTTATTGGCCTACTCTCTTCAAGGATGCTCGTAAGTTTGTCATGTCTTGTGATGAATGTCAAAGAATTGGTAATATTAGTAGACATCAGGAAATGCCTATGAACTACTCTCTTGTTATTGAACCATTTGATGTTTGGGGTTTTGATTATATGGGACCTTTTCCGCAATCTAATGGGTATACTCATATTCTAGTCGCTGTTGATTATGTTACTAAGTGGGTAGAAGCTATTCCAACTAGTAGCGTTGATCATAACACTTCTATTAAAATGCTTAAAGAAGTTATTTTCCCTAGATTTGGAGTCCCTAGATATTTAATGACTGATGGGGGTTCACACTTTATTCATGGTGCTTTCCGTAAATTGCTTGCTAAGTATGATGTTAATCATAGAATTGCATCTCCTTATCATCCTCAGTCTAGTGGTCAAGTAGAATTGAGCAATAGAGAAATTAAATTGATCTTGCAGAAGACTGAATTGGTCTAAGAAACTTGATGATGCATTATGGGCTTATAGAACTGCTTACAAAAACCCTATGGGTATGTCTCCGTATAAAATGGTTTATGGTAAAGCATGTCACTTACCTCTTGAACTAGAACATAAAGCTTATTGGGCAATTAAAGAGCTCAACTATGATTTCAAACTTGCTGGTGAGAAGAGGTTATTTGACATTAGCTCACTCGATGAATGGAGAACCCAGGCCTATGAGAATGCCAAGTTGTTTAAAGAAAAGGTTAAGAGATGGCATGATAGAAGGATGCAAAAGCATGAATTCAATGTAGGTGATCATGTGTTGCTATACAATTCTCATCTAAGATTTTTTGCAGGAAAACTTCTCTCTAAATGGGAAGGGCCTTACATTATCGAGGAAGTATACCGTTCCGGTGCCATCAAGATCAACAACGACGAAGGCACAAAGCCGAAGGTGGTAAACGGGCAAAGAATCAAAATTATATCTCAGGTACTCCCATAAATGTTGAAACCAATATTATTAATACAATAGCTCCTGAGGAGTACATCAGGGAGACCTACCAGAACGTTTCAGACTCCAAAAAGGAATAGGTATGTGGTACGGTAAGCAAACCGACTCCAAAACTTTTCCAATAGCAATTTTTCTCCGTTTTGGAATATTTAAAAAATTAGGAAAATTTAAAGTAGTCCAAAAAGTGCACGAGGAGGCGACAAGCCAGGAGGGCGCGCCCTACCCCCCTGGGCACGCCCTAGTGGCTTGTGGCCACCCCATGTACCCTCCGGACTCCGTTTTCTTGTGGTATACTCCTTCGGGGCGGTAAAAATTCATTATATAATCTCCCGAAGGTTTTGATCTTCGTATCACGACAATACCTCCTGTTTTCGTTTTGAGCTGTTTTCTGCAGCAGATTTAGATCAACATGACATCCCCAAGTGCTTCGAAGGACAAATTCTTCGAGAAGGTCATCAACCCCTACCTTGCGGAGGTGCTGCAACACCCTCAAACCATTGAGATGCGTGAGGGGGTGCTGCACATCCGTGATGTCGAGGGGCCAAAGAAGACCGGAAGCGTGGAGACAAGGCTCGAAGCAATAGAGCAACAAGTTTTCAAGTGCCAAGGGATGGTGGAACGAGGACTCAATGCCAATCACATGATGATCTTGGAGTTTACCCATATGCACAAGCTGGACGCCAAGGACATCGGGGAGCACATCTTCAAGCTTTACGAGAAAATCGAGCATCTCCAAGCCCAGATCTATGATCTGCAAAACCAAAACTGTGAGTATGAATACAGATTTAAGAAAATGAGTTTGGCTGCAGATTTGAGGATCCCGGAGACTCGTTCATCTTTTTATGATGGTGAGCCTATGCCTTGAAAGACGGAGGACAAGTTTTCAACCTCATCAACAACTCCAACATCACCACCTCCGAAGCAAGACAACTAAACACATGGGTATGGGCACTCCCCTTGGCTTGTGCCAAGCTTGGGGGAGGTGCCCCGGTATCGTATCACCATCACATTTTTTATTTTTATTTTTATCGTTTTTCTTAGTTTGTTCCTTTTGGTTACATCTTGATCTAGTAGAATAAAGTTTTTAGTGTGATCTAGTTTTGAGTTTTGCATTATGTCCCCCCTATGTAAGCAAGTCCGAGAGTTATATAATGAAGAGTAGTTTTGAATTGAGGGCTTTGTTTGCTTGATATGATCTTGAGAAAAAGAAATAGAAAGAAGTATAAGAAATTATATACCAATTTATGTTGCTGTTCTTAAGATGATCATGATGCCTTCATGTCCGCATTTTATTTTATCGACACCTCTATCTCTAAACATGTGGGCATATTTATCGATTTCGGCTTTCGCTTGAGGACAAGCGAGGTCTAAGCTTGGGGGAGTTGATACGTCCATTTTGCATCATGATTTTATATCTATATTTATTGCATTGTGGGATGTTAATACAGATTATGATACAATACTTATGCCTTTTCTCTCTTATTTTACAAGGTTTACATGAAGAGGGAGAATGCTGGCAGCTGGAATTCTGGACTGGAAAAGGAGCAAATCTGAGATACCTATTCTGCACAACTCCAAAAGTCCTGAAAATCTACGGAGAATTATTTTGGAATATATAAAAAATACTGGACGAAGAAAATACCAGAGGGGACCCACCAGGCAGCCATAAGCCTGCAGGGCGCGCCCTACCCCCCAGGGCACACCCTAGTGGCTTGTGGGGGCCCTGGCAGGTCTCCGGTGCCCATCTTCTGCTATATGGAGGGTTTTGACCTGGAAAAAATCATAAGGGAGCTTTCAGGACGAAGCGCCGCCGTCTCGAGGCAGAACCTGGGCAGAACCAATCTAGGGCTCCGGCGGAGCTGTTCTGCCGGGGAAACTTCCCTCCCGGAGGGGGAAATCGAAGCCATCGTCATCACCAACGATCCTCTCATCGAGAGGGGGTCAATCTCCATCAACATCTTCATCAGCACCATCTCCTTTCCAAACCCTAGTTCATATCTTGTATCCGATCTTTGTCTCAAAACCTCAGATTGGTACTTGTGGGTTGCTAGTAGTGTTGATTACTCCTTGTAGTTGATGCTAGTTGGTTTACTTGGTGGAAGATCATATGTTCTGATCCTTGATAATCATTAATACTCCTCTGATTATGAACATTAATATGCTTTGTGAGTAGTTACGTTTGTTCCTGAGGACATGGGATAAGTCTTGTTATAAGTAATCATGTGAGTTTGGTATTCGTTCGATATTTTGATGAGATGTATGTTGTCTCTCCTCTAGTGGTGTTATGTGAACGTCGACTACATGACACTTCACCATTGTTTGGGCCTAGAGGAAGGCATTGGGAAGTAATAAGTAGATGATGGGTTGCTAGAGTGACAGAAGCTTAAACCCTAGTTTATGCGTTGCTTCGTAAGGGGCTGATTTGGATCCACATGTTTCATGCTATGGTTAGATTTATCTTAATTCTTCTTTCGTAGTTGCGGATGCTTGCGAGAGGGGTTAATCATAAGTGGGAGGCTTGTCCAAGTAAGGACAGCACCCAAGCACCGGTCCACCCACATATCAAATTATCAAAGTAACGAACGCGAATCATATGAGCATGATGAAAACTAGCTTGACAGAAATTCCCATGTGTCCTCGGGAGCGCTTTGCTTTATATAGGAGTTTGTCCAGGCTTGTCCTTTGCTATAAAAAGGATTGGGCCACCTCGCTCCACCTTTGTTACACTTGTTACTTGCTATCCGTTACGAATTATCTTATCACAAAACTATCTGTTACCGATAATTTCAGTGCTTGCAGAGAATACCTTACTGAGAACCGCTTGTCATTTCCTTCTGCTCCTCGTTGGGTTCGACACTCTTACTTATCGAAAGGACTACGATAGATCCCCTATACTTGTGGGTCATCAGTCATCATCGCTCGTCCGCCCCGCGCGCCGTCGTCCGGCCGGACGCGTCTTCATCACCTGGCCGCCTGCTACTTCTTGAGCATGCGTTGGTTTCCCTTGAAGAGGAAAGGGTGATGTGGCAAAGTAGATAAGTATTTACCCCAGTTGTTGAGAACCAAGGTATCAATCCAGTAGGAGATACGAGCAAGTCCCCAATAGATGTACCTACACAAATAATCAAACACTTGCACCCAACGCTATAAAGGGGTTGTCAATCGCTTCACGGTTACTTGCAAGGATGAGATCTAATAGAGATAGATAGATAGGATTGCTAAAACGAAAAGTAAACTAAAAGTAAAAAGATTGCAGCAAAGTATTTTTTGTATTTTTGGTTTATAGATCTGAAAATATAATATGGAAAATAGACCCGGGGGCCATAGGTTTCACTAGAGGCTTCTCTCATGAAGGAAAATAATACGGTGGGTGAACAAATTACTGTCGAGCAATTGATAGAAAAGCGAATAATTATGAAGATATCCAAGGCAATGATTATGCATATAGGCATCACGTCCATGTCAAGTAGACCGAAACGACTCTGCATCTACTACTATTACTCCACACATCGACCGACTCCTGCTTGCATCTAGAGTATTAAGTTCATGAAGAACAGAGTAACGCATTAAGTAAGATGACATGATGTAGAGGGATAAACTCAAGCAATATGATGAAAACCCCATCTGTTTATCCTCGATGCCAACAATACAATACGTGCCTCGCTACCCCTACTTTGTCACTGGGTGAGGACACCGCAAGATTGAACCCAAAACTAAGCACTTCTCCCATTGCAAGAATTACCAATCTAGTTGGTCAAACCAAACCAATAACTCGAAGAGACTTGCAAAGATATGAAATCATGCATATAAGAATTCAGAGAAGATTCAAATAATATTCATAGATAAGTTGATCATAAACCCACAATTCATCGGATCTCGACAAACACACCGCAAAAGAGTATTACATCGGATAGATGTCCATGAAGATCATGAAGAACATGGTATTGAAGAACAAAGAGAGAGAAGAAGCCATCTAGCTACTAGCTATGGACCCAAAGGTCTATGCTGGACTACTCACGCATCATCGGAGGGGCAATGGAGTTGATGTAGATGCCCTCCGTGATCGAATCCCCCTCCGGCAGATTACCAAAAAGGCTCCAAGATGGGATCTCACGGGAACAGAGGCTTCCGGCGGCGGAAAAGTATTTTCGTGGCTCTTTTTGGTATCCAGGGAATATTTGGGAATTTATAGGCCGAAGAATAGGGTTAGGAGGGCTGTCGTGGGGCCACAAGCCAGGGGGCGCCCCCCCCTAGGGCGCGCCCCTGTGGCTGGTCGCCACACGGCGGCTCTCTTGCCTTCATCTCCAATTCTGGTACATTGCTTCTGGTCCAAGAAAAATCATTCCGAAGATTTTATTCCGTTTGGACTCCGTTTAATATTCCTTATCTGCAATACTCAAAAACAAGGAAAAAACAGAAACTGGCACTAGGCTCTAGATTAATAGGTTAGTCCCAAAAATAATATAAAATAGCATATTAATGCATATAAAACATCCAAAACATATAATATAATAGCATGGAACAATCAAAAATTATAGATACGTTGGAGACGTATCAAGCATCCCCAAGCTTAATTCCTGCTCGTCCTCGAGTAGGTAAATGATAAAAACAGAATTTTTGATGTGGAATGCTACCTAACATATTTATCCATGTAATATTCTTTATTGTGGCATGAATATTCATATCCATAAGATTCAAAACAAAAGTCTAATATTGACATAAAAACAGTAATACTTCGAGCATACCAACAAGGCAATTGTGTCCTTTCGAAATAACATGGCCTTAGAAAGTTATCCCTACAAAATCATATGGTCTGGCTATGCTCCATCTTCCCCACACAAAGTATCTAAATCATGCACAACCCCGATGACAAGTCAAGCAATTGTTTCACACCTTTTATGTTCTCAAACCTTTTCAACTCTCACGCAATACATGAGCGTGAGCCATGGATATAGCACTATAGGTGGAATAGAATATGGTGGAGGTTGGGAGGAAAAAAGGAAAAGATAGTCTCACATCAACTAGGCATATCAACGAGCTATGGAGATGCCCATCAATAGATATCAATGTGAGTGAGTAGGGATTGCCATGCAATGGATGCACTAGAGCTATAAGTGTATGAGAGCTCAAAAAGAAACTAAGTGATTGTGCATATGATTAAAAATTCCACTAGCTATATGAAAGTGACAAAATAGGAGACTCTCTATCATGAAGATCATGGTGCTACTTCGAAGCACAAGTGTGGAAAAAGATAGTAGCATTGTCCCTTCTCTCTTTCTCTCATTTTTTTTCTTATTTTTTTTGGTGGGCATCTTTGGCCTCTCTTTTTTTATTTGGGCTTCGCTAGCCTCTTTTATTATTTATAAAGTCCGGATACTCATCCCAACTTGTGAGGGATTCATAGTTTCCATCATCCTTTTCTCTCACGGGACAAATGCTCTAATAATGAAGATCATCACACTTTTATTTACTTACAACTCGATACCAAGAACAAAATATGACTCTATATGCAATATGAAAGTGATGATGCATGTCACAAACTTTAACACAAGTATTTCTCCAATTGACAACTACTCACTAGCATGACTCTCATATTACCATCCCTATATCTCAAAACTATATGCAAGGAATCAAACTTCTCATAGTATTCAATGCACTTTATATGAAAGTTTTTATTATATCCCTCTTGGATGCCCATTATATTAGGACTAAATTCATAACCTAAACCAATTACCATGCTATTTAAAGAGACTCTCAAAATAATATAAGTGAAGTACGAGAGTTCAATAATTTCTATAAAATAAAACACCACCGTGCTCTAAAAAGATATAAGTGAAGTACTAGGGCAACATTGCCTAGCTCAAAATATATAAGTGAAGCACATAGAGTATTCTAATAAATTCGCGATGAACGCGTGTCTCTCTCAAAAGATGTGTACAGCAAGGATGATTGTGGCAAACTAAAAAGCAAAGACTCATATCATACAAGATGCTCCAAGCAAAACACATATCATGTGGTGAATAAAAATATAGCCTCAAGTAAATTTACCGATGGATTGAAGACGAAAGAGGGGATGCCTTCCGGGGCATCCCCAAGCTTAGGCTTTTTTGGTATCCTTGAATATGGCTTGGGGTGCCTTGGGCATCCCCCAGCTTAGGCTCTTGCCACTCCTTATTCCATAGTCCATCAAATCTTTACCCAAAACTTGAAAACTTCACAACACAAAACTCAACAGAAAACTCGTGAGATCCGTTAGTATAAGAAAAATAAATCACCACTTTAGGTACTGTTGTGAACTCATTCTTTATTTATATTGGTGTAATATCTACTGTATTCCAACTTCTCCATGGTTCATACCCCTAGATACAACCCATAGATACATCAAAATAAGCAAACAACATAAAGTAAACAGAATCTGTCTAAAACAGAATAGTCTGTAGAAATCTATAGACTTCGAATACTTCTGTAACTCCAAAACTTCTGAACAATTAGGACAATCAGGGAAATTTGCATATCAATCTTGTGTAAAAATTTCAGATCAAAATCACATTCCAGTGAATTTACAAAATTCCTGGACTGAGAGCAAAAGTTTCTGTTTTTCAGCAAAATCAAATCACAAACACCGTAGACCATCCCAAAGGTCTTACTTGGCTCAAACACTAATTTAAACAAGAAAACAAAATTACTACAGAGGTAATAATGTTTGGAAAACTCAAAAACAGAAGCAAAAACAAAAGCATAAAAATAAAATTGGGTTGCCTCCCAACAAGCGCTATTGTTTAACGCCCCTAGCTAGGCATAACGCAATAGATCTAGGTGTTGTCATCTTTGGTATGCAATCCATAAGTAGCTCTCATAATAGATTCATAAGGTAATTTTACTTTCTTTCTAGGAAAGTGTTCCATGCCTTTCCTTAATGGAAATTGGAATCTAATATTTCCTTCCTTCATATCAATAATTGCACCAATCGTTCTAAGGAAAGGTCTACCAAGAATAATAGGACATGTAGGATTGCAATCTATATCAAGAACAATGAAATCTACGGGCACATAATTCCTATTTGCAACAATAAGAACATCATTAATCCTTCCCATAGGTTTCTTTATAGTAGAATCCGCTAGATGCAAATTTAAAGAGCAATCATCAAATTCACGGAAACCTAGTACATCACATAAAGTTTTCGGAATCGTGGAAACGCTAGCACCCAAATCACACAAAGCATGGCACTCATAATCTTTAATCTTAATCTTAATAGTAGGTTCCCACTCATCATAAAGCTTTCTAGGTATAGAAACTTCCAACTCAAGTTTTTCTTCAAAAGATCTCATCATAGCATTCACGATATGTTTAGTAAAAGCTTTGTTTTGATTATAAGCATGAGGAGAATTCAACATGGATTGTAACAAGGAAATACAATCAATCAAAGAACAACTATCATAATTAAAGTCCTTGAAATCCAAAAGAGTGGGTTCATTGCTAATTAAAGTTTTGACCTCTTCAATCCCACTTTTATCAATCTTAGCATTAGGGTCTATAAACTCCGAATCATTGGGACGCCTTTTAACTAAAGTTGACTTATCTCCAGTCCCATCTTTATCAAGATTTGTTTTAGAAAACAAAGATTCAATAGGAGTCACATCAATCACTTTAAGATCTTCATCAATATTATCATGAGAACACACCTTTTCAAGCCATTCACGCTTAGCACGTATTCTAGCGGTTCTTTCCTTACACTCATCAATAGAGATTCTCATAGATTTTAAAGACTCATTAATATCATGCTTGGGTGGAATAGATCTAATTTTCAAAGAATCAATCTCAAGAGAAATTCTATCAACGTTCCCAACCAAATCATCAATCTTGAGCAATTTTTCTTCAATCATAGCATTGAAACCCTTTTGTGAACTAATAAATTCTTTAATATTGTTCTCAAGATCAGAGGGCATCTTATTATAATTTCCATAAGAGTTGTTGTAGGAATTACCATAATTATTAGAGGAATTACTAGGAAACGGACTAGGATTGAAATTACCTCTATACGCGTTATTACCAAAATTGTTCCTACCAACAAAATTCACATCCATAGATTCATTATTATTTCCAATCAAAGAAGACAAAGGCATATCATTAGGATCAATAGGAGCACTCTTACTAGCAAACAATTTCATCAATTCATCCATCTTTTCACTCAAAGTATTTATTTCTTCTATAGCATGCACCTTTTTACTAGTAGGAGATCTTTCGGTATGCCATTGAGAGTAATTTGCCATAATATTATCTAGGAGTTTAGTAGCTTCTCCTAATGTGATTTCCATAAAAGTACCACCCGCGGCGGAATCTAAGAGATTCCTAGATGCAAAATTCAATCCCGCATAGAAAATTTGTATAATCATCCATAAACTCATCCCATGCGCGGGGCAATTTCTAATCATTAGTTTCATCCTCTCCCAAGATTGGGCAACATGCTCATGATCAAGTTGCTTAAAATTCATTATATCGTTCCTAAGGGAGATGATCTTAGCGGGCGGAAAGTACTTGGAAATAAAAGCATCTTTACACTTATTCCATGAATCAATACTATTTTTAGGCAAAGATGAAAACCAAGTTTTAGCACGATCTCGTAGTGAAAACGGAAATAGCTTCAATTTAACAATATCATTATCCACCTCTTTCTTCTTTTGCATATCACACAACTCAACGAAAGTATTTAGATGGGATGCGGCATCTTCATTAGCAAGGCCGGAAAATTGTTCTTTCATAACAAGATTAAGCAAAGCGGCATTAATTTCATAGGATTCCGCACTAGTGGCAGGAGCAATCGGAGTACTAATAAAATCATTATTATTAGTATTGGAAAAGTCACACAACTTGGTATTCTCTTGAGTCATCGTGACAAAGCAAGCAATCTAGCACACAAGCAAGCGAAAAGCAAACGAAAAGACGAACGGAAGAAGGGCGAATAAAAAGGCAAATCTTTTTGGAAAATGTTTTTAGAAGTGGGGGAGAGGAAAACGAGAGGCAAATGGCAAATAATGTAAATGCAAGAGACGAGTTTGTGATGGGTACTTGGTAGGCTTGATGTAGATCTCCCCGGCAACGGCGCCAGAAATCCTTCTTGCTACTTCTTGAGCATGCGTTGGTTTCCCTTGAAGAGGAAAGGGTGATGTGGCAAAGTAGATAAGTATTTCCCTCAGTTGTTGAGAACCAAGGTATCAATCCAGTAGGAGATACAAGCAAGTCCCCAATAGATGTACCTACACAAATAATCAAACACTTGCACCCAACGCTATAAAGGGGTTGTCAATCCCTTCACGGTTACTTGCAAGGATGAGATCTGATAGAGATAGATAGATAGGATTGCTAAAACGAAAAGTAAACTAAAAGTAAAAAGATTGCAGCAAAGTATTTTTGGTATTTTTGGTTTATAGATCTGAAAATATAATATGGAAAATAGACCCGGGGGGCATAGGTTTCACTAGAGGCTTCTCTCATGAAGGAAAATAATACGGTGGGTGAACAAATTACTGTCGAGCAATTGATAGAAAAGCGAATAATTATGATGATATCCAAGGCAATGATTATGCATATAGGCATCACGTTCGTGTCAAGTAGACCGAAACGATTCTGCATCTACTATTATTACTCCACACATCGACCGACTCCTGCCTGCATCTAGAGTATTAAGTTCATGAAGAACAGAGTAACGCATTAAGTAAGATGACATGATGTAGAGGGATAAACTCAAGCAATATGATGAAAACCCCATCTTTTTATCCTCGATGCCAACAATACAATACGTGCCTCGCTACCCCTACTTTGTCACTGGGTGAGGACACCGCAAGATTGAACCCAAAACTAAGCACTTCTCCCATTGCAAGAATTACCAATCTAGTTGGCCCAACCAAACCAATAACTCGAAGAGACTTGCAAAGATATGAAATCATGCATATAAGAATTCAGAGAAGATTCAAATAATATTCATAGATAAGCTGATCATAAACCCACAATTCATCGAATCTCGACAAACACACCGCAAAAGAGTATTACATCGGATAGATCTCCATGAAGATCATGAAGAACATGGTATTGAAGAACAAAGAGAGAGAAGAAGCCATCTAGCTACTAGCTATGGACCCGAAGGTCTGTGGTGGACTACTCACGCATCATCGGAGGGGCAATGGAGTTGATGTAGATGCCCTCCGTGATTGAATCCCCCTCCGGCAGATTACCGGAAAAGGCTCCAAGATGGGATCTCACGGGAACAGAGGCTTCCGGCGGCGGAAAAGTATTTTCGTGGCTCTTTTTGGTATCCAGGGAATATTTGGGAATTTATAGGCCGAAGAATAGGGTTAGGAGGGCTGCCGTGGGGCCACAAGCCAGGGGGGCGCCCCCCCTAGGGCGTGCCCCTGTGGCTTGTCGCCACACGGCGGCTCTCTTGCCTTCATCTCCAAGTCTGGTACATTGCTTCTGGTCCAAGAAAAATCATTCCGAAGATTTTATTCCGTTTGGACTCCGTTTAATATTCCTTATCTGCAATACTGAAAAACAAGGAAAAAACAAAAACTGGCACTAGGCTCTAGATTAATAGGTTAGTCCCAAAAATAATATAAAATATCATATTAATGCATAAAAACATCCAAAACAGATAATATAATAGCATGGAACAATCAAAAATTATAGATACGTTGGAGACGTATCACCGCCCCGCGCGTCGCCAGTCGGTGAGACTCGTCTTCATCACCTGGCCGCCCGGCGCGTTGCCAGTCGGTGAGACTCGTCTTCATCTCCTGGCCGCCCCGCGCGTCGCCAGTCGGTGAGACTCGTCTTCATCTCCTGGCCGCCCCGCGCGCCGTCACTCAGCTGTGCACGTCATCATCGCTTGTCCACCCCGCGCGCCGTCGTCCAGCCGGACGCGTCTTCATCACCTGGCCGCCCCGCGCGTCGCCACTCGGTGAGACTCGTCTTCATCACCTGGCCGCCCCGCGCGTCGCCACTCGGTGAGACTCGTCTTCATCACCTGGCCGCCCTGTGCGCCGTCACTCAGCTGTGTGCGTCGTCATCGCTCGTCTGCCCCGCGCACCGTCGTCCAGCCGGACGCGTCTTCATGACCCGGCCGCCCCGCGCGTCGCCACTCGGTGAGACTCGTCTTCATCACCTGGCCGCCCCGCGCGTCGCTACTCGGTGAGACACACCTTCATCACTCGGCCGCTCCGCGCGTCGCCGCTCCGTAAGACATACCTTCATCACTCGGCCGCTTCATGCGTCGCCGCTCCGTAAGGCACACCTTCATCACCTGGCCGCCCCACGCGTCGCCACTTAGTGAGGCGCGTCTTCATCACTCGGTCACCCTGCGTATCGCCATCGGTTGAACACATCTTCACCACTTGGCCGCTCGTGCGCCGTCAGATAGCTAAGTCATTCTTCACACAATGCGTTTTATTAAATAGTTATTTCCGCATTCCCGAGCATCACGTAAGTCGCACATGACATTCACTCGAAGGCCACACTGCCGAGTGTACCTCTGCGCTCGGTTATTTATTTTTCATGATGGAACACTACACTTCCACTTCAGTTGGGTCATGTACTCAAACGAGTTGAGTCGGATCCTTCACTTCGACAAGTTCAGTCGGATCCTTCACTTCGACAAGTTCAGTCGGATCCTTCACTCATTTAGACTCTTGCAGGTTCTGAACCAGCAACCACCTGGCACACCCAGCGGGTGTCTATGGGTGTTATTTACGCAAATCGTTTCAGCAAACTCAGATTACTTCGAGAACTTTTTTATGTTGGCTTGTGCTATTTTTCGTACACAGGTTACACAATCACTCGGCGCCTCTGGTGCGCCATCTTCGTCGCTACTCAGACCCAGTCGCTGCGTCGGTCTCGACGCACGGCAATCGGCATTGTCCACCTCATCGTCGTCTCCGACCTCGTCCGCGACACGGCCAACCGCACCTCCGCGCACCATCTCTGAGCTGGACGCTCGTTCGTCACTCGGTCGCACAGCGCACACTCTCTCAGATGGACGCACCTTCGTCATTCGGCCGCCCCACGCGTCGCCACTTCGACGGGTGCGTCTACAGCACTCGGCCGCCCCGTGCGTCGCCACTTTGTTGGATCCGTCATCATCACTCAGACGCCCCGCGCGTCGCCACTCTGACGGATGTGTCTCCAGCACTCGGCCGCCCTCCGCGTCGCCTCTCCGGTGGATCCGTCATCATCAGTTGGCCGCCCCGTGCGTCGCCACTCCAACGGATGCGTCTACATCACTTGGCCGCCCCGCGCGTCACCGCTCTGCTGGATGCGTTTACACCACTTGGCCGCCCCGCGCGTCGCCACTCCGACGGATGCGTCTACTACACTCGGCCGCCCCGCGCGTCGCCGCTCTGCTGGATGCGTCTACATCACTTGGCCGCCCCGCGCGTCGCCACTCCAACGAATGCGTCTACAGCACTTGGTCGCACCGCGCGTCGCCGGTCTGCTGGATGCGTCTACACCACTTGGCCGCCCCGCGCGTCACCACTCCGACGGATGCGTCTACAGCACTTGGCCGCCCCGCACGTCGCCGCTCTGCTGGATGCGTCTACACCACTTGGCCGCCCCGCGCGTCGCCACTCCGACGGATGCGTCTACCGCACTCGGCCGCCCCGCTTGCCGCCGCTCTGCTGGATGCATCTACACCACTCGGCTGCCCCGCGCGTCGCCACTCCGACGGATGCGTCTACAGCACTTGGCCGCCCCGCGCGTCGCCACTCCGACGGATGCATCTACAACACTTGGCCTCCCCGCGCGTCGCCACTCCGCTGGATGCGTCTACAACACTTGGCCGCCCCACGCGTCGCCACTCCACGGGATACGTCCACATCATTTGGACGCTCCGCGCGTCGCCACTCCATGCATCGCCACTCAGCTGGGCGCTCCATCATCATTCGGCCGCCCCACGCGTCGCCACGGCACCGGATGCGTCTACATCACTTGGAAGCCCCGCGCATCGCCGCTCTACTGGATGCGTCTACACCACTTGGCCGCCCCGCACGTCGCCACTCCGACGGATGCGTCTACATCACTTGGCCGCCCCGCGCGTCGCCACTCTGCTGGATGCGTCTACACCACTTGGCCTCCCCGCGCGTCGCCACTCCGCCGGATGCGTCTACCGCACTCGGCCGCCCCGCGCGTCACCGCTCTGCTGGATGCGTCTACATCACTTGGCCGCCCCGCGCGTCGCCACTCCGACAGATGCGTCTATAGCACTTGACCGCCCCGCGCGTCGCCGCTCTGCTGGATGCGTCTACACCACTTGGCCGCCCCGCGTGTCGCCACTCCGACGGATGCTTCTACCGCACTCGGCCGCCCCGCGCGTTGCCGCTCTGCTGGATGCGTCTACATCACTTGGCCGCCTCGCGCGTCGCCACTCCGACGGATGCGTCTATAGCACTTGACCGCCCCGCGCGTCACCGCTCTGCTGGATGCATCTACACCACTTGGCCGCCCCGCGCGTCGCCACTCCGACGGATGCATCTACAGCACTTGGCCGCCCCACATGTCGCCGCTCTGCTGGATGCGTCTACACCACTTGGCCGCCCCGCGCGTCGCCACTCTGACGGATGCGTCTACAGCACTTGGCCGCCTCGCGCGTCGCCGCTCTGCTGGATGCGTCTACACCACTCGGCCGCCCCGCGCGTCACCACTCCGATGGATGCGTCTACAGCACTTGGCCACCCCGCGCGTCGCCACTCCGCCGGATGCGTCTACAGCACTTGGCCGCCCGGCGCGTCGCCACTCCGATGGATGCGTCTACAGCACTTGGCCGCCCCGCGCGTCGCCACTCCGCCGGATGCGTCTACAGCACTTGGCCGCCCGGCGCGTCGCCACTCCGATGGATGCGTCTACAACACTTGGCCGCCCCACGCATCGCCACTCCACGGGATACGTCCACATCATTTGGACGCTCCGCGCGTCGCCACTCCACGCATCGCCAATCCGTGGGGCACGTCTTCGTCACTCGGCCGCCCCGCGCTCCATCGCTCAGCTGAACACATTTACACCACAACCCCCAGTGGGTGACTTAGTTGCGAACCTGACTTTGCCTAAGTTAAAAACTACTCTGAGTGAGGACATCCTCCACACTCAGGGGATTAGCTGTGATCCCGTATCGCCTAAGTTAAAAACTACTCCGAGTGAGGACATCTTCCACACTCGGGGGCTTAGCTGCGATCACGTATCGCCTAAGTTAGAAACTTCTTCGAGTGAGGACATCCTCCACACTCGGGGGCTTAGCTGTGATCCCGTATCGCCTAAGTTAAAAACTACTCTGAGTGAGGACATCCTCCACACTCGGGGACTTAGCTGCGATCCCGTATCGCCTAAGTTAAAAACTACTCTGAGTGAGGACATCCTCCACACTCGGGGGCTTATCTGCGATCCCGTATCGCCCAAGTTAAAAACTACTCCGAATGAGGACATCCTCCACACTCGGGGACTTAGCTGCGATCCCGTATCGCCTAAGTTAAAAACTACTCTGAGTGAGGACATCCTCCACACTCCGGGGCTTAGCTGCGATCCCGTATCGCCTAAGTTAAAAACTACTCCGAGTGAGGACATCCTCCACACTCGGGGGCTTAGCTGCGATCCCGTATCGCCTAAGTTAAAAACTACTCCGAGTGAGGACATCCTCCACACTCGGGGGCTTAGCTGCGATCCCGTATCGCCTAAGTTAAAAACTACTCCAAGTGAGGACATCCTCCACACTCGGGGGCTTAGCTGCGATCCCGTATCGCCTAAGTTAAAAACTACTCCGAGTGAGGACATCCTCCACACTCGGGGGCTTAGCTGCGATCCCGTATCGCCTAAGTTAAAAACTACTCCGAGTGAGGACATCCTCCACACTCGGGGGCTTAGCTGCGATCCCGTATCGCCTAAGTTAAAAACTACTCCGAGTGAGGACATCCTACACACTCGGGGGCTTAGCTGCGATCCTGTATCGCCTAAGTTAAAAACTACTCCGAGTGAGGACAACCTCCACACTCGGGGGCTTAGCTGCGATCCCGTATCGCCTAAGTTAAAAACTACTCCGAGTGAGGACATCCTCCACACTCGGGGGCTTAGCTGTGATCCCGTATCGCCCAAGTTAAAAACTACTCCGAGTGAGGACATCCTCCGCACTCGGGGGCTTAGCTGCGATCCCGTATCGCCTAAGTTAAAAACTACTCCGAGTGAGGACATCCTCCTCACTCGGGGGCTTAGCTGCGATCCCGTATCGCCTAAGTTAAAAACTACTCCGAGTGAGGACATCCTCCGCACTCGGGGGCTTAGCTGCAATCCCATATCGCCTAAGTTAAAAACTACTCCGAGTGAGGACATCCTCCACACTCGGGGGCTTAGCTGCGATCCCGTATCGCCTAAGTTAAAAACAAATCCGAGTGAGAACATCATCCACACTCAGACGCTTAGTTGTGACCATGTATCGCCTAAGTTCGAAATTAATCCGAGTGAGGACATCATCCGCACTCGGGGGCTTAGATGCGGTCCAGCATCCGTCTAAGTTAAGAAGTACACTCGAAGACTCAGCCTTGATCCAGAAATCATATATGGCACACTCAACAAGCATTCAGTATGCTCAGCACACGAAGATTTACCTGACTAACCCAGTTCTAGGCTAACTTTATTTACCGTGCCCAGCGCACAAAGATCAGTCCGACTAATTCGACTCCAGATTGCAGAAAGTTACGACGTCAAGCGCCTGATAGTTCACCTGTTCAGTTCAGTTCCACACTAGAAGACTTAAACCCTCTGCCAGACTCATCTAGTCTGACGGAGGCTCGGGGACTACACCCAGTGGGTGCACTTAGCGTGCCCCCACTGGAAGAGAAATATCAAAAAGAAACATTCTGCTCGGTCAGGTCCGGCAACAACATTCAAGTTCAACAAACTCTATAGACTCCAACCGACTACCAGCAATCAGGCAGAGTCTCAGGGGCTACCGTTGGGGATACACATAATAGGTAGGCCCACGAAGGGTCGAAATATCATAATACCATGGGGTCCACACATCAGATGGGTCCGGATAAATACATACATACTATTCACTCAGACAAGTACGTTCCATCCACTCGGATGACAGTCAACCACTCGGCCATATGTCTCACTCGGATATGCGAAGACCAACAAGGCAGTCGAAGCATCATTCTCATTGTGGAGGTTCTGTAGTGGGCTGACTTTATGTCATCAATGCCCCATCTTGTAACACAGGAGGTGAGGGGGTGACGCACTCTATATAAGCCACCCCCCACCACATAGCTCAGGGGCTAGCTTCTTCTACCCCTGCGGGCTCATTCTTCCCCCTGGAGCTCTGGCTCTCTCTAGTCTCAGGACTTAGCTAGGAGATCCATTCTCCCCTCTCTCAAATATACCATGTAACTCATGTCCATGACAGATAAAACAAAGCCTCTCCGGAGCACGAGACGTAGGGTTGTTATCTCTGCCGTGAGAGGCCCGAACTCGCTAGAACCACCGTGTCACCCATTTGCATCTCGATAGATCATGCTCCGTTATCCTACCCCTTTCTATTGTCCCACGACAGCCGCTAAGTGTCATATTGGTGTAAAGCGCATGAAGAAACTCTATGCTGATGGATCTTTGGACTCATTCGATTTCGAATCGGTTGAGACATGTGGACCATGCCTCATGGGCAAGATGACAAAGACCCCATTTTCCGGTATGATGGAGCGGGAAAGTAACTTATTGGAAATGATACATGTTGATGCATTTGGTCCAATGAGTGTTGTAGCGTGCGGTGGATATCGTTATTTTCCTACCTTCACTGATGATTTATGTAGATATGGGGATATTTACTTAATGAAACACAAGTCTGAAATGTTTGAAAAGTTCAAACAAAATCAGAGTGAAGTTTAAGATCATCATGACAAGAAGATAAAATGTCTACGACATGATCGTAGAGGAAAATATCTGAGTTATGAGTTTGGTATACAACTTAAGACAATGTGGAAGATGTTTCACAACTCACGCCACCTGGAACGCCATAGTGTGATGGTGTGTCCAAATGTCGTAGTCGTGCTCTATTGGATGTGGTGCGAACTATGATGTCTCTTATCGATTTGCCACTATCGTTTTGGGGTTATGCATTAGAGACAACTACATTCACTTTAAAAAGGGGCACCATCTAAGTCCGTTGAGATGACACGGTATGAATTTTGGTTTGGCAGAAACCTAAGCTGTCATTTCTTAATGTTTGGGGCTGCGACGCTTATGTGAAAAAGGTTTTCAACCTGATGAGCTCGAATCCAAAGCGGACAAATGCATCTTCATAGAATACCCTAACATAACAGTTGGGTAAACCTTTTATCTCAGATCCAAGCACAAAGTGTTTGTTGCTAAAACGGGTTCTTTCTCAAGAAAGCGCAGCACAGAAAGTTGTTTCTGTGGAGCCTAAATTAGTTGAAGAGGAAGTTAATGATGATGATCATGAAGCTTCGGATCAAGTTACTATCGAACCTCGTAGGACGACAAGGACGCGTACTGCTCCTGAGTGGTACGGCAACCCTATCTTAGAGGTCATGTTGTTGGACAACAATGAACCTACGAGCTATGGAGAAGCGATGATGGGCCCGGATTCCGAGAAATGGTTAGAGGCCATGAAATCCGAGATGGGATCCATGTAAGAAAACAAAGTATGGGCTTTGGAAGTATTACCTGAAGGGCAAAAGGCCATTCAAAACAAATGGATCTTTAAAAGGAAGACGGACGCGGACGGTCATGTCACCGTCTATAAAGCTCGACTTGTGACAAAGGGTTTTTCACAAGTTCAAGGAGTTGACTACGATGAGACTTTCTCACCCGTAGCGATGCTAAAGTCTGTTGGAATTATGTTAGTAGTTGCTGCATTTTTTCGATTATGAAATCTGGCAGATGGATGTCAAAACATCGTTTCCTTAACAGTTTCCTTGAGGAAAGGTTGTATGTGATACAACCGGAATGTTTTGTTAGTCCTAAGGATGCTAAAATGTATGCAAGCTCCAGTGATATTTCTATGGACTGGAGCAAGCATCTCGGAGTTGGAATATACGCTTTGATGAGATGATCAAAGTTTTAGGTCTATACAAAGTTTATGAGAAACTTGTATTTACAATAAAGTGAGTGGGAGCACTATAGAATTTCTGATAAGTATATGTGGTTGACATATTGTTGATCGGAAATGATGTAGAATTTCTGGAAAGCATAAAGGGTTGTTTGAAAAGAGTTTTTCAAAGGAAAACCTGGAATGAAGCTACTTAAATATTGAGCATCAGGATCTATAGAGATAGATCAAGACGTCTGATAAGACTTTCAATGAGTACATACCTTGACAAGATTTTGAAAGAGTTCAAAATGGATCAGTCAAACAAAGAGTTCTTGCCTGATTTGCAAGGTGTGGAGTTGAGTGAGACTCAAAGCTCGACCACGGCCGAAGAAAGAGAAAGGACGAAGGTCGTCCCCTATGCCTTATCCATAGGCTCTGTATAGTATGCCATGCTGTACCACACCTGGTGTGTGCCTTGCCATGAGTCTGTCAAGAGGTACAAGAGTGATCCAGGAGTGGATCACTGGACAGCGGTCAAAGTTATCCTTAGTAACTATAGGACTAAGGAAATATTTCTCAATTATGGAGGTGATAAAGAGTTCGTCGTAAAGGGTTACGTCGATGCAAGCTTTAAACACCAATCCGGATGACTCTGAGTAGAATCCGGATACGTATAGTGGAGCAGCCATTTGGAATAGCTCCAAGTGGAGCATGGTAGCATCTGTAGTACGACATATAGATTTGCAAAGAACACACGGATCTGAATGTTGCAGACCATTGACTAAAGACCTCTCTCACGTGCAAAGCATGATCGAACCCCAGAACTCATTGGGTGTTAGATTCATAACAATGTAAATCGCATGGTGATGTGAACTAGATTATTGACTCTAGTGCAAGTGGGAGACTATTGGAAATATGCCCTAGAGGCAATAATAAAATGGTTATTATTATATTTCCTTGTTCATGATAATCGTTTATTATCCATGCTATAATTGTATTGATTGGAAACTTAAATACATGTGTGGGTACATAGACAAACAATGTGTCCCTAGTAAACCTCTAGTTAACTAGCTCGTTGATCAAAGATGGCGAAGGTTTCCTAGCCATAGACATGAGATGTCATTTGATAACGAGATCACATCATTAGGAGAATGATGTGATGGACAAGACCCAAACTATGAACATAGCATATGATCGTGTCAGTTTATTGCTATTATTTCTGCATGTCAAGTATCTGTTCCTATGACCATGAGATCATGCAACTCACTGACACCGGAGGAATACCTTGTGTGTATCAAACGTCGCAACATAACTGGGTGACTATAAAATGCTCTACAGGTATCTCCGAGGGTGTCTGTTGAGTTGGCATGGATCAAGACTGGGATTTGTTACTCCGTGTGACGGAGAGGTATCTCAGGGCCCAATCGGTAATACAACATCACAATAAGCCTTGCAAGCAATGTGACTAAAGAGTTAGCCACGGGATCTTGTATTACGGAACGAGTAAAGAGACTTGCCGGTAACGAGATTGAACTAGGTATAGAGATACCGACGATCGAATCTCGGGCAAGTAACATACCGAAGAACAAAGGGAACAGCGTACGGGATTAACTGAATCCTTGACATAGAGGTTCAACCGATAAAGATCTTCGTAGAATATGTAGGAACCAATATGAACATCCAGGTCCTGCTATTGGTTATTGACCGTAGAGGTGTCTCGGTCATGTCTACATAGTTCTCGAACCCGCAGGGTCTGCACACTTAAAGTTCGGTGACGTTTCGGTATAGTAGAGTTATGTATGGTGGTGACCGAAAGTTGTTCGGAGTCCCGGATGAGATCCTGGACGTCACGAGGAGCTCCGGAATGGTCCGAAGGTAAAGATTGATATATAGGAAGTCCTGCTTTGGTCACCGGAAAAGTTTCGGGTACTTCGGTAGTGTACCGGGAGTGCCGGGAGGGTACCGGGGGCCATCGGGAGGGGTGTCTCGACACAAAGGACCTCATGGGCTGTGGGAGGAGTCAAACCAGCCCCTAGTGGGCTGGCCGAACCCCCCACTAAGGCCCATGCGGCTAGGGGTGGGAAAAACCCAAAGGTGGAAAGGTGGAAAGGGTTTCCAAGTGGAGAGGAGGAATCCTACTCCTAGTAGGATTGGAGTAGGACTCCTCCACCTCCTATTTCGGCCAACCCTTGAGGGTTTGAGGCTGCCTTCCCTCCTATATATACTAGGGGATTTAGAGGGGAGAGCTAACCCTAATTGCCACGTGATCCCTCTACTTCCTCTAGATCGTTTTCTCCTCTAGTCTAATTTTGGCGGTGCTTAGGCGAAGCCCTGCCGGAATAGTTCCACCTCCACTGCCACCACGCCGTTGTGCTGGCGGAGAACTCATCTACCTCTCCGCTCCCTCTTGCTGGATCAAGAAGGCGGAGATCGTCATCGAGCTGTACGTGTGCTGAACGCGAAGGTGCCGTCCGTTCGGCGCTAGATCGGAAGGACCGTGATCAGGATCACGAGACGGTTCGTGATTTGATCGCGGGATGGATCGTGATGGGATCGCGGGGCGGATCATGATTGGATCGCGAGACGGATCGTGATTGTATCGCGGGACGCTTGGCGATTTGGATCGCGAAGACGTTCGACTACATCAACCGCGTTTCTTAACGCTTCCCTCTTAGCGATCTACAAGGGTATGTAGATCCACTCTTCCTCTCGTAGATGCTCATCACCATGGATAGATCTTGCGTGTGCGTAGGAAATTTTTTGTTTCCCGTGCAACGTTCCCCAACAAGTACAGGTTTGCCTAACCAGCTTCATCAGACACTTGGAGTCGGCACGCTTTGCTAGAGGTTGCTACCGACTGGTCGAGCCGGATGTGATCTGACTCGCGACCAAGTGAACGAGAACCTAAGGGGTCACGCACTTAAGGGAAGGAACACGTGGTCTTTAGGACCCAATCAAGGCCCAAGAGTTGAGCCCGCGATGGATGCCTATATATAGTGGAGGTGCAGCACACCCATCTAGTTGATCGCTTCGGCACCGTCAAGTACGTCTAGTGGTGGGCTCATAAAATTGAGGTGCTAGTAGGTGTCCTTGAACTGGAGGGTTCGTGTCGGACACGGACATGCACTACATCAGGTTAACTTGACAAGGCTATCAAAACAGTTTTGGGCCTGGTGGCAAAGAAGGTTGGGAGCCAGGGTATAAGATACCTACCCGACCGACAGGAGTCGTATAGAGATACGATTAGCAAGGCGTTGCTTACCAAATAGGCAATTTGGCTAGCAGTGATGCTAAAGCTCACAAGTTGCTTGCGCTAATCGGATCTTGAATCACTGAGAGATTGTGGAGGGAAGCTGACTTCAATGGGATTAATTCTGTTTAAGGCTTGAATTACTCTACATAAGCCCATTGCTTAGTGATTGCATATTTTCTGTTGTAGATCAATGGCACCACCTGCTCGACCCAACTTTGCATTGAACAATTCTGGAAAAGGATAAACTGAATGGAACAAACTTTACCACCTGGTCTAGAAATTTGAGAATTGTTCACTAGCACAATAAAAAGGAACATGTTCTAGAGGATCCACTTCCAGAAGAACCTGCTGAGAATGCTAGTGCCACAACCAAGAATGCCCATCAGAAACTCGTTGATGAATCAAACAAGATCAGCTGCCTCATGCTGGCTTGTATGGAGCCCGATTTGCAACAGCATTTCGAAAACATTGAGGCTTTCAAGATGATCGAGAGTCTCAAGAGCATGTTTCAGGTGCAGGCTAGGACCGAAAGGTTCAACGTCTGGCTATCCTTGATGGATTGTAAGCTGAAAGAGGGTGATCCACTGAGCCCGCTTGTGATCAAGATGATCGGGTACGTGCAAGCTTTGGACCGGTTAGGTTTCCCACTTGGCGACGAGCTGTCCACGGATGCAATTCTGGGTTCTCTTCCACCTAGCTATGGGACGTTCATCTCGAACTATCATATGCATGGCATGGATAAGAAGCTCACTGAATTGCATGGGATGCTCAAGGTGGCAGAGCAGGATATTAAGAAAGGAACGCACCAAGTGTTGATGGTGCAGAAATCGGCTAAGTTCAAGAAGAGTTGGTCCAGAAAAAGGCTAAGGGCACGGAGAAGGTTGTCTTTGTCGCGGAGCCAAAGTCGAGACCAAACTCAAAGACCATATGCTTTCATTGCAAGGAACCTGGTCACTGGAAGAGGAACTGTAGCAAGTGGCTTTCCGAGCATGGCAAGAAGGCTGGAAGTACGACTTCAAGCAAAGGTACACTTGTTACATATGTTACAGACATTTACCTTCTGACATACCTAGTACCTCTTGGGTATTTGATACTGGATCGGTTGTTCATATTTGCAACTCGATGTAGAGGCTGGTAAGAACTAGGCGTGTTGCACAAGGGGAGATTGACATCAGGGTCGGCAACAAAGCAAGAGTTGCTACGTTGGAGGTCGGCACGATCCAGCTTCAGCTTCCTTCTAGATTCATTTTAGAATTGAATAATTGTTATTACATTCCCGCACTTAGTCGAAACATTATTTCTGCCTCATGTTTGATGAGTCAAGGTTATGAATTCAATTTAAAGGACAATGGTTGTTCATTTTATTTGAAGGGAATGTTCCATGGCTATGCACCCATTGTAGATGGGCTATTTATTTTGAATCTGGAAACGGAACCACTCTATAACATGAATGTCAAGAGGCATAAGCCTAATGAGATAAATCCGACTTACTTCTGGCATTGCCGGCTTGGACATATTAGTCTGAAATGCATGAAGAACCTCCATGATGATGGACTCCTAACTTCTTCCAACTTCGGGTCGTTCTAGACATGCGTATCATCCTTGCTCGGCAAGATGACTAAGTCTCCTTTTGCAAAGAGTTGCGAAAGGGCGTCCGAGCTGTTGGAGCTTATACACAGTGATGTGTGTGGTCCAATGAGCACAACGGCCAGAGGTGGCTATCAGTACTTCGTGACTTTTACCGATGACTTGAGTAGATATGGATATATCTATTTGATGAGGCACGAGTCAGAAACTTTTGAAAAGTTCAAAGAGTTTCAAAACGAGGTTGAAAATCAGCTCGGCAAGACAATAAAGCTTCTACGATCAGATCGTGGAGGTGAGTACATGAGCCAGGAGTTTGATGATCATCTGAAAAGCCGAGGTATAGTACCTTAGCTCATACCTCCGGGTACGCCGCAGAGAAACGGCGTGTCAGAACGGAGAAATCGAACCTTGTTGGACATGGTCTGATTGATGATGAGCAAATCGGATTTACCCTTGTCATTCTGGGGATATGCTCTAGAAACTGCAGCTTTCACACTTAACAGGGTACCATCAAAATTCGTAGACAAGACACCACATGAGATGTGGACTGGGAAGAGTCCTAGTTTGTCTTTTCTAAAGATTTGGGGTTATGAAGCATTTTTCAAGTGACTCATGTCGGACAAGCTTACACCTGTTTGTTGCTCGGAACGGGGTTTTCCTAGAGAAAGAGTTTCTCAGTCAGGAAGCCAGTGGGAGAATGGTGCGACTCAAAGAAATTCGAGACCCACTCGGGGACGACTCGGCTGGTGATGAGATCATACCGGAATTGGTTAGGAAACTCGTAGTGGAATCGGCACCGGAGCCACGAAGATCGGAAAGATTGCGTAGAGTGCGTGATGTGTTGTTGCTAGAAAGCGATGAGCCGACCATTTATGCGGAAGCGATGGTGAGCCCAGATTCTGAGGCATGGCTGGAGGCCATGAGATCCATGGATGATAATCAAGTCCGGGACTTGGTTGATCCGCCACCTGGCGTAATTACCATTGGTTGCAAATGGGTCTTTAAGAAGAAAACCGATGTGGATGGAAATGTTCAGATCCACAAAGCTCGGCTTGTCGCTAAAGGTTATGGACAAGTTCAAGGAATTGACTACGACGAGACTTACTCGCCGGTAGTGATGCTAAAGTCGGTGAGGATCATACTAGCTATAGCTGCATATTTCGATTATGAGATATGGCAGATGGATGTCAAAATGGCTTTCCTTCATGGAAATTTGAAGGAGGATGTATACATGATACAGCCTGAAGGTTTTGTCGATCCAAATAATGCTAGTAAAATATGCAAGCTCAAGAGATCCATTTATGGATTGAAGCAAGCAGCTCGGAGTTGGAAAAATCGTTTTGATGAAGTCATCGTTGACCTTGGTTTCATCAAGAACGATGAGGACTATTGTTTATACAAGAAGTCTAGTGGGAGCTCGGTAGTATTTTTGATCCTGTATGTGGATGACATACTGCTGATCGGAAATGATGTTTCGATGCTGAACTCAGTCAAGGAATCATTGAATAGCAAGTTTTCGATGAAAGACCTTGGAGAAGCAGTATACATTTTAGGCATTAAGATCTATAGAGATAGATCAAAGGGGCTGCTCGGCTTAAGCCAGAGCACGTACATAGACAAAGTGTTGAAGCGGTTCAACATGAGTGAGGCAAAGAAAGGGTTCTTGCCCATCTCACATGGTATAAGGCTAACAAAGACTCAGAGTCCTACGACTTTTGATGAGCGAAACCGGATGAGTAGGATTCTGTTTGAAATATGCCCTAGAGGCAATCATGTATGATGATATTTCCTATGTGTTTATGAATAAAGATAGTCCTTGGACATTACCAGTGATGTGTATTAACAAGTACGTGACTTATTTGTGAGACTATGCATTGTATGATGACTGTCCTAAATGGTCCCTAGTCGAGAAGGCTGTGTGGACGCGCAGCCAGTTAGACTAGCATATGACACGGTGGATGGTCTGGTCTCACTGACCATGTAGCATTTGATGCTAGCTGGATAATAGGGACTCGGAAAGATCTAGTCGGATTCGACGTAGTCGGATCCGAGTCGAGATAAGGTCTGAGTTGGACAGACACAACTATGAGACGCAGCGATAGGTCATCTGTGAGTCTCTAGTACAACATATGTTCTGTGTCCTAAGACCTGAGCTGGCGCATGTACTCGGGATGGTGACAGACTTGCTTTGGGCCGGCCAAATGCTACTCGGTGACTGGGTAGTTATAAAGGTAGGTTTCGGGCTTGTCCAGACCCATGCTGCGAGACATGGTTGAGCAAGATGGGATTTGCCCCTCCGATGAGGAGAGATATACTCTGGGCCCCCTCGGGTGATCCGACCTGGATAAGCATGGCCATGCAATGAGGATTATGAGATAATCCGAAGTGTTGGTCGGATTCACCGGAACGAGAAAGAGGTCGTGCTGCAACAAGGATGACCATGTCGCCTTGAGCATGACAACATATATCGTGTGGCAAAGGGAATAGAAGTGTGAAGTACAGGTTCACCTAACCAGCTTCATCGGACACTTGGAGTCGGCACGCTTTGCTAGAGGACGCTACCGACTAGTCGAGTCGGATGTGATCTGACTCGCGACCAAGTGAATGAGAAACTAAGGGGTCGCACGCTTAAGGGAAGGAACTACACGTGGGCTTTAGGATCCGTGCGAGGCCCAAGAGTTGAGCCCGCGCCAGATGCCTATATATAGTGGAGGTGCGGCACACCCATCTGGTTGATCGCTTTGGCGCCGTCATTAGGGCTTTGCATGTGTTGCAACTAGCCACCTCCACTTGCCGCCGCCAACTGTGTGATCGGACCTAGCAGTCCGCTGCACGGTGTTCCTCCCACACGCGCGGATACCATTAGAGACGGTGCACTTGCGCCGCTCCGGCGAACCTGTACGTGGGATCCGGTGACCGGCTGTTCGAGGGAGATCGGACCGGCTGTTCGAGGGAGATCGGACGACGAGGAGACGGACCACGCGAATGCGCTACCGCAACTCTACTTCCGCTGCACGGCACTGCGTGTCTAGTGCTAACGAGCTGTGATACATCTCCGTAGCAAGTTCTTGGATGTTCTGCACGTAGGAAAATTTTAATTGGCATGCGATGCACCTACGGTAGAAACCAACAGATTCCGTATGCTTTGGCAATAGGATCCATCATGTATGCCATGCTATGTACTCGACCTGATGTTGCCTATGCAATAAGCTTAACAAGAAGATATTAGGCTGACCCAGGTGAGAGTCACTCGACAGCGGTGAGAACTATCCTAAAGTACCTGAAAAGGACTAAAGAGATGTTCCTAGTTTATGGAGGTGAGGAGGAGCTCTGCGTAAAGGGTTACGCTGATGCTAGTTTCCAAACCGATAGAGATGATTGTTGATCGCAAACTGGATCTGTGTATGTCTTGAATGGAGGAGCAGTGAGCTAGACGAGTTCCAAGCAAGATGCGGTGGCCGAGTCCAAAATAGAGGCCGAATACATTGCGGCTTGTGAAGCCGCAAAGGAAGGTGTTTGGATTCGGAAGTTCCTGGAGGATCTTGGTGTGTTCCCGGGATGGACAAAACCGTTGGACCTGTATTGCGATAATTCAGGTGCCATCGCACAAGCCAAGGAGCCGAGACAACACCACAAGACCAGGCACATAGACCGAAAGTATCACCTGATACGAAAGCTCTTAAAGAATGGTGATACTAATTTATGCAAGATTCATACGGATGAAAATGTTGTAGATCCATTGACTAAGCCGCTTCCACAACCCAAGCATGATTGACTCTAGGGCTTATATTAAAAATAACCTCATGAGTATCCATGTGGAAAAACCTTCCCAGGAATACTCAACAATTCATCTAAGAGTTAGTGGATAACAAAATTGATAATAATGATCATCCGTTATGATTCATGATCAACACCATGGTTCAATTAATTTCCTCCGAAGACAGACACTAAAACCGACACTTGACCTATCCCAAACTGTAGTCCTTAACCGTGGACACGGCTATTTGAATAGATGTTATACTCTGCAGAGTGTGTACTCTTTACCCACGAGTAACGGATTTCTTTAGTCAACCTGAAATGTTGACTAATTCCGATTATGGTCTTTGAGTTGAAAACACACCTGACCCGCACACACCAGCTTAACTTCCCGATGCCTGGAATCACCCAGGGCAATCGTTAATTAAAAACTCTAAGTGGGGAGATCACAATCTCGATTAGCATGGGATCAAAATATTTATAACGCTCGCAAACAGTGGCGCTACCCCCTCGGTCCAACCGGAACACCCATGCCCCCGGACCCAGTGGCATGCCTACCAGATGCCTTTGGTATCTTCCACTATGGCCTCTCTGTATGGTGTGCGCAAGGAAAGGGGTTGACGACCTACTGAACCATACCCTACCTGTGATAGGGAGAAGTGACAGTACGAAACAAGTATGGGGGTTACCGCAACAAGACTCGATCTACGGTCGACTCAGGAGGTTTAAGTTTTCCCTGCAATGGTTAGCACAACATATTTGCTTCGTATTACCCAACAGCGTCACCACCTATCATGCCCCAACATGCCTTCCCTGATCCCCCTCGTCACGACGAGATATCAATTCCATGGTCCCATCTACCCGAGACAGAACCTCCCTCCGTGAATTGTCCGGACCAGCATCGGCATGTGTGGCATGACGTAGTAACACTTTCTCATGTATCTCATGCTCAACAGAAATAATTCCTACCAATGAATTATGCATGAATATTCTCCACATGTAAAAAATTATTTCAATTAACATAGTCATGAATTCATTTATCATAGCAAACAAACACTCGACTTATATCATATCAGTGTTCAAGATGCTTGCCTTGAGTATGCAGAAAGGTTGGGTGCACTTTGAAAGTTTAATCTTCCCTCCATTTTCCTATTTCAAAAATATTCAAATCAACACACAATTTGAAAACAGTGCAAAAATTTGTTTTGGAAAATTTTGAAATAAACACTAAAATAAACTAGATGAAATTTTAGGAATGTGGGACAAATAATCAAATCATTTGGAGTTATGGCTTAAAAACTGGAGCTGGTCAAAGTTAGGTCAATATTTTGTTTTTAAGTAAAATCTAAAAAGAAAACATTTTGGTCCAAGTACGCTATCCAGGAACTAAAGGCGCACTTACCGAAATACGTTTTCCCTGAGAGAACATGCATAAGTGGGGTAGCGTCACAGGTGGCAAAGGCGGGCTCATCGACAGGTGGGACCCACCTGTCGGATTTGTCTCCTTCCTCCCGTGCTCCTGGCCAGAAACAAGGGGGCCATCCTGGCGATGATTGCCGGCGCTAGGGGGCGCCGTTTCCGACGCTCGACACACCAGCTTGCTCAGGAGGACAGTCCGCATCTGATGGAGTTAGAGGGGAGCGCCGGGGAGTTCGAGGTCGAGTAGGGCCTCAACCATGGCGGAGGAAAGCTTCGGTGAAACAGGGGCTTTGCCCATGCCTCGTCCCTGGAAGCAATTGAGAGGTGGAATGGGCTGGCTATGATTGAGAAAGACTACTGGTGAAGGAATTCCTAGGAAGGAGTTTGTGGTTGCGAGGAATTTAGCACGGAGGTTGCGGTGCCCATCTTCGCCGGAGGCGAAGGAAGCGACTTCTCTGGGTGGTTCAGCTGCTCCAGGGGCTTTCAGGTGAGTGGGGAGTGGATATTGTGGACTGACAGATCTCGGGAGGGCCTTTATATAGGCAAGCAATGGCGGTTCCCGTGGCTCTCGGGGATGAGCACGGTGGCTCGGCCATTACTGGCGAAGGGGTTTACGTGGCGATGTCAGGCGTGGCCGGAGGAGCTCGAGGATGACGTCGGTTGTAGCACTGCAAGCTGGCACTCGGGGAGTGGCTGGACGACGCCTACCACGACAGGTTTTGGCGGCAGCAGCAGTGGCGGCCTGCGGACGTGGCGAGGCTGCAGTGGCCGATGGAGGCTTGTCGGGGTGAGCTGGCGGGGCGCGGCGACGCCGAAAGGATTAGGGCGAGCGGAGGGGCGCGATAGGTGGACACGGCGACGCGGGCGTCAGCACGTGCAAAATGCGCGCTCCGGGCACGCACATCTGGTGCTCAATGAAATGCCAAACTTCCGTAGATGGCCGTGATGCAATTACAACTTTACAGGGTTAGGATAATGGGCAAGGGGAAGCTATGGTACATGTTGGTTTAGCCAGGTAAGCAGGTTCCCAATGCAAGTTTAGGAGCTTGCCAGTTTCTGTCATGCCCACAAGGTGCTCGACAGAATGCTAGGGCCACTTAGGGACTTTAGTTGATGACCAAAACTTCCAGTATGAGGTCTCTTCAGATGTTAGAGAGAGTGGTGAAGTTGGTTTGGGAAGAACAACAACTTGTTCGTGCAAGTTTTGCAAAACTTCATTTCTGGACAGAAAGTACAGGAGATTATTTCATGAACTTCAAATATTCCATTGGGGCTAATATCCTGGACTTAAGGGTTTGGTATGTAGGACTACAAGTGGGAAAAATTGCAGAGCCATTTGAGAAAGAAAAATTAGGGTTGTAGTTCAAACCACCAAACTGGACTAGAATTGAAATTGGGATCGTTTGCTCAAAATTTTCAAAAGACCAAGTTCGGTTTTTGCATAAAATGATTCTCTAGGCATCACATGATATCTCCAAATTTTATTGGAATTTTAAATTAAATAATTAAAATGGTTGTAGTGCAATAGAGGCCTTTCAAAGAATGACAATGCCATTAAGAGAAATCATATTTGGCAAGTTTTTTTAAAAAAATATTTTCCACTGCATTTACAAAAATGAAATAAGATACTTTAAGAAAACACTCAAGTCCCACAATATTTTTTAAAAGTTTTTACTTGGAGGGAAGAATTTTAGAAAACAGAGGACACATAAAGTGCTGAAATTAACACAGGGCCAAACCTAAATAATTTTTTTTTCATAGCAAAATTTTAATTAATAAAAACAGGATTAAATTTTTGGGGTGTTACAAACTCCACCCCCCTTAAGAAAAATCTCGTCCTCAATATTTGTTAAGATGGTTGCTAAAATTACTCCTGCTATTCCGCGGAAATACTACGGAAATTAAATATTCTATTCAAGCGATATGGCGTGGTTACAGTGAGGGTGCTGATAATTGTTGCAACTACGGTGAGGTACTGGTGCTGTGAGAAAATCTACGGTTGGGCAACCGAGGAATTGCCACTTAGGGCTACGATAAATTTGGAAAAAGTAAATTTTGATTCCAAATTTTGCTTGTCGTACCCGAGTGTACAGTGTTCTCTCTGGCTCACAGGTGGACCCCAGGCCCACTGTCAGTCTCTTCTTCTACCTCCGGCTCTGCTCTTCCTTCTCTCTCTCGCGTGCTTTCCTATGCTTTCTCCAGCTGTGGCGTCTAGCACGTAGGGCATCTAGGGTCGTACTGCGGTAGTGCGCGGCATGCTTGCATCCGGCGCAGCGTGCACTCACCTCGCGGGCCAGTACCGTGTCGGCACTGCTCGCGGATTCGCCTCCGAACACCAGCGATCGAGTGAGGAGCGGCGCTGGTGGACTTCGCTCACCATGCACCGAACTCGAGCTATAAAGCAACCATGGTGTTATTTTCTTCTTCCTCACACCTCGCCTCACTTCTTCTTCCTCCTTCTCTCTGGCTGCAGGAGCTCGAGACGAGGCTCCAATGGAGGACGTGCTTCCGGGGTGGCTTATGATCCTCCTGGCCGGAGCGGTGGCGGCGTTGCTTGGTTTCTCGATGCTCCTATGCGTGATGATCCAAGATGATCACCGCGATGCTGCTGCTCGAGTGGTGGCTCTACGCGGCGGTGGTGGTCATGAGGATTAGGCGTCGGTGTTGGGTACTGGTGGGTGCTAGTGTGCTGGCAACAGCATCATAGAAATAATTACCCACAAATTTTCCTTCAGAAAACTATGGTGTGCTAGTGAGGTGATCGATTAGGTGCTAAATGTGTGCGTGGGTTTTGCACTTAGTGCATGTGGTAGAGTGGGTGTGGCTGTGAGCCGGATGTTGTGGCGTTGCGTGAATTTAAATTTATGTTGGGAAAATTGTTGTGGTGGCCCCTAAGAAAATCTCACCCCGAGATTTGCTAAGGGTGAAAATAATTGATTATAAATCATAGCAGTAAAATTACACATATGCAACTGCAACCAAACAATTCGCTCATAGCACAAATCCTAAGATACAACACAGATATCACATCATGCAATTAAACGCTAGACTAACAAACATAGCCATGGGCGTCTACGGTGCAAAGGTAAAATCTGCAGGGTTCTGAGGAAATATCCCCGACATTGGAACACGTTCTTCTTCCTCCGGGGAAAGTGGATGGACGAGTCGGAGAACGCGTCCTTCCTGGTCAGGCGTCGCTCCATACGCCCGACTGTGACACTCATGTTATTAATTTCAATATAAGCCCTTTATGTGGCGTCGCCTCAGACACCCGACTGTGGCACTCAAGTATTTATTTCTGATATAAGCCCTTTATGTGGTGTCACTCAGACGCCCTACTGTGGCATGTTCTACATTTTCCTTTCGAGGTGTCGCTTCACACACCCGATTGGCACATTTTATTTCCTTGGATTCCTCGGGAGGACTACCGCCCAGTATTCCATTTTTATTTTATCTTCCCCAATTATTTATTTATTTTTGGTACGGATAAATTATCTGCATACTTGCATTCATGAATTAATCTTATGGCATTTGGAATATCATTAAAATTCTATTGCATACAATTCACCTACTTTATTATATCTGTTTTCATGATGTTTGCGAGTACATTCAAACGTACTCACTGGCTTGCCCCTGGCTATTGTCTTGGCCAGATCACGTATTTGGAGAGAAGCACGACGACGGAAACCCCACAATCTAGGCATTGAAGGTAGCAGCCCCGAGAGATAGGAGTTATCCAGGTCAGCTGTTCCTGTGGGAATGGAGTCCCATAGACGCTGAAGATCCACAAGTCGCTTCCGCCATCAGCCACTAGAAATCTTTGTTGTTCTCCATGGACCTTTATGGTCTTGTACACCAATTTTTGTAATTGCTTGGAAATTTCTATATCAAGGGAGTGTCCACCAGCTAACAGAAATCCTGGGGCTGGTGAGGACAAGGGTCATTTACTAGGAGCTTTATATCCCGGAAAAACCGGCCCTGACACCAGAGCTCATGGTTTAAAACAGAGATGAAAGTATAATTTTGAGTGGTGTGCCTTTCCTGTCAATGTCATGACAAACGATTTTAGAATCTTCCATGTTAAACACATTACAAGCGGTTCCCAAACAGAATTGTAAAGTTTACTCCCGTCCACCATTCATACACAAGCCATGGATGACCAAATCAACGGGTGCGCCCCAACATTCATCTTTCAAGGGGAGTTTGTTTTATTTATTTTTGATTATGTAGGACTGGGCATCCTTTTTACCAGCCTCTCTCGTGCAATGACAAGTGAATAAACACCGTCGTGAGAATAACCCACTTAGCATGAAAGATACTGACCGCCACGTTGCTCCATGAGCGGTACGAGCACACAAAACAGATATTTATTTGAATGATTTGAGGTGGCACATGCAAATTTACTTGGAATGGCAGGGTAATACCGCATATAGGTAGATATAGTGGACTCATATGGAACAACTTTGGTTTAACGATTTTGGATGCACAAGCAGTATTCCCGCTAGGTACAGATGAAGGCTAGCAAATAGACGGGGAAGCGACCAGCTAAAGAGCGACAACTGTCATAATCATGCATTGCGAATAATTAGCATTGAATATTAGCATGAGTAGGATATAAACACTCTGAACATAAATATCATGAAGGCTGCATTGGATTTGAATCAACTACATGTTTGCACATGTGCCAAGTCAAGCTACTCAAATTACTCAAAGGAGGATACCATGCTAACATACTACATCACAACCATTTTAATGCATGTTGACACACAAGATAAATCATTATCCACTCCTAGCTATTTAAGCATGGCATGAGCAACTATAATCTCTAGTTGTCATCACAAACATGTTTACTCATAATATGTTGAATCAAGAGTGACTAAGCTAAACATATTTACAAAATTAGAAAAAGAAGAAGAGCTCATACCAGCTTCCTTTATCGCAATCACTTCATCAAATTATCGTCATTATTGCCTTTCACTTGCACGACCGAATGATGTGAGAATAATAATAGTGCAAATGTGTTCTAGACTAAGCTGGAATCTATAAAACATTTATTCAAAGGAGAAGACAAGTTAACATTGGCTCTTTGTTAGATCCACAATATAGCATATGAGAGCCACTCAGCATTTTTCATCATGGTCTTCTCCTTTTGAAAACTCAAAGAAAAGAAAAGAATTTCAGAGAAACACACTGAAATGTTTTTGGAGTTTTTAGTTTTTCTGAAGAAGGTAAATTATAAAAAAGAAAAACAAAAGGCGATAAAAACTACTTACACGGGAAAGCTCCCAACAAGCAAAAGAAGAAACGAGAAATATTTTGGGGTTTTCTTTTAGTACTACAAACTAATTAAACGAGAAAGAAAAACCAAAAAGAAGCGAGAAATATTTTTGGATTTTCAAAGTTTTTCAAACGCACAAGAAGAAGGCGAAAATAAACTAACATGGATATACAATGAAAAAGGATGAATACCGACAATTATAATGAAATGTGTGAACATGAATGTAATGTCGGTGAGAAATACGTACTCCCCCAAGCTTAGCCCTTGGCCTAGCTTGGTAGTCATCCGTCGGGTCTCGTAGCGAAGTGGTTAGGCGGAGGTACCTAAGTGTCCCAAGCCTGGGCCTCGTTCTCCGCCATAGCTAACTCGTTCCGGTAAGCTATGATGTCTGGTGGCATGATGACATATCCGTACCTGGCATGAGTATCAAACAAAAGGGTGCAGGCAACACAATAACATCGCGAGCAGTCTCGCTAAATACCAAGTTATAGCGGATGTGGTGAGGAGGCTTAGGGTTATCAATAAATTGACGATCTATCATAGCTTGGTGATCCAGATAAACTCTAGGCAGCAAGTAATCATTGTGGCGTATATCAACGTTAAAACATTTCGCCAGGCGAGTAGCATAAATACCACCATGAGTTTTACCCCTAGTCATGTTAGTGTGCAACCGGCGTGCAATGATAGCTCCCAAGCTATATGTGTTGTCATTGAAAACTGCACAGCATAAAATTGCGAGGTGAGGGGCACATGCCACCTTCCTCCCTAGCAGTCAAACATTTCCCTATGAATAAAGCGAAGTAGTGCACAACGGGAAAATGTAAGCTAGTAGCTCTCGCTCTCGACACACTCCAATTTTCTCTCACAGTTAAAGTACAAAGGAAGTCCTCAAACTCCTCCGGTCGTGGATCTCTTAATTCCCCATGTGAGGGAATCAAACATATTTGATAGAATTCAATAAACGGTATCTCATAATGTTCAGCATATAAATCAAAGTGTACCATGGGAACATCTAGCCTATCCAGAAAATGGAAATTTTACACAAAGGAATTTTTAAGGATGTGGTATTCATCACACTCATCTGCGAGGAAGTCGGTCAAGCCAGCGTTTGTAAAAAATTGCAAGAACTCTTGGTGAAATCCGGATTCCGTCATGAAGGCATAGTGAAGGCCACTCGCACGGCCGAAGCTCCGTCCTCCGCGAAATGTTGAGGTCACGGACCTGGACATCCCCAACAATTCCCTTGGGACTCGGGCTCAAAGAACCTTTCCGAAAGAAGTTCATTTTCCTAAGTGGGGAAGGGGAGAAGGCAAGCCGCGTATGGATTGATCCCTAATTCAGTTCTTTTTTCGTGGTTTTCTTTCCATCTCACAACTTCCATTTCTTGAGCCGACCTTGCCCGCTGGAGGTATGATTCCGATCTTTGAATCGAATTGGATTTTTTGTCTTAAAGTGGGGCGATGAGTGGGGAAGGAAACAAATTTCTGAAATTTTTGGACCTCAAAATTATGACAACAAAACTTTGTAATATTGATAGCAACTACTCATATGGATGCTCTGAGGTTATATCAAGCATTCAAACTACTTGGAACTCAAAGAATTCAACATGCAAGCTCATTTTCAGTAGCACAAAGAGCAGCAAAATATGAAAAATATAATCACTAAATCAAAAACTAATTGGATCAATGGAGGAGTCACATACCAAGGAGTAATCCCTCAAAACAGTTTCGGAAACGGAGCTCCAAGCAAACAGATCGAAATATCAGGTTTGGGAGCAAGAACACGAGAGAGAGAGAGAGAGAGAGAGCAACCAAGATTTTTTTTCAGACTTAAGAGATGATGTGGGTTGAAGTACTAAGTGAGTGGGTCCCTGTGGGACCCACAAGGCATCTTAGCACTCCCAGGGGGTCGGCGCACCATGTTGCCTTGTGAGGAACAGGGGCACCCCCCGGGATGTGTTCAGCTCCAGAAATTCTTAAATATTCCAAAAGAAATCATGTTAAAAATTTATGACATTCTAAGCACTTTTATTTTTGGGTCATTTTTTATTGCACGGTTTATTCAGAAAATAGGATAGTCATGGCATTTTACTTTATTAAACTATAAATAACAGAGAGAAAACTAGAGTTACAGAAAGTTATGCTTACTAAATTTATCGACCACATGATTCTCAAAAAGAATCCATTAATAAGGTTGATCAAGTCTTATTAATGAACCATTTTCAGTCGACATGAAACCGAAAAAAATTCGTAAGACACTATGTTACATCAATGGGGATACGCACTTCCCCAATAATAAAAATATCATATCTCTTCTTGATAGTAGGGAGAGGAAATTTGAACTCCCCAATTGTGATTATTACTATTTGCTCAACAGAATTGATATTATTCACCACAATTCGTTTCTTTGAAAAGTATAACGTGTGCTGATTTCCATTAACATGAAGCGTAACCTTGATTTTGTTGCAATCAAGAATAGCCCCTGTGTCGGGTCACGATGCACACGATCACCTATGGGGCCACAGGTCCCTTTGTGGTTCGGCAGGGGTGAGGTCACGTTGCACAAAGAGCAGAGGTAATGAGACGGTGCGACGATGGGACACTTGTGTTTTACCCAGGTTCGGGCCGCTGGGAAGCGTAAAACCCTACTCCTGCTTTGGTGGATTGATCAGAGGAACACGAAGCACACGCAATGCTCAAACCCGGCAAGGTCGCAAAGGGAGAGCTGCTACGCTAGTACAAGTGTCCAAAGGTCCGGATCTTGAGCTAGGTTGCCTTGGGCCTCCTTTTATAGGTCAAGGGGCAACCACAGTGGCAAAACAGACATTATCTAGTGATTAGATAGTTAACAGTGCTATCATACCTAACTCTGGCACTTAGGACAAAATGCCATAAATGCTAGCCTAGGTGGCGTGCGGCGGTGCATCCCCGGCAAGCTCTTACCACCGCTTGGCTGGCTGTTGCTTAGTATCTTGACACGCCTCTGGACGGGTGTCGGATAGGCATGATATGTCTTCCAGCGAGCCGCCACGTCCTTAGCGAGAGCCACTTAGCCACCTGAGGTCTCGACACCGCATCGACAAATGACTGGCGTTGCGATGCGGTGGAGCGGTGGCCGATCGGCTCGCGCCTGCCGGGGGATGGCTTGCCGGGTCTTCCTGAAGATGTGCTCGCCTCGGTCCCCGGCAAGCACCGGGGACGTGACTGGCACGGCTCGGGCCCGTTCTGGGCCGTCGCATCGACCTTGCCGGCGTTGCTAGCCAGCGTAGGTTGCTTTTGCCAGAGTCTTGGTCTTGGATGTTGGTTTCGTCTTCTTGATGCGCTCCTTGATCTCACATAGAGCGGCTTCTTTGGTTTGGACCAGGTCTTGATGGGACAGTAGCTTTCCTCGGCAGGCTTAGGCCATCGGGTCGGAGGCTTATCGTCCGTGCAAAAGTAAGGGGGAAATAGACACCCCTGTTTGTGAACCCCGATAGAAGCCCCCAGTCCTGAGCCATACGTGTCGCCTGGCATCGTTGGGTTAGGCCCCAAACAGTGCACGGACACGCGTCGAGGAAATGTTGCCCTCACATACTTGGTTGTGATGACTTGTCAAACCCACGTCCACTCCGCGTAATTACCGCGGGTCATGGGGTCGTGGAACAGTAGCCGTTGCCAGTTAAAGAAATGGCATTTTTCCGAAAAGATAGCGAAGAGCCAGTCCCCGCGCAGGTTCCCAAATAAAAAGGTAACGCACAGGGGCGCTGCTCATTCGCGTCCGTTTCTCCTTCCTTCATCTTCCTCCTCAAGCCAAGAAACCGCTCCCGCCGCCGCCATCCACCCATCAAGCGCTGCTAGATCCTCCGCCGCTCTTGAGAACCCAAGAGATGGGGAAGAAGACGAGCGCCGTGAAGGGGAAGCAGACGGCCACACCGGCGGACCCAGCGGTTGAAGAGAGGGAAAGGAAAGCAGAAGAGCTAGAGAAGCGGCGACAGAAAGATGTGGTTTTCTCCCCGTCGAACCTAGACGGCAACGCCTTGATCACAAGGTATGCCTATATGTGGGGGAGGGAAACAAATGGGCATGGAGCGCCCGAAGTTCTGCTGGACAGTCCCAAGGAAAAGAATCCATCAGATTCGTACCGCTTCTTCTGCGCGTACTTTCTCTGTGGCCTCTCTCCTCCCTTCTCTGGTTGCTTTTGCGCTATGATGACGGTGTATGGATTCCACCTCTTGGATTTCACGCCCAATGCAATGGCGTGCATGGCGATCTTCGCCCATCTGTGCGAGAATTTTGTTGGAGTTGCCCCCAATGTGGATCTGTTCAGGCACTTCTTCGTTCCTCGGATTGAAGACAAATCCCACCACTCGGGGAAAATAAGGTGGATTCCTCGGTGCAAGAGGGAAGACTAGGATTATCTCCCTGGCCAGCAGCGCGGGAAGTGGGAAGAGTGGAGGGGCGACTGGTGCTGGATCAAGGATGAAAAAGCCCCTGAGTTCTGCTCAACGCGGACTGGATGTGTCACGCGCGGAAGCGACTGGAGTAAGTTGGGCCTCAATGACGACAGGCTCCGCCCGGCGCTGAACAGGATCACCCGTTTGAAAGCTGCCGGGCGGATCATCGAGCATGTGGGGGCCGACTTCCTCCGTCGCCGCATTGCCCCGCTGTGGAGGAGGGACAGATTTGCATGGGAGTACAACGGCTCTGCCGACAGGATGCGGCTATACCCAGGCCTCGCCAACAACTTGATGGTTTACGGCCATGGCTGGCTGTGCGAGCAGCTGTTCAGCCATCTTGGGCCGTTCCATTTGCCGGCAAGAGTAGTCCCCCTGCATCTCAATTCCGCCCGGAGTCAGATTCTGCAATGGATGCCCGACTGCAACGCCTCCGGGGTCGAGCCCGATTGGGAGCTGCCTGCCCTGGATGGTGAGATAGACTGGGTCTCTCGCTTGGAAGAAAGAGCTTCCAAGGCAGAGGACAATCTGATCAAGCCAACCACCAGAGCGGAGGAGGCATTCATTGCCACTCGGATTGCAGAGGACAAGGAGGTCAGAGCCGCCAAGAAGATGGGCTCCGGGGAAGAGGAAGAGGAGGAGCCCGAGGATGGTGATTCTTCTGAAGAGGAGAGCGAGAAGCGCGCCACGGAGGAGGCTGCCGAGTTCGAATCTGCCCGGGCCGGGGCTTCCCAAGCCGCAGCGACAGGAACCCAAGAGGGGGTGGAGGAAGAAGGGCTAGAAATGGGCCTTCAAGTCCAGAGCTGGGGCGCCGCCTCCGCGAGCGCATCAACCGAGAGTCAGTGGCCCCTGTGTCTTCGCGGAGCACCCAGAAGGTGAAGAAGGCGACCACCAGAGGAGGCAAACATGACGTAGCACGCCGCCATTCCTCCCGCCTCTCTCAGGCCAAGGCTCCTCCCGCCAAGCGACGGACGGTCACTGGGGTGGACCCCAGTCCCCCGACAAGCCCAACTTCTCTGCCAAGTTCGACCCTCCCGGAGGTTCTGGTCCCTCCGCCAAGCCCCGCTCCTCCAACTTTGAAAAGGGGCAGATCAACTCCACCGCATGTGTCATACGAGCTGGGCTCCATGCTCATCGCCTTAGAGTGAGTTACTCAATTATGATCCATGTCAATGTTTTTTGTCCTTGATTTCTTGACTGATCTTGTATAGCTGATTCCGATAGGGACAGGGAGACCCTTGCGCATCGAGCCAAGTGGGCCAAATCCGCGGCAGGGCCGGGTTCCGCGGCAGGCATGAGCCCGGCAGGAGGCTCGGAGGAAGATCATGCGCCTAGCCCGCAGTCCAGTCCTCTTCACGAAACTCTAGGGCTGACCTTGTCTGCTGGTGGGGATGAGGAAGAGCATCTTCCCACACCTGACAGGGAGATGGGAGGGAGCTATCAAGGAGGGACTCGCCAGGAGGAGCCCTCCTTCCAAGATCCCTCGTCGACCATCGCCTGTGGGGAGGAGTCGCCGGCAAGGGCCTCCACCGAGAGGTTGGCCCGTGATGAGGCCACCACCAAAGGAATGGTGACGGACCGCACGTCGGTAACTGATGTTGCCGGGGGAGGGGATGTCCCCCCTCGGCAACCTCCATCGGGTAACCCACTTGCCTGCGTTTTCACTTCACCCTTTTCTCTTTTCTTGTGTATTTTGTTAATTCCTGACTTCATTTTTCTGCTTATTGCTTTGGTCCGCAGCTTCGCCACTTGAAGAGCCTGAGTTGCTGGAAGAAGTGGCTGGCATCGAGAAAGATGCTGCTGAGGAGGCGATGAAGATTGCAGCCGTGGAGGGCCACGGGCAGGTTGCTGGGGATGTTCAAGAATCCTTAGAAAGAACGAAATCAGCCCCCAGTGGCACATCTGGCCCGGATACTGTCATCGAGGAGAAGACTCCTCTCCAGTCCATGGGGCCCTTCTCTTCGAGCTATCCTCTGGCCTCAGCCCTACAATCTCCCCTGAGCAATCTGGCGCTGGTGACTGCCCAACTTGGTCCCACAACTCCTGGCTCATCCTTCTCAGCGGGCGCGGATTTTGATGAGGAGATCAAACGAATACTGGCACCGCTGTCTCAGAGGGTTGAAGAAGCTGACGGTTTTGCTGATGGTGCCAAAGATTTGGCTTTCTTGGAATCCATGGCGGCAGGGCTCAAGGATGTGCAGAACAGGTACGGCCTCAAATGGCAGGCGATCAAGGAGCAGCGCGACTCGGCTGAGCTTGTGGACCAGCAGCTGAGGGACAAAGGGAACGAGCTGCGAGATTGGTACAACCGGCAGGTCCTTTCTCTTAAGAGGCAGCATGAGACGCTGTCCATGGCCAAGGAGGACGTTGCTGCCCGGGAGGCTCGACTGGTGGAGCGCGAAGCGCTTCTGATCACCAGGGAGGCAAACATCTCCTCGCGGGAAGGGGCCCTCGAAGCTACTCTCCATGGCAAGGACGAGGAGTTGGAGGTCCGTGTCCAGCAACGCACCAAAGAGCTTGAGGACAGCCACAAGGCCACTCTCGACGCGCTCTCTCTGGAGTCCTGTGCCCAACTGAAGAAAGTGGCCGACGAGCTCGCTGCTGCATATGCCGCCAAGACCAATCTCGAGGCCCAACTGAACAAACTAACGGAAGACCTTGTCGGGAGCAGCGGGGAGATCGAGGCCCTCAAGGAGGAAGCGCGGAAAGCGAAAGCCGCTCTGGAAGAGGCGCAATCGCAGCTTTCCTCCAAGGGCCAAGATCTCGATGCCGCCAACGACGCCATCTTCAGCATGAAATCCTGGCTTGCCACTTTGGAGAAAGACATTGAATCTATCGGTGTCTGCGAGAGGCTGCTGCTGACAGACCTGACCAATGCAAGGACCCTCCAGAAAGATGTAGAAGACAAGCTGGAGAACCAAATTCAACAGCGCGACCTCTGGATCAAGAGCATGACTGACATTGCCGAGCGCCTCACTGCTCAGATTGCGAGTATGGACATGAAGAGCTGGGCCTTCTCCGTCGGCAAGCACAAAGTTCCAAGCGTCAAGCTAACACTCTTCTTCGAAGGCTTTATCGAGGGGTTGGAGATGTACGAGGACGACAGGGCCACCTGCTTTGCCAACGAATCCTGGAAGCTGGCTCGCGACGCTCTCTTCCTGGTCCTGAGCAACCTTGCCTTCTTCCACCTGGAGCTCGACCTCTTTGACGGTTTAAAGAAGCTGCCGTCAGTCGCTGACTCCTCTGCAGCCGCGAAGAAGGCCGGTCCCCTTGCTGACAGGGTCCTCTCAGTCCCAAGCACCCAGGGAAGTCGCCGGGGTTAACCTTGAGTCACCCTTGCTGCCGTGTTGTCCCGTACTTAAGACACAATATGTATCCCATATTAGATTATGCACTATCTTTGTTTTAATGTTTGCTGAACTGATGTCTTTATGTAAACGCATGCTATCCCCCTCGCTTTCCTACTGGTATTCATATGGTCGTTTTCTTTGCACGCTTTGGTTACCTGCCAACAATGTGCTGCCACGATTGCTTTGAGGAATGGGTCCTTAGCATTCTGCTGGCGAGGACACGCTGCCGATGAGTTTTTCCTTGACGGTGTTTGATGCTGGCGCATGTTTTGTTGTGCGGACTCGAAACAAAACAAGGGTGCAAACAAATATGGTAAGGTTCCATCACGCACAAGACTCGCTATACAAAACCTTGGTTGCCGGGAGGGGTATACAAATGTGAGCTCTAATAAAAGTTGATAATCATGTCAACTTAGCTTTTTGTCATGGCTCCCCTTTCGTCCTGGCACGTATTTATTCGCGCACATCGTCCCTTCCTCCATTCATGGCTGCCCCTCTTCTTCGCGTTTCCCGGTGAACACATGCGTGTGTATCTGCCTTTGGCCTGAGATAAAGGGAAAGCGAAGAGGGGCAAATGGAGAAACTTGGGAGCCTGTTAGTTATGAGTACAACCCTCCGCACAAGCCTGCCGGGTTAATGTAAACATTCACAACTAACGATAAATGGGGGAGTAAATCTGTATGGCCGAGCCTTCTCTCCTTTCCTTTGCGTCTAACGGTCCCGTAGCAACCAACGCGACGGAGGTGTTGGCGAATGGGACCTTGCCATGGTTCGCTTGCCGGGGGTGCCAACCGATGGATTCGCTCTAGCATTCGGCTCGGGATTTACCCATGACGGAATAAATGCAGGACCGAGCCTCACACGAGCATATCGACACTGGCGGCACCGCTGCTATGCAGAACTGATCATAGGCGGGGAAGGAGGGGAGAGAGGGGTATAGCCGTGTACCTTTTTTTTTTGCCTATCGGACCGAGCTGCACCTCCTTGGATTAGGCAGGCTTGCTCGATGATGGTGATAGGGACGGCGCCGCCACCCAGTTCGCCTCTTCCTCGACCGTGGTCTACACTGCGGTTGTGCTGTCTATGTTGGACGCAATAGCCGCAGTGCCGAGGCCGCTCATCCTTGTCGCCGCCATCGCCGCAGCGGCGACACGTGATGGGATCCGGGGACGAAGAGGTTTAGGGAGAAGCAATGCTCCTCCTCTTCGACGCTCCCGACGGAGGAAATGATGACGAAACTTGATGCGCTACCCACGACCTCGGGTTCGCGCAAATGACGCTCCTCCCCCTACCTGGCGCGTCAAAGATGTCGGGTCACGATGCACACGATCACCTATGGGGCCACGGGCCCCTTTGTGGTTTGGCTGGGGTGAGGTCACGTTGCACAAAGAGCAGAGGTAATGAGACGGCGCGACGATGGGACGCTGGTGTTTTACCTAGGTTCGGGCCACTGGGAAGCGTAAAACCCTACTCCTGCTTTGGTGGATTGATCAGAGGAACACGAGGCACACGCAGCACTCAAACCCGGCAAGGTCACCTTCGGGAGAGCTGCTACTCTAGTACAAGTGTCCAAAGGTCCGGATCTTGAGCTAGGTTGCCTTGGGCCTCTTTTTATAGGTCAAGGGGCAACCACAGTGGCAAAACAGACATTATCTAGTGATTAGATAGCTAACAGTGCTATCATACCTAACTGTGGCACTTAGGACAAAATGCCATAAATGCTAGCCTAGGTGGCGTGCGGGGGTGCATCCCCGGCAAGCTCTTACCACCGCTTGGCTGGCTGTTGCTTAGTATCTTGACACACCTCTGGACGGGAGTCTTGGTCTTGGATGTTGGTTTCGTCTCCTTGATGCGCTCCTTGATCTCACATAGAGCGGCTTCTCTGGTTTGGACCAGGTCTTGACGGGACAGTAGCTTTCCTCGGCAGGCTTAGGCCATCGGGTCGGAGGCTTATCGTCCATGCACAAGTCAGGGGGAAATAGACACCCCTGTTTGTGAATCCTGACACCCTACAGTGTTCAAAAAGGGTCTACCAGAGATAATCGACATGTTGTCGTCCTTGGGCATATCAAGAATAACAAAGTCCGTCAAAATAGTAACATTTGCAACAACAACGGGGACATCCTCACAAGTCCCAATAGGTATAGGAGTGAATTTATCAGTCATTTGCAAAGATATTTCAATAGGAGTGAGATTATTCAAATCAAGTCTTTTATATAGAGAGAAAGGCATAAAACTAACACCGGCTCCTAAATCACATAAAGCGGTTTTAACATAACTTAATTTGATGGAGCAAGGTATAGTAGGTCTCCTGGGGTCTCCCAGTTTCTTAGGCACTCCACCTTCAAAACAGTAATTAGCAAGCATGGTGGAAATCTCAGTTTCAGGTATCATTCTTTTATTAGTGACAATATCTTTCATATATTTTGCATGAGGCATCTTCAGTATATCAGTCAAACGTGTTCGCAAAAAACTGGCCTAAGAATTTCAACAAAGAGCTCAAAATCCTCCTCGTCCTTATTTTTAGAAGTCTTGCGATGGAACGACACGGGTTTTTGAACCCATGGCTCTCTTTCTTTACCATGTTTTCTAGCAATGAAATCCTTCTTATCATAATGTTTATTCTTAGGAGGTGGGTTATCAATATCAGTTGTAGGTTCTACTTCCACATCATTATCAAGTTCTTTATCATTATTAGGTTAAGCATCAACATGAACATCATCATTTTCATTATCACTAGGTGCATGTTCACTACCATATTGTGTCTCGGCATCAGAAATAGAAATATCATTGTGATTCTCAGAAGGTTTTTCTATCACAGGTTCACTGGAATCATGCAAAGTCCTATCATTTTTCTTTCTCTTTTTCTTCTTAGATGGACTAGGTATATCATTATTAATGTTCTGAGAATCATGCATCCTTTTAGGGTGTCCTTCAGGATATAGGGGTTCTTGTGTCATTCTATCCCCTCTAGTCACAACTCTAATAGCATGATCATTCAATTTATTATTCATTTCAGTAAGCAAATCATTTTGTGACTTGGCAACTTGTTCTAACTGAGTACGGACCATGGATGGGTGTTTACCTGAACCTCTAACATCATTAGCAATTCTAAACATCAAGTCACTCAAGCAATCAATCATAATGGTATTTTGTTTTAATTGATCATTAACATACATATTGAAATTCTTGCTTAACAATGTAATTATCAAATTCATCCACGCATTGACTAGCAGTTTTATTGTAAGGTATATCACTTTCATCGAATCTATGAAGAGAATTTACCTCTACTACGTGTGTAGGGATATCAAGTCCATGTATTTCTTCAATAGGTGGTAAATTCTTGACATCTTCAATTTCAATACTTTTTTCTTTCGTAGATTTCTTGGCTTCTTGCATATCTTCTGGATTGAGCAATAGAATACCTCCCTTTTTGGTAATTGGTTCACGGGGTAGTTCAGGAAGTGTCCAATCATTAGCATTCTTCAAAATATTATTCAATAGTTCTTCAGCTTGCCCAACAGTTCGTTCCCTGAAAACACAACCAACACAACTATCTAGGTAGTTCCTAGAAGCCTCGGTTAGTCCATTATAAAAGATATCAAGTATTTTATTTTTCTTCAGAGGATGATCGGGCAAAGATTTAAGTAGCTGGAGAAGCCTCCCCCAAGCTTGAGGGAGATTCTCTTCTTCAATTTGCACAAAGTTAAATATTTCATGTAAAGCACCTTGTTTCTTATGAGCAGGAAAATATATTTCAGAGAAGTAATATATCATATCCTGGGGGCTACGCACACAACCAGGAGCAAGAGTAAAAATCACTTCTTAGCATCACCCTTTAGTGAGAAAGAAAAAAAACTTAAGAATATAGTAGTAGCGATTGTTTTCCTAATTAGCAAATAGGGTGGCAATATCATTTAATTTGGTAAGGTCTGCCACAACAGTTTCAGATTCATAACCATGAAAGGATCAGATTCTACCAAAGTAATTAACTCAGGATCACCAGAGAATTCATGGTCCTTATTGGTAACAAATATAGGAGAAGTAGCAAATTTAGGATCATATTTCATTTTCTCCTTCATAGATTTTTCTTTCAGTTTACTCAGCAGTTTCTTAAGATCATCTCTATCATTACAAGCAAGAAAGTCTCTAGCTATCTTCCCATCCATAACAAAACCAGCAGGTACATCAGGCATTTCAATTCTAGGAGGATATCTAGACAAAATAGGTGAATCATAGTTTGCATCAATTTCAACATTCTCAAGTTCTCTAGACTTAGCAGTATCAGCATCAAGTAAATCACCTAGTGTCACATGTTCAGTTCATCTAGCATAGTAGTAGCATCATCATAAGTTCCATTCAAAATAGAAGTAGCATCATCAATTACTTGCGACATATCAGATTGAATAGCAGGTGGTGGAGTCGCAAGCTTACTCAAAACAGAAGGCGAATTAAGTGCAGAGCTAGATGGCAATTCCTTACCTTCCCTCGTCCTAGAGGGTACGATCTTAGTTTTAGCGTCTTTTAGATTCTTCATAGTGATAATTGAAAATCCCAAGTGAACTCAACAAATAGAGTTATGCTGCACGGCAACGACGCTAGAAAAATGTCTTGATAACCTACATGTATAAGGGATCACAACAGTCTTCGAGGGTAGTATTTCACCCAAATTTATTGATTCGACACAAGGGGGGCCAAAGAATATTTATTGGTCTTAGCAGTTGAATTGTCAATTCAACCACACCTGGAATTTCTTTCTGCAATGAAGTTTTTAGCAGCACGGTAACAAAAGCAATAGGAATAGTAATAGCAGCGGATTGTATTGATTGTAGCAACAGCACTAACGAAAGTAACTTAACGGAGATCAATATGCGAAAACCATACGCCTTGGATCATTGATGGATAATTGACTTGGATGACATTCATCATGTAGTAGTTACACACTAGAGCGACACAGAACTAGCTCCAATTCATCAATGTAATGTAGGCATGCATTCCGTATATAGTCATGTGTGCTTATAGTAAGAACATGCATGACATCTTTTGTCCTACCCTCTCGTGGCAGCGGGGTCCCAAGGAAAACTAAGGGATATTAAGGTTTCCTTTTAATATAGAACCAGAACAAAGCATTAACACATGGTGAATACATGACTCCTTAAACTACGGTCATCACCAGAGGTTATCCTAATTATTGTCACCTTGGGGTCTACGGATCATAACACATAATAGGTGCATACAACTTGCAAGATAGGATCCAAAACACTCTCATATTCTTGAAAACATAATAGGTTCACATCTGAAATCATGGCACTCCGGTCGTAGTGACAAGCATTAAGCATAGCAAAGTCATAGCAACATCAATCTCAGAACATAGTGGATACTAGGGATCAAGCCCTATCAAAATAACTCAATTACATAATAAATCTCATCCAATCCATCACCGTCCAGCAAGCCTACAAAGGAATTACTCACTCCCGGCGGTGAACATCATGGAATTGTTGATGGAGAAGGGTTGATGATGACGATGGCGACGAATTCCCCTCTTTGGAGCCTCAAACGAACTCCAGATCGGCCCTCCTGAGGAAGAACTGGAGGTGGCAGCGGCTTTGTCTCGTAGAACGCGATGAAAACTTCTCTCTTATTTTTTCTCGGGAAATAGGAATTTATAGGCTTGAGATTAGGGTCAGCGGAGTCACATGGGCCCCACAAGGTAACACAGCGCGCCCAGGGGGTGGGCGCGCCCTGTTGCCTTGTGAGGAACTGGTGGGCCCCCTCCGGTGGATCTTCGCTCCAGTATTTTTTATATATTCCATCAAAAATCTCCAGAAAGTTTTGTCCAATTCCGAGAACTTTTATTTCTGCACAAAAACAACATCATGGTAGTTCTGCTAAAAACAGCGTTAGTCCGGATTAGTTTCATTCAAATCATGCAAATTAGAGTCCAAAGCAAGAGCGAAAGTGTTTGGAAAAGTAGATACGTTAGATACGTATCAAATGCTTTTGCCCCCGGGTCCATCTTCCTATTAAATTTATCAAAAGCATATAAAAATACTTGATGTTATTTACTATCTTTTTATTTATAATTATCTATCATACACTATCAGATTTAATCCTTGCAATTAACGAGTACAAGGGGTTTGACAACCCTCTTGCCCGCGGTGGGTGTAAGTATTTGCTTTTGTGTGTGCAGGTACTGTTGATCGTCAGTTTGCATAGTTTCGTATTGGTTTGATAAACCTTGGTTCATAACTAAGGGAAATACTTTTCGCTACTTTACTACATCACCCTTCCTCTTCAGGGAAAATCCTGATAGAGGCGAAGTTGTCCCTGTATTTCGATGAGATGTGGCTATCATTTATGGTAGAGTCGACTTTGACGATCCGACTACGGACGTGCGATGATGTCATGCCTTAGCAATCGCTAAACCAACTCCGAGAGGTTATTGACCACGTCGGAGCATGATCAACCTGACCACGAGGGTCTGTTTCCTGCACGCAAACGAAGAACAAGCAAGAAACTAAGATTGCAATCTGGATATTGCGAATATAAGAGGAAAGCTTTATTGATGAAAGTGGGGTTCTGTGACGCCTTTGTCTGGTCGTGGAACTCAAACGAAGAACGCGAAGTTGCAGCTATGGCGAACTTTTAATCTAAACAAAACCCAAGTCTAAAACGGTGCCCTAAGGGCTGTATATATGGGGAATAGAGGGGGATTTCGTGGCCCCTTGGAGGAGGGGTCCGAAACCAGCCCTAACTCAGTTTCCCCACACATACGGACTCTAAAAACAGCCTATAATATGATATTTCGAAATTACATGGGCCTGGCCCAAAAATAAGGTGACGCAGCTCCTATACTAGCCTATGGACGAAATTTATGAAGTGGCATGATGTATATTTCGTCCAAGCCTCCAAGCACTCCTTATGGTGGCTTCAAAGTACGAAAATCACCACTTGAAAGTCCATTGTTCCTTCCCGCGCACACCTTCTTCTCCATGCTTGATTCCGCTCCAATGGCCATCCTTCTTGTCCATGCTAGGTCCTTCATTCATAAGTAAAACAAAAGTATCTAATTTAGGCAGCATTATATGTTCATGAACATTAGAAGGATTTCCAAGAAACGAAAGTACCTGATAATTTAGTTGGCGTGCGTGGGCTCTAGTAACTGGTCCAATATGTGTAGTTGGTGGGGATGTGGGTGTAACATTAGTAGGGATGTCCTCATCATCCTCCCCTTCTTGAACTGAAGTCGTCCTCGACGGAAGCTCGTCATCCTCACCCAAATAAGGCTTCAAATCTGCAATGTTAAAAGTGGGACTAACCCCAAAATCTGCAGGCAGCTCAAGTTTATATGCATTATCATTTATTTTCTCTAACACCTTAAAAGGACCATCAGCACGTGGCATTAGCTTTGACTTGCGCAATTCAGGAAACCTATCCTTACGCAAATGTAACCAAACAAGATCTCCAGGTGCAAATACAACATGTTTTCTACCCTTATCTCCAGCAAGTTTATATTTAGTATTCATACGCTCAATGTTCTCCTTAGTTAACTCATGCATCTTTAATATCAATTCAGCACGTTCTTTAGCATCAAAATTAACCTTCTCCGAAGATGGAAGAGGCAACAAATCAATAGGTGCACGAGGTAAGAAACCATACACAACTTCAAAAGGGCACATCTTAGTAGTAGAATGCAGCGAACGATTATAAGCAAATTCAATATGAGGCAAGCATTCTTCCCACATTTTCAGGCTATTCTTCAAAACAGCCCTAAGCATAGTAGACAATGATCTATTCACTACTTCAGTTTGTCCATCAGTTTGGGGGTGACATGTAGTACTAAAAAGCAGTTTAGTCCCCAACTTAGCCCATAAACATCTCCAAAAGTGGCTAAGAAATTTAGCATCACGATCTGAAACAAATGTATTTGGCACACCATGCAAGTGAATAATTTCACGAAAGAATAAATAAGCAACATTAGCAGCAGCATCACTTTTATGACATGGTATAAAGTGTGCCATTTTAAAAAATCTATCCACGACAACAAATATGCTATCCCTCCCCTTCTTTGTTCGAGGTAAACCTAAAACAAAGTCCATAGATATATCCTCCCAAGGAACACTAGGTACATGCAAAGGCATATATAAACCATGAGGATTGAGTCGTGAATTAGCTTTTTGACATGTAGTGCAGCGAGCAACAAAACGCTCAACATCCTGTCTCATCTTTGGCCAGAAGAAATGTGTAGCAAGTACGTCCTCCGTCTTCTTCATGCCAAAGTGTCCCATTAATCCTCCTCCATGCGCCTCCTTTAACAACAAAATACGAACGGAGCTAGCTGGAATGCATAGCTTGTTAGCACGGAACACAAATCCATCATTAATGAAAAACTTGTTCCATGTTCTCCCTTCTTTACAATTCTCCAACACATCTTTAAGTTCAGCATCATGCACATATTGATCTTTGATGGTCTCCAAACCAAATATTTTAAATTCAAGTTGTGAAAGCATAGTATAACGACGAGACAATGCATCAGCAATAACATTTTCTTTACTCTTCTTGTGTTTAATGACATAAGGGAAAGTCTCAATGAATTCAACCCATTTAGCATGTCTACGGTTCAGTTTTGCTTGACTTTTAATATGTTTCAAAGATTCATGATCAGAATGTATAACAAATTCTTTGGGCCATAAACAATGTTGCCATGTTTCCAAAGTCCGAACAAGAGCATATAATTCCTTATCATAAGTACAATAATTCAGACTAGGCCCACTCAAATTTTCAGAAAAGTATGCAACAGGTTTACCATCTTGTAATAACACACCTCCTAATCCAAGTCCACTAGCATCACATTCAATTTCAAAAGTCTTATTAAAATAAGGAAGTTGGAGTAAAGGAGCATGTGTTAACTTATCTTTCAATACCGTGAAGGCTTCTTCCCGTGCGGTACCCCAAACAAAAGGCACATTCTTCTTTGTAAGCTCATTGAGAGGTGCAGCAATGGTGCTGAAATCCCTCACAAAACGCCTATAGAAACCAGCGAGTCCAAGAAAACTCCTCACTTGTGTGACCGTTTTGGGCTGCGGCCAACTCTCAATAGCTTCAACCTTGGCTTTATGAACTTCAATTCCCTCTGGAGTAACAACATAGCCATGAAAAGATACTCGGTCGGTGCAAAAGGTGCACTTACCAAGGTTACCAAACAAACGTGCATCACGTAGAGCAATAAAAACAGCACGCAAATGATCCAAGTGTTCCTCCAAAGATCTACTATAAATCAGTATATCATCAAAGTAGACTACCACAAATCGTCCAATGAAAGCACGTAAAACCTCGTTCATTAATCTCATGAAAGTGCTAGGTGCATTAGTTAACCCAAAAGGCATGACTAACCACTCATATAATCCAAACTTAGTTTTAAATGTTGTTTCCCATTCATCTCCCAATTTCATACGAATTTGATGGTATCCACTACGCAAATCAACTTTGGAGAAAATTGTAGAGCCACTTAATTCATCAAGCATATCATCTAGCCTAGGAATAGGATGACGATAACGAATAGTAATATTATTAATGCCTCTACAATCAACACACATACGAGATGTACCATCCTTTTTCGGTACTAGAATAATAGGAACAGCACAAGGACTAAGAGATTTGCGTATATAAACTTTGTCGAGCAGCTCCTGTACTTGACGCATAATCTCCTTCATCTTATCTGGATTGGTACGGTATGGTGCACGGTTGGTAGCGATGCATCGGGAATTAAGTCAATCTGATGCTCAATCCCTCGAATAGGTGGTAATCCCGGTGGCACGTCTTGTGGAAAGACGTCAGCGAACTCCTGCAAAATGTTAGTGACAGCAGGAGGCAAAGAGGGGGGCATGTCTTCGAATGAAAATAATACCTCTTTGCATACGAAAGCATAGCAAATAGATGTAGTAACATCCAAATCAGTAATATCATATTTAGTGGCAAGTAAACAACCACTCTTTAGTTTTATTTCAGATGCAACACTAGATGATTGTTTATTAGGCTTATTATGTTGCTCAAATTCCTTTGCCACAATCTGATTTCACTCTCACTATGCTTCTGTTTTGCTTTACTAGCTCTAGCAATGTCATCTTTCATAATATGTTCGGGAGACATAGGAAGCAAAGTTATATTATTTTCCTTATGAACAAGAGTATACTGATTTGTCCTACCATGGTGTACATAATTTTTATCAAATTGCCATGGTCTACCAAGTAAAACGGAGCATGCTTGAATGGGTACCACATCACAATCAACATAATCAGAATATGTAGCAATGCTAAAGTGCACACGAACAGTAAGTGTTACCTTAACCTTGCCACTGTTGTTAAACCATTGGATGTAATAAGGATGAGGATGTGGTCTGGTGGTTAGAGACAGCTTCTCCACCATCTTCATGCTAGCCAAGTTATTGCAACTCCCTCCATCGATGATGACGCGAACAGAACACTCCTTCACAACTCCTATTGTATGGAACAAGTTGTGCCTCTGATTTTGCTCAGCCTGTGTAACCTGCACACTAAGAACACGTTGAGCAACTAAACTTTCATACCTGTCAGCATAGTCAGCAGCCATGTAGTGTGTCTCTTGTTCAGTATCCTCGGCACCCTGATCTTCACTTGCAATAAGAGCCAAAGTCTCCTCATCATAATCACTAGCAGACGCATATCCACCATCCTCGGTAACAATCATCACACGCTTGGAAGGGCATTCTCTCGCATAGTGACCTCCACCCTTGCAACGACGACAAATAACCTCATGTGTTTGCCCTGTAGATGCCATGGATGAAGAAGAGCTCTGTGCATGCCCCGAAGGTGTGCCCTTGCTGGAGGCTGGTGGCGGTGCCTGTTTTCGTGTATCTCTGTTGGAGTTGGAGGCTGAAGTGAGTGGTGCTGTAGTAGAACGTGTGGAAGTAGATGATGTACGTGGTGTCCATGATGAAGCTCGACCTGCAGAAAAATTAGTTCTCGCCATTGCCTGTCGATACTGCACTTCACGTTCAGCTTTGCAAGCAAGATGGAATAAACGAGTGATAGTGTTATACTCCTTATACTCAAGAATAGTCTGAATCTCTCTATTTAAACCACCCATAAAACGTGCAAGCATAGCTTCATTCTCCTCAACAATACCACATCTAATCATGTCAGTTTGTAATTCCTGATAATATTCCTCTACAAAAAAAATTCCTTGTCTTAAATGCTGCAAATTTTGAAGCAATTCACGTTGATAATATGGTGGAACCCAACGATTATGCATAGCAGTTTTCAACGCTGCCCAAGTAGTTGGAATATTAGCATGATGTATTCTACAATGTTCAGACCACCAAACACAAGCAAAACTAGTGAATGAACAAACAGCAGCAGTAACACGTCTATCCTCAGGAAATTGTAAGCATGTAAAACGTTGTTCTGTTTCTAACTCCCAAGTAAGATATATATCAGGAACATATCTACCATCAAATGTAGGAATATTCGATTTAAGTTTAGGGAGATGGTCATGATTTTGTACCTAAGGAGGTGGTGCAGCCCTACCTTTGCGATTGTAGGCATGTGGACGACCTGGTGCGTGTGGTGGTGGTTGCCCTTGGGGCTGATCTGGAGCAACCTCCTCCTCATCATCGTAATCACTATCGTAGTCAGCGTTCTGATCAACAGTAGTAGCAGCAGCAGCCACAGAAGCCACAACAGTAGGAATGGCACCAGAATGTTGGCCTTCCTCAAGAGGCACACGTCGTGCGCGCCCCGCGAAATTCGGCTGATGTTGTTATTGTTGCTGAGGTATGACCGGTGCAGCTGGTGGTAGACGTGCAAGCACCTCATTGAACTTAGTGCCCAACTTCGTCTCGAACGTCTTCTCCAAACCATCTAGCTTCTCCATGGCCTCTCCGAGGCTGGTCAGGAAATCTTGTACATGGTCAGCCATCATTTGCTGGAATTTGTCATGGAGCTCTTTGTTGGTCATAACCTCCCATGCGACCTCATCAGCTTGTGATCCTGGCATGGTTAGCAGCAATAGGAACACACAAGAATATGAACCTACAGACTACTAGGAAGTGGTGGTGGTGGTGGTGTGTCACAAATCCGTTAAGAAAATCTCAATTTCTTACCAGTTCTTACCTAGCAGCAGGTGGTGATCGGCAACCGTTGTAGTCAAAACTCTCAAAGCTTGGATAGAGCAATTGTCAGGTGGTGTCAAACACACGACGTAGATGTATGTGGAGCTGGGAAGGCTTATAATATGGTAGCAAAAAGGGTCAGCAATAATCAGTTCAGAGATGCAAAGTTGAAAAGACGCTCAACGACGGTACCGTGCTGGTCCTAGGCTAGACTGTGCTAGAGACGAGAGCCTAGAACACCAACAAAATCACTACGCTACACGTAATCGAGGGAAGAGCACACTCTGAATTTTTTATTTTTTCATTTTTTTGGCGCCTCTCTTTTTGCGCTCTTTATTTGCTCAGAAACTCACTATAATGGCGAGTGTCTCAAAACTCTTCCCGAGACGTATAAACAGGATAGGCAGAAAAAAAATTGACAAAAAAAAATTTGGGAGCGATTCGGGGCTGCGACGACCAAAAATGGCGACAAAAATCACTATGATGGCGAGTGTAACACTCCGAAAAGCCTAAAAATAGGATAGGGAAAAATCCACCCGCCAAAATTTTGGCCTAAAAACTGCTCTGAAAACTGTGCCAGACTTTTTTTTTCAGAAACCTACTCAGGTAAGGAAACACGGAACCGAAAACAAAGGGATCTCGAAATCAACCCTAATATGGGATGGACTCGGATTGGTGGTGGATATGTGGTGGTATATATGTATACAGATTGATGGCAGATATATGGTGGTGGTATATGGACTCTGATTGGTGGTGGATATGTGGTGGTATATATGGCAGCGGCGATGATGTTAGCGTGGTGGTGGTATATGACAGTGGCGATGAAGATGGCGTGGTGGTGGTATATGGCAGCGACGATGAAGATGGTGTGGCGGGGGCGTGACAACTTGTGAATAGAACTCGAAACTCTAAAAGACTAGACTCTAAGACCAGCAACTCGACACGACGATGCAACCGCAAATTCAACAAAGCAAAACACCGAACAAAAAATTGCAAAAGGCTCAGATTGGTTCGGATAGGATGATCTAACCCTAAAAAAAATTGTGGCTTTTTCGTAGACGGTAGGTATGAAGAACAGATGCAATCTAAACTACGAAAACTGGTAAATCTCACCGAGCAACCTGGAAATCTGATACCACTTGATAGAGGCGAAGTTGTCCCTGTCTTTCGATGAGATGTGGCTATCGTTTATGGTAGAGTCGAATTTGACGATCCGACTACGGACGTGCGAGGACGTCGCGCCTTAGCAATCGCTAAACCAACTCAAAGAGGTTATTAACCACGCCGGAGCATGATCAACATGACCACGAGGGTCTGTTTCCTGCACGCAAACGAAGAACAAGCAAGAAACTAAGATTGCAATCTGGATATTGCGAATATAAGAGGAAAGATTTATAGATGAAAGTGGGGTTATGTGACGCCTTTGTCTGGTCGTGGAAAACAAACGAAGAACGCGAAGTTGCAGCTATGGAGAACTTTTAATCTAAACAAAACCCAAGTCTAAAACGATGCCCTAAGGGCTGTATATATGGGGGAATAGAGGGGGATTTCGTGGCCCCTTGGAGGAGGGGTCCGAAACCAGCCCTAACTCAGTTTCCCCACACATACGGACTCTAAAAACAGCCTATAATATGGTATTTCGAAATTACATGGGCCTGGCCCAAAACTAAAGTGACGCAGCTCCTATAATAGCCTATGGACGAAATTTATGAAGTGGCATGATGTATATTTCGTCCAAGCCTCCAAGCACTCCTTATGGTGGCTTCAAAGTGCGAAAATCACCACTTGAAAGTCCATTGTTCCTTCCTGCGCGCACCTTCTTCTCCATGCTTGATTCCGCTCCAATGGCCATCCTTCTTGTCCATGCTAGGTCCTTCATTCATAAGTAAAACAAAAGTATCTAATTTAGGCAGCATCATATGTTCATGAACATTAGAAGGATTTCCAAGAAACGAAAGTACCTGATAATTTAGTTGGCGTGCGCGGGCTCTAGTAACTGGTCCAATATGTGTAGCTGGTGGGGATGTGGGTGTAACATTAGTAGGGATGTCCTCATCAAATCCCAACGCCATCACAAGTAGCACTGATCACATCGTCATCCACCTCTTCATCTTCGTCCAAACACTAGCTCATAGCCAGCGTCGTCGTCCTCTTCCCCGACCACTTCATCTACTCTGACAACTGCTGGCAACATCGGCCCTTTCTATCTCACGCCGATTGGTGCCGCAACCGTCCTCGAGTCCTCCTTTGTTGGTCCCTCCTACATGACGCACCACTTGTGTCGGTCCCGTCTACACATGCCCGGTGCTGGCAACACCGATGCGTGTATTCGTCCATGACATGTACCCGGGCTTGGCAAACCAGGCGCGTCGCGTCGTCAAGACCGACTTCTTCCTGGCGCACCACTACGCCTCTGACTAGCAAGGGGCATCCTTGTGATCGCGGCTCCACGACGACTACCTCGACACCGGCCACCCCGACATGACATCGACCACGGCTACACGTGCATCCTTGCATAGCTACCTCGACCATGGCTACACCACTCTACGCTCTCGACTTCATCGACATCGGCACAAAGGGCTACCGCCTTGCTTGAGCAACATCGTCGGTTTCCACTCCAGCCACAACTTTCGCGATGCATCGACCATTACGACTTTGGGGAGATGTCCATCGGCTTTCAACCTTCAGATTCTTCTCTCGTCTCACCGTCTACGTCCCCATCGTTGTAACTGCGGAGGGATATTGTGTATCATGATTATTTAGGAAACATACGATAGGCTAGGATTTATTCTAGCTTGTGTTGTACTCCAAGAAGATCATCTACTCCTATATATATGTCCACAATGCTCAAGTAATATATCATCAATTTCACCAATTCCTCTCTATTCCTCTTACGGGAGGAAGGAGGAAGTAGAAGGGTCGATACGGCAGCGCCGGACCGGTCGGATCACCCGCCACGGGATGAGGGGAGGCAGAGGGAGGAAGGAGGGAGGAAGGAACACTATACCTAGCCAAAAGTGGAGGGTTGCCGGAGCAAACCGCGGAGGCAAGCGGCAACGGCCAAACCCTAGGCCGCCGAGAGACTGGGAGTCACGCAGGTCGAAAGTTTATCCGTGGTGTTGTTCTTTCCCTCTGATGCTAGGAGAAAAATAGAATAGTATGACTTGGGATTGGGAGTGGTGGGTAAATACATTGCAATAGGGGACAGCTACAAACGCCATGCCAAAGTTTGGGAGGCCGATACAGCAACGTGGGACCGGTCAGACCACCCGCCACGGGATGAGGGGAGGTAGAGGTTAGGAGGGAGGAAGGAAGACTATACCTAGCCGAAAGTGAAGGGTGGCAGCGCCGGACCAGTCAAACCACCCCCCACAGGATGAGGGGAGGCGGAGGTTAGAAGAAGGAAGTATACCTAGCCGAAAGTGGAGGGTCGCCGGAGCGAACCGCATAGGCAGGCGGCAACGGCCAAACCCTAGGCTGCTGAGCAGCTGGGAGTCACACAGGTCAAGAGTCTATCCGATTGGGAGTTGAGTTTAAATACATTGCAATGTTGAGGGACAGCTAAAAACGCCATGCTGAAGTTTGGGATGCACCGACTGTGAGTATTGCTCTACGGAGAAGCTACAACTTTTACATTTTTTGCTTCTCGTTTTCTCCCTTTGGTTAGCTTATTATAGCATTGATAAGCAAGAAAATGGCTGCAAAAGTCTAACTACGCACAGCATAAGACCCACTGGCTTCAACTTTCTCACTAATCTCATTCAAGTTGATTCCATAAATTGTTGTCTACAAGTTTGCATAGACAGCACTCCAACTGACATCTGGAACTAACTGCAACTGTAAATAGTTGTGTTTTTCTTTGGACTGTCGCTTATACACTACTGTGTTGTTAAACTTCATTTCCCCCCTTTTTCAGACAAATTCTTTGTCAAAATGGAGCACTAAATTGATCAATCCAGGAACCAGCCAAAGATGCCCAATTCAGACTGTTTTCCACGAGAAACTCCCAAAACCATAGATCCACTGCAAGAACTGAAGAAAATATTAGCAAAGCAAGTGTTTCGTATCTATTCAAAGGCCACCCTGAAACCTCAGCCATAGTCTTCAAAAATGGAAGCGATTTTTTATCTAGCTCCCGGCTTCTTATTGACCATGCTGTGACCCATTGCACATTGGATGGGACCATATTTAGCTCTTCTTGAAGACGTCTTCCAAGGTCTGGCATATGCCCACCTCCATACAGAACCGCTATTCTCTTGTACCCTCGGTTTATCGCACCCTTTATCTTCTCAGTTGCAACTCTGTTCCTCTCCCCAATTATAACTGACTTATCCTCGGCAGATGCAGTCATAGCAGTGAAACTGCATACGAGAAAAATAAGAATTAGTAAATGAAGACCCATAACTAGCATTACTGGTTTGAATGTACTCACTCAGAGGTCAATTGCTTAGCCAGAAAAATCTTAAGAGCAGCTCCTAAATCTAGTTTGGATAATGCTTCGAGCTCGAGATATCCATCTTGCTTATCCACTGGCAAACAAAGCCCGGTGATAACAAATAGTCCAATAAGTGGCATTGGTAGAACACGTGAGGCCCATAGCAACTTGGATCTCCAGAAATCAAGACCATCTGGAGAAGTTGGTTGTACCAAGGCTTTAGTTGATTTCAGGGTCATGTCCACTGCAAATGTGAGAAAGCTTTCACCTCTTTCAGTCTGAAAACCACGAAGGCAGAATACATTTAGTCCAGAATTTTGGAAAGCCACGACAGAAAGAGGAGGTACAGAGCAGTGCACACATGAGCTTCAGAAGCTACTCCCTCCGTCCGGAATTACTTGTCGCATAAATGGATAAAAATGGATGTATCTAGAACTAAAATACATCTAGATACATCCATTCCCATGACAAGTATTTCCAGACGGAGGAAGTATTTGCTATGAAATCTGTAAATTCTGCAAATCAAGAATTTACACCCATCAACCTCCAACAGTAGTAACACAATTTCACCTTGAAACTTATCCTCTTGAGAAGTTTTACAAGGAAAACTGCAAGCAGTGGAAAGACGTAATCTACTATTATATGCTAAATGTAATTCTGAGGAGGGGTGTTACACTTCTTCAAATGCAATGCTATTGCATACCCTTTGCATTTGAGGGGGGGTGTTAGGAAGTACTAGTATTAGTCTAGGAGTCCTTATTAGTCTTTTACTTTCCTTGCACCTCAAGTCTTGTGTAATATATATATATGCCCCTTGGGCCTTCAATAAAGATAAGTTGCTTTCCTAACAACCCCAACTTTCATCATTAGTCATTTATCTTTTATTCGCAACATCCAGATTGCAAATATTGGTTCTTGTTTGATCTCTGATTGCTTGCACGAATTAGACCTTCATGGTCAGGTTGATCGTGCTCCGGCGTGGTCAATAACATCTCGGAGTTGGTTTAGAGATTGCTAAGGCGCAACGTCGTCGCACATTGTAGTCCGATCATCCAAGTCGACTCCACCAAAATCAATAGCTACCATCTAATGGAGAGATCGGGACACGCTTGCCCCTATTACGACAGTTGCTCCTCCTCCCTGCTGGCCACCACTGCCCCTGCATCTCCAGATCTCTTGCCCTTGGTGGAGCAACGCCAAGGAGTCGAGGAACGTCGGCGAGGCGGAGCCGCGCTTGCTAGGAGGCGAGCGGCATGAAGGAGGGGTTGTTGGCGCCGCAGAGCCATGGCCAGGACAAGCTCGTAGGAAAGGAAGAGGGAGCCGTGTGGGGAGGCTGTAGTGCCTTAGAGGCGCGCGGTGGCGGCTTGGTGGCAGTGGCCGAGCACGGTCAAACCTCAATCAGGTCGCGCCGCAGTGTGCGGCAGGAGACGGCGGCCAGGTGGCCGCGGAGCACACAAGGAAGGAGTTGGAGGAGGACGGGGCTAGGCGGTGCACAATGGAGAAGTTGGTAGTGACGAACTCGGCAAAGGTGAGGAGGGGCAGGTCCAGGAGCAAGTCCTTGACGGAGGAGCGGGCCATGGACGGGGCTGCGGTGGCCATAGCGTTCTTGGTCTTGCACATCTGATGCATGTGGACGCCAACCATCTGGTGGTGTTCCGGGAGGTTACCGGGCTGAGTGAGAGGTCACCAACAGCCAGGCTGGAGTGGGGATGCCTCATGGTGGTGGACCAGCGGCGAGGAATGAGGCAGAGGGAGCCGGTCATGGGAGGCGGCGGAAGGATGGATGTGTCTAGGTCAATTCATCAACACAACATCCAAACATGAAATTGGCATTGCCTACTTTGTTGGATTCCAACAAGCAGTCTCATCCGCAACCAAACAATAAATTTGGTATTGTAGCCTATTTCCAAAACAAGGCTGATTTGATATTGGACCCAACGCAATTCGTTGGCTCTCAATACGTACATCCAAACGGAGCATTACATAATTACGGATCACAATATATATTACCTTAATGATATGTATTTGATTATCCAAATTCAAGCCTTGACTCCTTTCATCCCTTTTAAAGCCTCCCTGACCTCAGGCTCCTAGATTCGCCGCACAAAATGCCTGCCGGTATCGTCAAAGGAGTCGTCCAGTTCAATGGCAGATCTCTCATTTTTACCATTGAACAGCTTGTCGAAGTACTCCCGCCATCTATGCTTAATCTCCTCGTCCTTCACCTTCCCTCTCTCTCTTGGATCTTAGCCATCTTATAGGTGTCCCTTTCGCGTTCCTTCGTGTCTAACCGCTGGTACAGGTCCTCATACGCCCGACCCCTTGCTTCACTCACAGCTCGCTTTGCGGCCTTCTTTGCCACCTTTTACTTCTCTATGTTGTCTGCACTCCTATCCGCAAAAGCGTCTGAAACAATCTTCTTCTCCTTAATAGCCTTCTGGACATCATCGTTCCACCACCACGTATATCTTTAGCTTCGCTTCTACTTTCCCTCGACACTCCAAACTCCTTTGAGGCCACCCTTACGAATGCAAGTCGCCATCTTCATCCACATATTGACTGCATCACCTCCTTCCTCCCAAGGGTCCCCCTTAATGACCCTCTCCTTAAACGCCTGAGCTACATCCCCCTTGAGCATCCACCACTTTATTCTAGCGACTTTGGCACGCTTATCCCGCTGGACACGAATCCGAAAGCGGAAGTCAGCCACCACAAGCTTATGCCGAGGGACAACATTCTCTCTAGGTATCACCTTACAATCTAGGCAAGCATGCCTGTCTTCTCTTCTCGAGAGGATGAAATCAATCCAACTAGAGTATTGACCACTATTAAAAGTCACTAGATGATTAATTTTATGCAACCATGTAGCTTATTTACCAATGAAATAAGTGTGCATTAGGTGCTTGAGCCAGGCGTGTGCCCCTGCTGAGTTAAATGGATTGGAGGTCCTAAAAGTTTCGTCGGGGTGTTATTTTAGTCCTAATTCTTTCAAAATGCACCTTTAGGTCTTAATTCTTTAGTAAGTGGTTCACCTGAGATCCTTTTCTCACGAGCGCTCGCTGACCTGCCCGGGTGGTGCGTTGACCCACGCCACGTCGACTGAGGGCCCAACCGCCAGGCGAAAAAAATACACTGGAGGTCCTAAAAGTTTCTAGGCAGTGTCACTTTAGTCCCACTTCTTTCAAAATGCACATTTAGGTCCTGATTATATAGTAAGTGGTTCACCGGAGGTCCTTTTTTGCATGATCGTTCGCTGACCTGCTTGTGTGACACGTTAACCCCATGCCAATTTAGAGGCCGCTGCGGTTGCTCTTCTTTTACAGAAAGCCCCTTGTAAACCCCCCTCTTGACACTCCCCAGCCTCTCCCTCTCCCCCTCTCCCTCTCCCTCTCTCTCTTGCTCACACTATCTCCATAGCCGGGCAGCAAGCTCCTCGACAGGGAAGCTGGTGACGAAGAGGAGCGTTGCAGCATCGTCGGCGACACTGCCTCCTCCACAAAATCCTACCGCCTAACCTCAAATAAGAGCAAGCAGATTGAGAAACTTAATGAAACAGTGGAAATCGAACTAAATCAATGCCTACAGCTAGTGATTGTGGCAGGGTAGAGGAAATCACATAGCTACGGGACGATAACGGCGAAAAAATTAGGGTTTTTTGCAATGTTGCTCATCTGCTAGTGACCCTAAGCCAACGTGGCGTGGGTCAACGCGCAACCAAGCAGGTCAGCTAACGATCATGCAAAAAAGGACCTCGGGTGAACCACTTATTATAGAATTAGGACCTAAACATGCATTTTGAAAGAAGTAGGACTAAAGTGGCACTGCCCAGAAACTCTTAGGACCTACAATGTATTTTTCTCGCCAGGCAGTTGGACCCGCTGTCGACGTGGCATGGACCAATGTGCCATGCGGGCAGGTCAGCGAGCGCTCGTGAAAAAAGGACCTCGGGTGAACCACTTACTAAAGAATTAGGACCTAAAGATACATTTTGGAAGAATTGGACTAAAGTGACACCCCGATGAAACTTTTAAGACCTCCAGTGCATTTAACTCTTTATCAAAATAATGAACACTTGAAGTTGAGATAATTGTCTAATCTCACATATGTAGTTCAGGAGTTGAGAAAAAGACCCAATACATTTGAATTGGAAAGAGCGCCCTTATGTGCTCAACACTTTGATGCTTTATGAACCCTAGAGGCTTTGGTTCTTTTGTTCCACTATTGCTAAAATGGTGAAATTCCATTGTTTGCCAATTAGATGAACAATATTAAACAGAATTAATCAATTCACGACCAAGATCTTCTGATATTTAAATATTTCTCTTTAACTATCCAGAAAAACAATGAACTGGTGTTTGGATTATCATCATGATATGGCTCAGTTCAGTATAATGGAAAATATGACAATATGTAGGATGAAAGGATGCACTTAGTTGTTGATGTAGAACAGGCAAAGCATATGCTTTCTAGCAACAAAGAACAACCAAAATTGATACTATGGCTAAGATAATTCATATTTATGCTGATGTGCAGCTTACTCGCTAGATGATGCATGGAGAAATACATACAAGATTTTGGTTGAACAGATTACATGCATCCTGCTTTAGATTTTAAGTTGAAAACATGTGTTGTATGATTTATTTGTTTTGTCAATATAATAAACGCTTCTATGTACCTTTGACTTCTCATTTATCAAATATAATAAAATTAGTTTTTTGCTCCATTATTAGTTTTATATATTCTCAAGATAAATCAATTGATAGTGTTTTTAGTCGGCTCCAACCTCGGCTCAGATGGGCTCATCCTCTATCATCCAGCTTGTGGCTTCGTGCATTATGGAGCATCGTCTTCGACAAAGCATGGCTCAGTTTGGACCGCCTCTTCGACACAATTAAGTGGGAGGCTAGGCCATGGACTTTGGCAGGCGCGAGAGAGCTTGCAGCTATGATTTCAGAGGGGTCCACAGCTAGCGTCTAGGGGCATCTTGTTGTACTTCGGGTGTGCCCTTCTTAGGGCTTTTGTGTCGTGGGTGTCCTTCATAGGGCTTGTAATAATTCTTCTCTGTATCAATGCATTGAAATGCAAAGGCTTTTGCGTTTTCGAGAGAGAGAGAAAAAAGTGTTTTTCATCAAACTCAAGGGCAGGACTATTATGATCTACTAAATACATATGTCTCACATATTCAATATGACTTTGAATCATGATAATGAAAGTTAAAGTTTCATGATCAAGGTGTTGCTGGCGCATGTGCGCGGGCCACTGTGCTAGTGTAACTAAATTTATTACCTGAAGCAGCTTGAATGTCTCATAGTCAAGGTCAGCATGTTGCCATTTCTCATCGCCATAATCAAGGCAATCTAGCTGGTAATCCAATGAAAGGATACGAGCCATTTGTTTCTGTATGAAACCAAGAATACTGAAACCTTTGCGCGAAGATCTCAGCTTCTTCGCAAACGTTGGGTCCTGTTGGTTGTTTAAATTATCCTGACTTATCACCATTTCATACAGAACACAATCATAGTCTTCAAGTGCTTGTTGGAGTTTAGCGAAATATCTGAACAGAAATTATATATCTTAGATAGTTCACTTAGTTGGCAACTTCTATCCATGAAAAGGAAACAATGTTAGTGATAGACATGTTTGTCGATTCATAGAGCTGTTAATGCCAGCAGAATCTAATGTTTAAACATGAACAGGAGCACATAGAACATACTCTTTGTCAGCAATGTGTACAGTAGAAACCAAATCAACCTGCAACAAATAGAAGTACACAGCCTATATCAGAGATCAGCAAAAGCTAATAAAGAGTTGCAGGCTATTATACATGATAACGGATTGGACTACTATTACATGATATACAAACAGACCTTATTTCCATTTCATCTCATCATTGTTCACAAGGACGGCATAATAAATACATGGTATATGCACGATATAAGTATTTGTGTTTTCTTCGAGTTTGTCTGTGACGAGGTGCTTGCCTACACAATCACGTCCTTCGAGTTTGCTGTGGATGCCGCCTCCGTCGTGACAAACGTCTATGCCCCTTCCACTCCTAAGCTTTGCTCGGATTTCGTCGCAGAGCTGCGTGTGGTTGCAGGCATGTGCACCCTTCCATGGATCTTCGTGGGGGCTTTCAACATTGCGAGAAGAACTCACCCCGGTGCGACTATGCCACAGCTGCCGCCTTCAACCTCCTCTATGAGCTACCACTCGTCGACAGGCGGTACAATTGGTCCAACTGTCGAGATGACCCCACCCTTGTGTGCCTTGGCCGTGTATTTATCACCCTGCCTTGGAGTCAGCTTCTCTTCCACTCAACTCTACAGTCGGCTACGCGTGCCACCGACAATCATGTTCCTTTGGTGATTGAAGCGGTCTCGCAGACGCCGGCCAGCCGGATTTTTTGTTTTGAACGATGGTGGGCCGCGTCCAAGGAATACCACTTTTTGACCCAAGCGGTTTGGCTTCTCTTCAACTCAACTATGCAATCCGAGGCGCGCGCCACCGACGATCATGTTCATTTGGTGATTGAAGCAATCTTGCGCACGCTGGCCAGCCGGGGTTTTTGTTTTGAACAATGGTGGGCCGTGTCCAAGGAATACCACTTGTTGATCCAAGCGGTTTGCGCCAGCACACAAAACCACGTCACAGAAGCTGCCTGCCGTCTGTAACAGACCCTCAAGTGGGCCCGGGATGAGTCTAAACAATGGTCCTGCCCACTTTACCAGCCCCCAGAATTGGCGTCAAACTGACAGGCTTTCATTGAGGTGATTGACCTCGTCGAGAAATTTCACTTGCTGACCACCCCAGAGTCACTCCTCCGTGATGTTAAAAAACAGCTCTCCATTGAACTCAAGAAGCTGGATGCATACTGGGGGCAGTTCTACATCTTCAAACTGTTCAAGTTGGGTGATGACAATATCGCCTTTTTCCATGCAAAACCATTGCCCATCTCTGACTTAACTAGATTCAGGTTATCGAGACCAGGGTGTCTCCTACTTTAATCATGTTGTTAAAGAAGGCGCCATCGGTAGTTTCTTCTCGAAGTTATTGGGGACGACTACCTCATCTTTGTGGGTGGTTCCTCTGTAGTTAGTGTTGCCACGTGTCCTTGGGCTGCCTGAGCTTAAGTGCCCTTTCAGCATGGAGGAGGTCAAGTCTGCGGTCTTCCGACTGCGTGCAGACAACAACCCAAGGCCGGGCGTCTTTGGTCCATGCTTCTTCAAGCTCTTCTAGGACCTGGTGAAAGATGATCAACTGAACTTCCTTGAGGAATTCTACGAATTCTACCATGGACGTGCACATCTTGCGGGTATCAACCAAGTTTTCATTGCCCTTTTGCCGAAAGTCGCGTCTGTGCTCCCAAAGGACAGCTTCAGACTTGTCTCGCTCTAGAACTGCGCCATGAAAGTTGTAACTAGGATCTTGGTGTGTCGTCTCTAGCATTTCATTGAGCTCCTGGTTCCTTTCAAGCAAACAGGTTTCATCAATGTGCTCTAGAACTGCGTCATGAAAGTTGTAACTAGGATCTTGCCGTGTCGGCTCTAGCATTTCATTGAGCTCCTGGTTCCTTTCAAGCAAACAGGTTTCATCAGTGTGAGGTGTGTATCACTGACAACTCTCTATGCCATGGATCTTGACCAAAGTTGTCACTTGCGCAACGCCCCCACAATTGCTCTTAAATTGAACTTCAAGAAGGTGTTTGATTCTGTCAGCTGGTCTGCGTTGGATTCCGTCCACCGAGCACGTGGTTTCGGGGACAGATGGTGTGGTCTATCCTTGCCACCGGGAAGATGGTGGTGGTCTTGGATGGTGTCCTTGGAAGATGGATCGAATGTAAGAATGGCCTTCGGCAAGGGGATCAGTGGTTGTCCCCTAACCACTAATCGTCATTGATCCCCTCTCAGGAGATCACGTGGGATACATCCCTGTAAAGGTTGTGACACCCTCTTATGGACAACCTTGCTTGCCCTGTCATTCAATATGCAGATGACACTCATTCGGGTGAAGGCATATATGGAACAGATCTTGAAGCTGAAGTCATTCTTGAAAATTTTGTCGGTGCTATTGTGATGCAGAGCATCCCATGGTCATCCCCATGGATCCACCACCAACTCCTCAAGCTCCAAGTGGTCCTCTGACAAGAGCCCGTGCACGTACCATTGAAACCGAGGTGACATCTCTCAGTGATTCTCCATTTGATACACTCTGAGATGTGGATGCTACCTCAAGCGGAAACTCTATGCATGCTTAGGTACCATGAGGACGACCTCGAAGACGCGCGGAGTGAAGGCCAAGCAACCATGAAGGTGGGCGTGAAGGCGGGTGAAGAAGAGCACCGAAGGAAGGCTCCAAGACCTCCCGGCGGCCGGACATCCAGCCCAGGGCCTGGACATCCGGCGCCTGAAGCCCCAGCCAGCGCCAAGGCAGGGCCGGCCCAGCTACAACGGCCGGACATCCGGCCCATGCCCGGAAATCCGGCCTGGAGACACCAGAAGCTAGAGCTCCCTGACCAGGCCAAGCCCGGACATCTGGCGACTCCTGAAGCCCCGGACATCCGACCCGTCCTGAAGCCCCGGATATCCGACCCCTGCGTGGGCAGATGCGGGCCAAAGGCCCATGTATCCCCCCTTTCTTCCCCCCCCCCCCCCCCACCACTCGTCTTGGACTATAAATAGGTGTCTCCCTCCTCCATCTAGGGTTAGCTTATGTTTAGCATTAGAGTTTGTTGAGCATGGCTCCTTCCACTTACCTCCTCCCATGGAGATGACCTCTATGTGAGAAGATCCAAGTGGATGCCATGGCCGCTCTTGTAGGGAAGATCCTCCGGGATATCAAGGCCCCTCCTCCGGAGTGGGAAGACTGCCGTTACTTGTATCCTTTTGTTGAACTTGGTTCGTTGTATCTCGTGTGTTTTCTATGGATCTAGTGGATGTGTGATTGGAGACCATTCTTGAGTGTTTGTGTTTTCTCTTTGGTTTCTTCCTTTTCCCCTCCATCGTGTGAAAAGATCGACACCCACGGGTTGGCCCCGTATCATATTGTTTGGAGATCAATTACTACAAAAGCACTTTCATCCTTGTCGATGTCAGTGTTGCTGGAGCGTGCGGCTGATCTAGCAACTGCTCTCGGTTGCCCCACATCTTTTTTCCCCAGACGTACCTTGGGCTCCCACTTTCTGTTGGGTTGTGCCTTCTCTGTACTTCAGTGTGTGTGTGTGTGGCCCATGTAACCCAGTAGCCTATATATGTGCTGCCCCCCTACAGGAAACTCTAACCCTAATAGAATACAACACCAGGCCAGCTCTCTATCCCAGCCGCCACCCCTCTCCCCCCTAATTCTACATGGTATCAGAGCGAGGTTCCTAGCAGTGGTGATGGTGGTTGGCTGGTGGTGCTTGCTAGTGATTGTCTGAGAGGAGGAGAAGGCTTGTGTGGAAGAAGGAGAGGTGGAATCACAGATCTGAGGGGAGGAGATAGTAGAGAAGTGGGGAGCAATGGTTGTTGGAGGTTGCTAGTGGTGTGATTCAAGCTTGGAAAGATGGGGGACAACCAGGGGCTGGCAAAGGCATTGGAGAAGCTAGCTGAGCTCCTCACCGTCAAGGCAGAGGGTGTGCCTTCTCCAGGTGCTCTTGTTCCTCAGCCCGAGGTGATCCAGAAAATAGAATTGATGCCAAATGAAATCAAGATGGAAGGGGTCACAAATTACCTAAGCTGGTCTAGAAGGGCATTGCTAATATTGAGGACAAAGGGGCTGGAAGGCTATGTCAAAGGGGAAGTCGATGAACCGGAGAAAAAGGCAAGTGAAGAGTGGAAGCAGTGGAGTGTCATCGATTCTCTGGTGGTGGCATGGCTGCTGAACTCTTTGACTCCATCCATTGCAACAGTCGTGGAGACTCTTCGCCATGCAGCAGAGGTATGGAAAACCCTGGAAACAATGTAATCCGGAAAAGGGAACATAATGCTTATGGCGCAGATTGAGGATAGAGTGAATGAGCTAAAACAAGGGGATAAGTCGGTGATGGAGTATGTAGCAGAATTGCAGCATTTGTGGGCTGACTTAGACCACTATGATCCACTGGAGTTACACATTCAGAATGTATAGTTGCTACTAAGAAGTGGGTAGAGCGTAGGAGAGTGATGAAATTCTTGAAGGGACTTCACTCAGAATTTGAAGGGAGGCGTGCTGGGTTGTTTCATCAGCCAAAGCTTCCCTCACTTGAGGAGGCGGTTGCAGCAATGGCACAGGAGGAGGTCAGGTTGAAGTTGACCAAGACTGGAGAAGTGAATGCATCTCGCTCAGCATTTACTATGTCTGAGTGGAACGAGACAAGAGAGTGCTTCAACTGTGGAGAGAAAGGTCACATAAGCCTCAATTGCACAGCACAACGCAAAGAAAAACGTGATAGGGGAAGAGGTTACAGCCGAGGAGGATACCGAGGAGTTAGAGGCATAGGTAATTCCAGGGGGTCGAATTATTCCGGTGGCTTCAAGGCAAACTTGGCAACACAAGAAGAAGGGACGTCAACAGCCTCTCAAGGGGAGTCGAAGAGTAGAAGCCAGGAGGACAACACCTTTGGGAACTTTGCCCACTTTGTCTACACAGGAGAAGGTAATTTTGCAAATGCATCTATATCCACACATGATTTCCTTCCAGATTGGATATTGGATTCTGGAGCATCCAAACATGTTGCGGGTACCTCAGCTGAGTTTGAATCATATACTCAGTACCCAATTACACATTGTGAAACAATACAAACTGTTGATGGCACCTCACAACCGATTAAAGGAGTTGGATCAGTTCAATGCACACCCACTATTAAATTATCTGATGTATTACATGTTCCAGCTTTTCCTGTGAACTTGCTTTCTCTAAGTGCTTTGATTGATCAGATAGATTGCCGAGTAACTCTTGATAAGAAAATATGTTTGATTCAGGAGAGGATGACTGGAAGGAAACTTGGGACACGAACCAAGCGTAGTGGATTGTGGTATATGGATCGTGAAGTGTCTAGGTCTAGTGCTAGTCATGTTTTGGCTGTGCTAGTTGGAGGAAGTGAGACAATGGCGATGATCCATCACTGTCGCATGGGGCATATGGCTTTTGATAAGATGAGTAAGATGTTTCCCGATGTAATGTGTGGAGTAGACAAGAGTAAGCTTATGTGTGATGCATGTGATATGCAAAGCACACAAGAATCTCATATTTGAGTAAGGGGCTAAGGAGTATATCCCCGTTTATGTTGATTCATTGTGATGTGTGGACATGTCCTGTCGTTTCTGTCAGTGGAATGAAATATTTTGTGACATTTATGGACTGCCACATTCGCATGACTTGGGTGTACCTCATGCGACATAAAGATGAGGTATTCCACTGTTTTCAGGAGTTTTATGCCTATGTGAAAAACCAATTTAATGTGCAGGTGCAGGTGATCAGATCTGACAATGGAACTGAATATGTAAACAAGCAATTTGGAGGTTTTCTATCAGCACAAGGCATAATGCACCAAACATCATGTCCAGATACCCCTGCTTAGAATGGTGTTGCAGAAAGAAAGAACCGACACATTCTAGAAGTGGCTCGATCACTTATGTTCACCATGAATGTGCCAAAATTCTTGTGGAGTGAAGCTGTCATGACTGCAACATTCCTAATCAATCGGATGCCTTCAAAAATGCTTGGTATGAAGTCCCCGTGTGAGATGCTATTTGGGGAGAATAAATTCCCAGTTCCTACGAAGTTATTTGGGTGCACTTGCTTCGTCGGATATCACAGACCAGCAGTGGGAAAGCTGGATCCACGAGCTGTAAAATGCATATTTCTTGGATATCCTGCGGGGCAGCGAGGCTATAAATGTTGGAGTCCTGCTGAGAGGCATACATTTGTAAGTATGGATGTCTCCTTTCGAGAATCTGAGCCTTTCTATGGTGAGGATTCTAATATCGTGTGCAGCTAACTTTGGATGGCCACTACACCAACTTGATGTCAAAAATGCCTTCTTACATGGAGATCTACAAGAGGAAGTCTACATGGAAATTCCTCCTGGACTTTCTACACCTGGGACCGTTGGGAAGGTTTGTAGATTGAGAAAGTCTCTCTACGGTTTGAAGCAATCGCCAAGGGCTTGGTTTGACAGGTTCAGGCAAGCAGTTTGCAGTATGAAGTATAAACAATGCAATGGAGATCACACTGTTTTCTATAAACATTCCAAGCAACAGATTACTATTCTTGCAGTATATGTGGATGACATCATAATAACGGGAGACAATGAAGAAGAGATTGGAAGACTGAAGAAATGCCTAGGCGAAGCATTTGAAGTTAAGATCTTGGTCAGCTAAAATATTTCCTGGGTATCGAAGTTGCAAGATCAAAAAGAGGAATAGCCATGTCTCAACGGAAGTATACCTTAGAGCTCCTAAGTGATATGGGAATGCTTGGATGTAGAGCAGCCCCAACTCCCATTGAACAAAATCACAAATTGACAGCACAGATGGGTGAACAAGTTAACAAAGGAAAATATCAACAATTGATTGGCAAACTTCTGTACTTATGTCACACTAGACCAGATATTACATATGCAGTAAGTGTAGTAGGTAGATATATGCATGACCCCAGCAGTGGACACCTTGATGCAGTCTATAGAATCCTGAGGTATCTAAAGGGCAGCCCTGGTATGGGACTCTGATTCAAGAGTAATGGCCATTTGAATGTTGACGGTTATAGTGATGCTGATTGGGCTAGCTGTCTTGATGATAGACGATCAACCTCTGACTATTGTGTGTTTGTTGGTGGAAATTTGGTATCATGGAGAAGCAAAAAACAACCGGTAGTGTCAAAATCAACTACAGAAGCTGAGTATAGGGCAATATCTCAAGGCCTGAGTGAGATGTTGTGGGTAAGGGGCCTTTTGCTTGAGCTGAAGGTGCTGATACAAGATCCTCTGAATGTGTGGTGTGACAACAAATCTGCCATCAGCATTGCTAATAATCCAGTGCAGCATGACAGAACAAAACATGTGGAGATAGACAGATTCTTTATCAAAGAGAAACTGGATGCAGGGATCATCAAGATAACTCATGTGAGCTCTGGACAACAAGTCGCCGATTGTCTAACAAAAGGTTTGGGAACCAGGGAGAGCAATCTTGCTTGTGACAAGATGGGCATGATAGATATCTAACATCCCTCTTGAGGGGGAGTGTTGGGCTGTGCCTTCTCTGTACTTCAGTGTGTTTGTGTGTGCTATGGCCCATGTGGCCCACGTAACCCAGCAGCCTATATATGTGCTGCCCCCCCATATATGTGCTGCCCCCTGTACAGGAAACTCTAACCTAATAGAATACAACACCAGGCCAGCTCTCTATCCCAGCCGCCACCCCTCTCCCCCCTAATTCTACACTTTCTGACCCGAAATAGCCTGTCTGCACCCTTGGCTTCTGGCCATCAAGATTGAGAGACCATTCCCAGTTGGTGTCTGCACCTAGCCTCGCTTGAGGGCAGGCTCATTCTTAGTACAGCTATGATGTCTTCCATGCCGACCTACGTGATGGCAGTCCATTTCCGCAAAGGGATAATTAACAAAATGGACCGTCCCCTGCCACCCTATGTTTTGGAATGACAAACAAAATGTTCGGGGGGCGATTGTCAAGTAAGTAGCGTGGAAAGATGTTTGTCGTCCAGCGGGAGGGCAGCCTCGGCATCATTGATCTAGAAATCTAAAACACATGTCTTCTCCTTCGGCCTATTCGCAGGCTCTTCACCAAGGTGCAAAGTCCATAGACTACATGGGTCCGGAGATGGTACCTTGGTTACTCGTCCGCTCGGCGTCCCCCTCCTCGAAATGTTTTGCCACGCTAATCCCGGTATACCGATCCATCATTGCCATGTTTGTGCGAGACGGGTTGAGCACATATATTTGGTATGATAACTACACCTCGCTCGGTCCACACGCAGTTGCACTTCCCGCGACGTACTCCTTTAATCCCAACCAGGGTACTCGCATCTCTAAACCCCTCCGCCTCGACACAATTGAGATACCAGCACACAAACAAAAAAGCTTGAGAGCAAAAGCTGAGTTCGGCCTATTCACATATGCACTCTCTTTGGGAGGCAGTCCAGATGTGAGCAAGCTTGCTTGGGCGATGGCAAAGTGTTCACTATCAGTGTAAAAAATGCACTACCTGTGTAAAAAAATGAATCAATCTTCAAGATGTGGACTGCCCCTCCACGATCTCAACTGGGAGAATTTCATGCCTTTGAAGGTCAAGGTCTTCTTGTGGATCCTCCGCTGCCGCAAGAGAAGAACTCGGGCTCTCCTTCACTGCATTGGCTGCCTTGACCACTCCAAATATCCTTTCTGCCCCGACATGTTATGTGGACCAGCCGATCAAATGTGGAGTCTTATCCCTTAATTAGAGTCCTAGTTGATTAAGCATCTTTGTTAGGAAAGAGTCCAGTCAGTTTAGAGTTTGAATAGATTTATCGCCTTGTTGGTCAAGTCTTTGATTAGGTCACAAGGGATATACAAGGAGATATCCCATGGTGTATGCTCTTTGCGGACGATGTGGTGCTAGTCGATGAGAGTCGGACGGGGGTCAACAGGAAGTTGGAGTTATGGAGGCAAACCTTGGAATCGAAAGGTTTTAGGCTTAGTAGGACTAAAACCGAGTACATGAGGTGCGCTTTCAGTACTACTAGGCACGAGGAGGAGGATGTTAGCCTTGATGGGCAGGTGGTGCCTCAGAAGGACACCTTTCAATATTTGGGGTCAATGTTGCAGAAGGATGGGGATATCGATGAAGATGTGAACCATCGAATTAAAGCCGGATGGATGAAGTGGCGCCAAGCTTCTGGCATTCTCTGTGACAAGAGGGTGCCACAAAAGCTAAAAGGCAAGTTCTATAGGACGGCGGTTCGACCCGCAATGTTGTATGGCGCTGAGTGTTGGCCGACTAAAAGGCGACATGTGCAACAGTTAGGTGTGGCGGAGATGCGCATGTTGAGATGGATGTGTGGCCACACAAGGAAGGACCGAATCCGGAATGATGATATACGAGATAGAGTTGGGATAGCGCCAATTGAAGAGAAGCTTGTCCAACATCGTCTGAGATGGTTTGGGCATATTCAGCACAGGCCTCCAGAAGCCCTAGTGCATAGCGGACGGCTAAAGCATGCTGATAATGTCAAAAGAGGCCGGGGTAGACCGAACTTGACATGGGAAGAGTCCGTAAAGAGAGATCTGAAGGATTGGAGCATCACCAAAGAACTAGCCATGGACAGGGGTGCGTGGAAGCTTGCTATCCATGTGCCAGAACCATGAGTTGGTCGCGAGATCTTATGGGTTTCACCTCTAGCCTACCCCAACTTGCTTGGGACTAAAGGCTTTGTTGTTGTTGTTGTTGTTGGTCAAGTCTTGTCTATTATATAAAGTGGTCGACCCCTCTCAATAAAGCAAAGAAGAATCTTGTCATTTACTTTTATCTACTTCTCAATGATTAGGGTTAGGTCAGTAGTAAATTCTTCCAATTTGGTATGAAATCAATCTACGATGGTGGACAAAGAGATTGAGATCGAGGCTGTGGAGCCGATGAAGATCATCACGAAGCAATTGGAGGCCTTCGCACGCCAACAAGCGGAGGACCAGGTGCTCCTCGCCGGGCTGGTGCCTCTGGTGTACCCTTTCCAACGGGGGAATCACCACCGTCGCCGCCGGACCTCGACCCGCCGAGCAGTTTGCCCACCCCCACCACCCCTTTTGCCGCCAACCACCATCAACCGCCAATACCCTTTTCCACCCCCAGCCATTTCCTTACTCGCCACAGCCACCAACCCTCATCCTATAGCCCAAATCCCACCCCAATTTTGCCACCCACTACCGGCAGCAGCCCTACTGTCGGTGTACCAAAGTATGGGTCTTTTTAGTACCCCTTACTTGTGCACGGGCAGTTGTAGCCGTTCCGCGGCAAGCCTTGCCGGGGAATAGCTAGGAGTAATCACGAGACTAAGACGACAAGCAGACATTCAAGTCAACGATCAGACCAGAAAACAGAAGACCAAAGGGTTGCGGAGGCCCGGCAAGACCCTTGCCGGCAAGGCCTCGCGCCAGACAAGACCCGGTCCCGGCAAGCCCCGGGCCCGGCAAGGATTCGGTCCCGGCAAGCCCCGGGCCCGGCAAGGATTCGGTCCCGGCAAGCCCCGGGCCCGGCAAGGATTCGGCCCCGGCAAGGCTCTGCACAGTATAGCGCTATCGCTCCAGTACAGCGGCCAGCCTTGTCGTTTAGGGCTTGTCCTCATGGTGACGTGGCGTAATACTGGCCACGCGATGCTTAAGCGGTGTTGATGGGATGGCTGCTTTTGCCCATCCCCTGTAAAGCTTTTCCAAGCCCGAGAAGCTAAGGGACACCTCGACGGACACCTCACGGTGCATTTAATGAGTTTGTCCTAAGCCGTCAGGGTTAGGTATGATAATACTATGGTAACACTGTAGTTACTTTCCACCTCATGCCTTATCTTGTACGTCGCTGTGGTAGCCCCTTGGACTAATATAAAAGGAGGCCCGAGACGCACAAGGGGGGGGGGGGGTTCGAAAGCCCATTCTGCATGCATAGCTGCTACTGTAGCTCCCAGAACTTGGCCAAGAACATTCACAATAATACAATCAAAGCAGGAGTAGGGTTTTACGCATCCGTGCGGCCCGAACCTGGGTAAATCCCCCGCGTGCTGTTCGTTAGTTCTGCTCTTTGTGCAACCCTCTCCCCTTGCCGAACCGTAAGGGATCTCCTCGATCCCATAGGTGTTCGTTTCCCACGACATCTTTGGCGCGCCAGGTAGGGGGGATCGAGGTTGTGCGAACCTGATCTGGTGATCAGCGCGTCAGATCTTCGATCATCTTCACCACCATGGCTCCCAAGAAGAAGGGTTTCACGGCGGTTGGTCCATCCGCATCCATCGCGCCTGATGCTGCGCGCGCAGGCGACGGGGTAGACGCGGGTGGAGGAGGTGGAGGCTCCGAGCTTCCACGGCGTTCCGGCGATCCGAGCCGGACGAGCAACAGGTCCAAGGATGGAGCTGCGCAACCTGCGGGTGGTGCAGCGACTTCCAAGGATGGAGCGGCGCCTTCCATGACGAATACGCCGGCGCATGCACCGCGACCTTCTCAGGACGCGCGTGACGTGCGGCCTCAAGACGTTGGTGGTTCCGGGCGTCCGCATGGGAAGACCCCTGCGCATCACTCCCAGGGTGCGCAGGGCCAAGATCCGCGCCAGCGAGCTGGTGGAGGCCGCGCACGGGTGCAGAGTCGTGATGGTGCTCCTTCTAACCCTGTTAGGAGTTTGAGCACCTCACGCTCTTCGCACCTGTCGCCGCCGCCTACGCCAGCAGAGGCGTTGGCGCGAGCTCAGCTGCTCCTAGACTTCCCTCCCGCCGCGGAGAAGCTAGACGAGTGGCGAGCCGCTATCCAGAGCCTCATCGGCCTAGCCAACAACGACGTACCGCAGCAGGGTGAACCCTCGCGGCTACAGTCGTCTAGGCTGGTGCGTGGCGAGGGAGAGAAGACCGGAGCTGGAACGACTACGTTACGTTGCCCTCCGCTGCATCAAGAGCGGTCGTTAACTCGGCGGACCGGCGCCCGTGAGGATGATTCCACGGCATCGTCTGACCCGCGGGTTCGCCGCGATCAACGTCACGTTCTTCGGGAACGGAAGAAGGAGGACGCTCGAACCACCATCGAGCGCCGAAGGGAAGCGCGTCGCCAGTCCGACAAGCGCGCTGGGACCTCGGTTGACGAGCCCGCGCCAGGGTACCCTGGCTGCCTACCTTACGAGGTGGGTTGCCCAGCGTTTACTCGTGAGCTGCGGCAAGTCCAGTGGCCTAGCTCCCGCTCCTTCAAGCCGGAAGTACCGGAGAAGTACGACGGCAAGACCCATCCGTCCGAGTTCTTGAGCATCTACACCATCGCGGTGCAGGCTGCCGGGGCTCGTGACGATAAGGTGCTGGCCAACTACTTCCCGTTGGTACTGAAGCCCAACGTGAGATCGTGGTTGATGCACCTGCCCGAGAATTCCATCTCTTCTTGGGTCGACCTGTGCCATCAGTTTGTTGGCGCCTTCACCGGCGGCCATCAAGCTCCTGGCCAGGAGAGTGATCTGCACATCATTCCCCAGAAGGAGGGCGAAACTTTGCGCAAATATATCCAGAGGTTCAGCCGCATCCAGCACAACATTCCTGACGTTCATCCCGCCGCCGTCATCAGCGCCTTTCATCAGAATGTGCGCAATCGTAAGATGCGGGAGGAGTTGGCGATGAACAAAGTCAGAGATGTCGCCGAGCTCTACGCCTTGGCCGACAAATGTGCTCGGGCAGAAGAAGGAAGGAGACTCCCCGGCGAGAACGCTGGCGCTGGAGTCGACTCCGATAGCGAAGACGTTCCTGCCCCGGCAAGAAAGGGGCGGCGGAAGAACAAGAAGCGCAAGGGCAAGGCCGTGCTCGCCGTTGAAGGTTCGGGCAACACCGGCACCGCCAAGAAGTCCAAGACCGACGACCCCGGCAAGGAGGTTGCCGGGTGTGCGGCGTGTCAGGCCTTGGCGGCTGCCGACAAGCCAGAAGGATCCGGCAAGCAGTACTGCAAGATCCACCGTACCAAGGGCCATGATCTCCAAGACTGCCGGCAAGTTGAGGAGCTTGCCGAGAAGCAGCGCGCCGAGTACGAAAGGCGCGACAAGGAAAGAGCCCAAGATGGTGCCGGAGGGTCTGGCAGGAAGCGCGGTCGAGGAGGTCGTCGCGGCAAGCCCAGGCCGCAGCAAGAGAAGCCTGCCCGGGGCCGCGCCAAAGAACAAGGAAATGATGATGACGATGCAGAGGGCGACGAGTCCAGCGAACACGAGTTCCAGAAGGCTACAGAGGCCATGTGCGTCGACGGGGGCGCTTCGTTGCATTCCTCTCACCGCCAGCTCAAGCAGTGGGCGCGTGAGATTAATGCAGCAGAGCCATCCCTCGATGCCCGAAAGCCACTGAAATGGTCCCTCACGCCTATCATTTTTGACGCCGAGGATCACCCTGATCGCACAACTGCGGTCGGGTGCTTGCCGTTGTTGGTTTCACCAACGATTCGCAACCTCCAGGTGACGAAAATGTTAGTTGACGGTGGGGCCGGCCTGAACCTGATCTCGCCCGATGTAATCAAGAGGCTGCAAATTCCCGACGAAGATCTCGAGGAGACAGGTTCTTTCCAAGGGGTCAATCCGGGAAGGAACCAGCCGAAAGGCAAGATTACGCTGCCGGTAACTTTCGGCAGCGAGCTGAACTTCAGGACGGAGAAGGTCGTCTTCGACGTCGCCAGGATTCCATTGCCATACAATGGAATCCTTGGCCGCCCAGCGCTGGCTAAGTTCATGGCGGCCTCGCACTACGCCTACAACGTCTTGAAGATGCCCGGTCCAATGAGCGTCATCACTGTCCACTCCGACAAGAAAGACGCGCTCATTTGCACCGACAAGCTCTACCGGGAAGCAGTTGCAGCGTCCGCCGCCAAGGCGCATGCTCCTGCCGCTCAAGATCCCGGCAAGAAGAAGCAGCCCGGCAAGACCTCTGGTACAAACTCCGGCAAGCGCGCCTCTCCAGAGTGCTGCGCTGCCGTCGAGGGTGCCCCAGAGAGCTCTGCCGGCCAGATCAAGAAATCCAAGGCTGCTCCGCCTGAGACCAAGAAGGTGCCCGCCAAGGAGGACGGGACGGGGGGAACCTTCACCATAAGCTCCACCCTTGATGACAAATAGGAAGGCGCGTTCGTTGCCTTCCTGCGGGCGAATGTCGATGTGTTTGCATGGCAACCATCTGACATCCCCGGTGTTCCCAGGGAGGTAATCGAGCACCACCTAGCTGTCTGTCCCCACGCGCGGCCCGTCAAGCAAAAGGTGCGGAAGCAAGCCTTGGAGCGGCAAGAGTTTATTGCGGAAGAGATTAGGAAACTTGAGGCGGCAGGCCTGGTTAGGGGAGTCCTCCATCCTACATGGTTGGCCAACCCAGTTGTTGTGCGCAAGGCGAATGGTAAGTGGAGGCTATGTATTGACTTTACAGATATCAATAAAGCCTGTCCAAAAGATCCCTTTCCCTTGCCGCGCATCGACCAGATTGTGGATTCCACTGCCGGCTGCGATTTGCTGTCATTTCTTGACGCATACTCAGGCTATCACCAGATCTTCATGGCGAAAGAAGACGAAGAGAAGACCGCATTTATCACCCCGTGTGGCACATATTGCTTCTTGCGTATGCCTTTCGGGTTGAAAAGTGCTGGTTCGACCTTCGCTAGAGCTGTCCAGATTGGTTTCGGGGCCCAGCTGCATAGAAATATGGAGGCTTACATGAATGACATAGTGGTCAAAACCAAGGACAAGGCAACGCTCATTCAAGATCTGGAGGAGACATTTGCAAATCTGCGCAGGATCAACCTGAAGCTCAATCCCGAGAAGTGCGTGTTTGGCGTCCCATCCGGCAAGCTTCTCGGGTTCTTTGTATCTCAGCGTGGAATTGAAGCCAATCCCGACAAGATCAAGGCAATTGAGCAGATAGAAGCGCCAAGACGAGTTAAGGATGTGCGCCGCCTTGCCGGCTGCGTCGCTGCTTTGAGTAGGTTCATCTCAAAGTCTGCTGAGCGCGCCCTGCCGTTTTTTAAAATTTTAAAGAAGGCAGGTCCAATGAAATGGACTCCAGAAGCGGAGGCAGCGCTGCAGGATTTAAAGAAGTACCTCTCCTCTTCGCCAGTACTAGTCGCGCCTAGACCACAAGAGCCGTTGCTGCTATATCTGGCGGCAACGAATCAAGTGGTTAGTGCTGCGCTGGTGGCAGAGAGAAAAGCAGAGGAAGATGCAGCGGCAACGGCAGGCCCGCCAAGCGACTTGCCGGGGCCAGCCCCGGCAAAGTCTGGTGCCGACAAGGAAAGACCCGCGCAGTCAAGTCAGGCAGTGCAGAAGAAGAAGATGGTGCAGCGCCCAGTCTATTTCGTCGGCTCCCTGTTGCAGGGGGCTAGGTCGAGGTATTCTGGTATGCAGAAGTTACTCTTCGGCCTTCTCATGGCCTCGAGGAAGCTGCGCCATTACTTCCAAGCACATGAGATCACCGTCGTCACTCGCTTTCCGCTACAACGGATTCTCCGGAACCCAGAAGCAACCGGCAAGATCGTGGAGTGGGCGTTGGAGCTGTCATGCTTTGGTCTCAAGTTTGAAAGTTCTTCAACTATCCAGAGCAGGGCCTTGGCAGAATTCATTGCAGAATGGACCCCAACGCCAGACAACGAAGTTCAAGAATCAGCGATTCCCGGCAAGGAAACAGATCGCGAATGGATCATGTACTTTGATGGAGCCTTTTCGCTGCAAGGCGCCGGTGCCGGCGTGCTGCTTGTCGCACCCACCGGAGAGCACCTCAAGTACGTCATCCAGATGCATTTTCCCCGGGAGAGATCGACCAACAACACGGCAGAGTATGAAGGACTGCTTGCCGGTCTCAGGATCGCGGCAGACCTTGGGATCAGGAAGCTCATCGTCAGGGGTGACTCCCAGCTCGTCGTGAGGCAGGTCAACAAAGATTATCAGAGCCCGCTGATGGAAGCATACGTCGATGAAGTGAGAAAGCTGGAGGAGCGCTTTGACGGTCTTCAGACAGAGCATGTTCCTCGATCAGAGAACAGCATTGCCGACGACCTGTCGAAGCGTGCCGCACTCAAGCTACCTGTGGAACCAGGGACTTTTGTGCTCCGCTTGACTCAACCATCCGTGTCGCCATCGACAAGGCCTGATAAGAGAAGAAGGTTAAGTACCGGCGAGCACTTCCCGGCAAGGCTTCCCAAAACCCCCGGCAAGGATCTTGCCGGGAACGACACGGTTGCCGGTGAGCAGCGGCTTCGCGCAGAACCTCTGGTTCTTGCCGCCGAAGCAAGCGCCCTGGCTGCCGAAGAAATACCAGTTGCCGGTAAGCAGCTGCTCCGCCAAGAGCCTCAGGTTCTTGCCGTAGAAGCAAATGCTCTCGCAGCTGAAGAGTTGCCTTTAGTCCTTGTCGTCGAGCCATAGGCTCCGGCATGGGCACAGCAAATAGTCCATTTCCTTCAGACAGGAGAACTCCCTGAGGAGCAGGAAGAAGCTGAGAAAGTAGCCCGTCAGTCAAGAATGTACCAGTTCGTCGACGACGTCCTGTACAGAAAGAGACCCAACGGTGTGAAATTGAAGTGCATCCCTCGGGAGGACGGACTAGAGCTGTTGGCAGAGATTCATGGGGGCGTATGTGGATCCCACATAGGTTCAAGAGCCCTTGTCGGCAAGGCATTCCGGCAAGGATTCTTCTGGCCTACTGCCCTCCAGGATGCAACGGCACTAGTAACCAAGTGTGAAGCGTGCCAGTTTCATTCGAAGCAACTTCATCAGCCAGCTCAAGCTCTCCAAACGATACCTCTCTCCTGGCCCTTCTCGGTCTGGGGGCTCGACATACTGGGCCCCTTCCCCCGCGCTGCCGGGGGCTTCGAGTACTTGTACGTTGCTATCGACAAGTTCACGAAGTGGCCAGAAGTGGAAGCAGTGAGGAGGGTAACAGCACAGTCAGCAGTCAAGTTCTTCAAGGGGATTGTGTACCGTTTTGGTGTGCCGAACAGGATCATCACTGACAACGGTACACAGTTCACAAGCCGCACCTTCATGCAGTACGTCCAAGACCTTGGCGGCAAGATTTGTTTTGCCTCTGTTGCTCACCCGAGAAGCAATGGCCAAGCGGAGAGGGCAAACGCTGAGGTGCTGCGTGGTCTCGGACCAGAACTTTCGACAAGCTGCACAAGCATGGAAGACGCTGGATTGATGAGCTGCCGGCGGTTCTTTGGTCGATCAGGACGACGCCAAATCGAGCCACCGGCCAGACGCCCTTCGCTCTGATCTACGGAGCGGAGGCAGTTCTCCCCACGGAACTCATATACGGGTCACCTCGAGTGCTCGCTTATGATGAGCTTGAGCAAGAGCAGCTGCGGCAAGATGACGCGCTGCTCCTTGAGGAGGACCGTCTTCGGGCTGCTATGCGAGTCGCTCGCTACCAGCAAGCTTTGCGCCGCTACCATAGCCGCAAGGTTCACGCCCGGAGTCTTGAGGAAGGCGACCTTGTTCTTCGGCGCGTTCAGTCGGCCAAGAATTCCAACAAGTTGACGCCGAAGTGGGAAGGCCCTTACCGGGTAGTGCGAGTCACCAGGCCTGGCGCTGTCCGCTGGAGACCGAAGAGGGCTTGCCAGTAAGCAACTCCTGGAACATCGAGCACCTTCGCAAGTTCTACCCGTAAGGCGCCGTTGTTCGGGTTTCTTGCTGTGATAGCGATACGGCCAGCAGGCTGTTGACGACCCGAATCCAGCGCTCGCGGCAGCGTAACGCTCCGGCAAGATCCCGGCAACGCCATTCTGTACAAGTGTTGCCGCTGGCATGTAATCCTTTGTACAGAGCAGGCATATCCCTGTGCATATTTTAATGAGATCTGTGTGCTTTACATCTCTTGTTGATTTCATGTCATTCTGTATGCATGTATTATCTGAGATATGTATCGCACTTGATCCCGGTAAGAGCTAACGAACCGTCAGGGTTCCATACCTTTATTTTCTCTTCTTTCTTTTTCTCAAGAGATAGAAGATTCCCTCGCCCGCAAGTTTGTCGGGGGGGTAGGAGAATGGTGGTATGGAGGCCAGACGACGTTCAAGGTTGGCGCCTTGCCGGAAGAAAAGGAATAGCGACAAAAAGCATAGCTAAGTTGCTAAACCCCTTAAGCAGATTTTGATTTTTGTAAGGCTGTATTCCCTTGAACGATTTCGGCTTTATATGGAAAACCTGCACGCGATGGAATCTTGTCGTGATCGGTCGCGCCCCTACTCTGTTTCGAGTCCGCTCAACAGTCTAGGTGGCCGCGCTGAAAGCGTCAAGATTTCTTGCCGTGAGCAGCACTACCCGCAAGCTGCTGACGACCCGAATCCAGCGCTCGCGACAGGGTTATGCTCCGGCAAGTTCCCAGCAAAGCGTAGGGTACACGCCATACAGAGAGAAATTGAACAAAGGGAATAGCATGCCATAATTCAAAGAGAGTAAGTTATATTACATTTAGTGCTTGCCGCGTTTCTGACATAAGACGAATTGTCTTTTACATGGAATGCTGGCGGCAAGATGAGGAAGAGATAGGAGGCTACAGTTAATCCCGGCGATCGCCCTCGACCCTCTTCACCTGGCTCACCCGATCGACGATGGGCGCGACAAGCTCCTCGAGAGCCTTGACGTCCGCGTCCTTCGGCAAGCTCTTCAAGGCTTTGGAGAGGTCGACGCCAGGGTTCCTGTACGCCACCTTCATCAACACCTTGCGGAGGACGAGCTGGCAGAGCTTCCGGGATTCGTCGGCCAGTTTGCTTGTCTGATTCGCCTGGAGTAGCTTGAGGGCGTCGACGAGCTTGTCGAAGAACATGGTTAACCTGGCGCTTGAGGATATGTTGTCGTCGACTGAGTATTCGAAGCCCGGCAAGTCCATGGTCTCCAGCTCCGCGCCAAGCTTCTCGGCGACGTCCGCCAGCCTGGCAGTCCAGAGCTTCACGCTTGAAGTGTACTCGTTGTGGGTGGTGGCGGCGTTCTGGAGCAGCTCCTGTTCGTCATGGAGGTCTTTGATAAGAGTCCTCGCGCGAACTCGGGCGGCCTCAAGAGACTCCTCCAGCGTGGATAGCTTTAGCTTCAGATCTTCAATGGAGTCCTTGGCGGAGGAGAGCTGTTGGATCCTCTCGGATGCGGCGGCCTGCGTCTCCATCAGGCTGTGGAGAGCCTTGTCTCTCTCGGCCTCGAGTGTTGAGACCTTCTTGCCGTGGTCCTCGAGAGCGACCTCCAGCTGCTTCGTCTTCTCCTCCAGCAAGTTCTTGGCGGTCTCCGCAGCTCCGGCAACGTCGAGGGCCTCTTTGAGCTTGCCGGCGTGGTCTTCAGTTAGAGCTCTGAGCGTCTTCAAGTGTTTCTGCTCAAGCTCCTGGACCCGCCGCGCGACAAGACTTTCGAGCTCTTCGTCATTGTTGCGAAGCTTGGCGGCAAGCGCCGCCTCGCGGGCGGCAAGGTCCTCTTCTTGGGCGTCAAGGCTGATGCGGCGCTGCGTCAAGAGGGCTTCTGCCGCGGCGGCTTGCTGGGCGGCCTCCTCCTGCGCTTTCTCGATGTCTGATTGCTTCAACAGGAGGACATTCCGCTCTTCCGCCAGCTGCTCCCGATAAATATTCAGCTCTTGGAGGGCCTCGCCATACCAAGCCTGTGTCTCCGTGACGCGTTGTTGGAAGTCTCCTTCCGCGGCCTCGACGAGCGCTGCCCGGGAGTCCAGTTTCTCCTTCCGGGCGCGATAGAGCGTCTGGAGCTTCTGATAATTGTCATTCATGGCTTGAAGTAGTTGCTCCTCCTTCGGCTCACTGACGGCAGCGACGGTGATTTCCCCGTCAAGATGTTCCCCTTCAACCAACTCTTCAATGTTTGCCGACCACGGCATGCTGACGACGTTCTTGCCGGCCCTGATATATTGGCTTGAGGGAGGGGCCTGGAACGACGAGGATTGGTCTTCGACAGTCGAGGGCCCCGCGGCAGTAGAAGCGCCTGGCGCTCCTGCGGCGGAAGCGCCGTCAGTATTGCCGCAGGTCTCCTCGCCGGCCCCCTCGGCGGCCTTGGCGGCCTCAGCGGCAGCGGCCTTGGCGGCCTCGGCGGCAGCGGCCTTGGCGGCCTCAGCGGCAGCAGCTTTGGCAGCCATGGCGGCGGCATGCTTGGCGGCCTCTTCGGCAGCAACCTTGCCGGCTTCAGTGGCGGCGTCCTTGGCGGTCTCTTCACTGACGGCGTCAGTATCCATGAGCTCTGTCAGAAGAAGATTGAAAGCCAAGAACTTGATTAAGATGAAACTGGGAAGGAAGTCCAAGAAGACAAAAAGAAGAAAAACCAAAGCGACAAGAATTCTTTGGGGCAGGTAGCTTTACCTGCGTCAAGGAAGGGGTTGCCGAAGCTTACGCTTGCCGGCCCCTCCTCATCGTCGCGGTAGAGCTTGCCCGAAGACTCACCCCTGGGCGGTGTGGTCGACGGAGGTGGCATGGCAGAGGCAGCTCCTGCTGTCGCTTCTCGCTGTTGCTCCGCTCCTGCACGCCCGGAGATGTCAGCAGAGAAGACGCACACCCCGGCACGCGCCAGTGGGTAGTGAGTAGAAGACTCACGCTGGGGGCTGCACCGGGGGCTGCGTCGAGGACTGCATCGAGGGTTGCGTTCTGGGCTTGACTCCGAGCTGACGAGAACCGTTTCCGGCGTGCCCGAGGTGCTTGCCGGCGGCTCGACGCTTGTTGAGGTCTTGGCCCTCTTCGCCACCCTCTGTGCCAGAGTCTCCGCATCCCTGAGGAGGCAAAAACAGAGCAAGTAAATCAAGCAAAACTAGAAGGACGAGAATCAAGGCTGTGGCGGGACTCTTACTCGTCTTCTTCTTCCTCAGAGCTGATGGCGGAGAGGTCGAAGCCGACCCTCGCCGCAGTTCCTGATGGAGGAGGAGGAGGATTGGCCCTGGGCCGCTTGGCAGCGGCAGGTTGCGGCGCGGCCTCGCCAGCCGCCCCTTTCCCGGAAGCCTCGCTGCTTGAGGGAGGTTGGCGGGCTGGAGCGCCAGTGGCGTTCTTCCGGAGGACGCGCCTCTTTTTGTGTTGAAGAGCTGGGGGCTCTTCCTCCTCTTCTTCTTCCTCTTCGGCGGCGCCTTCGGCAGAAGAGCTCCCGGCAGCGGCTCCGCTTGGCTCCCCGGCAGCCTCGTCCCGCCCGGCAAGATCTTCCAGCAGCAAGTCCTCGCCTTCGCTGGACTCAGCGCTGCCGGCTTCTTCGGCAAGGTTCGCCTCTTCCGCCCTGTTGGCGATGTAGGCGAGCTCCTCCTCCGTGGTGGCGCGGACAAGGTTCTCCGCGCGGATGGCCTTCTCCGTCAAGCTGTCAAAGAACGCCAGCGCCTGCTCCGCGGACGGCTCGATCCACCTCTCGTCGATGCTATGGGCATTAAACGCCGGCATCATGGCGATGATGGAGGTCAGTGATGAGTTGTTGCATAGTGGGACGACGCCCGCCGGCAAGTCTCCCACTGATCCAGAATTGAAGAGCTGTTGGCAGAGGGCTGCGTGCCCCATGGCTGTCAGATCATTATCCAGCCCAGGCCGCACCCTCATGACGTCGGCAGCGTTCATGTACTCCCAGGCAGGGCGCCCCTTGTTCTGCAGTGGGGCGATGCGCCGGCGAAGGAAATCTGAAGCAATCATCTCCACCTTCAGCCCGGCAGCCTTGAGGCGCAGTATCCTGGTGGTGGCGATGGTGAGTTTGCTGTCGTCAGGGTCCGCGGCGCCCCAATCCTTGCCGCGGGCCACCTTCTGCTTCCGCACCTCGCAGAACGGTTGGGGCTCCTTTTCCCGGACCCAGCACCACTTGCCGCGCCACTCATCCCATCTATCGCGGTAGAGCCCCTCTGGGTATGTCTCCTTGGTTGCCGTCCTCGGGATCCAAGCGATGCTGCCGGAGAGGGCGTCGCCCCTTTGGATGCGGGGGTAGAAGTAGTGCCGGAAAAGTGCAGTGCTCGGGATGACCCCAACAAAATTCTCGCAAAGGTGCGCGAAGACGGACATACAAGTCACGGCATTCGGCGTGAAATCTAACAGCTGGAAGCCATAGGTGAGCATGATATCTACGAAGAAATCCGAGTACGGGGGACAGAGGCCGCACCAGAAGTAATCGGCAAAGAAGGGATAGTCTCCTGGCTTTGCCTTGCGAGAAGCTACACTCACTTTGGTGGCTGGATGCGCCGTGGTCTCAGTCGCCCATGCGAACTGGTACCTTTTCTTCAAGGTCTCCGCATCAAGTGTCGAGGGGAAGACGGCACGTTCCTTCCGCATCTTCACCAGCTTGCTCTCCGCCGCGGCGGCCGCTTCCGCCGCCTTGCCCTTGCTCAGCTTGGGCGGCATGGTGGCTATGGAAGTGGGCGCTGAAGACGTCGAGAGCGCGGTGGAGGCGGGTGGAGGGAGAAAGGCTCTGCTTTGGGCGCGAGGAAGAAGACGATGGCGACGGCTCTGAGATTGAGATTGGAAAGGCGGAGGGGGTAAATGAGCAGTGCCCTCTGCGATTCCCTTTTTATGGGGAAGGCGCGAGGCGGGCTCTTTACCGCCCGCTTTTACAGCGGAGTTTCCGCCCACGTCTCTCACGTCGCGCGATTAATGCGCGTAGTAGGGGGGGGGCGTGGTAAAAGAGATAATGATTACGAGCAGTTAATTCCCTGCCACGCGTGCCCGTGCACTGTTTTGGGCCTAGCCCAACAGGCCTGGCACCCGTGTATGGCCTAGGCCCGGGGGCTCCTGTCGGTGTACCAAAGTATGGGTCTTTTTAGTACCCCTTACTTGTGCACGGGCAGTTGTAGCCGTTCCGCGGCAAGCCTTGCCGGGGAATAGCTAGGAGTAATCACGAGACTAAGACGACAAGCAGACATTCAAGTCAACGATCAGACCAGAAAACAGAAGACCAAAGGGTTGCGGAGGCCCGGCAAGACCCTTGCCGGCAAGGCCTCGCGCCAGACAAGACCCGGTCCCGGCAAGCCCCGGGCCCGGCAAGGATTCGGTCCCGGCAAGCCCCGGGCCCGGCAAGGATTCGGTCCCGGCAAGCCCCGGGCCCGGCAAGGATTCGGTCCCGGCAAGCCCCGGGCCCGGCAAGGATTCGGCCCCGGCAAGGCTCTGCACAGTACAGCGCTATCGCTCCAGTACAGCGGCCAGCCTTGTCGTTTAGGGCTTGTCCTCATGGTGACGTGGCGTAATACTGGCCACGCGATGCTTAAGCGGTGTTGATGGGATGGCTGCTTTTGCCCATCCCCTGTAAAGCTTTTCCAAGCCCGAGAAGCTAAGGGACACCTCGACGGACACCTCACGGTGCATTTAATGAGTTTGTCCTAAGCCGTCAGGGTTAGGTATGATAATACTGTGGTAACACTGTGGTTACTTTCCACCTCATGCCTTATCTTGTACGTCGCTGTGGTAGCCCCTTGGACTAATATAAAAGGAGGCCCGAGACGCACAAGGGGGGGGGGGGGGGTTCGAAAGCCCATTCTGCATGCATAGCTGCTACTGTAGCTCCCAGAACTTGGCCAAGAACATTCACAATAATACAATCAAAGCAGGAGTAGGGTTTTACGCATCCGTGCGGCCCGAACCTGGGTAAATCCCCCGCGTGCTGTTCGTTAGTTCTGCTCTTTGTGCAACCCTCTCCCCTTGCCGAACCGTAAGGGATCTCCTCGATCCCATAGGTGTTCGTTTCCCACGACACCTACCATCAGCAGCAGCAACCTACCATCCGCAACAACAAGTCTACCATTAGCAGTAACAGCAGATTTTCACTGCCGCCTCTACCGCCTTCACATCTCCACCTGGCAACCGATTTCATACGCTGCTATGCCCCCCCCCCTACACCGCCAATCTATGGATCCACCCCGCCCATCACCTCCCTCCCCCCCACCCACTAACCATCACCTCAGCTCAGGTTTTGGTTCAGGCGTGACTCACTTCCACAACCTCAACTTCCCGACGTATGATGGTTCGGTCGATCCTCTTGGTTGGCTCCATAGGTGCGAGCAGTTTTTCCGTGCGCTAACAAGGTCTGGACTGCAACGTACCACCTCACCAATGATGCTCACTTCTTGTACTTACAGCTCGAGCATGATTTCAGCATGCCAACATGGGAGCAGTTCAAGGAAGCTATGTTTAGTTTGAGCCCTCACTCCGCGCCAATCCTTTGGGCGAGTTGGCACGCCTGTTGTTCACTTCCTCGATTGCCGACTACACCAGCATGTTTCTAGCACTCACGTGCCGCAACAATGAGTCATTAACACCATCCCAACAACTATTTCTATACATACCAGGGCTAGGGCTGCACGATGGTCTTCGTGTTGACGTCGAGCTTCAGCGACCATCTGACCTCCGGACTGCCATCTCCTTCTCCAAGGCCTATTAGCAGCAGCATTTCCCACCAATAACGTCACCACACCAGCCTTCTGGTCCAACAGGGCCCTTGTTATCCTCCGATCTTCTTGCGGTTAACGTAGCTACAATACCTTCCCAACCTGCGCCACTAGCACATCTTCTGCCATCAACCACTCCAGAGCCAACCCCGCCACGGCAGGTTCAGCGCCTCACTCTAGCTGAGTTAGCAAAACGTCGTCACCAAGGCCTTTGCTTCAACTTCAAAGAGATTTATGTTTGGGGTCACCGGTGTGCGTGGCTCTTCTTCATTGAGGTTGATGACTATGACCAAGATAACTCCACATATGGTAGCACCCAAGGGCCCTTTCATCGAGGTTGATGACTATGACCAAGATAACTCCACATATGGTAGCTCCCAAGGGCCCCTGGGAGGCAATTGACAACCTACAGCTTGTCCGCAAACTTTTTTTCAAGGATGGGAGAGATGTTATGTGGACCAACCCATCAAATGTGGAATCTTATCCCTTAATTAGAGTCCTAGTTGATTAAGCATCTTTTTAGGAAAGAGTCCGGACAGTTTAGAGATTGTATTAGTTTGAATAGATGTATCGGCTTGTGTTCAAGTCTTGTTTATCTATAATACCTAAATAGTCCATCCCCACTAACCTATTTCTCTTGACATGCAGCTTATCCACATCAGCATAGATGCCATGTCAGCAGTTATCATCCAATCATTCTTCTCTGTTCCACGTAAACGGCCGAACAGTCTCCCAGTAAAAAAGGCCACTTTTCAACTGACGACGAGGGCATGTGAGGCCATCCGCCTGGCTAGCACTAAGGCCGTAATTCTCCTGTGATTCTTAGACTTCCGTAACTGATGCGCTTTGGCTTTCAAAAAAAGAGTTGCTTTTCCATGGGCCACGGTTACTCCAGAATCATAAAAACCCACCACCGTGTGTGCGTGTCCGACTCCTTCCTTATCTCGTCTCCGCTGCATCTCTAGATCCCTCCATCTAGATATCACACGTCCTTCTCTGCTTATTAGCCGCCGGCCGCCACCGCCCCCATGCGCCTTGCTGGCGGTCGAACCATGCCACGCCGTCAACCTACTGCAGAGGTCAGGAGGAGTTGTCGTGCGACTGGATGCCCTCCGCAACGTGGATCTTGATTCTTGATCCGCCGCCCCCCCCCCCCCCCCCCCCCCCCCGTCTTTTCTATCAGGCTGGATGCTCCGCACAAAAATCTGCATGGCTATTGGTGACTACAAGTGTTTCCCTATCCCCTGTCACGGGGTACTGATTCAAGGCACACCCAACGTCATCTATGATCAGAGGAAAATTTTCTGTATGGACTCCATGAAACCGATCGAGGAGGTATGTAACTATATATCATAGGCTTCTATGTTTGACAAGCTTTGGTAATAATATGAGATGGTCACTTTTCTTGATTTTGTTCAGGGGTGTGGATCTATTATGTATATTTTTGCCCATGACGTATTCTTGCACATCCCAGGAACTGATCAGATTAAAAGAGAAGTATGATGTCCAGTTGTATGGAAATATTTTTTACATTCAGGAGTACAGTCATGAGAAGATTGTTTCTAGACGACCAATGAAGATTTAATTAACTTTGCATACTTTTTATTGTCTAGCATTTGACCTTTGTTATGTTGCAACCTACAGTATGGACAGGATACGGAAAGTAGTTCCTCAGATCTTTAAACAAAGTGCAAGAAAATGTATGACGATGACATAAATCCTTTTGATGCTTTCTCGAGGAAGGTAGATATATTTAAACAAATCATTAGCAAAGCATCTACCCTCCAATCCAGTCTGACAGGGAAAAACTCTTCAGGACGTAGTATATTTTATCATTCTAGCAGCATTAGAGGCAGGACATGTATAAAAAAAACAGTAGAAGCAGCAAACTGCAAGCACTTCTGTTCTATGGGCTTTGTAGAGTCACAACACGCAGAAAACTAAATCGAATATGTGGACACAAATATATCAATTAGAACAGGATACATGGATGCATTTTGTACTATTTACTTTATTATCTTGGTATGCCCAGTCTTGTAATAATTCACATCAATGTATTCATTTTCTAAGCTTACTGCAGTATATTCAGAACAAGGGAAAGAGCAGATTACTGCAGTGTATTCAGAACAGGAAAACGGTAGTTGTCCAACTTTTCTCCAGGTTATCTATGGTATGAGCTCAATTTAAGTTTGAACCTTTTTATTTTATATTTTTTGTAATTGACAGTTTGCTACTGATCTCTGTGCACTAAGCCTGGATGGATCGTACATCCACATGTCCTCCTCTGTTCAAGTATCTTGCTTATAAATCCAAACAAATTAATTAGTGCTGACTGTGTTATCTTCCCAAGTATTCTGCAATTTGCATATGTTGAACTGACCAAGTGACAAGCTATTTGCATTTCTTGATTGTAAGACAGTACGGATTTTACTATCTCATGCTTCTTAAATAGTTAGCTATGATCTTCTCCACCTTGCACATGGGTCATAAGTAAATGTCTGTACAAATTTTCTACTGACATTTGTTTTCAGAGACTGTATCCATGAATTTGATCCAAGAGATTAGTGAGTATATTCATCTCATCCTTGATACTGGATTGAAAGGCCACCATCATAACCTCCATCTCATCCGACCTATGTCCTGCAGTCTATTTTTATTATTTATATGAAGAACAAGTGCCACCAGACCAAATATTGGGAGGCTCACCACTGGGACATTGATTCAGTGCTGATACTATCTCCTGTTGCACTTGGTGAGCTTTCCAATGACATGATTATTTTAGGTCAATACTTTTGCTGCCACACGAATAGATATGGCTCCTTTCATATTATTATTTTACCCTACTACATTGGAGGGATAAACTTCATCTGGTATACAAATAAAGGATCACACGGACAGTGATCAGTAATTTAGTATAGATTGGAAGTTGAACGCTACATATCAAGTTAGCTCAAATCATGCAAGTTCGGTGTAGTATCTGATTCCTGACTCCATGCTTTTAGTCTTTAGTTTTCAATTGCTGAAATGTTTTTTTAACATGCCTATTTGTCCGAGTTCTGAACAAAACAGTTTGTCATGTTTGAGATTTTAAACCACAAAAAATGCCATTCTATATTTTTCATTCGCCTAATGTAGCTTATAAGGTTTCATGCATAGTTTCTTTTTGTTGCAACAAATTCTGGCTTCAACTCAATAATTTGGATCTCGGTGCTTATGTGTATAATTACTCATGCTCTATTCAGCCTAATGCTTTGAGAAAAAGGAATTGGTACTCACTTTGGCAAAAAGAGAGAGAATGGAATCTGTTTTTTATTGACATTGGAGCTCCATCACTCACTAGGAACTACAGTGGCCAATAATGCACATATGAAGATTGATTTACAACAACTACAACATTTGTACATAATCTTTCATATTGTGTCGCTTTATGAAGCCCTGTTAGTGTGTTTATATACATTAATATTTATGTAAGCCACACGAGTTACTTAACACATTATGCAAGAAGTTATTCAATTTATCCATCATCATGTTCATAGGACTAAGAGTTCCCGCAGCAACGCGCGGGGTATCATCTAGTTATATAAAGGGGCCGACCCCTCTCAATAAAGCAGAGAAGAATATTGTCGTTCACTTTTATGTACTTTTCAGCAATTAGGGTTAGGTCAGTAGTACATTCTTTCACTGCACCTGTGAAACGGCCAATCACCTTTTCTTCGACTGCCCACGACTTCGGGACGTTTGGTTTCGCTCTGCCGGTAGTCTAAGTATCTCGGGGCATTACCCCATTGAGGATGCATGGCAGGCTCATCTCGCCAACGTTTGTGTGCGTGTGTGGGGGGGAGGGGGGGGGGGGCTGTCTCTTCAAGGAACCACCATGGCTGCAATCATGCGGTGTATTTAGAAGAACAGGAACCGCATGATGTTCGACACGATGCGGTCATCGAATGAGGATCTTTGTCGCATGATCATTAATCACCTAAAACTGGGTACAGTTTGTTGCCCCCATCTTGTTGATCCTTCCCCCATCAACATCTGGTGTACCACCCTCGTTTGAGTGTGTTACATCGCTCATGTTGTGGTGCGCTTGTTGTACCACCCCACCGAGGGACTCTTTGTGTGCGCACAAGTGTGTCCCAGTACGGCTGTGTGTGTATATGTAATTGCATGTGTTTCCAGCCTTTCTAGTAATGGAATTTAGGTGGGCGATCTCCCTTCGTTGTTTTCGCTCAAGAAAAAAGGACAAGATAGTGTATAAGTTAGCCGGCAAGCTTCGGCGAGTCGAAATCGTCATTGTTGAATTGCACTATACAGATGTGCCTGCAAACGATAGTATAACACACTTCCAACTCATGAATCCGAAGAAAGTTTTACCCGTTACCAAAGTGTTTGAACCATTAAAAAATCCACGGCTTTTAGCCATAAATTACACGGCTAGCTATCATAGTCAAATTCAAATATTTCCAAAGAAATTCGAAATAAATACTGTATTTGATTCTACGCAGCAGAAGAGAAGACATCCACCATGCCGGACTTACTCGGAGAAAAGGGTGGAGGAGCGACCACGGAAACCGCTTCTCGTACCGCACCACGGCCGTCTGCAGCTTGCCGCCACCCCCTCCCACGGAGACGTCCCCGGACACCGGACGGCGGTATCGGAGGTAATCTGCAATGGAGCTGCTCGCGGCGAACCGCTCCGCCCCGTCCGTCGCCGCGGCGACCGGGAGCAGAACGCGGCGGTGCCGGTGCCGGTGCCGGTGCCGTCGCCGCGCGAGGGGTGGAAAGGCGGCAAAGGAGGTGGAATACGCCGCTGGTGCTGTGAAGAACATGGCAAGCGCCGGGTTAGCTAAGGCTAGGGTTCGGATGGGAGCGTGCGTGGTAATGGTCCTCATGAAGGAGTGGGCGAGCAGAGCAGAGGTTCCCCCGAGGATTGGCTTGGTCTCTCGTACGCGTGGTCACTGAGCGGCAGGTCCAATGGACTGCTGACATCACAGTCCTTCTCCTCGAGCTGAGCAGTATGCGCGCGGATGGCTCGCCATCGGCCACGATTCCATCGGCGGGACCGGTAAGATCCTCTCCAACAAATAATCTACTCCCTCCGTTTCCATTACGGACTACATCTCTACTACGGACATGGATTTTTGACTCTGGAGAGCATAGGTTTCTTAATGAACAGTAAAATTAAAATAAATAGTAAATAAATTTTAAAAATTCTGAATTTTTAAGTAGATGTTCATATTAGAGTGGCAAGTGTGCTTGCCAATTTTCATGTCATAGGGGACAGCGATGTTTCGTCAGTGAAAAAACCAAAATTAAGTGTAACATTTGTAGGTAACATTTGGCGTTCGACTTGTTTTTTTTTGTAAATGTCAAAATGCTTATGTTTTTCACCTGCAAATTTGCATGTACCATTTGAATGTGACAATGAACACATATATTATTTTTTCAAATTTTTTTGACATTTGTAAAATTCATTTTCAACACGCAGGAGCATATGCTCCCTAGAGCCAAATTGAATATCCGTTATAAAAGAGCGAACCTTTTCTTTCTTAAACACACCCAAGGAAACGTACAAAGCTAGATCAGCACCACTAGATCATCCTCTTAGGTAAATCTTAACTGTCAAGATTAATCTAATCTTGAGATGGTGTGCACATAGCAATTATCGCAGGCTGACCGTACTCCACCGGCAGAAGAAATATCCCCGTCCCACGTACGCAACCGCTCAGCGCCAAATGTCACCGCAAAGAAAAACCCGGCGCAAAACTAAATCTCACGCCGCCGCCGTCGCCACCATCATTTGCCGGCGGCCCCACCCTTCCTGCGGTGACCTGTTGGGGCATGCTCATGCTTCACCGGTCTTCCCTGCTGGCCCTCCCATTGGCCCCAGTTTGTCTTCGGTTCGCCTCTGCTCGACGAAGGACGGCAGCAGCCTTGACAAAGAACGGTAGAGACGGATCCATGTCCGTGCTTCCTCCACTAATCACTCCCCTCCTCTTGAGTCTTGACTACTCACCCTTATTCCTTTGTTTGCCCAGCTGATGGTTGAATCTCACCTAATCGGGCTTGTTGCATGCCTGTGAATTCAATTGATAGGATCTACCAGCTCCGGTAAGGATGTATGAGGATGGTGGCCCCGGGAAGACGATCAAGCGTCGTTCACCTACGAGGATCGATGGGATCGACTTGTTGTGGGGAAACGACGAGATCAAATAGCAGTGTCGAGATATGGATGCGAGCATCTTACATGCGCATTTTTGTGTATGCTTGGGCTGTAAGCTCTCTGCTAGATCTAGAATATTGCTGACTCATTTGGTGATTCATCTTTGTTACTGATCATCGTAGTGCTTGTCTAATGCAAGGAAAAAAAATAGCGCGAGCGTTGGCCTTAAAATACATCCTCTACATGCACTTACTCTTGCTCATTTCAGTTATGTACATATAATGAATATATAAGAGAGAAAACTAGATGTTATGTTCCTGTATATGTAAACGTCTTGTAGTTGATAGCAAGTTTTTCTTAAAAGTGCAGATCCAATAGGACCGTACATAACGTTCATTTATCCATGTTGTGATTATTTGCATGCAAATAGAGCTGAATGTTGATGTTGTATCAATACTTAGGGTGCTTTGGGGCTAGCTTACAGATTCGACATGCTGCTTTGGCGTTGTGCTTTGTATGCCTCGAATTTATATTATTTTTGTCTCCTTGATCAAGATTCTAGCGGAGTGTGAAGGAGGAATGTGCATGATTGTGATTCAACCGTTGAAGAAATTTGTCGCAAGAGCTTACTAAACAGTTTTTTATCATGCTTCTTCTTCTGCATAATTGATTCTAGAACTGCTCTCAGGGCCTTCTCTATACTGTGGACACATGAAGTTTGGGGTAATTCCTATAAACAAGTGATCGACGCAGGATGGTACTTATTGATGCATCTCTTGTACAATTTTCTTATGCTGACATTGAACTAATATTTAGTTGTTAACTTGTTATAAAGGTTAACTGATTCGAAAGTTACCAAAGGAGCAACAGGTGGAGGATTTTAATCATATAAAACATGGTCCTTTTTCTGCTAGAAGTAACAGTTCAGCGACTTTATCTCAAGGGCATATGTTCTCATTTGTTACCTGAAATCACTTTATTCTTGCTTTTCCCTTCACTCATTGAGATGTTACATACGGATCGATTTCATCATATTTTGTATTATTGTCATAAATGATAAGTGAATTAATTGGCTCAAGCTGCCAGTATCCGTCAAATAAGCTTCTATAAATATTTTAAGCAATAACTCTACATATGGTTGCCATACTAAGTTCCACAAACAAGAATGTACGTTTTGCTGATTTTTTTGCAGATTTTTAGTCAATTAGATACATGGTTATACGGATGTATGTTCAGTATAATTGTTTGCAGTTCTTTGATCCCCATCCATTGAGGTTTAGCAAGTTACAAAAAATAGGTATAGTGAAATTCCAAGCTTTCTGTCAAACTTTTCATGTCACTAAAGGTTCAGAAATGATGCTTGTCTAGAGGAAGATAGTAGCATGGCTTGTACTTTAGGGGTGTAGGAACACAAGAGGTATAGTTGGAGCATATGAATATTCTCCGTTGTCACTGATCTTAATTTTGAAACATTGCTCACTGATCTTAATATTGAAAAGTTGCAGTAATCACATTTTTATTATTTTAGCTGACGATGTAACATGAAGATTAATTTGCTCTCATATCTGAAGTGGCAATTTCTCTTACGTCGTGTTTATCCTGTAGCTTGGCACTGGTTAGTTTGGTTCGTTAAACCACCACAGTATGAAACTTCGTTGCCAACTTTGAAAGCCCATACTGGATTCCAATCACATTGGTTTAATTTTATCATTTTGGTTGTGTGCAGTTTTTAACATTTCAGTTCTGCTATGCTTGAGCCTTGAGGTAGAGGCGCTGATTATTTGTTCTGTGGACTTATTTGTTCTGTTCAGTTACGTGCATGACATAGTGTAGTTTTCAGCAGCATGACTGTTGATTCACTGCAGGGTAATATGGATGAAGAACTGAGAGCAGCGTTTCGTCAAACGATTCAGGTAGGAAACTGATTTTCGCAAATGCCCAAATCATGGTAAAGGCAGTAAAAGTAAGTTAAGAGTCTTTCAGTTAAATATAAAAATGGAATCGGTACTTAAGTTACATGTTGTAGATAATGAGAAGGGTTCGTTTTCTAGAATTATTATAAATGTGATACAGATTCTGGCATAACCTTCGATTGGCTACAATATATACACAAGATGCAATCCAAAAGCATGATATGGATGTGTGCCAACTCAAGAAAACAAAAGGTTGCTTTATGAATCATTGTTTAAAGTGATTCAGTATCAGTTCATCTCTTAAGATCATTGCACCATCAAGCATCTTCCTCGTAGCATAGACTGCAACCATTTTCTATAGAAAAATTATAGTAACCATGCATTTTGTTTCTGTAGTTGATTTTAGCATTTGTTTCAGTGAATTTGAAGGTACTGGCATAGCGGAGTTTAAGTAAACTAGAGTTATTATGGCATATACCAGCATGTTTGAGGCCGTGCCACAACCTGTCGATAACTCGAAATGCTATGAGTTGTCCATTCATATGAAGAACTTATTACTTACATCTCAATTTTCATTGTGTCTGGAGGATAAATACTAATATTATCTCCTTTGATCTTTTGACTGTCCTTCACACTATGAATTTCACTACTAGTGCGAAGGAGGACATCCAGCTCATGAGGCGGCTTCACATGGTCGCCGATATCCACTACCTTGATTGTCATGAGGCGCTCATGTGGAAGTGCAAGAGGGACTACAAGGAATCACAGAAGTACAAGAAATGGAAGTTCATATTTGAGAAGGCAAATATTGTACATGAGAATTGGTATTGAATAAAAAAGTCAATGATGTGCAAAAATGCTATTATGGAGATGTGAATTGTGATCCATGCCTTTGGACATAGCAGTCACCTCCAAGTATCAGTTTGTTGGTTGCACCATCTTATTTTCGTGCCATAATTTACACTTCTGTTTTCTGTGGAGAGACAAAATTATGTTTATTTGTCTGGGAACCATTTTTTGTTCGTAGCTGGTTGGATTAAGAATGTTTTTTGTTAAACATCAAGTGCTTGCTGTAATTTCCATTGCTACCTTGTGTAGTTGTGATGTGTTTAATAACGAAAACAAGTGTAGGGTCATATCTCTATGAAACAATAAATACATCAAGCCTTACTTGGTTGTGTATACTTTCTTGACATCAGAAGCACTTGCTCCAGAAAGAAGGTAGCACTCACGCCAGCACATGGCGTGTGTTGTACGTCCACACTTACAAATGAAAGATTTTCTGAAGTTTTACCCGATACTAATTGCAATAGTTTTGTCAAAAATGAATGCACTGAGCCTGGGTTGAGAATATGACTTTCATTTAGCTTGTTGATAGTGGTTTCCATTCCAACCTAAGCATCCTCAAAAGATGTTCCTCTCTGATGTTTTTCCATGTCGATTAGTTGCACATATAGATATGGAGAGTATTACCATGCAATATGTTTTAAATTTGAATGAATAAATCTTATGTTTTTTGTGTTTATAATGAAGACGTGCGTTGCACGTGCAAGCATACTAGTACGGAACAAAATGAATGAATACATACTCTAAAGTATGTCTATATACATCTGTATGTAGTTTGTAGTGAAATATCTAAAAAGACTTATATTTACGAACAGAGGAAGTAGATGCAAAAATAACTAATTTTTGAAGTTGAAAAGTCATCTCCAATAAATAATGTAGATAAAAAAATTACATGTCCTAGCCCAAAAGATGTAAGAGCATCTTCAATAAATGATGTAGATGGGCAAAAATAACTAACTTTTCCATCTTTGAGGCCAAAAACCCAGCTCCAAGCCTCCAATAAATGATGTAGATGCTGTCGGAATCGGGGCTCCGCGGACCCAAGAAGGTTCGAACTCTGGGGCATGTGCGAAGATCTCAACCAACTCTAGCCTCAAGCTCGCCACTCCACAGCCAAGCCTCGCTGAATGCGCACCAGCAAACGAGAAGATGGACACAGAGATTTACCCAGGTTCAGGCCGCCTTGCGGTGTAAAACCCTACTCCTGCTTTTGGTGGATTGGCCTCACGAGGAGGTTTGGGGATGAACTAGTACAGTGGTTGAGCGACCTCGCGAGGGCTGTTGGGTGAGGATGGATCGATCCGCCTCTTCTTCGGTGGGTGTTGGTCCCTATTTATAGTGGCCTTGGTCCTCTTCCCTTATCGCACAGGCGGGAAGGGATCCCACAACGGCCAATTTTGAAAGGGGACAAGAGGTACATCTTATCCTGACTAAAGGTGATCTTCGCCTGCAAAGCTTTTGAGCGTGATGCAGAGGTGGGCTCGCCGATGACATCCGTCCTGCCGAGCTCGTGGTCTTGGTCTTCTTGCACTGGAATGGAAACCTTTGGGGGATCCCTTGGGGTCTTCTTGCACTGGAATGGAAACCTTTGGGGGATCCCTTGGGAACCCGCGTACGTCCTTGCCTCCTTAGCATAAAAGAGGAAAATGTCCCCTCTGCGCCCACTGGCGCCCGCCTGGCCTTGGTCGTCATGGCTTATGTCATCGCAGCCTCCTGAGGCCGGGTACCTGCATAGGAATCTCCGCTCCTCGGGAGGCATCCTGGGGAGGCCGCTCCCCTGGAGGTCTTGGCGTTGTTCGCCTCGCGAGGCCGGGGCCCTCACGAGGGTCTTGTCTTGGGGGGTTTGCTGCCAAGCCGTACTGGGCCGTCGAGGTGGGCCACGCGCTGGGCCGCAGGCAGGCAGATCTGGGTACCTCGGGTCCCAGAACGCCGATAGTAGCCCTCGGTCCCAAGGCGTGCATGTCCTAGCTTCGAGGCGAAGGCGAGGAGCGAAGGGCGGAAACGCCGCGGGCCCCCAATCGCCTGCGGGCCAGGCTCGACGCATGGCGCATGGCAGAGCGCGGACGCCTCCGCTCCCACGTCGCCTCGGCAACTGCCCAGGCTGACAAAAACCTGGCACCTGCTGCCGAGCCATCATTGCTCTTCTTCCTTGCGCTTTTGCTTCCTTGCTCAGATCCCCTTTCCTTCGCGAGAACCTCCTCCATATCTTGGCGCTGCGCCGTCCTTCCTCTTGCTTCCTGAATCCCAAGGATTCTTCAGATGGCGCCCACCAGGAAGTCGAAGTCTGAGGCTCAGGCCTCGGCCTCCTCTTCTCCCTTGCCGGCGCTTACGGCATCCACCATCGCCAAGGAGGGGGACCTCACCCCAGCACTTCCGTTGACAGCGGGCGACTCCAATGAGTGGGGGCAGACCTTGATCCGGTGCGGCTCTACGGAGCAGCGCACCTTGGCGAAAACAGTCTACCCCTTCTTCCTCCACGACGTCTTCTCCGGGCTCGTCCCACCCTTCTCGGGGTTCTTCTCCGCCATCCTCGAGCATTATGGGATCCAGGCCCTCCATCTTCAGCCCAATTCCATCCTGCTCATGTCTGTCTTCGCCTTCTACTGCGAGGCCTTCGTAGGCGTGAGGCCCTCAGTGGCCCTCTTCCGCCACTACTTCAGCCTGCCGCTCCATGACGGCGCGCACTGGTCGGCGTGCACCTCCTTCGTCGCGGTCCAGAGCGGGAACATGCTCCTGAAGGCCAGGAAGAAGGTGGAAGGCTTCAGGCACCGATGGGTCTTCTTGGATGCCCAGGGACTCGATCCGCGCCTAGAGCTCCCGACGGAGCTGCCCAAGAAGACCCTCGCGTGGGGCTCCGCAAAGCTCACCGACCCCCAGGCAAAGCCCGTCTTGGAGCGGATCTCCCTAGACATGGAGGCCAAGCAACTGACCGGGGCGATGATAGTGAAGGAGTTCCTGACGCAGCGTCTGGTGCCGCTCCAGTCGCACCCGAGGCCCATGTGGGAGTACGAGGGTGCGGGGGACAACATTAGGCTTCCATCCGCCTGCCTGACAGGCGAGGAGCTGGGCAGGGCCATGGCTACCCTGCTCCACAGCGATCCTGGGGACCTCCCCGAGGCCTACGCCCCGTTGTACCGCCGTGACGACAGGGAGGAGCTGGTTGTCGCCATGCCCGCCTTTGACGAGCAGGGTCTCACGCCGCCCGAGCGCCCCAATTCCCCCGTGCCGGTGTCCTCCGGCAACACCAGCAGCGGGGAAGACTCGGAGGTGACAGAGGACGAGGACCTGGAAGAGGTGTCCCCCCCCCATCGTAGAGCAAGCTCCTCCAGGATCTTGAAGACAATGACGACACGGACGAGCCCCCGGCCGCGGACTTCCCATGCTTCGTCAGGGTCCTAAGAAGGTTAGGGTCTACCCCCCAGACCACGCAGGCATCTGGCCAGGCAACCCCGAGGAAACACGTGGCCGTGCCTCCTTCGGAGGATTCCTCGCGCTCCGACAAGGCGATTGAGGCGCCGGTCTTGTCCCTGTCCGAGCCACAGCCGAAGGGCGGGGCATCCGCTGCTGGTGCAGACGTGACCTCTCCGGTCATGGCCCCTCAGGGCGATCTCGCCACCTCTCCGGGCAGCAGCGCCACGCCGAAGAAGGGCGGGAGCATCCCGACCATCGGGGATGTGGAGAGGAAGAGGAAGTGGATCGCGCCCGGGGAGTAAGTAACCTGCCTTGCCTTTGGTCGATTATGGATTGCGTGCGTACTCCCGGCCCCTTCTCCTCTTGATGCCCAAGAAGAAGAAAGCGAGCACCGAGCCGAAGGAGCCCTCTGTCCAGAGGGCGCCGTCAGCCTCTAGCCGCGCACGCGGCGGGGGCGGGAGCACCCCGCGCCAACCCAGCGCAGCCCGTGGGCACCCTGGCAACACCGCACCTGGACATGCGGGTGTGACACCTACTCCTGGCGCCTCGCCGATGCCGCTTGGGAGGCCGGGCGCCGGGGGTGCGGAGGCTCACAAGGCGGCACTCCTTGCCGCGGTCGTGGCAACCCCAGCGCCAGTGGAGGGGGCGATTTCCCGCCCCCTTCTGACGGAATTCGCCCCTGAGGACACAGCGACGTGGCCTCAGGAGGAGCCAGCCCCCGTGGGCCAGCAGGCTTTGAAGCCGTCCGCCCTTGTCATGCCCAAGGAGAAACTGGAGGCTCCAGCACCGCAAGTCTGCCATGCCACTGCCCCCTTGGACGCAGCACCCGCCGACATGCTGATGCCACCTCCTGGTCAGGCCCTTGCGCTCGCGAACCACGGCCCTCTGATCGGGCCCGGCGCCTTGGATGAGGCCTATACCGCGCTCGGCCGGATCTGGGCCGACCTCCAGGACACCGACAGGCGCTCCCTCGCGAGGGAACGCCTGGGGCTTATTTCTGGGTGGCTCCAGGCTGACGCGGCCAGCAAGACGGCCTGGGGTCGGGCTGAGGTTGCCGCCGCGGAGAGCAGGAAGGAGGTCGCCCAAGCCACGGCGGCTCGCGACGCGGCGCTGGCTGAAGCAGCATCTGCCGTGGAGCACTGCGGCGAGGCAGAGGCCAAACTGAAAGCCCTTCAGGAGGAGCAAGCCGCGCATGCACAATGGCTTCACCAGCGGGAGGAGGACCTCAAGGCCCGCGAGGCGAAGCTCGCCGATCGCGACTCCGTGCTGTCCCAGGCGGCTGCTGACCAAGCCGCGGAGCACGAGCGTCTGGCCAAGCTGAAGGATGAGGTAGTAGAAGCCCAGACGTCCCATGCCCGTCATGTCTTCGACGTGACGGCCCAGTTGTATGCTAGGGAGAAGACCATTGCTGCTGCCGAGGAGAAGGCGGCCACGGAGTGCGATGTCTTCCCCTCCATCGGGCTCAGGCTTCGCCAAGCGCTGCACTTCATCTGCAGGGGAGGATTCAAGGAGCCACTGGCGACTCCGTAGGGCGGCTACGCAGGGATCTCCTCCAAGCTCGCTGAGGTGCTCGAAGGTGCGGTCGCCAGGGTGGACGCCATCCTGGAGGGCGAGTGCCGCAACTTTTTCTCCATGGCCGCGACACGCGTCTTCAGCCACCTTTACCTCCGCGAGCCCGACTTTGATTTCGATGCGGTGATCGCCCCGGTTGCCCGTGAATCTCGCACCGCTGCGGCGGCGGCCATGAAGGGTTCCATGGATGCGTTGGTGAAGAAGTTCGCCTGCGTCCCCGACACAGAGCCCCCTGCGGTGGAGGCGAGCGGTGGCGACGAAGGCGTCGGTAGCGACGTTGACGACGAGCTCACCATGACTGGGACAAGCGGCGGCGGTGGCCCTGGCGATGACGGCTCCTCCTCCTAGATTCCGACCTGCGACATTTATCATGCCTCGTGGAGGTGTAAGACTTGTTTGAATTCGCAGAACATTCTGTGCATGTAATAACTGTTTGAACTCTTTGATTTCCTTTCGTGCCTTGTGTTCCTTCCTACTTGCTTTTGTGCTCTGCGTCGGTAGGGCCCAATCCCGCGCATACCTCCACCGCCGTTGGGGCGTCCAGATCGCCAGGACGAGACCAAGGGGCGAGGGGCTACGTGACTAGTGAGGCCCCTGAGTCGCGATGCTCAGGAGTCCCCCTTGACGTACGAGCGACCCTCATGAAGGAAACATAGCAACGACGAGGCTGATTTGGAGCGCCTTAGTACTTTGCGTCGGCAGGGCCCAATCCCGCGCATACCTCGACCACCGTTGGGGCGTCCGGATTGCCAGGACGAGACCAAGGGGTGAGGGGCTACGTGACTAGTGAGGCCCCTGAGTCGCGATGCCCAGGGGTCCCCCTTGACGTGCGAGCGGCTCCCATACCTTTCCTTGCTAGCTTTTGCCTGGGAGGGATGCGAGAAGACCAGTTGCCAGGGACCTGGTGAGGTGGCACGCGCCAAGCATGGCCTAAGCGTAGCCCCCGTCCAGCCCCCTCATGCGTGCATCCCAGGGGAACGCTGCGTGACGGGGCCATGAGGCCATCCTAAGGTTGGTGCAGCTGCTAGGGCGCCCTCAGTTGTTTATCCACCAGCGCAGAGCATGGGGCTTCCACTCGGCGTGGACATAGCCGCTGAGCGACCGTGTCGTCCGCCAGCACGGAGCATGGGGCTTCCACTTGGGCGTGGGCATAGCCACCGAGCGACCGTGTTGTCCGTGTTGGAAATATGCCCTAGAGGCAATAATAAATTAGTTATTATCATATTTCCTTGTTTATGATAATTGTTTATTATCCATGCTATAATTGTATTGATTGGAAACTCAAATACATGTGTGGGTACATAGACAACAAAGTGTCCCTAGTAAGCCTCTACTAAACTAGCTCGTTGATCAAAGATGGTCAAGGTTTCCTAGCCATAGACATGAGATGTCATTTGATAATGGGATCACATCATTAGGAGAATACATCATTAGGAGAATGATGTGATGGACAAGACCCAAACTATGAACGTAGCATATGATCGTGTCAGTTTATTGCTATAGTTTTCTGCATGTCAAGTATCTGTTCCTATGACCATGAGATCATGTAACTCACTGACACCGGAGGAATACCTTGTGTGTATCAAACATTGCAACGTAACTGGGTGACTATAAAGATGCTCTATAGGTATCTCCGAAGGTGTCTGTTAAGTTGGCATGGATCGAGACTGGGATTTGTTACTCCGTGTGACGGAGAGGTATCTCAGGGCCCACTCGGTAATACAACATCACAATGAGCCTTGCAAGCAAAGTGACTAAAGAGTTAGTCATGGGATCTTGTATTACGGAACGAGTAAAGAGACTTGCCGGTAACGAGATTGAACTAGGTATAGAGATACCGATGATCGAATCTCGGGCAAGTAACATACCGAAGAACAAAGGGAACAACATACGTGATTAACTGAATCCTTGACATAGAGGTTCAACCGATAAAGATCTTCGTAGAATATGTAGGAACCAATATGGGCATCTAGGTCCCGCTATTGGTTATTGACCGTAGAGGTGTCTCGGTCATGTCTACATAGTTCTCGAACCCGCAGGGTCTGCACACTTAACGTTCGGTTACGATTCGGTAGTATTGAGTGATGTATGGTGGTGACCGAAGATTGTTCGGAGTCCCGGATGAGATCTCGGACGTCACGAGGAACTTTGGAATAGTCCGGAGGTAAAGATTGATATATAGGAAGTCCCGTTTTGGTCTCCGGAAAAGTTTTGGGCATTTCCGGCAGTGTACCGGGAGTGACGAATGGGTTTCGAGGGGTCCACCAAGTGGGGCCCAGCCACCTCAAGGGTCACATGGGCCTAGGAGGTGGCGCGCCAGCCCCTGGTGGGCTGGCCGTCCAGCCCCTAGGAGGCCCATGCGAAGAGGAGAGAGGAGGGCCAAGTGGGGAGTCCTCCCAGGACTCCACCTCCCTTGTGGGAGGAGGAATCCTAGTTGGGGGAGGACTCCTCCCCCCTGGTTCGACCGAACCCTCCTTGGTGGAGGGTTTGGGGCTGCCTCCTCCCCTCCCTTCCTCCTATATATACTAGAGGATTTTTAGGGCAGCCCTAAACTAATTAAGCCACGGCTGCCTCTCTCTCCCTCTAGATCGGTTCTTCACTAGATCGTCTCGGTTGCGCTTGGCGAAGCCGTGCCGGGACAGCACCACCACCACCGTCACCACGCCGTCGTGCTGCCAGGGAACTCATCTACCTCTCCGTTCCCTCTTGCTGGATCAAGAAGGCGGAGATCGTCATCGAGCTGTAGGTGTGCTGAACGCGAAGGTGCCGTCCGTTCGGCGCTAGATCAGGACGGATCGTGATTGGATCGCGGGGCGGCTTGCGATTTGGATCGCGAAGACGTTCGACTACATCAACCGCGTTTCTTAACGCTTCCCGCTTAGCGATCTACAAGGGTACGTAGATCCACTCTCCCTCTCGTAGATGCTCATCACCATGGATAGATCTTGCGTGTGCGTAGGAAAATTTTTGTTTCCCATGCAACGTTCCCCAACAGTGGTATCAGAGCTAGGTCTATGCATAGATGAGATCTCGAGTAGAACACAAAGGAGTTTGTGGGCGTTGATATTCAGATTGCTTCCCTCCTTAGTCTTTTCTTGATTCAGCGGTATTGTGGGATGAAGCGGCTCGGACCAACCTTACTCGTCCACGTACGAGAGACCGGTTCCATCGACTGACATGTAACTTTGTTGCATAAGATGGCTGGCGGGTGTCTGTTTCTCCCACTTTAGTTGAATCGGATTCGACAGAGGCGGTCCTTGTAGAAGGTGAAATAGCAACTTGTGTATCACCGTTGTGGTTTTGCGTAGGTAAGAATCGTTCTTGCTAGATACCCATAGCAGCCACGTAAAACATGAAACAACAAATTAGAGGACGTCTAACTTGTTTTTGCAGGGTATGATGTGATATGATATGGCCAGAAACATGATGAGATATATGTGATGTATGAGATGATCATGTTTTGTATAGATTATCACGACTTGCATGTCGATGAGTACGGCAACCGGCAGGAGCCATATGATTGTCTTTAATTATTTTCGCCGTTTTTGCTTTACTTTATTGCTATGAGTTAGCAATAGTTGTAGAAGCAATAGTTGGCGCGACAACCTCATGGCGACACGTTGATGGAGATCAAGATGATGGAGATCATGGTGTCATGCTGGTGACGATGGAGATCATGCCGGTGCTTTGGAGATGAAGATCAAAAGCACAAGATCATGGCCATATCATGTCACTTATGATTTGCATGTGATGTTAATCCTTTTATGCACCTTGTTTTGCTTAGGATGACGGTAGCATTATAAGGTGATCCCTCACTAAAATTTCAAGATAAAATTGTGTTCTCCCCGAGTGTGCACCGTTGCGAAAGTTCGTCGTTTCGAGGCACCACGTGATGATCGGGTGCGATAGACTCTACGTTCACATACAACGGGTGCAAGCCAGTGTTTCACATGCGGAACACTCGGGTTAAACTTAACGAGCCTAGCATGTACAGACATGGCCTCGGAACACAAGAGACCGAAAGGTCGAACATGAGTCATATAGTAGATATGATCAACATGGAGATGTTCACCATTGAAACCACCTCATCTCACATGATGATCGGACTTGGGTTGGTGGATTTGGATCATGTCACACTTAGACAACCCGAGGGATGTTGATTTGAGTGGGAGTTCTTAAGTAATATGATTAATTGAACTCATTATCATGAACATAGTCAAAGTGACTTTGCAAATTATGTTGTAGATCAATAGCTCGCGCTGTAGCTCCCCTGTTTTTATACGTTCCTAGAGAAAATAGAATTCAAAGATGATGGTAGCAATAATGCAGACTGGGTCCGTGATCTGAGGATTGTCCTCATTGCTGCATAGAAGGCTTATGTCCTTAATGCACCGCTTGGTGTGCCACCCCCTCAAGCATCGTTTGTAGATGTTGTGAACATCTGACAAGCCCGTTCTGATGACTACTTGATAGTTCAATGCGTCATGCATTACGGCTTAGAATTGAGGCTCCAAAATGTTTTGAACGTCATGGAACATATGAGATGTTTTAAGAGCTGAAATTGGGATCTCAGGCTCATGCCCGTGTTGAGAGGTATGAGACCTCCAACAAGATTCTTTGCCTGCAAGATGAAGGAGAATAGCTCAATCGGTGAGCATGTGCTCAGATTGTCTGGGTGCTACAATCGCTTGAATCGAGTGGGAGTTGATCTTCCAGATAAGATAGTGGTTGATATAGTTCTCCAAGTCACTGCCACAAAGCTACTAGAGCTTCGTGATGAACTATGAAATGCCAGGGATGGAAATAATGATCCCCGAGCTATTCGCGATGTTTGACACCGCGAAGGTAGAAATCAAGAAGGAGCATCAAGTGTTGATGGTTAGTAAAACCACTAGTTTCGAGAAGGGCAAGGGCAAGGAGGGAAACTTCATGGATGGCAAGCCAGTTGCTGCTCCAGTAAAGAAACCCAAGGTTGAACCCAAACCCGAGACTGAGTGCTTCTATTATGAGGAGAACGGACACTGAAGCGGAACTGCCCTAGATACTTGGTAGATAAGAAGGCTGGCAACGTCAACAAAAGTATATTTGATATACATTTTATTCATGTGTACCTTGCTATTACTCCTAGTAGCACCTGGGTATTAGATACCGGTTCAGTTGCTAAATGTTGGTAACTCGAAATAAAAGCTACGGAATAAACAGAGACTAGCTAAGGGTGAGGTGACGATGTGTGTTGGAAGTGTTTCCAAGGTTGATGTGATCACCATCGCACGCTCTCTCTTCGGGATAAGTGATGAACCTAAATAAATGTTATTTGGTGTTTGCGTTGAGCATGAACGTGATTAGATCGTGTTTATTGCAATACGGTTATTCATTTAAGTTAGAGAATAATGGTTATTCTGTTTACATGAATAATACCTTCAATGGTCATGCACCCAATGTGAATGGTTCATTGAATCTCGATCGTAGTGATACACATGTTCATAATATTGATGCCAAAAGATGCAAAGTTAATAATGATAGTACCACATACTTGTGGCACTGCCGCTAAAGGTCATATTGGTGTAAAGCGCATGCAGAAACTCCATGCTGATGGATATTTGGACTCACTTGATTTCGAATCGGTTGAGACATGCGGACCATGCCTCATGGGCAAGATGACTAAAACCCCGTTTTCCGGCTTGATGGAGCGGGCAAGTGACTTATTGGAAATGATACATGTTGATGTATGCGGTCCAATGAGTGTTGAAGCGTGCAGTGGATATTGCTATTTTCTTACCTTCACTGATGATATGAGTAGATATGGGGATATTTACTTAATGAAACACAAGTCTGAAACATTTGAAAAGTTCAAACAAATTCAGAGTTAAGTTTGAGACCATCGTGACAAGAAGATAAAATGTCTACGATATGATCATGGAGGTAAATATCTGAGTTACGAGTTTGGTATACAACTCAAGACAATGTGGAAGTTGTTTCACAACTCACGCCACCTGGAACACCATAGTTTGATGGTATGTCTGAACGTCGTAGTCGTGCTCTATTGGATATGGTGCGTACTATGATGTCTCTTATCGATTTGCCACTATCGTTTTGGGGTTATGCATTAGAGACAATTACATTCACTTTAAACAGGGCACCATCTAAGTCTGTTGAGATGACACCGTATGAATTTTGGTTTGGCAGAAACCTAAGCTGTCATTTCTCAGAGTTTGGGAATGCGACGCTTATGTCCGATAAGCTCGATCCCAAAGCGGAAAAGTGCATCTTCATAGGATACCCTAAGGAAACAGCTGGGTATACCTTCTATCTCAGATCCAAGGGCAAAGTGTTTTTTGCTAAAAACAGGTCCTTTCTCGAGAAAGAGTTTCTCTTGAAAGAATTGAGTGGGAGGAAGGTAGAACTTGATGAGGTTGTTGAACCTTTGTTTCAACCAGATAGTAACGCAGCGCAGAAAGTTGTTTCTGTGGAGCCTACGTCAGTTGAAGAGGAAGTAAATGATGATGATCATGATACTTCGGATCAAGTTACTACCGAACCTCGTAGGCCGACAAAACTTGTACCGCCTCGGAGTGGTACGTCAATCCTGTCTTGGAGGTCATGTTGATAAGACAACAGCGAACCTACGAGCTATGAAGAAGCGATGGTGGGCCCGGATTCCAACAAATGGCTAGGAGCCATGAAATCCGAGAAAGGATCCATGTATGAAAACCAAGTATGGACTTTGGTAGACTTGCCCGTTGAACGGTAGGCCGTTGAGTAAAAATGGACCTTTAAGAAGAAGATAGATGTTGATGGTAAATGTCGCCATTTATAAAGCTCGACTTGTCGCAAAGTAGTTTCTGACAAGTTCAAGGAGTTGACTACGATGAGACTCTCTCACCCGTAGCGATGCTGAAGTCTGTTGGAATTATGTTAGCAGTTGCTGCATTTTTCGATTATGAAATCTGGCAGATGGATGTCAAAATATCGTTTCCTTAACGGTTTCCTTGAGGAAAGGTTGTATGTGATACAACCGGAAGGTTTTTGTCAGTCCTAAGGATGCTAAAAGTTGTGCAAGCTCCAGCAATCCTTCTATGGGCTGGTGCGAGCATCTCGGAGTTGGAATATACGCTTTGATGAGGTGATCAAAGTTTTTGGGTTTATACGAAGTTTATGAGAAACTTGTATTTACAAGAAAGTGAGTGGGAGCACTATAGAATTTCTGATAAGTATATGTGGATGACATATTGATGATCAGAAATAATGTAGAATTTCTGGAAAGCATAAAAGGGTCATTTGAAAGGAGTTTTTCAAAGGAAAACCTGGATGAAGCTACTTAAACATTGGGCATCAAGATCTATAGAGATAGATCAAGACGCCTAATAAGACTATCAATGAGTACATACCTTGACAAGATTTTGAAGGAGTTCAAACTGGATCAGTCAAAGAAAGAGTTCTTGCCTGATTTGTAAGGTGTGAAATTGAGTGAGACTCAAAAGCTCGACCACGGCAGAAGAAAGAGAAAGGACGAAGGTCGTCCCCTATGCCTTAGCCATAGGCTCTGTATAGTATGCCATGCTGTGTACCGCACCTGGTGTGTGCCTTGCCATGAGTCTGTCAAGGGGTACAAGAGTGGTCCAGGAGTGGATCACTGGACAACGGTCAAAGTTATCCTTAGTAACTGGAGGACTAAGGATATGTTTCTCGATTATGGAGGTGATAAAGAGTTTGTTGTAAAGGGTTATGTCGATGCAAGCTTTGACTCCAATCCGGATGACTCTGGGTAGCAATCCGGATACGTATAGTGGAGCAGCTATTTGGAATAGCTCCAAGTGGAGCGTGGTAGCATCTGTAGTATGACATATAGATTTGCAAAGAACACACGGATCTGGATGTTGCAGACCGTTGACTAAAAACCTCTCTCACATGCAAAACATGATCGAACCCCAGAACTCATTGGGTGTTAGATTCATTACAATGTTAATCACATGGTGATATGAGCTAGATTATTGACTCTAGTGCAAGTGGGAGACTATTGGAAATATGCCCTAGAGGCAATAATAAATTAGTTATTATCATATTTCCTTGTTTATGATAATTGTTTATTATCCATGCTATAATTGTGTTGATTGGAAAGTCAAATACATGTGTGGGTACATAGACAACAAAGTGTCCCTAGTAAGCCTCTACTAAACTAGCTCGTTGATCAAAGATGGTCAAGGTTTCCTAGCCATAGACATGAGATGTCATTTGATAACGGGATCACATCATTAGTAGAATGATGTGATGGACAAGACCCAAACT